>OZ057400.1:52610106-53237044 GCA_964056695.1 Melieria picta | reverse complement strand
CTAACCGTAGGCAGTCGTGCCCCGGCTTTGGCGAGCGCATCAACCTTCTCATTTCCCTCAACTCCTTTGTGACCCGGTACCCAATAAATAGTGACTACTCTGTTGCGGCAGAGTTCGTCCAATTTGGTTCTGCAGTTCCGTACGCATATCGAGTTTGACATTACCCCAGCTGCTGCTTTTATGGCTGCTTGGCTGTCAATATAGATATTAATCCGAGAGTCTGGAGGGGTGCGCTCCATTGCTAGTTGCGCCGCTCTTGTGGCAGCGTATACCTCTGCTTGGAAGATGCTGCAGTAATCCGGGAGCCGGAAAGACTGTTGAAGGTCAAGTTCCGGACAGAAAACTGCAGATCCCACTCCACTCCAATCCTCCACTCCAATCCACAAGTTATAGGATTGACGGCTGAGTTCGAGCCCCTGTCGCCACCCATCCGGTTCTAGGACCACGTAGGGTTTGAAATTAAAATTGGCTTGAGGTATGGCGTAGTCTGAGCTATCGCCTACCCCTGCGTGTATCCTACTGTGGCCGTAGTGTCGTAGCGTGAGCTGTCCAGTTACCTTAAGTCTAAGCGCGGCCTTCTTAGCGGCGCTTTTCGCTGTCAGACCCATTGGATAAAATCCCAAGATTTTGTCCAGTGCCGCTGTCGGAGTGGTGCGCATTGCGCCTGTTATACAAATGAATAAAAATGCACGTTTTATGGTGTGTAAGTTGCATCGATGTGCCTCGCTTTATTCCTCAATCTGTACTGACCCACTATCACTCGATTTCGTTTTGAGTGACCGATGTAATGGCAGGTGAGTCTGGGGATAAGCGGTAGCTTTTCAACATTGTTGTTGGTTTTGCAAGCTATTGATTTGGCGCCAATATCGAGCGTTGCTTAGGTTGCTGAAGTGTTGTTGCCTTCTCGACGTCAAAGCTGTTGCTAGGCGGGTGTTTTAGAGCTGAGTATTGAGTGCAATATGCTAATATGCTCACACACATAAGCTTGGCTTTAAACTCGATATTATTTGTAGTGTTGAAAAGCGGCTTTAACATTACATCTTAACTATTCCTCTTGTCAAATTCGAAACGTCCTCGTTTCGATAAAAGGTCATTTTGGATCTCGAAAATCGATGTGATAGTGGACACAGGAAACATTTTTTCAATTGTAGTAGCTTAAAACTAGGTTTACAAAAATATTTTAAAGAAACCGTAGTAATAGTAGTGATAGTGGACACAGGAAAATTTTTCAATTATAGTAGCTTAAAACTAGGTTTACAAAAATATAGTTATAGTAGTGATAGTTAGGTTAGGTTAGGTTGCGGTGGCTGCCTCTGTATGAGACACACTTAGGCCTCTTAACGGGCCCGTTGTGATACCACAGATTCCACCCGTTTGAAATGCGTATGCAACACTGTTTTTTCCAACATGTGATACAACACACATTTCAAACGGATGGGGAAAGGGAGGGGAGGGGACCTACAGTTTAACGCCGAATCCGAACGGCGATTGGCAGTTTTTTTCGTTCACACTTGGAGGTTTTGCCATTGCCTGCCAAGAGCGCACTTGTGCGATTCTTGTAATTCTCATTCCCTTCATGTGGATAGCGATAGAAGTAGATGAGTGTTTTTTCCAGCCCAAGCCAGGAATCGAACCTGGGACTCTCGGTATGAGAAGCCAGCGCGCTACCCGCTGAGCTATCGAGGCCGCCTAGTAGTGATAGTGGACACAGGAAAAATTTTTCAATTATAGTAGCTTAAAACTAGGTTTACAAAAATATTTTAAAGAAACGGTAGTAATTCAAAATCAAAAAAAGTATTTTCTTTTAATTCCATTGTTTTGGTAATTTTTATGTGGCTTAAAAAACTATTATTCCATTTTTTTGTTGTTTTAGTTTTAATTTCTTTAGAAAAAAATTTGAGAAAACTAACGCAAATTGCTTTTGTGGATCCTTTTCCCTTCAACTTCGTATGTTTTAAGTTTTTTACTTGCATTAAATCTTTTAAGAGTTTTTTCTTGAGCTTCTACTAACATTCTTCTAACAGCATTTAATTTTTCAGCTGGATAATTGTGTAACACGTCAATAGGCTTAGCGTTTATAACAGAGTGAATGCTATGATTGTATTTGTGGGTTGCAAATAAAATTAGGTCAGTAGTTTCATATATTTGCTGCTGTTCCTTAATGCAACTCGCTATTTCAAGCAAGGTGGAGTGAAACCTTTCAACTTGACCGTTGCTTTCGCTGTGAAGTGTGGGTATAAAGAATTGATCAATAGAAAAGTGATCTCTTAGTAGGGTTTTTATTGAATTGGAGTGAAAAGCCTTTTCATTGTCGGATACAACGATTTTTGTATTGTTAAACTTTAATAAAACTTGTAGAAGAGCATCTTTGACATCAACAGTGGATCTGGATGCGATTGGCTTTACAATGGCAAATTTAGAAAATTTGTCGACGCATGTCAAAAAGTTTTGTTTGGTGGTAATAAAAATGTCTAGATGGAGAATTTCCCCTGGGAAGTTTGGGATAGGCGTTTTGCCAATTCCAGGGTTTGGTGGCCTGCGTTGGTACTTGTTTTCCAAGCAAATTTTACAATTTGCGATTAGATTTTTTAGCATTTCTTTTAAAGTCGGAAAGTAATATTCTTTGGAAATTTGCTGAAAGTTTTCAGATAAGCAGCGGTGTGCTCGATTATGCTCAGTAGCGACTGTTTCCAGTTGGTCATCTTTGTTCGTCAAATCAATAACGAGTAATTCGGTGTGGACAAATTTTACACCTGGAAATTTAGATAATATGGGATTCTGTATTTCCGCTAAAGTACAAAGGTCACAGTGAATTCCATTTGTGACATTATAATTAAGTGAGGATTTTAAGCAGTGTATCAATTTTTCAATAGTGTCAAAAAAAATGGTGTGTCGAATAAATTTCTGAAACAAAATTTTAGTGTTTTTACTGAAAGTATATGATTTAGATAAAATTAGTTGGTTTTTGAATTGATTAACGGGATGCTTTATGGTTTTTATAGTGTTACTCGATGACTCTTCACTGTGAGCGGTTTCGTTTGTTACAGATTCTTCTAAATTATTAACGTACTGCCTAGAAAGCGCGTCAGCTACTTTGTTCTCTTTTCCAGGTTTATAGTAAAAGTTTGGCGAAAATTCCTCTATAAATGCGCGCCATCTCTTCATTTTACTATTTGGATTTTTTTCTGATATTGAGAAAATGAGAGGTTGATGGTCAGTGAAAATATTTATGTTTTTTATCCCGTAAAGATAATGCCGCAACGTTTTCAAAGCCCATACGATAGCAAGCAGTTCGCGTTCATTCGTGGCGTAATTTTGTTCTGTAGCAGAAAGAGTTCTCGAAATCATTGTAATGGGTCGACCATTTTGGGACAAAACTGCACCTAAAGCGCTTGACGAGGCATCCGTCGTCAGTTCGAAAGGTCGGCTGTAATTTGGATATTGAAGAAGAACGTCTTCGGATGCTAAGACTCGTTTTATTTTTTCGAAAGCCCATACCGCCTCAGAATCAAGTGTAATTTCAACATTTTTCGATTTTCTTGCTCCTACATGTCCATTCTCACCACGAAGATATTTGGTCAATGGCTTTACCATATCAGCATAATTTTTTACAAAGCGACGATAGTAGCCTGATAAACCGAGGAATGATCGCAGTGCGCGCAGTGTTGTTGGAAGATTATAATTCAAAATGTCGTGGACTTTATCTGGACAAGTTTTTATACCCTTTTCCGAAACCAAAAAACCCAGAAATTCGACTTCAGTTTTATAAAATTTCGATTTTTCTGTCGACACTCTCATTCCCGCTTTTTCTAACTTTCCTAAGATTTTATCGATATCAGCCAAATGCGAGTTTTCATCCGGTGAATAAATAATTATGTCATCGATGTAAATGTGACAACATTTTCCGATATCTTCGCGCAGGACATCGTCGATCGCCCTCTGAAAAATGCTTGGCGCATTCTTTAAACCAAAGGGTAGCCTACAAAATTCATACTTTCCATTGTTTATGCTAAACGCCGTTTTTTTTCTATCTTCCTCGCACATAACAATCTGATGGAAACCAGATTTTAGATCTAAGGTGGTAAAGAATTTTGAATTTCCCAAATTGGCTAAAATTATAGTTGTGTCCGGTATTGGATACCGATCAGGAATTGTTCTTTCGTTAATTTTCCTGTAATCGATTACCAGTCGTAGCTTCTGATTACCACTTTCATCTAAACCCTTTTTGGATACTACGTGTACCGGAGAATTGTACGGAGAACAGGATTCTCTTATTATACCGTCTTTGAGGAGTGTTTTTATTTCGTTATTAATGAATGGCGCAACTGAAACCGGATACGGATAGCTTTTGCTATAAATTGGATCATTTGTTTGAGTACGAATCCTAGCCTTAACATTAGTGTTAAATGGTAGTGCTCTGTTTGGGTCGGCAAATGCATTTATGTTTCTGTTAATCATATCGCGAAACTGAGATTTGATGTGAAATGGAACGGAGTCTTCTTCTATAGTAATCAAATTGCTTTGATTGCATGAGAGATGCTTCAGTTTTTCCCTACCATTACGGTAAAACAAGTATCCATTTTGAGTATCAATATTTGCATCAATTTCTTTAAGAAAATCGAATCCAATGATACCATCAAACGTACTTAAGTTAGGAAGTAAGTAAAACGTTGAGGTATGACCAAGAACATTCATTAGGCATTGTTTATTTATTAAATTCATCCCATTGATAGATTTTAACTTGAAGGGTTTATCGACGCCTTTGATGCCATGTAAAAACGAAAAATTTTTAACATAGTTCTTAGAAGTACCGGTGTCGATTAAAAGGCGTAGCTCCCGACCGCTTTTGGAAGTTTTAGTTATAAACGGCAGGAGCGACTTTAGTTTAAAAAATTTATTTCTTCGACTTGTTTGGTATCGATATCGACGTGATTATAGTTGTTGGTATCATCATCAAAGCAAAACCTTTCAGAATAATTTCTAAAACTGTCGCCTTGAAAATAATCTTCGTTATACCTTTCATATTCTACTTCATCGAACATTTCTGTTTCAGGCATAAAGTTAACTCTTTGTATTTTATTTAATGGTGTCAGATTTGAGGAGGATTGCTCGCGTGACCGTTTAGGTACCGTAGGATGAATCATAAAAGGCTGCTGCGGCGGAGCATTTCGTATTAACTGATGTGGTTGAAAACTCTGTTTATTTTGCTGATGATGGGGATTATACGGATTCTGAGGAGAGGAGCGTTTATGGTAATAGGAGGTATTGTTGTCGATTTCCACTGGTGTTGGTCTATTGTTGGTGTTTTGAAAATTGGGTTGGTTATGCCGATGAATCGGTTGAAAACGAGGTATTGCTTTTAATGAGTTTCCTGCAGCAAAAGCCCGAGCAAAGTCATGACGCATGTGACTAATTTCGAGTTCTTGGGCTACTGCGAGTGCGGAGGGAAGATCCCTTGGTCTTGCCGAAAATAGAATATCGCACATTGGACGACGAAGTCCAGATATGAATACTCGCAAAGCGTTTTATCTTGCTCGATCGTTAAGAGCTGCAATGATTTCACTATTACCACTATGGGTCATTATTTGCTTGTTAATTATGAGAGTTAATTATTTGTCGACTTTATCATAGTACTCGGAAATTGACAAACTATCTTGCCTTAACACGCTCAGCTCGTTTTCTAAACCATACAATGGTCTTTTGTCGGAGTACGATTGATCTAACCTTGCAATAATTGCTTGAAAATTAAGGACTGTATTGAACGAGGAAAGAGTAGAATTAGCGGATTCAGTAATCTTGTTTCGAAATATGCCCATTGCAATATAGTATTTTTCCGAACCCTCTTTATAATAATTCATTGCAAACTGCGCAGCAGTGCGCCAGGCCGGATATGATGGAGAATCGCCTTTGAATTCAGGAAGTGACTTAATTAAGTCCAAGCTAGCATTATCATCCGTAACTAAAGGGTCAATAGATACTGGCGCATAAGTTTGAATAGTGGGAAGCGCTAATCGATTTACAGCTAGAGTAATTTGGTTAAGTTGCTCGGCAAATGCCTGTCTAGTACGCTCAGTAGTTTCATTGATTAATGCCTGCACTTGCTCTCTAGTTATGCTCATATTGATATTTAAGAAACGCGATTATTTTTATTAAACTTTCAAATCACAAAATATTTATTTACACGAAGAGTAGAAGAAAAGTTAATTAAATCAAAAAAACAAGCGAGTTTGGAAGAAAATATTGAATAATATTAACGTTTACGCACTTGTTCAAAGGGATTATATTTTTTTGTCACTGAAAGAGCACTCCTTCACTAAGAAAATCGAGATTTAGAATATAAATTTTTTTGTTTTTTTACAAAACAGGAACCACAAAAACACTTTTACTTTCGTTTACCAATATGTACCTGTTAAAGCTATGTTAAATTACTTCTTAGAACTCACAATGAAAAAAATGGAAGGCTCTTGAAATATTTTTTATATTATTTTATGCCACCTTATTAACACAAAGTTTTCAAAAAGGAAAAATAAAAAGGAGATATATCTTTTTTTTAATAACTTTTATTTCCTCCTACGATTTTTTACGAGCTTTATTAACTTTTTTACTTTTCATTCAAACACAAAATTACCACTTTTTATGATCTTGAATTAATACTTACAGACAAAAACTTTGATTATGTTATTTGTAGTTTATTCTGGATTTATATTTGAGTTTTTCCTCAGGATGAATGGTTCTCTTCTATGTTATTTGTAGTTTATTCTGGATTTATATTTGAGTTTTTCCTCAGGATGAACGGTTCTCTTCTGCGTTCTTTAGATTTTATGTTCCGATTTTAGGAATCCTCTAGAAGTGATCACGTTGGGCGCCAATTAATAAAAATGCACGTTTTATGGTGTGTAAGTTGCATCGATGTGCCTCGCTTTATTCCTCAATCTGTACTGACCCACTATCACTCGATTTCGTTTTGAGTGACCGATGTAATGGCAGGTGAGTCTGGGGATAAGCGGTAGCTTTTCAACATTGTTGTTGGTTTTGCAAGCTATTGATTTGGCGCCATTATCGCAGTCCACCATACTAAGATCCCGTAGAGCATAATGGGTCTAATAACTGCAGTGTAAATCCAATGTGTGAGACGGGGGGATAAGCCCCAAGTCTTACCGAGCATTTTTCTGCAAGCGTATAAGGCGTTCAAGGCTTTCCTTTTCCTGTCTTCCACATTCAATTTCCACGGCAGTTTACTATCCAAGATGACTCCTAGGTACTTTGTAGATGTTTTGGGGGTGAGTATGGTGTTGTTCAGTTTGGGAGGAAGCCAGGTTGGGATCTTGTACTTTGTTGTAAAAAGAACTAAGTCCGTCTTGTCTGGATTTGTTTCCAGTCCCACAGTCTTTGCCCAGTTATTAATCACTCTCAGTGTCCTCTCGAGTACTTGGCTCATTGAGTTGAGACACCTGCCTGAGACGACGACGGCCAGGTCATCCGCGTATGCGGTTAGCCTTGGCCCTCCGTCCCTCAACTTTAGAAGAATTTTGTTCACAACTAAATTCCAAAGTTCCTTAATGCAACTCGCTATTTCAAGCAAGGTGGAGTGAAACCTTTCAACTTGACCGTTGCTTTCGCTGTGAAGTGTGGGTATAAAGAATTGATCAATAGAAAAGTGATCTCTTAGTAGGGTTTTTATTGAATTGGAGTGAAAAGCCTTTTCATTGTCGGATACAACGATTTTTGTATTGTTAAACTTTAATAAAACTTGTAGAAGAGCATCTTTGACATCAACAGTGGATCTGGATGCGATTGGCTTTACAATGGCAAATTTAGAAAATTTGTCGACGCATGTCAAAAAGTTTTGTTTGGTGGTAATAAAAATGTCTAGATGGAGAATTTCCCCTGGGAAGTTTGGGATAGGCGTTTTGCCAATTCCAGGGTTTGGTGGCCTGCGTTGGTACTTGTTTTCCAAGCAAATTTTACAATTTGCGATTAGATTTTTTAGCATTTCTTTTAAAGTCGGAAAGTAATATTCTTTGGAAATTTGCTGAAAGTTTTCAGATAAGCAGCGGTGTGCTCGATTATGCTCAGTAGCGACTGTTTCCAGTTGGTCATCTTTGTTCGTCAAATCAATAACGAGTAATTCGGTGTGGACAAATTTTACACCTGGAAATTTAGATAATATGGGATTCTGTATTTCCGCTAAAGTACAAAGGTCACAGTCAATTCCATTTGTGACATTATAATTAAGTGAGGATTTTAAGCAGTGTATCAATTTTTCAATAGTGTCAAAAAAAATGGTGTGTCGAATAAATTTCTGAAACAAAATTTTAGTGTTTTTACTGAAAGTATATGATTTAGATAAAATTAGTTGGTTTTTGAATTGATTAACGGGATGCTTTATGGTTTTTATAGTGTTACTCGATGACTCTTCACTGTGAGCGGTTTCGTTTGTTACAGATTCTTCTAAATTATTAACGTACTGCCTAGAAAGCGCGTCAGCTACTTTGTTCTCTTTTCCAGGTTTATAGTAAAAGTTTGGCGAAAATTCCTCTATAAATGCGCGCCATCTCTTCATTTTACTATTTGGATTTTTTTCTGATATTGAGAAAATGAGAGGTTGATGGTCAGTGAAAATATTTATGTTTTTTATCCCGTAAAGATAATGCCGCAACGTTTTCAAAGCCCATACGATAGCAAGCAGTTCGCGTTCATTCGTGGCGTAATTTTGTTCTGTAGCAGAAAGAGTTCTCGAAATCATTGTAATGGGTCGACCATTTTGGGACAAAACTGCACCTAAAGCGCTTGACGAGGCATCCGTCGTCAGTTCGAAAGGTCGGCTGTAATTTGGATATTGAAGAAGAACGTCTTCGGATGCTAAGACTCGTTTTATTTTTTCGAAAGCCCATACCGCCTCAGAATCAAGTGTAATTTCAACATTTTTCGATTTTCTTGCTCCTACATGTCCATTCTCACCACGAAGATATTTGGTCAATGGCTTTACCATATCAGCATAATTTTTTACAAAGCGACGATAGTAGCCTGATAAACCGAGGAATGATCGCAGTGCGCGCAGTGTTGTTGGAAGATTATAATTCAAAATGTCGTGGACTTTATCTGGACAAGTTTTTATACCCTTTTCCGAAACCAAAAAACCCAGAAATTCGACTTCAGTTTTATAAAATTTCGATTTTTCTGTCGACACTCTCATTCCCGCTTTTTCTAACTTTCCTAAGATTTTATCGATATCAGCCAAATGCGAGTTTTCATCCGGTGAATAAATAATTATGTCATCGATGTACACGTGACAACATTTTCCGATATCTTCGCGCAGGACATCGTCGATCGCCCTCTGAAAAATGCTTGGCGCATTCTTTAAACCAAAGGGTAGCCTACAAAATTCATACTTTCCATTGTTTATGCTAAACGCCGTTTTTTTTCTATCTTCCTCGCACATAACAATCTGATGGAAACCAGATTTTAGATCTAAGGTGGTAAAGAATTTTGAATTTCCCAAATTGGCTAAAATTATAGTTGTGTCCGGTATTGGATACCGATCAGGAATTGTTCTTTCGTTAATTTTCCTGTAATCGATTACCAGTCGTAGCTTCTGATTACCACTTTCATCTAAACCCTTTTTGGATACTACGTGTACCGGAGAATTGTACGGAGAACAGGATTCTCTTATTATACCGTCTTTGAGGAGTGTTTTTATTTCGTTATTAATGAATGGCGCAACTGAAACCGGATACGGATAGCTTTTGCTATAAATTGGATCATTTGTTTGAGTACGAATCCTAGCCTTAACGTTAGTGTTAAATGGTAGTGCTCTGTTTGGGTCGGCAAATGCATTTATGTTTCTGTTAATCATATCGCGAAACTGAGATTTGATGTGAAATGGAACGGAGTCTTCTTCTATAGTAATCAAATTGCTTTGATTGCATGAGAGATGCTTCAGTTTTTCCCTACCATTACGGTAAAACAAGTATCCATTTTGAGTATCAATATTTGCATCAATTTCTTTAAGAAAATCGAATCCAATGATACCATCAAACGTACTTAAGTTAGGAAGTAAGTAAAACGTTGAGGTATGACCAAGAACATTCATTAGGCATTGTTTATTTATTAAATTCATCCCATTGATAGATTTTAACTTGAAGGGTTTATCGACGCCTTTGATGCCATGTAAAAACGAAAAATTTTTAACATAGTTCTTAGAAGTACCGGTGTCGATTAAAAGGCGTAGCTCCCGACCGCTTTTGGAAGTTTTAGTTATAAACGGCAGGAGCGACTTTAGTTTAAAAAATTTATTTCTTCGACTTGTTTGGTATCGATATCGACGTGATTATAGTTGTTGGTATCATCATCAAAGCAAAACCTTTCAGAATAATTTCTAAAACTGTCGCCTTGAAAATAATCTTCGTTATACCTTTCATATTCTACTTCATCGAAAATTTCTGTTTCAGGCATAAAGTTAACTCTTTGTATTTTATTTAATGGTGTCAGATTTGAGGAGGATTGCTCGCGTGACCGTTTAGGTACCGTAGGATGAATCATAAAAGGCTGCTGCGGCGGAGCATTTCGTATTAACTGATGTGGTTGAAAACTCTGTTTATTTTGCTGATGATGGGGATTATACGGATTCTGAGGAGAGGAGCGTTTATGGTAATAGGAGGTATTGTTGTCGATTTCCACTGGTGTTGGTCTATTGTTGGTGTTTTGAAAATTGGGTTGGTTATGCCGATGAATCGGTTGAAAACGAGATATTGCTTTTAATGAGTTTCCTGCAGCAAAAGCCCGAGCAAAGTCATGACGCATGTGACTAATTTCGAGTTCTTGGGCTACTGCGAGTGCGGAGGGAAGATCCCTTGGTCTTGCCGAAAATAGAATATCGCACATTGGACGACGAAGTCCAGATATGAATACTCGCAAAGCGTTTTATCTTGCTCGATCGTTAAGAGCTGCAATGATTTCACTATTACCACTATGGGTCATTATTTGCTTGTTAATTATGAGAGTTAATTATTTGTCGACTTTATCATAGTACTCGGAAATTGACAAACTATCTTGCCTTAACACGCTCAGCTCGTTTTCTAAACCATTCAATGGTCTTTTGTCGGAGTACGATTGATCTAACCTTGCAATAATTGCTTGAAAATTAAGGACTGTATTGAACGAGGAAAGAGTAGAATTAGCGGATTCAGTAATCTTGTTTCGAAATATGCCCATTGCAATATAGTATTTTTCCGAACCCTCTTTATAATAATTCATTGCAAACTGCGCAGCAGTGCGCCAGGCCGGATATGATGGAGAATCGCCTTTGAATTCAGGAAGTGACTTAATTAAGTCCAAGCTAGCATTATCATCCGTAACTAAAGGGTCAATAGATACTGGCGCATAAGTTTGAATAGTGGGAAGCGCTAATCGATTTACAGCTAGAGTAATTTGGTTAAGTTGCTCGGCAAATGCCTGTCTAGTACGCTCAGTAGTTTCATTGATTAATGCCTGCACTTGCTCTCTAGTTATGCTCATATTGATATTTAAGAAACGCGATTATTTTTATTAAACTTTCAAATCACAAAATATTTATTTACACGAAGAGTAGAAGAAAAGTTAATTAAATCAAAAAAACAAGCGAGTTTGGAAGAAAATATTGAATAATATTAACGTTTACGCACTTGTTCAAAGGGATTATATTTTTTTGTCACTGAAAGAGCACTCCTTCACTAAGAAAATCGAGATTTAGAATATAAATTTTTTTGTTTTTTTACAAAACAGGAACCACAAAAACACTTTTACTTTCGTTTACCAATATGTACCTGTTAAAGCTATGTTAAATTACTTCTTAGAACTCACAATGAAAAAAATGGAAGGCTCTTGAAATATTTTTTATATTATTTTATGCCACCTTATTAACACAAAGTTTTCAAAAAGGAAAAATAAAAAGGAGATATATCTTTTTTTTAATAACTTTTATTTCCTCCTACGATTTTTTACGAGCTTTATTAACTTTTTTACTTTTTATTCAAACACAAAATTACCACTTTTTATGATCTTGAATTAATACTTACAGACAAAAACTTTGATTATGTTATTTGTAGTTTATTCTGGATTTATATTTGAGTTTTTCCTCAGGATGAATGGTTCTCTTCTATGTTATTTGTAGTTTATTCTGGATTTATATTTGAGTTTTTCCTCAGGATGAACGGTTCTCTTCTGCGTTCTTTAGATTTTATGTTCCGATTTTAGGAATCCTCTAGAAGTGATCACGTTGGGCGCCAATTAATAAAAATGCACGTTTTATGGTGTGTAAGTTGCATCGATGTGCCTCGCTTTATTCCTCAATCTGTACTGACCCACTATCACTCGATTTCGTTTTGAGTGACCGATGTAATGGCAGGTGAGTCTGGGGATAAGCGGTAGCTTTTCAACATTGTTGTTGGTTTTGCAAGCTATTGATTTGGCGCCAATATCGCAGTCCACCATACTAAGATCCCGTAGAGCATAATGGGTCTAATAACTGCAGTGTAAATCCAATGTGTGAGACGGGGGGATAAGCCCCAAGTCTTACCGAGCATTTTTCTGCAAGCGTATAAGGCGTTCAAGGCTTTCCTTTTCCTGTCTTCCACATTCAATTTCCACGGCAGTTTACTATCCAAGATGACTCCTAGGTACTTTGTAGATGTTTTGGGGGTGAGTATGGTGTTGTTCAGTTTGGGAGGAAGCCAGGTTGGGATCTTGTACTTTGTTGTAAAAAGAACTAAGTCCGTGCCCAGTTATTAATCACTCTCAGTGTCCTCTCGAGTACTTGGCTCATTGAGTTGAGACACCTGCCTGAGACGACGACGGCCAGGTCATCCGCGTATGCGGTTAGCCTTGGCCCTCCGTCCCTCAACTTTAGAAGAATTTTGTTCACAACTAAATTCCAAAGTAGCGGAGAAAGCACGCCCCCCTGGGGGGTACCCCTGTTCGCCTTCCTCGCCATGGTCGTCGCGCCCCACTCCGCCACCACCGTTCGGCAATTTAAAAGATTACCGATCCAGTTCTGTATGGATGGGTGCACGTCAATTGATGCAAGACTTTCCAACAATGCCTCTGTGGAGACATTGTTGAAAGCCCCTGCTATGTCAAGGAAGGCTCCCAGCGCGTACTCTCCATAGTGTAAAGCCTTTTCTATCTGAAATACTACCCGATGAAGTGCCGTCTCCGTTGACTTGCCTTTCATGTAGGCGTGTTGGTCCGTGGATATTAGGCCAGGTGGAATCCTTTCCTTAATAAACGAGTCTAGCAGTCTTTCAAAAGTCTTCAGTATGAACGAGGTGAGGCTGATGGGCCGGTAGTCTTTCGGATACAAGTGGCTGCTTTTACTTGATTTTGGTAAAAATACAACCCTTGATAATCGCCAGTCCATCGGTACATAGTTCATCCTCAGGCAGCTCCTGAAAACGTCCTTGAGCCACGGTATCAGAACAGCACTTCCCTTTTGCAGAAGCGCGGGGAAAATGCCGTCCGGACCCGGGGATTTGAAGGGATCGAAAGAGCCCAACGCCCATCGAAGTCTGGATGTGGTGATTAGGCCCTCACAGTTCCCTTGCTCTGTGCCGAGTGGAGTTGAGACCGAGTTGGAAACCTCTGAACAGCCAGGAAAGTGAGCTTCTATAAGTGCCTCAAGCGTCTCCTTGCCATCCTTGGTCCAATCTCCAGATTCTTTGCGGATGAGTGATGGTATAGGGGGGGATTTGGCGAGTATCTTCCGAAGTCTGGATGCCTCGGAGGTCTTGTCCATACTTCCACAGAAGTTCTGCCAGGAACTTCTTTTGGCCCTCCGTATCTCTTGTTTGTAGGAATGAAGTAGTGTCTTGTACTCTCTCCAACACTCCGCACAGTCGGCAAGTTTGGCTAGTTTGAAAAACCCTCTAAGTTCCCTTCTTTGCCTACCAATGTCCTTTCTCCACCAGGGCGGATTGGATTTTCGTCCTACCGGCCTTGAGGGCGGGCACACCATTCGTGGTATGCAAGGAGAATCTTTGTCGTTAGGAGTTTCGCCTTAGCCTCAACGTCCGAGGTGGAGAGGGTCTGAGAGGCATTACTAAGATGCGTCTTTAACCGATTTGCATACAGATCCCAGTCCGTATTCCGGGGGTTTTTGAAGACCCTTTCTATGCGCAACGGTTTAAAGTTGACTGTAAAGTGTATGTAGTTGTGATCAGAGAAGGAGGGTTTTTCCAGCACTCTCCAGTCCGAGATCCAGGTATCTGCCCCATAAGAAAAAGTAATGTCCAATACGTCTTCCGACGTAGGACCCTTAAAAGTTGGGATGTTCCCTCTATTAGCTATATCTACATCGTTTTGTAGTATAAAATTAAAAAGGGACTCACCCCGTTCGTTCGTATCCTTGCTTCCCCACTGAGGGTGGTGCGAATTGGCGTCCGCACCTACCACAACGTCAAATCCTCGTCTGGGGGCTTCTTCCATCAGGTGCTGTAGCTCTGAGGGGGGTGCCTCGACGTCATGGGCCATATAGCACGAGGCCACAAGTCTAGGCTTGTCGTCCCCTTCGATGGCGACCACCGTCAGGTCATCAGAGCTGAAATTAGGTAGAAGATATGCGTTAATATTCTTCCTAACAAGGATGGCAGATCGAATCTTACCTACCGTTGTTGCGTAGAAAAGGTTGTAGTTTGCGGACCCCAATCCTGAAACCTTATTCCCAGAGGAAAGCCAGGGTTCTTGGATTAAGGCCACGTCGTAGCTGCCCTCCTCTAATGTGAGGAGGAGCTCAGCTGAAGCCACCTTACTGTGGTGGAGGTTGATTTGTAGGACCTTCCCCTTCAGAAGGTACAGTGTCCTTCAAGGTAGGTGTGGCTGTCGCCGCCGACACTCCACCCGTCTCAACCTCCATCTCGTCCATCTCCCCGTCATCTAGCCGAAGCATAAGAGTAGCGTCGGTCATGGGTTCCAGCCCAAGATCCTTTTCTACTTCGCCTGGCTTTAAAGTGTTCTCGTTCCCGTCTTTCGGATGACGTTTTTTGAGGCGCAGGTAAACACTACCCGTCCCCCAAGACATCTTTCCGAACCGCTGGTACAACTTGTCCTCTGCCTCTTTGTTGATTTGGAGGATCAAATCAAGGGTACCGTCGGCGTTAGGTTTCCCCGCGTGGATCAATTTCCAATCCGTCGTCGGGACGTCGGGGTTCTGCCGCTGGAAAAGTAGTAGGGCGTTTTCCGGTTTCACCGTGCTAGGTACACGTACCTTAGCCCGCGGTGGGCCGGGAATATCGTCCCTATCCACCATATCCAGGTTGGCACCCGGCCACAGGCCTCCTAGTTTCGGGACCACCTCCTTGACCCATTTTAGCGTGAGGTCATCATTGCAATTTAGGATTTTGACTCCCCTGTACCACCCCGCTCCTTCAAAAGAGGGCGAAGGTTTGTGCGGTTCGTCGATCGCCTGTGCAACAATGGCCTCGAGAATTTTGTTGTCCACCTGCTTCCATTGTTCCGCCGTCATCTGGCCATTTTCGTGTCGCCGGTCAACGAGCGCCACGGTCAGGTGCCGTTTGGCCACTTCGCTGGTCGTCGCCACTCTTTTGGACGAGGTCGGCTGGTCAGATGGGGTAGCTGTGGTGTGGGTACGAGGACGTTTGGCCGCGGGTTTATCTCCCTCCGTGGACCTCTGTCTCTTCGCCTCCGTTTCTTTCATAGCCTTCGCAACGTTTTCCTCTATTTTGTTCACGAAGGTGGGATGCGTGGTCGCAAACCTTTCAATTTGCGAAAAGTGCTCCCTGCCTTTCGTGACCGTCGCCGTTGCCCATCGTAGGTCCTCTCGCTCCGTGGGCGAAAGAGTGCCCTTATTCTCTAGGCGCAACTTGATGCGTATTGCCGCTTTGTACTGGGCGAGCGCTTTCAGGCCCTCCTTATTGGGCTTCTTCCTTTGCTCGCTCCTGCTAGTGGATGCGGTGCTCGGGTCGAGAGCCTTTGGGGACTTTAGCAGCTCCTCCTCAGCGATCGTATTGGCAGTTGCCACGCTGCATACGCTGTCGAGGTCTGAGTCTGTGTCGACTGCAGTACCCCTAGTGGCTAACCTAGCCTTCGTAAAATTTGCAGTCGCATGACGACTGCTAGAGCCTGCAACCACTCTAGCAGAGGTGTGACCGCTGGCGACACGCAGAGGGGAATCAAGTTCCCCACCGTGCCCGCCGGTGGTAGCAGTCACTTCTTCCACCGACGTTTGGGTCAATATCCTGACCCGCTCTTTGTCCCTCTTCGACTCCAGACTGGTTTTTATTTCAGGGACTTCTCCCTTAGCGTTTTAGGCCTACCCGCCAGGCACCACTTAGCATGACTGAGGTAAGACTCCACAAGCCGCCCCTCGGGGCGGCATGTAAGCTGGACCTCAGGCACGACTTGTGGAGCCCTACTTCACTCTTAGCTAGGCATCGCCGTGCCTTGCCAGTCTACCTGCGCATAGACACGGCGGTGCCCATTGCCCGGTCGGCACCCGCGAGGAGGGTTAAACTAAGTGGATTTTTGCCGACTAAGTGGATTTTGGCACCACCCATACAAGCCAAATCTTAATAATGGAATATCTTTGAAATTGTAAGGCGCACAGCATTAAAATTTAGTATAGTGTCGTCCCATAGATGAGTCATTCTACTGGTCAGATTTAATGGGCGGTGGACAAGGGGCGTGGCACATTTTTTGTGACCCAATTATTCCGCTGAACTATAAATCGCGCAGCAATGAAACTAAGTACGAACCTACGATTTTCTCTTTCGACAGAGGGAATGGTGCGGGTATTGAACAAGGGGGCGTGGCACCGCCCATACAAGCCAAATCTTTAATATAGAATATCTTTGAAATTGTAAGTCGTACAACACTGAAATTTAGTACCCGTCGATTTGATGGGCGTTGGACAAGGGGCGTGGCACATTTTTGTGACCCAAATATTGCGCTGAACTATAAGTCGCTCAGCAATGACACTTAGTACGAACCTACCATTTTCTCCTTCGACAGAGGGCATTGTGCGGATATTGAATAAGGGGCCGTGGCCCTGCCAATATAATTTAAATTTGGTTCAAGCGCAATCCATTTCTTTACTGAAACTTAGCAGCAACATTGCTTATTTGAGGGCCTCGATTGCGTTAATCAGTAGCTCCCTCCTCTTCCTTTAGTTGGTTTTCTTCGTAAATTTTCATTGCCATAGATTCGCCATCTCGCGTATTTCATTATAAGAAAACAACAAATGTCGTGCGGGACGAAGTTCGCCGGGTCAGCTAGTAATAATAATAATATTCCTCAAAGTAAAGTTTATTACCTAGAATTTTGACATATTCCTGTTCGTAGTTAACTGTTGCTTTTAGAGCTTGTAAAAAGTTATTTCCTATTATGGCGGAAACATTTTTATTTGAAAATTTTACTATTTTCCATTGTAGCGTACCGGGTCAACCGAATTCCTTTGGAAACGGAGTGGTCATTACATATTTAATTTCGTTTAACCCGTTGAGTGTTTTATAAAACAATGAATTGTTTAGTAGAATTTGTGGATATTGTTGCCCTAGTGCCCCTTCCTTTATAACACTGGTGGTAGAACCGGTGTCAATAAGACATCTAATTTGTTGTCTTCCAATAGATACATTTATTATTGGTAGTTTTGATCAGCGATTAAGCGATGTGAAACTGGGAGAGTAAGCCGATTTTTGTGCGTTTTTTGCAATTCACGTACACAGTCTGTGTGTGCTGGCAGTGATCAGCTCTTCACTGTTTCCGCTCTTATCCCGATATTAGGGATTATTGTGCAAACTAAAATTCCGCCAGTTTCCTTTCAATTATTTGCTTTTTTCTGCATCAAATACACAACATATCAACTTTTTGGTTTCATTACGTAGATATTATTGAAAAATATACCGAAGAACACAAAGCTTAATGCGTTGAATACGACAGGGTCAATTGCCGCCCTTTTTATTTCGCAGTTCTTCATTTAGCGAATATCTAACGATCAGATCAGAACAGGTATGCTTTTGGTGATAAATGCTCTAGTTCGAACGCAGGACTGTTTTTTTTTATGCAGCTTATAAAACCTTAATTTAATTCAATAAAAAGAATACCAAACGGTTCTTTTGACACTTTTGGGCAATAATATATTTTTATAGTTAGTTCTATACAAACGTATTACGAAATTGCACCAAAAAAATACAAATAAAAAGAAATATTTCTTTGGTCACAAAAAATGACTCACACCAGCAACACTGGAAATTGAAATGAACTAGAACAGCAACCCTGTTTTAGAAATTTATATGGAGGAAAAAGTACGTTCCTGATCAAGCTTGGGGCCTACTAGTAGGCCCCAAGGTTGCAATTTTGCAATAATATTAGTGAAATTCTGTGCATGTATTTCTACCGGCTCTCCCACTTTCACATCGCTTAATCGCTGGTTTTGATCGTGAGGCGGTATTCAAAAAATTACTTCGTTGTCTTCTTGTTTTTGTGTTTCCTGAAAGGTACCTATTTCCATAGGTTCAGGTGCCGCTATAGAATTGTTAGTGTTAGTGCTCGTACGGGTACTTCTAGTTTGACCACTGTTATTACTGCTATTATTATTTTGTCTATATTCATAGTTTTGCCAATTTTGTTGACCACTGTTATTACTTCTATTATTATTTTGTCTATATTCATAGTTTTGCCAATTTTGTTGACCACTGTTATTACTTCTATCATTATTTTGTCTATATTCGTAGTTTTGCCAATTTTGTTGGTTATTATATTGGTTGATATTTTGCGTATTCGGGATGTTTTGGTCGTATTTTCTGGTGTTAGTGTAGTTGTTATTATTTTGTGATTTGTTAGTAATGTATTTATTTTTCCTATGTTTCATGTGTATAGCTCTAGTGTCATATAGCGCTTTAATTTTCGTGTACTTGGTTATGATATTGTTAAGCGAACTATTTACATCTAGTTGTGTTCGCATAGGTATATCCAGTGGCGCATGCAGGATTTTGTTTCGGGAGGGGTTTTGTGTAACTTTTTTGAGAACTTTGAAATGGAATAAAATTTAGATGTATGAATCTACAGACTGAGATCCAAAACATGTACAGTATGAAGGTATATCAGTATGAAGTGAGCCTCAAGATACAAATGTCTCGATAGGGAATATTTGTTGTGAACGAGCCCTAATTTTTTTTTGTTTTGTTGCTATGACATCTGTCAAGCATATTTAGTATACATCAAGTCATTGAACAAACAACATCATATTTTTTCATCGTGTTAAAAATGTCGAATTTTGTACCAGATAGTGATGATTTGCGGAAAGCATTAATTTTTTGTTTTCATTTGAATAAAAGTGCTGCAGAGTCGCATCGAATGCTTGTCGAGGCATATGGTGATCATGCTCTATCAAGAGCAACATGCAAAGATGGTTTCAAGGGTTCAGAAATAATGATATTGATGTGAGAAATGAAGAACGTGGAAGACCACCAAAAAAGTTTGAAGACGCCGAATTGCAAACGATATTAGATAAAGATGACACTTTGAGTCAAAAGCAAATGGCAGAAATGTTAAATGTTGCGCAAGGAACAATTTCTGTCCGTTTAAAAGCTATGGGAAAGATGCAAAAGTGTGGAAAATGGGTGCCATATGAATTGAATGAAAGGCAGATGGAAAACCGAAAAAACACTTGCGAAATTTTGCTTCAAAGACACGAAAGAAAATCAATTTTGCATCGAATTGTTACTGGCGATGAAAAATTGATTTATTTTAAGAATACTAAACGGAAAAAATCATGGGTTAATCCGGGACAACCTTCAACATCGACTGCAAAACCAGATCGATTCGGCAAGAAGACAATGCTGTGTGTTTGGTGGGACCAGAGCGAACGGACCTGGCGAAACCGTTAATACTGATCGCTACCGACAACAAATGATCAATTTGAACCATGCATTGATCGAAAAACGACCAGAATAGGCCAGAAGACACGACAAGGTAATTTAGCTCCATGGCAATGCACCTGCACACAAAGCAAGACCGGTTCAGGATACAATCAAAGCTGGGAGCTGCTACACCACCCGCCGTATTCACCAGACTTGGCTCCTTCCGACTACCATTTGTTTTCATCGATAGGACACGCATTGGCTGAGCAGCACTTCGATTCCTACGAGGAAGTCGAAAATTGGGTGTCTGATTGGTCTGCTTCAAAAGACAAACAATTCTATTGGCGCGCTGTCCACAAATTGCCTGAAAAATGGACAAAATGTGTGGCTAGCAATGGCCAATACTTTGAATAAAATGTTTTTTACTTTCCCATTAAAAACTAGTGTTTTATTTTCGCAAAAAAAGCCTCACTTCATACTGAAATACCTGGTATGTTTCCCCTACCTGACATATTTTGGTCCTGAAAGCTCAAAATAAAAAATTTATTTAAAGGAGACTATTTTTCTCTTTTATTTGATACCCATATCTTGCACAACCGCAAATATTTGAAAAAATATTTGAAATGTTTATGTCCTTAAAATTTTAAAGTCCTTTAAGAATCACTTTGGGCCTATAGTTTCACGCCTACTATATATCAACATTTGGAAGGGTCACGGTGTAATATACATATGTAAAGTTGGTGTTTTCACTCAGTGCATCATAACTTTGTCATTTTTCTTTCGATTCCATTGATGGTAGGTAGTGTCCGACCGAATATTCGGTTTCGGCCCAAATAAGTGGTTTCGGTTTCAGTTTCGGCCAAAAAATGGCCGAATAGCCGAAACCGAAACTTTCTAGAATATTTTTTACATTTTATTGTGTAGCAGATATATAGTGAAAGAAGGAATAATTTAGATGCCACCAATGTAAATAAACTTGTTTTTTAGCATATAATATTAAATTATTTAATTTTGAATATTAGCGAGTAAGGTACGAAAGGGTGATTTTTTCATGTTTACGTTTTTAAAAAATGAATAAATTGTTTTTTTTAATAAGTATTTATTTATTTATGCTATGTTTGTTCGTTTGTTCTTTATTTACTTAATGTAAAATTCGTTTGTTGAAAAAAGTGCTTGATATGGTGATTTTTATTTCAACTAGAAAGTTTCGGTTTCGGCCGAATATTAAAAAAAAACCGAATATTCGGTTTCGGCCCAAAAAAGTGGTTTCGGTCGGACACTAATGGTAGGCTTTATATTTGCGCAAATAACATGTTTTTCATCTTAGGTCTTAAAACCAAAGGAAATAATTTATTTTATCTATAAAAAACATTCAAAAATTTATGATTTTTGAAAATGGTCGAAAAATTCAAATTTTTTACAACTTTCATCGTCAGTAATTTCTCCAAATCTAATCTGATTCGGACAATCTGTATATCTCTGGAAATCCTAAGGTATTATCTTCTGACCGACGGACATCTTGTGTTAGTCAGATGGTTCGTTTACGAGATATGTGCTCATAACTGAAACAACAGGGTAAAAACTGGTTTTTCCAAGATTTGAAAACGCTTCTAACAAAATTGTTTTGATCTTCAGTTTCGTGTTCAGCGGCCCAAAGTTAGTCTAGAAAACACTTTTTTTAGGTGCATTTTTTGTGTCGAGTCGTGTTATTGATGATTTAACATATTTGCGACGGTTTTAAATTAAATTTCTGTACTAACTTAAAAATATTTCGGGGGGGTTTGAACCCCCAAAACCCCCCCTGTGTGCGCCACTGGGTATATCTATCTTTTCCACTAGTATACTAACTAAATCTTTGTCTACTCTATCTGGTTTGTATATTTCTGGCTTATGTTCATCGAATAAATAAATTTGGTTAATTTAAAATTTTGCTTTTTGAAAGTAATCAAATAATTCCCTAAGATTGCTCACTTTTATGTTTCTGCATCTGTTGAAAATCTCGCCATATGTTGTTTTGGGCCTGAAGTTGTCTAGTAGTTTTGCTTTAATTTCGCTCCATGTTGGGTTATTTCCTAGTTCCTGGATGTAGTTTGCTGCTTTGCCGGTGATTTTTTCGTTGGCTACTATTACCATTGCCAGATTCGTCAGTTCTTGGTTGTCCGTTGGGCATAGGTCCTTCACTGCCTCGACGGACTTTATAAATGCCATTATGTTGTGATTTTCGTCCAGGCATTTTAATTGCCTAAACTGCTGAAGTAGGTATTTTGGGGACAGTAGTGTCAGTGACTGGCATTTGCAAATTTTGTAGTTGTGCTTGCAGCTGGTTGATCGCTTCTTCTTGCGACCTTATCACTCTCGCCATTTGTTCTTCGTTGTCGTTTCCCATGTTACGGTTGACGTCAAATTTGCTCATTTAAGTTGTGCTGTTATGATGTTAAAATTAATATTATTTTATTATTTTTATTTTAGTGTAATCTAGTCACTTTATTGTCTTATAATAGCACTTCGTGGTTATAAGCGGTTCGTTAATAATTTTTCTTTGGAAAAAGAATTTAAAAAATTTGTTCACTTGAGTTTAGTCGATCTATAGCACTTCGCGATTATAAGCGGTTCGATAATTTTCTTCAGAAAATTAACTTCACAAGACTGCGCCAGTTACGTTGATGAATAATTAAAACAACTTAAGTTGAAAAGAATTATGTCTATCTTTATTGAGCTCGATCTTAAGACTGATTTTACAATTTTGTAAAGCACTTGTAAGTGCCCGAAAATTGTCCAAAAGAGAGAGAGTGAAATTCGAGGGAGAAATAAAAATTTATTACGAGGCATATAAGTTCGGTGCCGATATTATTTATTAGTTTATTGTTGTTACATCGACATTTGTGCAATTTGTTTATGTTTGTCGATTGCATTCAGTTCAAAATTATTGGTTTCGCTGCAATATGCTTATCGACCACAATGGTGTCGACTTTCATACTGTATGTCTTCAGTTCAACGACATTTACGTAATTTTTGTTTACATTGCAAGTAATTTCTTTTGGGTAACGTCAATTATGCAGTTTTGTATGTTCTTACGTAAATATCATTGACTTTGGATGTTTACTTAGGCAGCGGCATTTATGTTATATATGTTATACACTTTGGTTAGATATTTTCCCATTATGCTTTCAATTTGGTCGATGCTTGCGGGGGATGGTTGAGTATGTGGAAGTACATACGTAACTCGCGCGAGCCTAGGGCAAAGAACCGTCCAGTCCCCGTGGATTCAACGAAGACCAAAGAGCCAGAACCTTCTTCCGTTCGGGAGCCGTCCGTGAATATACGGAAACAGTGTTTACCGGGCTCATCCTCAGGATCTGACCAAGAGTGAGCCTCAGGCAGCAACACCATGTACCGCTTTTTTAGTATGACAGTTGAAGGCATGGAGTCGAGGGGCATGGACATGACTGTGAGGAGTTGGTCATTATGTCATAAAGACTTTGATGAGTATACCAAATAACATTGGAATTCGTTCCTACATGAAAAAACCACCTTTTTTTAATATCTTGAAAAAGTAGTAATTTGCAGTTACCCTTTACCGAATTAGTTTAATGCACATCACTGCGGTTATTTCAATCAATTACACATAAGTAATACAAACAATAACAATGCCCAATACTGCAACATCTGACAAATAAGGTCGGTTGACCTAGTTTTGCACACACCCTACAACAAAGACAAATGAAAGAATCCAAGATATCAAAATTTTATTTGGTTCTGCATCAGTTGAAACGATTTTGTATTGTGTTTCATATAAATATATCTTAAAAAGCAAAAATATTTAGCTTACGTGTCGCGATATCCCGCATAATATGTCGCCTAATAAGCTGGCTAATATAAATCTAATATGCCGGCCCCCCGTAATGTATGGTAAAAAGCATAAAGCAATACTAAAAACCGTACATTGAACAACAACAAAACTAACATAAAACATTTCACTTGTTGCTTATCTCATATTTTTTGCATTTACATTTATTTCTTGTCTTTCCTTTCACGGACCGCGTGCTTATTTTGCCAAGAGTTCACATACAAAAATCGAAATGCTGCAAAAGTGCGCAACAATAGCGCAACTTTTTTTTCATAGAAAGTTGCTAGAAGATTACGATTATGAAAACAATTTAGGTGAACATCACTGAAGAAACAACTATATGTCCATGAATAGGGTCAAAATAAGGCAATTTTTTTAAAGCTTTTTAAAAAAAAAATTAACAAAAATATTTACAAATACTTAAAAACAAAACAAAATTAACATTTTAATACTTAAATACCTGAACAAAAAGTTTCCATTATCGCTTTGATGCTGCTTTTAAAATTTGTAAAAAAAATTTAATTCAAATAATTGAAAAATTCACGTTTACCGCTGTGCGCACGCCAAATGAAAATAAATGTCAACTTTCAGAGTGGATTGCAGGAATACGGTAAATTAGTTTACAACAATTCTTTTATCCAGTGATGCGGAATTTTATCTACTTTAACCCGGTACCAAAAAAAAATCAGTATCTTTAATTTTCATTTTCGAATTAATCGCCAAAATCGCCATGAATTACCCCAGTGTGCGCGGTTAAGAAGGCCATACCTTAGCCTTTCCTGCGATTTGTTATTGATTGTCCAAATCCGAAGAGATTTGGGGAAGTTACTGACGGTGAAAGTTTAAAAAAGTGAATTTTTCTACCATTTTTAAAAACTAGAGTTTTTGAAATGATTTTTTGTATACATAAAATAAATTATCTCCTATGGTTTTAAAACCTTAGACGAAAGATATATTATTTGCAGAATACGCTCTTGCACTTTTTATTTATCATTCATAAGAGGTCAAGCCATTAAAAATAATATTCTGCGCCAATAGATGAGTGCATTACTATCACATTAACTGCTCAAAAAATTACATCACTCAATCGTTTGTGTGCACAAAGATGACAATCGTTTTTAAATCGCGTGTACCACTCATGAAGTCTGACACTGGATAAACGATCAGCACCATAAACTTAGTTCATCAATTTAAATTTTTCGGCTAAAGTCTTACCAACTTTGAAGCAAAACTTAATATTTGCTCTTTGCAAATTAGTATAAAATTTTTGTACCAGTGACAAAAACATACTGTAACGATGAGGAACTCTGTTGCTATGCTATGCATGAATGCTTTTACGGGCATACTTTTAGGGATGCACTTTGGAGCACGGCCGGCTTGCTATAGTTCCGATATGGCAAGGATGGTTCGCGATGGTAATGGGCTATACGAGAACGATCGAGAGAGAGAGTCCAACTGGAATATGTGAGAACAATCGGCGCGATAACCAGACAAGTATAAAAGGCAGCCGAGTGCAGCGCAGGGGGACAGTCTTATTTGAACAAGCAAAGTAGTAACAAGTGTAAATACAAGCGAAGTGTAAATCTGCAAATAAAGTGATTGTTGGTTTTTGACTGCGTTTTGCGCTGAGTAATTGAAGTGGTTTTATTTTCAAGCACAATCCAAAAACGAACCTAGAGATTAAAGAACTAAATTTCGTAACATTGGTGTCAGAATAGGGATTGTGCTACTGAAAATAAACAACAACAAAAAATAAATAAATAAATAAAAAAAAATTATAAAAACTCAGACATGGTTAAATTCGAGCTGCTGAAGGTGGACCAGCTGAAAAAGGAGCTGGCTGCCTTTAATTTGCCTACTGCTGGCGGAAAGGTGGAGTTGCAGCTGCGCTTGCGAGAGGCGTGTGAATCACGAGGCATCGATTGGGCTGCACACGAGTTCGGAACGCAGGAGCAAGAGGCGGCGGCCAAGGTGAGGAATCGCCTGCTGGTGCTGCGTCGCTGCAAAGTACGGCTGCAACGGCTGCGCCACTACAAGCATTGGACTAGCTAATGGTTGCACTTAAAGGCATGTTCGAGACTCCCAACCGTGAAATGGCAGCAAAAATGGAAAATGAAAATCGCGAAAATGAAAATTCGAAACGACGAATCAATAAATAGCTAAAATGGAAACAGCGAACCGAGAAGTAGCAGATCGAATGGAAACCAAACTCCAGGAAAATGCGGAAAAATTTGAAAATGCAAATCGCGAAATATCGGCGCAAATGGAAGCGTCCAATCGAGAAGTGTCAGCAAAACTCGAAAGTGCGAATCGCGAGTTGTCCAGCAAGCTTCAGGAAAATTCTGCGCGCTTGGAGCAGAAAGTGGAAGAAATTTCAGACAGGGTTAATGGGAAAGTCGAGCACCTGGAGACGCGAGTAGAACATTTGGACAAACGAGTCGATAGTCTGGAGGATTCGGTGAACAGAAAAATCGACGAGCGGCTTAGAGAGGTACAGCCACGAGAATGTTTGCCGCCGGTTCCGCAAAGTTTTGCCACCCGAACAGAAGTGCCTACTTATGATGGTGCTACGCCGTTCGATACATTTAAACTGCAATTCGACTTGGCTGCCTTAGAACATCAGTGGACCGATATCAGGAAAGGTCGGAGATTGGCACTGGCACTTAAAGGTCCTGCGGCTGAGGTAAAAAAATCGGTTCCAGAATGTTCAAGAAGTGATTACGAGGCCATCATGAGAGCGTTGGCAGCGAAGTACAGTAACGAGCACAACAGAACTGTACTACTGTGAGCTGAAGAACCGCAGGCAAAGAGCCAACGAGGCGCTGCAGATATATGCGGCAGACATTGAGCGGCTCGTACAGTTGTGCTAGCCGGAGATCGGCGCTGATGCTCTCGAGAGGATGAAGATTGAGGCGTTTATTGAAGGTCTTCATGACCCGGAGACACGTCGCAGTGCGTTGATGATGGGCAAGCCGACATTTAAGGAGACGGTGACCAGCGCGATGACATATGAGGCGGAATGGATTGGGGGCTCTCGGTATGCACCTGCAAGGATACGCCGAATCCAACTGGTAAGCGATATATCGATCCAGACCATAAGCTCTGAGACACCGGCCAGGCCACGGGTGGTCTCCTCTAAAGTCGTTTGCTGGATATGTGGCAAGCAGGCTCACATAGCACGAGACTGCCGTCAACGAAAGAGGCGTTCCCGTTCTCGATCGCAATCGCCTGAAGCGAGGGATACTGACAATCGTGGCTCAGCCAACAATCGCAGAGCTGAGGACGAGGAGTCGTTAAATTAAAAAGGGTCAGCCCAAAGGGGCGGGAGCTGATCCCCACAACCTGCTGCCCCACCGTCCTTGTTCCGCAGTTGAAACGACAACCCAGCAGCTTGACGATTGAAGGAAAGATAGATGAAAAGTTTGTCTTGACACTGGATACTGGCTCGTCATATTCGATCATAAAAAGGAAGCTTCTGAGGAATTGGGAACCACTGCATGGCATACAGCTGAGGACTGCGACTGGCGAGCGTGCGCCGGTAAGAGGAAAAGTTACAAGAACGATTACTGTCGGCACCAGCGGCCTGAAACATGAGTTCATCGTCGCGGATATAATGGACGACGTGATTATCGGCGTGGATTTCATGATTAGGCACGGTTTTTTTTTTTTTTTTTTTTCGCTGGATCTGAAAGCAAATGTGGTGAGGTATGCCAACGTTGAATTCCCGCTGCACACCGGCTATGAGCGAAGCGTGGCGGTAGGGAAAGTTGTCTCGTGTCAACACCAGAGGATACCAGCGAGTTCCGAGGCGATTGTGTGGGCAAAGGTGGACGAGGACGATGGGACAAGTCGGCTGTGGGTTGTAGAAGCACCAGAACAAGGACACGACAACGTAATTATCGGACGTACATTAGTGGAACCCAAAAACGGAAAAATACCAGTGAGGATACTCAACCCGCGCAACCCCCGAAAAGCGGTTTTAACATGGACGCCATACCGCAGAACCAGTGGAGCAGCGAATTGACAGCCAAGCAGAAACACTCCTGCAGCACTATGGATCAATATTTGCAGCAGAATGTTCTGGGCAATAATTTTCGGCCTCGTCTGTTGTTTCGCGGTTTCCGCTCGGCTATATTCTCGTTTCTGTACTCCTGTTCTTTTGCCTATTTCTTTCCCTTTTCCCTACTCCATCCATTTCGACACAGTTCTACAACTCGTTCCTTTTCTCCACCCCTCATGTGTACATCATGTCGATGAAGTACCGTTAGGCCTCGACATAAGTCGAATTCGGCGAAGCGGCGGTAGCAACTGTATTGCTATTTCTTCTCGTAGGTATCCTCATTTCTGTACTCCTATTTTTTTTGTCTATTTATTTCCCTTTACTTATTTCTTTTCCTTTTCGACACGCTACCACAACGTGTTCGCTTTCCCCACCCCCATATGTACATCGAGTCGAAGTACCGTTAGATCTCGCTATAAGTCGAATTCGGCGAAGCGTTGGTAGCGAATGGGTCGGGTGTGATTTTGAAAAAGTTGCTTCGGAGAGATTTGCTGGACAGTTCGGACGGACCACACGGGAGAGTCGACGGATAACTACCAAGGAAGACAGTCGTCGTGTACGGAAAGCGGGAATAAACTAAAAGGCCGCTGCGCATGCGCAGATATAAACAGTAATTAACAATTATAAAAAGCCAAAAAAAAAATTTAAGCGGTTATTAATAAAAACCAAAAATGTTTAAGACCGTGGATATAACAAATATTAACAATTATAAAAAAAAAGCCAAAAAGAAAATTTAAGCGTTTATTAATAAAAACCAACAAATCTTTAAGACAGTGGATATAAACAAATATTAACAATTATAAAAAGCCAAAAAGAAAATTTAAGCGTTTTTTAATAAAAACCAACAAATGTTTAAGACAGTGTATATAAACAGTTATTAACAATTATATAAAAAAAACAAAAAAAAGAAGGAAATTTAAGTGTTTATTAATAAAAACCAACAAATGTTTAAGACAGTGTGTACGGAAAGCAGAGGTGAACTAAAGGTGCTGCATATACGCAGATAGATATCAATAGATATAGATATCAACAACTATTAAAAAAAAACCCAAAACGAATTAAGCGGGTTTTAATAAAAAACCAATAAATGTTTAAGACAGTGTGTACGGAAAGGAAGAGTGAACTAAAAGACCGCTGCGTATGCGCAGATACAAATAGTTATCAACAATTATAAAAACCAAAAATAAATTAAGCGTTTTTTTTATAAAAACAATAAATAATATGATTTAAAGAAAAAAAAACCCAAATAAATAAATAATAAAAACTACAGTGGGTAAAGAATATTATACCCTACCCACCCTACTATACAACCACACAACCACCATATATCAACGTTTGGAATCCGGAATTCTAAGCTTAAGATAAGTTTAGTAAGATAAGATTATTTGTGAAATGCATCTTTGCTTGTTCTTTTTTTGTTGTATGTAAGAATTTCATTTATAATTTATATTTCACTCGAGTGAAAGCTTTAAGCAGATGGCCTTATACTTTATTTATATAAAATAAAACAAGTACAAAACCGTAATGAATACTGAATAAATTCCTTTTTTTAGTTTGGTCTGTGGGAAGTTGGGGCATGGATGTGGGGGGAAGGGGGTTTTGTGTGAATCGGTTGGTAGAAATTTAATGTATGTCGCCCTTTTTTTTGTTCGTCCGTCTGAAATTCAAGATATATACCGCGTGCATAAATTTCGTTTCTGGCTACGAAGGCTGGGTCTGTAGGTAATGAATTCCAAGGTGCCTTAATGGATACCACGACTGCTGAAGCTACGGGTGAGGACAGATACGCGCGTAGGTATCAGGAATTCCTATGAAGGTTCGCCACAGACCAGGTGCACGGTGTCTGCAGAACAGTGATGCGTCTACATACCCGTGATACATAAGAGAAAATGGCGCCCAACGTGGGGCCTCTACGTAAGTGAGGTCAAATTGTCCGTCGGTCTGGTTATTCTTTCGCAGTAGTGCATCCGCTGGGTGGTTTGGATTGTGGGAATCTTTGGTTAAATACTTGAAGGTCCTACCGATCCTTAAGCGTTGCATCGCCGCGGGAAGAAGTTAGCAAGTTTTATTTTTCGTTGGGGTTTTTGTTTTTACTTCCTCTTTTGTATCCACATTGGATTACAGAATAATTGTAGCTGTATGCATCCTAGACTGACCAGTGTGCGATTAGAAGAGGAGCTCTCATTGTGAATAAGTTTACTTAAAACTTCAGCGCTACCGCTGCAGTGTGGATATTGTGAGTTCTGGACTGCAGCTTGCCACCACAGCTGTAAACATGGATTTATAGCGAAGCGAAGGCTGAACCTATTCCATTTTTTTTGGGGGGTTTGCATCCATTGTACCCACTTCTTACAGGCCAAACGACTAGCTTCATATATTGTTCTGTATTGTATTTTGAGTATTCTGCAATTTTGCATTTTGTAACATAGGTGTAAGTTGAATTGTTTTGTTGGAAAACATAATTTACATGTACATCTCAGTACCGACTGTACGTAAAAAGTAATGTTTGTAAAACGCTGCCGCTGACACATAAATTGTAAAGTTATACCGCTTTTGACGCTACACTGACTGTACCTCCTGGTTGTACAGACTATCGTCCTATTGCTAGTACAGTACATTCCGTTTAGCTGCCTATTCGCTTAGGTGCATTTTCTGCTTAGCTGCATTATTTGGCCAAAATACTACTTCGTAAACCGAATTTTCTTTGAAAATTTCACATTTAGCTGCATTTCACTTAGCTGCACTATTCCGTTTAACAGCCCTGTTTTTGAGCAAGTTTTCTTTGATTTGTATGAAAAATACTTCGTTTAGCAGCACTTGAAAATTTCGAAAAGTTTTTTTGGAAAATAGTATCGAAACAAATTTCCACATTTTCGAAATGGAGGCAATAGTTGTGAAATTGTCAAAAAAGAAATATTCGCAGGGTAAAATTACCGATTATTTTACATAAAAGCATATCAGTAAGAATATGTATATAAATATTTTCATTATATCCAGTGTATACATACATATTAGGTATGCATAAGCATCTATAAGATAGCGGTTAATTTGCTAATAAAAATTTGTTCAGTCTTACACTGGTGTAATCTTTTCAAGAATTCAATAGATTCGTTCATGCAAAATTTTGATATATGTATATACTCGTAATATATCAATATTGATATAATATATATATATAATATATATTTTGATATTTTTATATAGGTGCGCCAAGGATCTACTTTAAAAAAAAGTTGCTGTTTCCAAACACTTTTCTAGATATTCCGCTTAGCTGCATTTTTCGCTTAAGTGCCTCAAATCATGTGCATCGAAGGTGAATGCAGCTAAACGGAATGTACTGTATATACCGTCTCATCTTTTGACGCTACACTGACTGTACCTACTGGTTGTACATACTATCGTCCTATTGATAGTACATACCGTCGCACCTTTTGACGCTACACTGACTGTACCTATTGGTTGTACATACTATCGGCCTATTGATAGTACATACCGTCACACTTTTTGACGGTATACACAATGCCCCTACGACATAGCAACGAAAATATGCCTATTACACGAGCCCAAGCTCACCTACTCACCGAAAGCGCTGGTGAGGCGGTTCCTTCGGGTACAGTAGATGTCGCAGCCGCAACAATGGCTGGTACGGCTCCATATATTGTAACTAATGTCGTGGCGGAGGGAGCGAGTCAGTCTCAGGTTTTACAGGAAAGCAGAATCGAGAGTATAGTAGGGGAAATGGTGTCAGCTATGCAGACAACAATTATAAACGGATTGGAGGTTCGCATTGCGCAGCTCATAGAGGAGAAGTTAGAAGCAAGTCTGAATAGCATTCAGAGCAGGCTAAATGCGGCAGATGTACCGCCGCGTGACAATAATCCTTAATCAGGCTAATCCTATTCCTGATTTTCCACAAGACTTGCCGTACCCAAATGTTAACAATACTAATCGGAATCTTCGTTTGCCTGCTCCACTACGCATAAGTGATGGGTCGGCCATCACCAATTCTGGGAAAGTTGCTCATTTGATATCAAGTTGGGATATCAAATTTGATGGCACCCCCAAACTTTCGGTGGAGAATTTTATTTTCCGCATTGAATTACAAGTGATGGATACGTTATACGGGAATCTTAGTTTGCTCTGCGAACATGTACAGGGGCTGTTCATCAAAGAGGCCAAAGACTGGTACTGGCGATATCGGCGGTCAGTCGATCGGGTGGATTGGTCATCATTGTGCCATGCTTTGCGTACGAATTTCGGGGAGCACAAGACAGACACGGACATTAAAGACGCAATGCGAAACAGGCGGCAAAGCGCTGCGGAATCGTTTGACGATTATCGTAATGCAATTTTAAAAATTGTCGAAAATTTGAATGCACCTATGTCCGAGTCTGAGCTGGTAGAAATAGTACAAAGAGGCTTGCGTCCACGTATTCGACAGCAACTGTTGTACGTGAACATTTGTTCCATGGCGGAATTGCAGAAAATGTGTCTCAAGGGTGAAAGCTTGCAAAATGAAATTGCGAAAGCAAGTTTGACACCGAACCCGCGTATTAATTTGCCACGACAGTTGTCAATCATCTCCCATTGAGTGCGGTCGATAATTTTTTCTCTCTTGCTCACAAAGCGGCTTTCACAGCAACCAGGTCAATCTAACACGTGTGTGAATAACCTTTCAGACATCTGCCTAACTTGAGGAATTTCTGAAAATTTCACATCCACAAAGTAAATATATATTAAAAAAATAAAACGTAAAGCTTCAAAATGGCCTCCGAACCAGGAGGAGGAAACCAGAACTACTTTGCGATATTAGGTAACGAGTTCCAAACAAAACGAAAAAAATATAACTTACATAACAATCATGACTTTCCTAAACTAAAAAGCACAAACTCACAGACTAATCCAATACACGCTTGCCCTAAATTTGTAATAATAAAAAACACAAATATTCAAAACCCAATAAAAAATTTCAATATATTTCTTATATCTAAAGCTCTAGAAAGCATCACTTCGGAAAAAACTCTAAGCACTTCTTTTACGAGAGAAGGTGACTTGCTCGTTCTCACCAAAAACCACAGCCAAACAACAAAATTTCTAAAAGCAACAAAACTATCAAATTTATGCGATATTTCGTGCAGTCTGCACCCACCTGAACACCAGTAAGGGCGTTGTCTATTCAACACACCTCGCTTCGCTAACAGAGCAAGAAATTCTAGAAGGCTTAAAGGACCAATCCGTGGTCGAATGCAAAAAAATAACCAAAATAAAAGACGGTAACGTCGTCAACACACCCTTACATATTTTATCATTCAATACCTACGATATCCCAAAAGAAATTAGCATCGCTTGGATGAAGGTGAAGGTAGAACCTTACATCCCGAGTCCAATGCAATGTAAGGGCTGTCACCTAATCGGTCACACAAAAAAACACTGTAAAACAGAACCAAAGTGTAACGTTTGCGCCACTTCTCACAACGACGAAATTTTGTGCACCAAAGTTGAATGCATAAATTGCCGACAACAGCACCGATCAAACAACAGGGATTGCCCCACTTTTAAAAAACGATCAGCAATACTTAAATATAAAACTTTAAACAAATGCACTTTTAAAGACGCAACTCTAGCAGTAAATCTGACAGAAAGCACTGGAAACACTCAAACCTCTCCAGTTGAAACACTGGAAGAGGCAATAAAAAAAAGAAACAAAATTACAACAACTACACAACGAAAAACTGTCAGCGATTCAAACACGACCATCACTCCGAAATTCTCCATCTCACCAAATTCCGACTCTCCAGTACAAAAAAACAGTATCAATAACCATTCATCTCTCAATACTCATCACTCTCATATCACACAACACTCCCATCAAACTATTACCAATAACAACAAACAATATAATACAAAAACCAAAATTCCACAACACAAACTTCCAGTAAATAACAATAACTTCACCAATGACATTACTATCCACCATGATCAAGCAACAGCAGCATTCACAATAGACAAACCACATACATCAAACGAAATTCTTAAAGATTACGACACAATTAGCTCAGACTCTGAACTCTTTACCGAGTCTATATAACCTTCATCTGCTTGTATAATCATTTTATACAACAGCAAAATGAAGCTTAAATTTTAATTATGGTCCTACGAATCCTTCAATGGAATCTTAACGGTTACCAGAATAATTATAATGAGCTAGAAATACTTATAAAAAATTACAGACCATACCTTATCGCACTACAAGAAACACACATAAAAACTAAAACAACCCCATTAAACATTCCAAAAAACTACTTCTTTTATGGAAGAAATAACATAAACAACTCTGAAACCTCCAAAAGAGGTATAGCATTCCTGGTGTCTAACACAATCGAACACAAAATTCTTAATATTCATTCCGACATACTAGTTGATGCTATTGAAATTAAATCAAAAATTCCATTCGTGATATTAAATCTTTACATTCCACCAGCCGATACAATTAGCGAAATTAAACTGTTTAAACTCATGGAAAATATAAATAAACCAATCCTTTTAACCGGCGATTTCAACGCGTGGTCCCCGTTATGGGGATCACCGAATTATAACAAAAAAGGCAAGATCATATCAACATTTATAGAAAAAGCAAATCTCATATTATTAAATGACAACTCTCCTACTCACTTTTCGACCCACTCCTCTTTCACACACGTAGACCTTACACTATGCACCCCACCAATAAATATAGCTGCTACATGGAATGTTAGCAAAAACTTGCATGGCAGTGATCATTTCCCCATATACATAACCCTTTTCAACAGCAACAACGCAAATGTTAACTACAAAAAAAGCAAATTTAAAATTGAATTGGCCAATTGGCCAAAATTCCAACTAGCCATAGACGAACAACTAACCGCTTTACCGGAAACCGAAAACATAAATCATAAAGCAGCTTTTTTACTAAGAAAAATTAAGTTCTGCACTAATCAAGCAATTCCACATACCAACAACTCCTATCACAAAAAAACCGTTTATTGGTGGAATAAAACACTCGCACTCCTAAGAACTGAAAAACAAAATTTATGGAAACTATTGAAAAGAAACCCATCCCAAACTAATGTTATAAACTATAAACGCGCTAATGCGAAATTCAAAAGAGAAGCATAGATGTCTAAAAGAAAAGCTTTCATTAAATTCACTCAAGATATAAACCCAACTACACCCTCAAAAATACTTTGGCACAAAGTGAACGTCCTATACGGCAACAAAACCCCAAATTACATTCACGCTCTAGAAACACAAACTGGGGACACAGTCACCGAACCTAGAGAAATAGGTAACCTCCTAGGAGAAACATGGTCAGCATACTCTAACAACAGAAACTTCTGTAATCAGTTTGTTACAAGCAAAGAAGCGTATCGAAACCCTGTGTCAATTAATTATAGTATACGAAAAAAAGGAAATCACATTGAATCGGCTTTCTCTTTGCTAGAATTAGAATCATGTCTTTCTTCACTAAAGGGAAATACACCCGGGGAGGATAAACTACCCTATATCGTATATAAGAAGCTAACCATTCAAGCAAAAAAACTCCTCTGCGAACTCTACACAGACATTCTTAAGCAGGGCATAATCCCACAGCAGTGGAAAGAGGCATTAATAATACCAATTCTGAAGCCTAACAAACCAAAAGATTCTACAGGAGGTTACCGACCAATATCACTACTACCATGCATATCCAAAATTCTTGAAAAAATGGTTTCTCGCAGACTAATGTGGCTCCTTCTAGGAGACAAACTTTTAAACACTTGTCAGACTGCTTTTAAACCCGAAAGAGGAACAATGGACGCATTACTAGCTTTAGACGAAGAAATCACAAATTGCCTTAGCACAAAAAACCACTTTTCCATCCTGTCATTTGACATGGAGAAAGCCTTTGACAGAATTGGAATACATTCTATAATAGACCAGATGATCGCTTGGAGGCTAGGCCCAAGAATCATAAATTATTGCAGACATTTTCTTGTAAATCGTAAATTCCGCATAAGAATAAATAACACCATGTCAGATAAATGGTCACTTAATAATGGCATCCCACAGGGATCGCCATTATCAGTAATCCTTTTCATCATAGCTTTTGACAAACTTAGTCGCATAATTAATGAACAAAAATTTTTTAAACACATAATATACGCCGATGATCTATATATATTTTCACAATGTAAAAATTTATATACAATTAATGTAAAACTCGACAATCTATACACCAACATAAGCAACTGGTGCCAATACAGTGGTACAATCATTTCGAGAGAAAAGTCGAGATTCCTCCACATATGCAAAAAACAATCTTGTATTAACCCAGCTCTGTACATAAATTCCATCCCAATAAAAACAACCAAACAATTAAAAATACTAGGCTTAATATTCACAAATCGCTACTTATGGAACGAACATGTAAACTATATATATAAATCGCTTACTAATAGAATAAATGTAATAAAATGCTTAAGCTATCATAAGTTAGAAAGTAACTCCACATCCTTAATTAACATTGTAAAATCTACTATACTATCCAAAATTGACTATGGTTTACCTATCTACGGATCAACGTCACAGCGAAACATTAAAAAATTATCTTCACTTTACAACACAGCTGCGAGATTGTCACTGGGTGCCTTCCGTACCACCCCTATCCTTCAATATTAAACTCAACCGAGCGAAAAGTGGTGTGTGACGCATTACGCAGGTTACGAGCGATTCCGCATGTGACGAGCGATTCCGCGAATCGCTGCGAAAAAGAGAAAAATATAACGGTAAAGTAGTACTCGGCCTAGTAAACAAAATGTGATTCTAGTGACTCTCTCGCCACTCTACTCGATCATTGACTCAATCAACAACTCGCCTTACTGTTTAGACGAAACGAGTACTCGTTCGAGTTGCTGTCTCGTCACTCTACTCGTTACGTGTAATCAAGCCTTAAGGGAACTGAGGAGTTTACTGTTTTCATTAAACCAAGATGCAAATGGACTTTGGTTAGTGCAAGTAATGCATTGCTGATAATGTGTTGTTTTATTTTCATTACAAAAATGTTTAATAAAAAATAGTTCGAAAAACTTGTATATGAATTTTGCATTTTGCAAAAAATATATCTGATGGAGCACATAATTTCCCGAAATTTCGTTCTAGATTACAATTTTTTTATGGATGTTTAAGATAGTATTCGAGTTTATTCGTGACGATGGCGTCTACTCGCCTTGGACGTTGGAAGAAAGTTTTTCGCTGGTCAGCACCGAAGCTCAGGGTTGTATTTCCTGAACTCCGGTGCTGCCAAGTTATTTGACTTAAAACTACGGCGTTGCCATTATGAAACATCTTACAACTCGGGCAACCTGACAACTTATCGTCCTGATAATTAGCCTACCGTATTGCCCGAATCCCTTTCAACGGCAACCTTTTCACTCGGCTTTGAGGTTCACCTACGTATTCGATTCGCCTCCACCACTCCATCATACGGCAGCTGAGTCAATTGGCAGTTATCAATATCACGTACGACGTAACGATCGTTTCCTAAGACGTCATGAATTACATACGGGCCTCGGTACTTGGGTATGAACTTTCTATTCGTACCGACTACAGTGTCAATGTTCCGAATAACTACAAAATCACCTACATACTTTTTAGCGTCAGTACTATGCTCGAGAAAATACTTTAGATTATATTCCTGTGCATCCTCTATCGCCTGCGATGCTTTTGAGCGTATATCCACTAGATCCATAGTAACGTCATTCTTTTCGTCAAGATATTCTGTCAGCTCGTCAACCACGTCACCTCGCTGTTCCACACCAAACAACAGGATACCCGGAGTAGTTTTCGTGGCACTATGAACCGAGTTATTGATAGCATGTTCGACCTGTAGCAATCTGCTACACCAATCAGTATGTGTAATTGGATCGCTTATCTTGCCTAGCATGGTTTTGATTACTCGATGCACTCTTTCTACCTGCCCGTTGGCTTGTGAAGATGCTACAGCCACCTTTACATGTTTAATATTATGTCTCAGCTCAGCACAAACTTCGTAAAAGCGTCAACCACGACCAAAATGTGTTTTCTCTTCGAGTTCAGAGACGGCAGCGGCCCAAAATGTTCGATGTGAATTGTATCAAACGGAATTGGGTTTTTGGGGATATTGTATAGGCATTTTTCGTTTAACCGAGTTGGTACGGCATGCATAATACATTTCAGACAATTTCTTACAAAGGTCTCTATCTTGCGGATCATGCTCGGAAACCAGTAGTGCAGTCGGATTTTCTGGTAACATTTTTCAACCGCCTGGTGGCCTAACTTCTCATGGATCAAACGTATTACATTTTCCTCCATTTCACTCGGTACGTACAAGAGTTTCCGACCTGATTCAATGACTTTATAAACCACACCGTCAACTAAGTAAAAATCCTTCATTTCCCTGGTTTGTAGTTCATTGCGTACATCCAGGCCCGTAGAGAGGAAAACCGGGCCCGGGGACTAGTAATGACGGGCCCCTGTAAGTAATTTTGGAAATTTTGTAGTAGAAGTCAGGATGATGATCCACAAAGTTTATATGTTTTTATAACTTTTTGTTGTTGGAATGAGCAGTTATCACAAAAGCAAATTCGATTTAGAAAAAAATTTATTCAATAATTATTCAATACTCATTTACATAAATACATCTATTGATTATGTATAAATTCTAAGTAATTATAACTTTGATCTACTTTAAGCACGCTTTTCGGGCTTTCGCTGAAGCGAAAGTTTCTATAATACGACGGAAATCAGATTTTTGGGCCAAATCGTATTCCAAGCAAAGTATCGCAAGTCCTGAGATGCGTGTTTGCGAAGAACACGATCTTTGGAAATTTTTGATTCTCGCCAATACATTAAAAGAGCGCTCAGCGCTCGCAACAGTTACTGGCAGGGTACAGAAAATTCTGAGCGCAACACAAACATTTGGAAATATCGCATTTAAATATTTCTCATAAATTTCATTTAAAAGTGACAGTGGGCTTAGATCACTTTTGAAATTTGCTGAATGAATATGTTTTAAATGTGTCATTTCGTTCGGCAATTCGTCCGAAACATCAGATGGATATTTCTGTACAAAATTAGCCGCTTTATCTTGGACCTTGTCTTCAATCAACTCTGGAAATTGCCACAAGAAATTAAAGGTATCGTTCAAATTTTTCGCAGCGTCAAATCTAGTTGTGAGTCCCGCGATCACTGAGTCAATAATAACAAAAAACGTATTTCGCTGAAAATGTGTCTCTTCATCTATCTCTGGTTCTTTCTCAATTCCATCATTAGAATCAACTATGCGACGTTTTCTTTTCCGGCCCACTTTTTGCGATGGCAACTCTGCTGAGATGTCAATAGCTTCTTGCAACGCTGAAGCAACTAATTTACATTCGTTCAGAAGTGCACCCCAACGATCCCGCAAAAATTTCAAGTCTGTCAATAAACTAGAAAGATTTCTGACTTCAACATCGATTGTGATACCTTTAGCTTGAAGAACGAGATTTCTTTCGTCGATTAAAGACAAGATCTTCGACCACATGGATGACATCAGCACACATTCAAACTTACTCATATATTTGAGAATACCATTAATGTCCCTTTGAGTGTCCGCGGTTAAATTCAATTCTTTCAACTCGCGCAAAGCCGCGGTCAGTCCCACAATGTGACTCGCGAAAGGCCTAACAGCTTCGATTCTTGCAGACCATCTTGTATCTGATTGGGAACGGAGTGAGGAGGGGACATGTTTTTTCAAAATTTCCCAACGTTGTGGACTGCCAACAAAAATGTTATAGCATTTTTGAACAACGCCGAAAAAAGTTATAGCTTGAGTGCAACACTCCGCAGAATCAACTCCGCACAAATTTAAACTGTGGGCTGCACAAGGTGAAAAAACTGCCTGGGGATTTTGACGGAGTATGTGACTTTGAGCTCCTTTATATTGACCACTCATATTCCGGCCATTGTCGTAACCCTGCCCTCGGCACTCAATGAAAGGGATTTTATAAATTTCCAAAGTTTCACGCATCATGCTAGCGATCGCTTCACCTGTCTTTTTACTGCAATAAACGAAAGTCAAAAAACGCTCTTTGATGACGTACTTTTTCTCTTCAAGATCGAAATGAAGGTATCGCAAAATAAATGTCGTATGTTCAACGTGTGACGAATCAGGAGTAGCATCAACGATTATGGAATAGTATATCGCGCTTTTTCGCTCTTCTAAGAGCTGGTATTGAACGTGTTGTGCACAGATTTGAATAAATTCATTTTGAATTTCGGCTGAAAGATAATGAACTTGGAGGCGTTTATGGTTTTCTTGAGAAACCCTAACTTCTTCCAAATGTTTGTGCAGTACCGAATCATAGTGGCTTATGAGTTCTAAAATGCCTAGAAAATTCGCATTGCTTCGATCACCAATGAGATGACTATCTCCTCTCAAAGCCAGCCCTCGTTCTCCCAAAAACAATATGACGTCTAAAATTCTCGTTAGAATGTCGCGCCATTTAGAAATTTCAACAGTAAGTTGCTCGTTGAGAAGATGATCGATAGTAGAATTATTTCGAGCACGCGATTCCGATTCACGCCACTTAACATAACAATGTAGATGGTCGGGGGCAGTTTCATGTGATTTTGTGACAATTCATGTGACAATTGAGCACTTCAGTTTGATTTTCCACTATTGACCGTGGCAGACTGTGATGCCTGACTTAATGTGACTGACTGAAACTGCGCGATTGCAGCGCCACCTCAGAACAAGTTTAGTGGCTTGTCGATGAGGCAGGAGCGTCTTTAGTCTTAATACACTTATATAGGCGTCTCTTCCGCGGGCCCTTCCAGGGAGGATTTTGCGATCGTTAAGTTTTTATGGGTTGATCGGTTGGGCGTTTTAGATCGGATTTGATAATGATCGGGTTTTCCGAAACTGTTTTACTCACAGTTACTTGAAAGATTATTGAATGAATGAGAATTTTTTATTTCAAGAATCGGGCAATTTTGTGTCAAATTTTTTCTTGATCAACTCGAAATATTTTTTCATTCAAAAAATTTGTTTTTCTAATATTGCCGGAAAATCCGGGCCCCCTTGGAAACTCCGGGCCCGGGGACGATGTCCCCTTTGTCCCCCCCCTCTCGACAGCCCTGCGTACATCCCTTATCAATTCGTCGCGCTCTTGGGCTATTTGTATCTGGAAGTCTACGTCGTTAACGTCTGTAACCATGGTAACATGGCACCTACTTAGGGCGTCCAAATGACCCATGGATGCACCCCCGCGATGTTGTAACCTGTAGGCATAGTTCTGCAGCTCCAAAGCCCATCTAGCGATTCTCGGATTAACCTGTTTCCTTTCCAAAGTCATCGTCAGGGAGTTACAGTCGGTTACTATCTTGAAGGATATACCCTCTAGGTAAACTCTAAATCGTCTTAAAGCATAAATGATGGCCAGCGCTTCTAACTCAAAGCTGTGATACTTAGACTAGGCAGCGGAAGTGATTTTAGAGAAATATGATATTGCATGAAATTTGCCATCATTCTGTCGCTGCACTAACACAGCACCAAAACCGGTAGAACTAGCGTCACAATGAAGCTCTGTTTCCCTCTCGGGGCTATAAATAGCTAACACCGGTGCTTCCGTCAGTTTCGCTTTTAACTCGTTAAAGGCTGCAATGAAGTGATCATTGACTATAAAGTCGGCACCCTTTTTCAACAGATCCCTTAGTGGTTTAGCTATAGTCGAAAATGATTGTACAAAGCGGCGAAAGTATGAAAAAAGACCTAAGCAGGACTGCAATTCTTTCTGATTGGTCGGCAGCGGGTACTTTCTAATAGCTACCACATGAGAATCACTCAATGTTATACCTGTGTCCGTTACCTTGTAACCCAAATATTCTATTTCGCTGTAGCAAAACTTGCATTTCGGAATATTTAATTTCAATTTTCTACTTGTAACACGTTATAAAAATAAATGCAACGTCTGATTGTGGTCCCTACAGTTCTCGGCAGCAATTAGTATATCGTCCATATAGATTACGATTTTCTTAGCGTCGATGAGATCACGGAAAATATCATTGATGAAACGTTGAAATACGGCTGGCGCATTTTTAAGTCCAAACGGTATTTTTACATATTCGTACTGACCGTCAGGGGTCACAAAAGCGGTGTATGGTATGGAATCAGCCGAGATGCTAACGTGATGAAACCCACTTTTTAGGTCCAGAACGGAAAAGTATCGTTTACCCTCTAAATATTCTATACAGTCTTCAATGAGCGGCAGCGGATAGTTATCCCGCACAGTTATCTTATTAACCCTCTACTGCCCATACGGCCTTAAGGCACGGTCCACAAAAACCTAGAAAAGTCCACATAAATATTCATTTTTTTTAATGAAATTTTTAGGGCATGTTTTAGATAAATTAAGTTGTCATTTCTTTAATGTTGCAAGGCTGTAAGCATCACATCAGGGGCGTAGCCAGAATTTGGCCATGGGGGGGTTTTAAAAAAATTGTTTGCCAGTTTAGTATTACATCTTTTTTAAAGTAAAGTGCCCTTTCCAAATAGGGCATTTTGTTGTGGCTTATGTGACTTAATGCATTAAAAACTAATTTTTTTCCCTGATTTTTAGTAAAAATGTCATGAAATTTGGTGGACTGTAAGCGAAGTTATTGCATCTGAAGTGGAAGTATGTTTTTGTCATCGTACAAAAATGTGCATCGAACAAAGATCCAATATTAGCTATGGTTTTAAAAATGTTTAAACTTTAACCGAAGCATTTAAATTGATGGACCAAGTTTATGGTGATTTTTGTTTATACCGTAGTGGAGTTCATAAGTGGTAAAAGCGATTTAAAAACGATTGTCAGAACATAAATGATGACCAAAGTGTTAGCCAACTGAATCCGCGATCACCGTAGATCAAAACTGGCCGGTAATTCATAAAAGATTAGCCAAAATCTTCATTGAAATTCTTGAAATTGGATTTAACCTTTGCTTTACTTATACCCACCCGGGTGATCTTTTTAATATTCATGTTTAATATCTGCACACATTTTAAGGTAATTTTCAACAACATGAAACAATATTTTTTTGAAATTTTGTTCATGTTTAAACTTGAAATTTGTCATTTTTTATACAAATGTATCTGGGTGATCCCAGGCGCTTTCGCTGCCATTTTGATTGAAACTCACGATACATTTTTTTTGCGTACCTCATTATGTGTTCAATAAACCCTTTGGAAAGAAATCTTCTAATATTTTCCATAGTCTCAAAATAAATCATTAAAGTTATTCCTTTTTTCAAAATACGAACTATCGCCAGAGGAAGATACTAAATACTGAAGTATGAAAAAAATTTATAAATTATTATATATTTATTGTGAGTTTTACTCAAAATAGCAGCGGAAGTGCCTGGGATCATCTTTAGTAAGGCGAAGGTTAAGCATCTCAATAGCATAAATTTATTGCATTTTAACTGAACGTTTGGCTATCGAAGGATGCCATCCCATCTATTGACACTTGTTTTGACTGTTTTTTTTTGCGAATTTCACCTTTTCAAAGAATGCATTTGCCGATGAAAACAAGCGTTTTGAGAACGTAGAAACCATCCAAAAGGCTTGTACCGACATCCTGAAGGACATTCCGGTCGACGAACTAAACTACTCTTTAGACATGTTTTTAGAACATGCAAATCGCTGCATTAAGCCAAAACGTGACTATTAAAAAAACCAATTAGTTTCGGTAAAAAAGGGTTTTGTTAATATTCTTTTAAATATTTAAAGATGAAAAGACCTTTTTGCTAATGTGGGAACGTACATACGATGTGTAGTGATTGAAAATGTTGACAAATTATAGGCTTTGGGGGGGTTCTGACACCCTAACCCCCCCCCCCCCCTTGGCTACGCCCCTGCATCACATGTTTCCCAATATTATCAGTTGAAAGTGGACCGTGCCTTAAGGCCGTATGGGGCAGTAGAGGGTTAAGTCCTCGATAATCTACACACAGTCGTGTTTGGCCATTTTTCTTCTTTACCAAAACAATAGCAGACGCGTACGGAGAATTACTTGGCCTAACAATGCCCTCCTGTTGTAATTCTTTTACAATTTCTTTAACCTCTGTCCGTTCCTTGTAAGATAGTCGTCTAGGGCTACAATAAAAGGGTACGTCAGAACTTAAATAATTCTTCATCTCATATTCGTAAAGGGTAACGGAAATATCTTTCGGCACTAAATAGCAATTCGTTATTAACTCTATAATTTTCTCACGTTGTACCCGGCTTAATTCGAAATCGACGTCAAATTCTTGGTCATCAAACGGAATATTAATATTATATATATATGGCACGTCGTTGTTGATATTACGGTTTATTGACTCAACCGACCCAGCTGTCGCAGAATCCTGATTAATTCGGCAGTAATCGGCAACGCAAGTATTTGTATTTCTCAAAAGGTTGTGTTTACTTAGGATTCGTAAGGAGTCGATCGATTCGGAGGAGCAAAGGCTAACTTCATCTTTGATTTCTAGCAGTTGCGTCTTAGAATACCGCAGTTTCGATTTTGTTAATTGAATGTTAAAAGCCCGTAAGAAATTTCGTCCTAAATTAATAGGTACATACAGCACGTCGTCGGATACTATAGCAATGGAAATTCGTTTTGTTTGTTTTAAAAATTTTATTTCGCAGTGGTTTTCTGCTAGGACATGAATGGTGTGTCCACCCACGGCACGATATTTCCACCGTTTCGGTTTACAGACCGAAGCTCGCAGGTCCTCGGGCACGCAGGACTGCCGTATAAAACTAACTGGGCTACCCGTATCAAATAAGGAAAATAACTTTATACTCCAAAAGCAATACTTACATTATTGAAATTGTTGACAGAGTAGTAGTCATCTTCCTCGGCGACGGCAGCGGCAACGGCGGTTGGCTTCAGGACCTGCTTGGGGTTCGGGCACGAACGGTGGTCGTGGCCCATCTCCCAGCAGCGGAAACATGACCCGTTTCGACGCAGCGGATACGGGCACTGTGGCCCCGCTGCGAACAGTTGTAGCATAGCGGCTCTTCCGGCCCCGCTGACCCTGGCGGAGCAGATGTTCGTCTGGCTGGCGGTTGTGTGTCGCGGCGCTCTGTCGGTCCCTCGGCGAGTTTTCGCTGGTGCCTCTTCACCAGCATCATCAGCTCTGCAACGCTGTTGGCTCCGATCAGCAGCCCAACGCTACGCACCCCATGGCCGATCCCCTCGATTATGAAATCGACGACCTCCAATTCACCGATGTCAGACCGCATCGTAATGGCCTGAATCTCCAGGATGTAGCGATGCAGCGACTCCTCCTTCTTGTTCCATCGTCTCTGCTGAAGCATACCATAGACATCCTGGCGCGAGACTGCGACGTCGAATTCAGCAATTAAAGCCCTCCTGAGGTCGGCGTAGCATAGCGCGGCAGTCATCGAAAAGAAAACCCGTGCCGTGCCCGTCAGCGAACGGCGCAGGCAGAGCAGCTTGAAGCTCTCGTCAGCCTTGGTGGAACGCATAAGTTCCTCGAAGTCACGTAGGAAATGTCCTACGGCATGAGCGGCGTCATCCCCGCTAAATTTGGGGATAGCGTGCTCGACGTCAGCAAAGCTCGGCGGTCGTTCCTGCGTCGGACTCGGCACGGAATTCTCCAATTCCCGAATTTGTTGCAGCAACTTGACGATCTCCAAACGCTTCTTCAACATCGCCAGTTCCTTATCAACGGCAGCGTCGTCACAGGTATCATTGCTGTCAGCACTAATGGCGTCGGCAGAGAAAGCGTCACCATCTTGGCAACGCGATATAGCGTGAGCGTCTTTCGTGATACTCGTTTTGTCGCCTACTGTACTTTGTCCAAAGCCTTCGTCTCGGGCGGCAGCGGTATTGTTGGCTGCAGCGGCAGTTTTGGCAGTAGCGGTCTCGTCGGTGATGGCGGCAGTATTGACTGCAGCGGCAATTTCGGTGGAAGCGGCCTCATGGGTGGTAGCGACAGTTTTGGCGGCAGCGGTCTTGTCGGTGGCAGCGGCAGTGTTGGCTGCAACGGTAGTTTTGGCAGCAGCTGTCTCGTCGGTGGTGTCGGTAGTGTTGACTGCAGCGGCAATTTCGGTGGTAGCGGCAGTTTTGGCAGCAGCGGTCTTGTCGGTGGCAGCGGCAGTGTTGGCTGCAGCGGCAGTTTTGGCGGCAGCAGCGGTGTTGGCTAGAACGGCAGTGTTGACGGCAGCAGTGGTGTTGGCTGCAGCGGCAGTATTGGCGGCAGCAGCGGTGTTGGCTGCAACGGCAGTGTTGGCTGCAGCGGCAGTGTTGGCTGCAGCGGCAGTATTGCCGGCAGCAGCGGTGTTGGCTGCAACGGCAGTGTTGGCGGCGGTTGGCTCGCCGCCGGTGTCCAGCGGAGCACCCACCATTTGCGTCATCAGCTTACGGAGCTGACCCATCGTGGCCGTCGCGGGAAAATCAATCCCGGCCTTCGCCAGCGTCTCGGCCATTTCCCAGTTTTGCATTTTATTTATTTTCTGGATTTCTTACCCCACACTTGAGTTTTAAGATAGTATTCGAGTTTATTCGTGACGATGGCGTCTACTCGCTTTGGACGTTCACACAAGAAGAAAGTTTTTCGCTGGTCAGCACCGAAGCTCAGGGTTGTATTTCCTGAACTCCGGTGCTGCCAAGTTATTTGACTTAAAACTACGGCGTTGCCGTTATGAAACATTTTACAGATGAATATTTTTTTACAAACAAGAACAAGAAGAAGACAGGAAAAATTTGCATACAAAAAATGATTGAGCGATCGCTTTGCCAAAACAACCCCCATTTCAACGTGCACGAGCAAAGCCAAGCTGGCTTGCTGCGGAAAACAACAACATTGTGTGTTGTTGTCGAATTGAGAATTAAGAATCAAGCATCAATGCTTGGTAACTTGCAGCAAAGGCAAAATTTTAAAATTCAAGCATTCTCGCCGTGAGTAATGCTCTAATTTACAAGAGCGTAAAGAGGTTGGCGCTCAGCTGTAATAAAAAACTGCTTTGTCGGTCAGAAAATGTTGTTCATTTTCAGTGTTTGGCGTGCGCTTTGTAATTATATTATCTTTGATTGAATCTTTTACAATTTTGTTTTACTATAGGAACAACAAACGACATATGACGCCAACTAGTCAGAAAAAATTTGCGTACAGGCAAGTCAAAATTATGTTATCATCAATTTTGACTTCAAAACTGGGTTCTCTGTTTACCAAAACTTATTCACATTATTCATATATGCCTGAACGGCACTTTTTGATGTGTTTTAGATGCATTAAAACAATAATTTTCCATATATTCGTATTTATTGACAATATACTCACAAAACGGTGCAGAATAAGTTTGAGTACAAAACTAATTACGGGAATTTCCAGTTATGCTTTTCATTTTTATTTGGAAATTTGTATTCCATTGAACAGTAAACGGACTTGTAAATTATTTTTAAACGTATATGTGCTTAAAATTATATAAAAAGCAATAGAACTCAAGCGAAAAAAAAATAATTTTCTTAAGCTACCCAAGCAATAGGATTAGATTGTTTTGCGATCAGTGCATCATATTGTAAGGCTAGTTGCATCCAATATCTTCAGAAATGTACAGAAATATTTTATAAAACCCAGTAGCAGTACCTTTATAAGAAAAGGCATGAAAAAGACATATTTCCCCTACATAACAGCATGTATGGCTCAAAAAATTTGAAACAGTTCCTCCCTAGTCACCTAACGTACATTTAATTAAATATATAAGGGTTTACTTGAACCCTGAGCCCAACAACACTCCATCTTCAAAGATATAGTAAACAAATATAACAATTCAAGGATAAAACAAAAGAACAGCTGAAAAACGCATAATTTAATAAAATTTATGCCGAAACTTCTGTAGGGAGTTCCAATAAGAGAAGCATATCCAAAAAGTTATTAATTTTTGGACAAAACTTAGTTTAAATTAAATTTTTGCTACATAACCTTATCTTGTACGCAAACTTTTTCTGAGGTGAATTCATAACACATTTTGTTTTTGGCCCTTCTTTTACAATTTGGTCAAGTTTTTGTTATTATTATCTTAATAGAATAAAAGAACTAAGTTTATGAAAAAAATAAAAAACATTTTGTTTTTCAAAAATTACTTTAAGTGATTTATTTTTCATATGAAAAAACTATGTACCCCTTGTACGCAAACTTATTCTGACTAGTGTATGTTTAACCCATTGCTGCCTGGTACCAGTTTCGCCCATACGATTTTGATAAAATTTCATACACGACCTAGAAATGACGACCAAAATGATCACAAAAAAAAAAATTCAGCCTTCTATCTCTGCACGTTGCTGAGATATTCATTGGGTATTTTTTTACCCATTAGGCAGCAATGGTAGCTATTTTCTGAACTTTTTGAAATGAGCTATGCACGTTAACAAACAAATGTGTTGTTTACAGAGGAATAAGGAGGACCGCGAGGAAGATTTTTGTGTAGTTCCAAGGCCACTACGTTCCGTAACTATACGTCCCCTTATACTCCTGGCAGACATAGGATTTTTATACTACGAAGAATACTACAATCAATCGATTAATAAACAAGAAAGTATGGGCCTTGGAGAAAGAGTCGTTTTGCAACTAATGTCACATGTTGCTTCGCCAGGAAATCATACTGTTACATTTGACAATTATTTTACCAGTTACAAACTAATGCACCGTTTGTCAGAGTTAGGCTACTTTGTCACTGGAACAGTACGTGAAAATCGGACTTCTGGTGCTCCACTGACTCCCATAAAACAATTGAAGATGAAATCAACGGCTCGGGAAACGTATGAGCATTGTTACGAGCGTAACAAAGAGATTTATACGGTGCGTTGGAAAGACAGCTCGGTAAATTTTATTCGTATTTAAATTGCAATTGCTCGAAATCTAAATTAACATTATAAGTAGGTTGTCACGATGATGTCAAATCACCTTTCACACGAGCCTGTGGCCAAGGCAAAGCGATTTGACCATGAGAAGAAAAAGTATATTTGGATACCACAGCCCCATGTGATAAGCAACTATAATAAAAATATGGGTGGCGTTGATTTATTTGACAATGCAATGAACAATTATCGTATTCGTATCCGAGGAAAAAAATGGTACTGGCCACTTTTTACAAATGCTTTGGACGCAGCGATGGTGAATGCCTGGAAGTTACATTGCTTGTTCGCAAAGTACGAGGGTAAAACGCCTATGAAGCAATATGAATTCCGCCTTGCCGTCGTCGAAGACATAGTCATTCCTATAGGTAGTGCCCGTGGTGGCAGAGGTAAATCACAGGCAACCGTGCCAGAATTGGCTTCAAGAATGGACCACGTTGACCATTTCATAACTAAAGTCAATAAACGCTCTCGCTGTGTTCAGTGTGGTGGAAAAACTTTGTACGGATGTCGAAAATGCAATGTAAATCTACATTCCCAGTGCTTTGTGAACTACCATAGCAATGAGCCGCGCGACCAAGCAAAAATTTCCAAATCTAAATAAACAATTTTTCATATTTCTTGCATATATATAAAAATAAGCAAAAGCAATAAAAAGGTCTTTTTTTATACTAAAAGTAAATAAAATAAATAAAAAATACGTTTTTCAATAATAAATTATGATTATCTTGTTACTCCGAAAATACCGGAAAAATAGCTACCATTGCTGCCTAATGGGTAAAAAACTACCCAAAGCGGTAAATTAGCTATAACTTTCTTATAAATGGCGCGATCGAGAAAATGTTGGTATCGATGGAGGATATGAGGCTAGATGCTCGTTTTCAGATTTGATTCAATTTTCCATTTTCCCATTTTCCACCGCCACATTTTCCACCTCCGGAAAATTCACCATTTTTGGAGTCTGGTAACTCTAGCTAGATGGCAGGTAGTTCCATCTTTACCATAACTATCCCTATCAATGGTTTTGAGAGATCTCAAACATTGACTTTTTTGTGATTTTTTAAAAAAATCAATTTACATGGGTAAAATTTTACCCATTGGGCAGCAATGGGTTAAGCCTAAAAAAAAAACATTTTACTTTCGCAAAATCCTAGAGTGGTGTTACTCGTTATTTCAAAAATATAACTGTTAGATTTATAGATTAGCATAGTTTTCCAATAACACAAATCTCAAATGAATAATTCAAATTTTTAAGTTGTCAGTTTTAATATAAAGCGCGTGGATTTTATTTTTGGTCTGTGCAGTTTTACCTAAATTAGAATTGAACTCAATTAAATTGTACAATTTGTGCTTAATTTTTCTCTTGGTATACGAGTATTTACTTCAAATCTTTTTTCAGCTTCACTTCACTTTCTTAACAGTATTGAGGATAAGTTCGAAAACAAAAATGCAATAAAACATGTGAGTATTCAGTTTGTACAAAATATAAGAAATTTATGTAAAGGGCAAAATATCAAACAACGTACACATTTAGGCTTGCCATCTTTTTAAAATGGCTACGAAGGACACCAAAAAATACTATAAACACAAACATACCCTGCAAGGACAGTGACCATCATTTGATCAAAAATATGATAATCACATGTGATGAAATTTCGATCACAATCTCCATCATTTTTCCACTAGCAGTGTGAAAAATGTGATGGGTATTTTGTGTACATGTGATTCTGCATCACCTTCGTACACAGGCGATTTAAAACGTGGTCCAACATATAGTTATCTCGCTCACTCTAATCAGCAATGATCAAATCCCAATCACGTGTGATTAGTCACTGCTGATGAAATTTCTCTCACCAGTGATATCAAATGGCATCACACTACGACGTATAAACCTATCATAGATGATTGAAAATAAAAAAGCCTTGGTATTTTATTATTTCATATGTTTATTTTTATAAAAAAGGTTTTCTATTATTATTATTACTATTCATTTTGAAAACTTACACATTTATAGTAGGTACATAACAAAAAATGAAATTATTCAAAATTTTCGAAATGTAATGAAATTAAATTCACCCACAGTCCACGACATTTTTGAGGTTAGGAGCGCTAGCGCTGAACACAATCTGCAAAGATTCAATGAAAAGAACGCTAACATTAGGTAAACAATTTTTTGATACACTTCTCATCTACTTTAAATAAAATTTAATTTAAATATTTATTATAAAAAATAAACAATTGTACAGTACATTCCGTTTAGCTGCATTCACCTTCGATGCACATGATTTGGGGCACTTAAGCAAAAAATGCAGCTAAGCGGAATATCTAAAAAAGTTTTTGGAAACAGCTAAATTTTTTTGATGCAGGTCGTTAGCGCACCTATATAAAAATGTCAAAATATATCAAAATATATATAATATACATATATTTTATCAATATTGATATATTATATACATATATCAAAATTTTGCATGAAGGAATCTATTGAATTATTGAAAAGATTACACCAGTGTAAGACTGAACAAATTTTTATTAGCAAATGAACCGCTATCTTATAAACGTTTATGCATATATAATATCTGTGGCATTTTGACAAAACAACTTAAGTCTAATTTTCAAATTGTTCAGGAGAGCGAAAATACTAATAAGGTGCAGAGCGAATCTCATACAAAACTCGAGAAAAGTTGAAATGCTATACATCATATCTCTGTAACTAAATGTCGTAAAAACAAGCCGATCCCACCAAAAGAAGCGTTTTGAAATTGTGTCTTTATGACTAAAAAAACTGGAAAATTTCACTATTTCGACATAAGTTGTTTTGTCAAAATGCCACAGATATGTATGTATGTATACACTGGATATAATGAAAATATTTATGTACATATTCTTACTGATATGCTTTTATGTAAAATAATCGGTAATTTACCCTGCGAATATTTGTTTTTTGACATTTCTTTTGATATTTCTTTTTTTCCATTTCGAAAGCGACGTTGAAATGACGAAGCGTGCGTGTTGAAATGAGGTAGATAGCTAATAAAATTGAACTCGTAAAAATTTGCCAGTGCTGCTACACGAAGTATTTTTCATACAAATCAAAGAAAACTTGCTCAAAATCGGCTGTTAAACGGAATAGTGCAGCTAAGTGAAATGCAGCTAAATGTGAAATTTTCAAAGAAAATTCGGTTTGCGAAGTAGTATTTTGGCCAAATTATGCAGCTAAGCAGAAAATTCACCTAAGCGAATAGGCAGCTAAACGGAATGTACTGTACTTATCTTTTTTTAATTTTTCCACCGCAGACCTGCTTTTGACACACTTTTGTTTCACTTTTCACAATTTGACATTTGCGTCATGGGCGCAAGCGTCATCTCGTTTTCTCATACAGGGAAATTTAACGTACTGAAACTTCTTTTTCCCGCTTGCATGGAACATACTTAAAAATTTCCTTTGTAAATGTTTATGTGTTCGTTTCACCGAGAATTTTTGTAAATTTGTTGGAGTTTCGATCACACGTGTCTGGCAGGGTACATTTTTAGTTTTCACAGTGCGAGTGTACATGTATTTGAACTTTGATATACACCCTGCAAGGACAGTGACCATCATTTGATCAATCATATGACGGTCACATGTGACGAAATTTCGATAACAATCTCCATCCACTAGCAGTGTGAAAAATGTGATGGGTATTTTTGTGTACATGTAATTTTGCACCACCTTCGTACACAGGCGATTTAAAATGTGGTCCAACATATAGTTGTCTCGCTCGCTCTAATCAGCAATGATCAAATCCCAATCAGGTGTGATTAGTCACTGCTGATGTGCATCTCCCTCACGAGTGATATCAAATGGCATCACACTTGACGCATAAACCTATCACAGCTGATTGAAAATAAAAAAGCCTTGGCATTTTATTATTTCATATGTTTATTTTTATAAAAAAGGTTTTTTATTATTAAAAAATCAATAATTTGAAATTGAATTGAATTCATTTTGAAAACTTACACATTTATAGTACGAAACAAAATAATGAAATTATTCAATATTTTCAAAATACAAATAAATGAAATTCACCCACAGTCCACAACTTTTTTGAGGTTAGGATCGCTAGGGCTGAACACAATCTGCAAAGATTCAATGAAAAGAACGCTAACATTAGGTAAACCATTTTTTTGATACACTTCTCATCTACTTTAAATAAAATTGGGCCTGGAAAGGGCCTCTACAATTTTTAGAGACTCCGTTCTGAATGCCTATGAAGAAAACTGTCCCATCAAGACCAAAACTTGTAGGAAACAGACACCGTGGTGGAGTAGTCATCTTAACAAACTGACAAGGGAAGTAAGGAAACTATTTAATAGAGCCAAGCGTAACAACGACTGGCAGACCTACTCCCAGACTCTCACCAAATACAACCAAGAAATCAAGAAGGCCAAGAGGGAATCCTTCAAGCGGTTCTGTGAGGACGTATCAGATCTGTCCTCCAACTACAGGCTTCATAAGGTTCTCTCGATGGAAAAATCCTGTCCGATAGGAACACTAGTGGATGGAGATGGAACAGCCACAAAATGTGAAAAGGAAACACTTGTCCTACTCACCAATACCCACTTCCCGGGGTCAGTATACACAAATGATCCTCTGACAGGCAGTACTGGACAGGTGCATCGTCCAGGTAGGGAAGACTGGAAAACTGCCAAAGCTGTGTGTAATGCTTGCAAACTCTCAAAGTGTACAGACGTGTTTTTGGTCGCTCCGCGTCTCTCGTTTGAACAACAATGTCTAATTGTGACAAGTGTAGATCAAAGTGTTTAACTGGTGACCACATATTATGTGGATTTTGCTGTTCTAAAATACATCTCAAATGTGCTAAACTAAACGCTAATTGCGTGGATTTAATTTCCTGCAATGAGAACATAAAATTTTTGTGTGATAATTGCAACAATCAATTATCGAAATTGCGTAAGGCTAATCTGGTTGATGTGCTGAAGAGTATAAACTCTCTTAGCGACTTTCTGCAGTCGTTCGCTCTTTGGAGTTCCTGCTCTGTCGGAGACTCGGTTCCTGACAACAGTGCTGCTGTGCCGAGTGTTATTGTAACAAGATCCAAGGCCAAGGGCGTTGAACCCACGAAGAGGAAAAAAATGTTCCGTTGTCGCCGTCTCTATTGCCATCGTCACACTCTTCTTTATCAAGAGGTGATACCATAACTATGCAATCGGCCGCTGATAACACGAGCTTAGGCATCCATAGTGATAACTAGGGATCGGAATTATATGCAAGTGCATATTTTTTTGGAGTTTCGGATTTGAACGGGACCAAGACAGAAACTATTTTTATTGAAAAATATTAAGAATGAGCTAACATATGCACTGCATATTTGCATATGTTTGTATATTTTGCATATTTTGCATACTTTTTACATATTTTGCAAATTTTTTGCATATTTTGCATACTTTTTATATATTTGTTGAATATTTTGGCATAATTTTTAACATATTTATATAGACTTATGCAAACGAGCAAGAGTGAAGTTGATGTGATCCTGTGTGTAAAGGGGTTGGAAGGGGAGGGGGTCAATTTGGACAAGCCCAGACTTTTGTTATTCCGAGAATGATGTTCTTACGATCATTATTGCGGGTGTTGTAGTTTGGCTCACTAAGCTATTTTTTGGGGTCAGCAATGCCAAGCATACAAGAATAAGCCTAGGCGTATACGGAGACGCAGGCCGCACACGCAGCACAACTCAACGCAGTTTAGTTTTTTGTAAATAACGCAGTACCGTACGATATACTGCGTATACTCGTATAACGGCGTATACAGCGACATAGCCGCGTGCGGCGGAGAGACGTGCCTGCGCACAACTGCGTCGCGTTGTAGTTGAAATACAGTTTCCTACGCGCAGCCGACACGTTAGCTTGCAAAAATTGAGGAACTAATTGAAAAAGTGCGTGAACAGCCGATATTACACCCATATTATATTATATAGGTTCTATTTCAAAGTCTAATTCAGACAAATAACTCATATTGCTGGGTTTATGGAATGAATACGGAACACGTGTGCTGGTTTTACGAGATTCGTATACGCAGTTCACATTTTTTCTGCCTCACAAAGTTTAATTTTCGCTGCGCTGTCTTGTGCTGTTTTGCGCGGCCTGCGTCTCCGTATACGCCTAGGCTAATGAACGTTTTCGTACTCCAAGAGCTGGCATATGCTGATGGCATGGCATATGCTGACCCTAGAAAACTTGGAGAAAATTTTAGTTATTTACTGTAATAAGTAGTTAATTTTTTACATTTTATTTTATGTTTTGTTATTATTTGTTATTAATTGAATTTTTAAACTGTTTTGAACTTCCCCAATTTCACTAAATTCATGGAATATAAGATATACTACCAGTTATCCCCGGCTCTGTACGGAAGAATTTCATACTTTTATTAAAAAAATTTTTATTCCACAGGGCCCCGCGGCTTTGCACGCAAATTTTAAGTCAATGGGCTCTATGAATCAAGTTTCTCTTAACACTTTGCCGTCCGCACGACTTGTAAATATTTTTGCGCTTGGCGCCGGGAGCGCTAATCCGGATTTCTTGGCTTGTCGCCGGCCGTTTTTGACATTATCGGGAGACTATGAATTGTTAAGTTTTACTAATCTCATCGTTAGTTCTCATAAGTTCTCAACCTTGTTCCCCTACTTTCATGAAATTTCGAATATATACATACGTAACTAAATACAAAATTTGTTTGTTTTATATAATTCGCGCACGACACCACTGTGGTGTCATCGGCTGTTGGCCGCTAGTTTGCTGACGACGCCACTGTGGTGGCACCGGACGTCATAGTGTTAATCCTTCGTTGACCCAGTCAGATTCGTACGAGAAAATAATTGTCTAATTATATCTTATTTAAAGGGATTTAGCCATATTTAAAGTAATTTGACCGCGTAAATCATGTTTCCCTTTACAAACTCTTAACCCATCGTTGACCCGTCAGATTTAGATTTTCGAAAAAATAAAAAACACGTTTCACTTTAACCAAGTTTGAAGGAAAAAAACCCGTTAAATCATGCTTATGCATACAAACTTTTAACCCTTAGTTTACCCTGTTTGATTTCGATTTTAAAAAAACTGAGAAACACGTGCTTGATTATTTCGCATTTGAAGTACTTTTACCAAATTTGAAGTCAAACGGGTCAAACAATTTTGTTTCCCTTGGTTTACCTCGTTAAATTTAGATTTTCACAAAAGTAAAAATTTGTGTTTAATTATTTTTTATTTCTAATGTTTTCACAAATTTTTAAGTCAATAGGCCTGCCGGTTCATGTTTTTGTCGTAGTCTTTCCGAATACGAACCTTAACCCTTGGTTGACCCCGTTAAGTTTTGATTTTCGAAAAATTGAAAAATACGTGTCCAATTATTTCTTATTTGAAGTGTTTTCACCAAATTTGAATTCAATAGGCTCATTAAAATGCGTTTCTTCATACAACACCTTAACCCATGTTTTACCCTTTTAGACCCCGAATTTCAAAAAATCCTTTTTGAACGAAGGTTCATTGTTTAAAATGTACCTACACTGCAAATTTCATGTTTTTAGCTTCAGCGGTTCGACCTGGATGGAGTGCATATGTTTTGCATATATTTTGCATATTTCGTGCATATTTGGTGTGCATATAAATCCGATACCTAGTGATAACAATGTTGCTGATGCTGTTGCTGTTGTTGTTAGTGACGCTCTTTCGTCTGATGCTCATAACGCTGAGCCTACCAACAATTTGTCGTCTCGCGTTAATATCGGGATGAGAACTCGTCATGCTGTTGTTGAAACGAATACAGATGTTGCTGCTGCTTGCGCCGCTAAGCCTCTCTCGGCTGGTGTGGGTGTTGTTGCTGCCTGTGCTGCTCAGCCAATTGACGTTTACTCTCCAGCCGTGTGCTCAGTATTCGAAGCTGAGACGCTATCTCGCAATTCTTCTTTGGCTGCTGTTAACTCTTCTGCTGCTGCGTATGCCATTGCCACTGGGGCTGCCGATAATGTAATACGCTCTCCAATTGTTACTGTACCAACAGAGATGACTGTTGGTGGTGCTATCGCTGATCGGCCACTCTCTCTGAATGGTGAATTGTACTCAATCAACAATGCTACATGGACTGAGGTGAAGAACAAAAGGCGTAAGAAGGCTTTGGTTGTTGTTGGCTCGAATGATAACACCGAGTTGAGCGTCGCTGTTCGCAATAAATGGCTTCATTTATCTTCGTTTGAGTCTAAAGTTACTGCCGAAGACATAAAGAATTATGTAGCTAAACACGCGTGTATTGACATTAATTCTCTCTCTTGCTACACGTTAATTAAAAAGGATGTCCCAGTAGACAAATGCAAGCAAGTCAATTTCAAACTGGGCGTCTCTTCGATTGATTACACAGTGCAACACTAAAAAAAGGGACAAGGTCGAACATGTCTCATTCGATAGAGGACCTTAGTAGATGAAAAAGTGTCAAAGGATTTTTCCCGGGATGTTCCAGTTTTTTTTTAAATGCAGTTTGAAGATGGCGGCTTAGTGCCCTTTACTGAAACTTTTAAAACATCATATCTCTTGACTCAAATGTCAGAAAGGAATAATTTTTACTTCAAATGAAAGCTAATGATATGAAGCCACAGAAACCATATGCTTTTTTGAAAAACTGTATGAAAAAGGACATAAAGGACATCAACTAAATGTTTATCCTTGAATATCCTGGAAACCATGCGAGCTAAATTTATATAAGTGATTTCTGGTAAAAAAGCATTTAAACATCTATACTGCTTATAAATTTCATGTAAATCACTTTTACAGTTAAGACTCTACAACGATTAAAAAAATGTGCTTTGCTACATTCGATGTTTTTAGTAAGCAACTATGAGATATTCTGTACATACCATAAAACATGAATGTAGCAGTGTATAATTTTTGAAACGCTGTAGTGGCTTAACAGTACAAGTGGTTGAAATGAAATTAATATGCAGTATAGATCTTTGAATGCTTTTTTACCAGAAGTCACTTATATAAATTTAGCTCGCATGGTTTCCAGGATATTCAAGGATAAACATTTAGTTGATGGCCTTTATGTCCTTTTTCATACAATTTTTCAAAAAAGGATATTTTTTTCTTCGACCTCATGTCATTAGCTTTCATTTGACGTACAAATTATTCCTTTCTGACATTTGAGCCAAGAGATATGATGTTTTAAAAGTTTCAGTAAGGGACACTAAGCCGCCATCTTTAAACTGCATTTTAAAAAAAAACTGGAACATTCCGGAAAAAATCCCTTGGTACTTTTTTACTTACTGAAGTCCTCTATCGAATGAGATATGTTTGACCTTTTTTTTTTTAATTTGTTGCACTGTGTTATCAAAAATTGTTAAATCCGTCATTATGGCCAGCTAACGTGAGCGTTAAGCCGTTTCAGTTTTTTCAAAAGCAACCAGCTCAACAACAACAAATTTAACATTAAACAATTGCAATGATAATGCCAATTGCAATGATGTTCTTAATGTATATTACCATAACATTTCGGGATTAAGAACAAAGTCAAATATTATTCATCGCTTTAGTACCGAAGAGTCTTATGATGTCATCGTGATTGTGGAGACCTGGTTAAACTCGGGCTTCTATGAAGGGCTTGTATGACGTGTTTCGCAAGGACCGGGACTCGGCTAAAACTGGCTGTCTGAGAGGAGGCGGTGTTCTTATTGCTGTAAGAAGAAAGTTCCGTGCGTTTTCAGCAAATCGACGATTTGTTGCTTGACCAATTGTGTGTCTGCATCAAGGGATCGAAATCATATGGCTTTTTATATTTAATTGTTTCTTATATTCCGCCTAATAGTAACTTTGATTTATATAAGGCACATGTGGATAATGTAATTACTCTAGCTGTCGATAATTTAAATGATAACCATTTTTGCGTGCTGGGTGATTTTAATCTCTGCAATGTTAGATGGTGTAGCAATTCTTTTAATTCGGGTCTTATTTCTACTAATATAGTTACTAGTCATGAATCATTTTTTGTTGACAGTTTCCTTAGCCTAAATCTAAAGCAAATTAACTGTTTTCTTAATAATTTTAACAGACTGTTAGACCTTATTTTTGTAACGGACAATATTAACTTTGTTATATCTAAATGCACTTCTCCAATTTCCGATGCAGGTATTCACCATATCCCTTTAGATATTAAGTTAAAGTTTTATGAGTTCGCAACTGCATCGCCTATTGATGGAACTGCTTTCAATTACGCATCCTGTGATTTTTCAAGTTTAAATAACTCTCTTCTAGATTTTAGATGGGATGAATTATTTTTGGGCTTGGATACTCACAGTTGCTTTTCTACTTTTAAGAAAATAATGCGTGAATTTTGCTTACACAATATATCGTTAAAAAAGAGGCGTGTGTATAAATCTCCTTGGTATAACAAAGACCTTAAGAAACTAAAAAATCTCAAAAATAAGTATCTAAAAAAATTTAAATCAACAAACATTCAGTCATTCTTTGTTAAACACCAACATTACCATAAGGAATTTAAAACTTTAAATGACTACCTTTACAAAAATTATATTCGTAGCACTGAAAAGAACATTAAAGCTAATCCGAAATCGTTTTGGAATTTTGTGAACTCAAAAAAATCTTGCTCAAGTATACCTACTACTGTGTACAAAGAATATCCGGAATTTGTTTATAATTCAAAAAATCTTTATTTATTCTTCCAAATCAATTTCATCGCCTTCAAAGTAGTCCCCCCCCGATGCAATGCACTTATGCCAACGGACTTTCCAATCTTCGAAGCATGCCAAATAGTCACCTTCCGGTATGGCCTTCAATGCGCGCGGCGATTCACGTTGAATCTCTTCAATCGATTCAAAACGGTGTCCTCGAAGTGGTCTTTTGAGTTTGGAGAATAGCCAGAAGTCACAAGGAGCTAAATCAGGCGAATACGGTGGCTGTGGAACGATATGAGTTGGCGAAATGCTCACGAAGAACCAATGCCGTGTGAGATGGTGCATTATCGTGATGCAAAAACCAAGAGTTGTCTCTCCATAAATCCGGCCTCTTTTTGCGAATAGCTTCACGCAAACGACGCATAACGCTCAAGTAATATTCCTTGTTGACAGTTTGGCCCGGCGGAAGGAACTCATAATGCACAACACCACGATAATCGAAGAAATCGAATTCCGGGTATTCTTTGTACACAGTAGTACATCGGTAATGCTTGATGATAAATTTGCTAGTACCCCTGTTGAAGCAGCTAATTTGTTTGCCGATTTTTTTATGTCTAATTATGTTCCAGATGACGGGCAGTTCCATGATTTTTCTTCTGAAATATCATCCACTCTTAATTTTGGGGCTCTTCATATTTCGTCGGAAGACTTCGTAAAGGGGATGCTTTCTCTTAAACCTTCTTCGCATACAGATGCTGATGGGCTGTCGGCTATCCTATTCAAAGGCTGTCTAGCGTTAGCAATTCCTCTTGAGATAATTTTTAATAAATCCTTATCGTCAGGTATTTTCATTGACGACTGGAAGTTAACTACTGTCACACCTATCTTCAAAAGTGGAAGTAAAAATGATGTTCGGAACTATCGTCCAATTTCGAAATTATCTAGTACCTCAAAACTGTTTGAATGTGTTGTTAAGGACAAGATCTATTATGCGGTTAAATCTTTAATCTGCCCGAATCAGCATGGATTTGTTCCGGGTCGTTCGACAGTTTCTAATCCTGCAGTTTTTAGTGAATTTTGTACTTCTTCATTCTCAGCTGGTTACCAAGTCGATTGCATTTATACAGATTTTTCAAAGGCATTTGATAGAGTTTCCCACAAAATCCTAATAAATAAGCTAGTCGGCCTCGATAGCTCAGCGGGTAGCGCGCTGGCTTCTCATACCGAGCGCCCCGGGTTCGATTCCTGGCTTGGGCTGGAAAAAGCACTCATCTACTTCTGTCGCTATCCACATGAAGGGAATGAGAATTACAAGAATCGCACAAGTGCGCTCTTGGCAGGTAATGGCAAAACCTCCAAGTGTGAAAGAAAAACTGCCCATCCTAAGTGTGTCTCATACAGAGGCAGCCACCTCAACCTAACCTAAGCTAGCTTGTTTAGGTTTTCATTCATCGTTCTTAGAATGTATTGCATCGTATTTATTCCAAAGACGTTGTGTGGTTACTATTGATGGTGTAACTTCGGACCCTTTTGTAGCTACTTCAGGTGTTCCCAAGGGAGCATTCTAGGACCTCTATTATTTGTCCTTTTTATCAATGATATTAGCAAATGTTTTTCTTTTTCGAACTATTTGCTTTACGCTGACGACCTGAAAGTTTTTACAATTGTCAAGGATTCAACGGATGCAATAAATCTACAAAGTGATTTGAATGAATTGCATTTATGGTGTTTGAAGTCGGGTCTTTCTTTGAATATTAAAAAGTGTTTTCACCTATCATTTTCGAGGCGTCAGAACGCTATTTCAACACGTTACTCTATTGCTAACTGGGCGCTACAGAGCGTAATTGATGCTAAGGATCTTGGAGTTATGTTTGACTCTAAGTTTTCCTTCAATAATCATATTAATTTTATTCTCGTACTTAAATCGTACTCCATTCTTGGCTTTATTCGGCGTAATACCGCTGAGTTTTCTGACCCGTATACCTTTAAGTTGCTTTTTACGGCGCTTGTTCGCCCTCACTTGGAATATGCAGTAATAATTTGGAGACCATATGACCAACTGTCGATAGGTAGAATTGAACGCGTTTAAAAAGTTTTCCTCAAGTTCGCATTGCGTTCGTTGCGGTTTGAAGCCCCTGTTCCGTCTTATGGTTCGCGGCTAAAACTTATTAATTTAAGCACTTTAGAAAAGAGAAGGACAGTTCTTTCATTATCGTTTACTTATAGTGTAATTATCGGCTTCATTGATTGTCCAATTTTACTTGAGCGGATAAGCTTTAATGTTCCAAAAAGAAGTCTTCGAATTGTTTACCCTTTTTATGGTGAGCCCTTTAAAACGAAATTTGCAAGTAATACACCGATTTCTCGAGCTCTTCGTGAATTCAATGCATTATCTATTTCTCATCAGCTAGACTTTTCTTTGCCTAAATCGGCTTTTATTGAAGTTCTTAATTTAATAGTTTAATTCATTCATTATTTAGTTTGTAATGTATAGGGTTTTCCAACAAGAGGTGTTATTTTGAATCACCCGGTATTTCGGTAGCTGTCACTTTTGAAGCTTTTATTCTTTGACATTTGACAAGTAGAAACTACGTCATTACTAAAAATGGAACGATACACGCTTCAACAACGCATTGAAATTATTAAAATTCACTACAAAAATGGTGAAAATCTTGCAGTGACAGTTCGCAAAACTAAAGCATTTTTGGGTCGTCGTGAAGCACCTTGTCGGACCGCAATACAAAAATTGGTGGAAAAATTCGAGCTGTTGGGACAAGTTAGTGATGTGAAGAATAAAACCCGTGCACGTCGCTCAAGAACAACTGAGAATATTGCTGTTGTAGCCCAAAGTGTTGAAGAAAACCCAGGTTTGTCGATTCCTCGTTGTTCTTTGGAATTGAGCATTCCAAAAACGTCATTACACCGTATTTTGCATAAAGACTTGGGTCTTAAGGCTTATAAAGTTCAGTTAACACAAGAACTCAAGCCGACCGATCATCAACAACGTCGTGTCTTTGCTGATTGGGTCCTTTAAATGCATGAAAATGATCCGGAATTCCATCGAAAAATTATCTTGACTGATGAGGCCCATTTCCACCTCGGTGGCTACGTCAACAAGCAAAATTGTCGCATCTGGGGCTCGGAAAACCCAAGAGTTATTGTTGAGAAGCCTCTCTATCCTCAACGTGTGACTGTTTGGTGCGGTTTATGGTCCGGCGGGGTCATTGGACCTTACTTTTTTGAAAATGAGGTTGGATCAACAGTTACGGTGAATGGATTGCGCTATCGAGAGATGATTAATGATTTTTTTATGGTCGGAGTTGGATGGTATTGATCTGGACAACGTTTACTTTCAGCAAGACGGCGCTACGTGCCACACAAGCAACGAAACCATTGCTCTTTTACGGGAAAAGTTTCCGGACCGTGTTATCTCTGGAAGAGGTGATCAGAATTGGCCACCGAGATCTTGTGATTTAACACCTTGCGACTTCTTCCTTTGGAGCCACGTGAATGATAAGGTGTACGCCAACAGCCCAGCGTCGATTCAAGACCTCAAAGATAGAATTCGTGAGGCTATCGAGGACATAGGGCAGCCACTTTGCGATTTGGTTATGGAAAATTTCATGAAAAGGATATGGTCCTGTAAGCGTGGTCGTGGTGGCCATTTGGCTGATGTTGTTTTTCATTATTAACGGCATACCTTTCTCTTTATTATGAAATAAACATCCGATCATTTATCTCAAAAAATGGCATTTTTCTTTGAATACCAAAATAACACCTCTTGTTGGAGCACATTGTACGGTAGACTTAAGTGCTTAATTTGTACATTATATGGATTTGATATTATCAATACCTTATATTTGTTCTAGTCTGTAAGGTACATTGTACTGTAGACTTAAAATAAATAAATAAATAAATAAATAAATAATGCACCGGTAGTAAAATGGGCGCTCCCTACAAGGCGCCGCGGAAAAGATGGCATTTTCCCGGCGCTCTTACAGAAGGGAATAGCGATACTAACGCCCATTTTAACCAAAATCTACGTATGTAGTTTAGCTTTTGGGTACTTTCCAGAAGCCTGGAGAATAGTTAACGTGATCTATCTCCCGAAACCTGGAAGAGCTGATAAGAAGGACCCAAAATCTTTCAGGCCAATAAGCCTGATGTCTTTTGTGTTTAAAGGGGAGGAAATACTCACTCAGCATCCCCTGAGCACGAACCAACATGCCTACCAGAAAGGTAAATCCACGGAAACGGCCCTATCGGCACTGGTAGGCAAGATAGAGCAGTCCCTGGCGGAAAAGGAAATCTGTCTAGTAGGTTTCCTGGACATAGAAGGGGCTTTCAACTACACAACCTTCGAAGCGATAGAAACGGTGCTAGAAGGACTACAGGCGCCTGCCACCCTTATAAGATGGATATCATCAATGCTGGAGAGCAGGGTGATTCAGTCCAACTTAGGGGAGGCAGAGCTGTCAGCAAGCACAGCGCGAGGATGTCCTCAAGGGGGAGTACTATCCCCCCTGCTGTGGTCTGCAGTCGTTGACGGACTAATCCGCTCTCTGGAAGAGCAGAGACATGAAGTCATCGCATATGCAGACGATTTAGTCATTGTGGTCAGAGGCAGAGACGGACATACCGTCTCAGACTTGCTTCAGAGCGCGCTGAGGATAGTCGAGCACTGGTGTATCAGACAGAAACTGTCTGTGAATCCAGACAAGACAATCATAGTCCCTTTTACACATAAAAGGAAGATGGACCTTAGACAGATTATGATCTTTGGGAAAGAACTGAACTTCTCGAGGGAAGTTAAGTATTTAGGGGTAATCCTGGACAGCAAATTGAACTGGAAACCTCATGTTGATCGCATCATCAAGAGGGCAGGTAATGCTCTCTGGAGTTGCAAAAGAATCTGTGGCAAAAATTGGGGACTGAGACCGAAGTGGCTTCAGAGTTTATACTCCCTAATAGTTCTGCCGACTATCACCTACGGGGCGATAGTGTGGTGGAGGAAAACCACGGAAATAACAACTGTGACTAAGCTGGGAAAACTTCAAAGACTAGCGAATACCTGTATAACAGGATGTCTCAGTACTACACCAACGGCAGCCCTAAACGTTATACTAGGGATTCTGCCGCTGGAACTAAATGTGCAAATGGCTGCAACCATCAGCGCACATAGACTAATGCATAGTGGATCCATACATAGGGATGCACATGCAATCGGTCACCTATCGCTGTTGAAGGATAGGAGGCGAGATGGAGGCTGCTGGATGCCTCTAGATCTGATGCCACCGAGACACCTCTTCAGGAAGAACTACTTTACGTGCATACCGCATAGGGAAGACTGGGCTTCTAATAGAATCAGTCTCACGTGTGATGATATTGTCTGGTACACCGATGGCTCAAAGATGGAAGGCGGGACGGGAGCTGGAATATTTAATACTAGCTCCCAATTAGCAGTCAGTCTGGGAGACACGGCCACAGTCTTCCAGGCTGAGGTCTTTGCCATAAACGAGTGCGCCAGAAAGAAACTGACTCTCAATGTCAGGAGAAAGAGGATAATCATAATGTCCGACAGCCAGGCTGCAATAAAAGCTCTGAGCTCGACGACGTTTGACTCCAAATAGTCTGGGAGACAGCAAATGCTCTCCAAGACATTTAAAAGGATAACCGGGTGATAATACACTGGGTTCCTGCGCACTGTGGGCACGATGGAAATGAGGAAGCGGACAGATTGGCAAAGGAAGAGGCGGCTAAACGACCCTATGGACCTGAGCCAATCATAGGTGTCAGCAGAGCTCATTTCAGGCATTGTGTCAAACAGGAATTCAAAAATCGGGCCAACCAGAAATGGTCCAGTACGGTGGGACAACGCTGTTCCAAGCTATTCTTTCCGGCCTATTCGGAAGGCAAATCTAAATACCTATTGGACCTAAGCAGAAAGGAGCTTAAGTTCATGACGGGAATCCTGAGCGGGCACTGCCTGCTAAATATGCATAAAGCGCGACTGGGATTAACAGATAGCGAACTATGCAGGTTCTGCATGGAAGATGATGAAACATCCGTGCACATCATAACCGAGTGTCCCGCTCTCTTATACGCAAGGAAGCGTATACTGGGAAGGGAACTAATTCAGACAAAAGAGCTGTCTGGAACTAATCTGGGAAAAACAAGGAGTTCCTGGACAGTATTGGGGGAGATGAACTCCTCCAATAAAGAATAAGGGATACGACACAATAGTTCTCTTTGGACGCAGTGTCTCGGGCAGTTCATGCTCGGCTCCCGTATCTATTCTATTCTAAATAAAATTAATTTACATATTTATTATAAAAAATAAACAATTGAACTTATCTTTTTTTTTCTTTTTCCACCGCTGACCTGCTTTTGACACATTTTTGTTTCACTTTTCACAATCACGTCACATTTGCGTCGTGGACGCAAGCATGATAACGGTACGTGCCGTATGTATATTGCCATCTCGTTTTCTCATACAGGGAAATTTAACGTGCTGCAACTTTTTTCCCGCTTGCATTGAACATACCCAGCGGGAATTTGGAATGTATAGGAATGCATACACTATGATCAATAAGTACCGGTAAAGTAAAAAAAAGTAAAAAACAAAATTGTTTTATTCTTCTGGTAAATTTATTTTATCCCCTTCAAAATAAGCACCATCTGAAGCAATACACATATGCCAACGCTTAATCCAATCGTCCATGCACTTCTGGTAAGCCGAAGCAGGTATGGCCTTCAGCTCTCGCGTCGCATTTTCTTTTATGACCTCTATGGACTCAAATCTCTTTCCACGAAGCGGTAACTTGAGTCGGGAGAACAGGAAAAAGTCACATGGTGCCATATCTGGAGAATAGGGAGCCTGATCGATGATATTCACACTGTGTTTGTTCAAATAATCGCGAATAATGTGTGCTTTGTGAGACGGCGCATTATCGTGGTGCAAAATCCAGCTGTTATCGGCCCACAAATCCGGTCGTTTTCTATGAATAGCATCTCTCAAACGCTTCAATACTTCAAGGTAATACTCTTTATTAACGTTTTGACCGGTCGGAACGTATTCATAATGCACCACACCACGATAATCGAAGAAAACAATGAGCATAACCTTGATTTTTTATCGACTTTGGCGCACTTTTTTTGGTTTTGGCTCGCCTTCAGCACGCCATTCGGATGATTGCTGGCTAGTTGTCACGTCGAATTCATAGACCCATGTCTCATCACCAGTAATTATACGTTTCATGAACGTTGGGTCCTTCTTAGCTTCGGAAATCATGTCTTCAGCCACTTGCTTTCGATGATCTTTTTGGACGAAATTCAAGTCTTGAGGAACAAGCCGTGCGGCGACGCGTTTCATGCGCAAAATATCGACAACAATGTGTTGTGCGCTTCCATAAGAGATGTTAAGATCGTTAGAAATCTCTCTGAGGCTCACATGACGTTTTTCAAGCACGATTTTCTTCACAATTTCAACATTTTCGTCGGTATTCGATGTTGAAGGACGTCCAGAACGAGGAAAGTCTTCGACCACATTTCACTCGAACGCTCTGGTTCTTGATAGAGCAGACTCCCCAAATGCTTTCTGCAACATTTTAAGCGCATTGGCGCAAGAAATTTCGTTCTTAAGACAAAATTTCAAACAAATACGTTGATCAACAAAATTATCCATTGTAAAATGCGACGAAGTACAAAAAGTTGACTGACGCTAACAGCTGCCAAACAAAAACTAATGATGCAATCCCGCTCAAACAGATGTCAGTTAAGGTCCTACCGACCTAAAAAAAATTTTTTTACCTGCATCGGGCAACGGCGGAAAATTTAAAATACACAGTCCCGGTACTTATTGATCATAGTGTATTTGCTTGCAAGCTATGCATTACAACATGCATGAATTTTCTCACGGCGATGTCCTACGAAATGTAATGCTTCCCTTTTTTGCATTACCTGGGAGTATACTATGACGACATGCATCCCAAAAATCGAGTCTAGGACTTTGTCGCGTACGGACGTGTTTTTCAGTCGCTATGTCGCTTAGATCTCGTTGTGCTTTGTGCTCTAAGTCTATCGCCAAAGACTCTGTCGTAAATTGTGCCCTCTGCAAGTCTGCTTTCCACAGCGCTTGTTGTAATGGCATAGACGCTAATTTGCTAAATTTAATTCAAAACAACATAAATTTGGTTTATAATTGTGACTCGTGCTTAAACTCTAATTGGCGTGCTGTTGTTGCTGATCTTATACTTGAATTTAGAGAGCTTAAAACGCAGCTCTCCTCTGCTTTGCCTAATCTCTGCAATAACGGTATTGCTGGCCCGTCTCATATTGCTGCTGTCGCTGAAACTACGGACAAGTATAAGAGCTCTAATGTTGTTGTCGCAAATCGAGCTGCCTGCGCTCAATTCACCGCCCAACAGAACTACTCCACCTCAAAGTCTCCACAACCTAATGCTCCTGTGTGCTCTCCTACTCGCTCTAAGACTGCTGCTGTTACGACTTCTGCTATCTCATATGCTCAGACTGCTGCTGCCGCTGGAGCTACGCTTGCTGCTCGCTCTGCTACTGAAGGTATCGCTTCTGCTGTCGCCGCCGTTTCTCCAGTTCATGCTGCTGTTGCTACTGCATCGCCAAATGCTAATAACGCTCCTTCGCATTCTGCTTTGCGTTCTTCACAACATAACAACTGGACCAACATAAAGCGTAAAAGCAAAAAAGATCGGCTGCTTGTTGTTGGCTCTAGTGCAAACTCGGAACTCGATGTAGCTGTGCGTTTGAAGTGGCTGCACTTGGCTTCTTTTTCACCATCAGTCTCAGCTGACAACATCACTGACTATGTTGCTAAACATGCGGACATTGAGAAGCGGTTTCTCGCATGCTACAAATTAGTAAAGAAAGATGTTTCGATGGATTCGCTTAAGAGAGTCAACTTTAAGTTGGGCGTCCCCGACTCTCTGTTCGAGAAGTTGCTAACACCAGATTTGTGGCCTGCCAGCGTCAACGTTCGCCCATTTCGGTTTTTTCCCAAAAGCGGGGTCCAGCATGTCGACCCTTGACCTTGCCGCCAAATTGCAAAGCAACTAAACCGCTGCGAATCTTTTTTCAAAACGTCTCTGGCCTTAGAACTAAGGGCCAGTTGGTAAGAGCCATGAGTTCGCAACTTGAATTCGACGTTTTTGTTCTAATCGAGACATGGTTAAACATGGACTTTTTCGATGAGGAGTTCTTTGACTCCGCCCTATACAACGTTTTCAGAAAAGATAGAGATGCACTTAAAACTGGCTATATGAGAGGTGGCGGTGTACTCGTTGCAGTTCAAAATAAACACCGCGCATCTGCTTTCTCTCTTGACAATCAGGATTCTCTGCTGGACCAACTTTGCGTGTGTGTGCAAGGCTCGTCGGGGTCACTTTTTATTTGTGCATCTTACATCCCACCGAATAGTGCTGACAGCCTGTACAAAGCGCATGTCGATAATGTAATGTCACTGGTTTCGAGTAAGCTCGGCAACAATCATCTGTGCGTGCTGGGTGATTTCAATTTAACTAATATTAAGTGGTCTCATATTGACAATAATCACGTTTTAATTCCTAGCAATATCAACAGTTCCTGTGAAATGTATTTAGTTGATAGTTTCTTAAGTATCGATCTTTTGCAAATTAATGGCTGCTGCAATAAACTTGGCAGATTCTTAGATTTAGTATACGTAACCAACGGTTTAAATTTTAACCTATCGCAATGTCATTCTGATCTTTCCACGTCGGGCTTGCATCATCTTCCTCTGACTCTTGAACTTGATGTCTATCAATTTTTACCTGTCAGTCATGATAAGCCCGCATTATCGTTTAATTATAAACTTTGTAATTTTAATAGTTTAAATTTACTGCTGTCGGATCTAGAATGGGATAATTTGCTGCTTAATGCGGATGTAGCGTTCTGCTACAATGTCTTTAAGGATAAAGTTATTGAAGTTTGCCGTAATAATATTCCACTTGTTAAGAAACAGAAGTACAAACTGCCATGGCAAACTAAATCTCTTATGAAGCTAAAAAACTTGAAAAACAAATGGCATCGGAAATTAAAAAAAAATCGTGAGATGGCTTATTTTGATAATTACAAACATTACTCAAGACAATTCAATTGCTTGAATAAATTCTTGTATAAAAAGTATATTTCCAACTACGAAGCGAACATCAAATCTAATCCTAAAGCCTTCTGGCAATTTGTAAAGTCAAAAAAGTCTCGTTCCAGTATTCCTTCTGCTTTATTCTTTAAAGATAAGGCTGCGCTTTCCACCGCGGATGCTGCTGACTTATTCGCTGAATTTTTCAGTTCCAATTTTACTTCAGATACTGATAGTGATGCTGACTTTTTAAGTAATATCAAAGCATCAGTGAATTTTGGATCCCTTTCACTATCCACTGAAGACGTGGCAAATGGTATAGTACGGCTTAAAACATCTTTCCAAACAGATGCTGATGGCATATCAGCGATTTTGCTCAAAAACTGTGATGCCCTTATATATCCGTTGAAGGTGATTTTTAATAAATCACTTTCCTCTGGTGTGTTCATTGAGGATTGGAAGTTGGCATTCGTCTCCCCCATTTACAAGAGTGGAAACAAGAGCGACGTCGCTAACTACAGACCTATTTCTAAACTCTCTACTGTCTCAAAATTGTTTGAGTGCATCATTAAAGACAAAATGTTTTTCGCAGTGAAGAGTCTTATCTGCCCTAATCAGCATGGATTTATCCCTGGGCGATCAACGATAACTAATCTAGCAGTCTTTACAGAGGACTGCATCTCTGCATTTCAAAAGGGTCTCCAGGTAGATACTATCTACACGGATTTCTCTAAAGCCTTTGATAGAGTCTCGCACCAGATCCTACTCAAAAAGCTGAGCGACATGGGTTTTCACTCGATCTTTCTGGCTTGGATCAAGTCCTACTTGAGTAATCGTAGGTGTGTGGTAGTTGTCGACAATATTCCATCTCGGCCGTTTGTTGCAACTTCCGGGGTACCTCAAGGTAGTATTTTGGGGCCTTTGTTTTTTTCTTTATTTATAAACGACATCAGCAGTTGTTTTTCGGGTTCTAGTTTTTTGCTTTATGCTGATGACTTGAAAATTTACTCAACAGTTAGGGACTCCGCCGATTGTCAGGCGCTCCAAGCAGAACTTGACGCTGTCAACATGTGGTGCTCTCGCAATCGTCTGCCGCTAAACATTAATAAATGCTTTAAATTGTCATTCTCTAAAAGCAACTCTGTCCTTCAGACTTCCTACCGAATCTCAAATACTTATTTGAAATCTCTTACTGAGACTAAGGACCTGGGGGTAGTTTTTGATGCAAAGCTTTCCTTCATAAGTCATATAAATTCCACCATTGCCAAGTCCTATGCCATGCTAGCTTTTGTGAGACGCAATAGTTCCGAGTTCTCCAATCCCTATACTCTCAAACTGCTTTACACCTGTCTTGCCCGCTCGAAGTTAGAGTACGCCTCGTTTATCTGGAGGCCATATCACTATTGCCACGTTAATCGCTTGGAACGTATTCAGAAGGTTTTCCTACGTTTCGCTCTAAAATCACTACACTTTCAGGATCCTGTTCCATCTTACTTCTCGCGTTGTAAGCTCATAAATTTAAAAACCTTGCAGGATAGAAGATCCATCCTATCTTTGTCATTTGTTTTTGATGTCGTTTGCGGGTTGGTTGACTGCCCTTCCCTCCTAGAGAGGATTCACTTCAACATCCCTTCTAGATCTCTCCGGCACTCTGATTTTTTCAATGTTGGTTTCGTCAAAACGAATTATGCTTTAAATGCTCCTCTTTTGCGAGCTCTAATAGAATTTAATAAGATCTCAATGAACTTTTCGGTGGATTTCACTACTTCTAAAGCAATTTTTATGAACTTGTTGAACTCTGTTTTTAATTAAGTTATCGATTTGTTACGTAATATTTACATTGTTACTTATCCATTATGTTGTTCTTTATTAGTCAGTAAGAAAACAATTGTTCTTTGACTAATTATAATTATAAAAAAAAAAAAAAAACATGAACGTTTTCATAAATCGCCTAGCATGTAGGAAATCGTACATTACTCGGTAATGCATAAAATGATCTACCAAAAACCTGTACACCCAAAATAAAATGTTTGTTGTTTTGCTTTATGTTAGTTTTTATTTTTAAAGCAATTCAAGTTCAATAGATTACATATAAACACATACATTAAATATATATAAATGTGGAAGTAGAACGAGCAGAGCGGCGCGCGGCAGCGAGGAGCGACAAGAAAAGCGCAAGCGAAGGGGAAGGAGCCGTCGGAACGAGCGAGCGGTTGAGTAAAGACGTGCGCGGGGACGACGTAATTTAAAATTAATTAATTAACAAAGACAAATATTTTCCTATTACATATAATTTCAGTTATTAATCTGTTTTAATAAAAGATCGAAAGAAATATTCGCAAATAGCGAAACGCTGCGCGTATAATTTAAATTATCAATCTGTCTAATAAAAGCAAGGGGAAAAAACCTACATAAATTGGGGGGTCGTCCCATTAAAGTGCCGCGTAATCAAAATAAAACGAGAAGTGTAGAAATTGAATTGTGAATTCGTAAAAAAAAATATTGGCAACAAATTTCGTAACCTGCAATATGGCGTGCCTTAACGATTTTATCCAGAACGTTCTGCGCAGTAGCAGCAAGGCAAAAATCGCGACGCTGCACAAATACATACATTTTTGAAAACGAAGGCGACAGAAATAACCGTCAACGGCTACGACAATTTTGTGGCTTTGACTACGACGAGTGCAGCGCAGAATATGCGCAGAAAGGAAAATTCGTTGATGACAATTTGAGCGAGCGCGACTTGGTAACCATTTGTAACACGATGGGGATCAGCTACAATGTAGCCGACGTGAAGCTGCACATTTTTCGAAATTTACGACGAAATCATTTGTTCGCTGAACGAGGCCACAACGAAGACGAAGAGGATGAAAACGACGAAAATTACGACGAAAACTTGGATGGTGAATACGACGACAAAGATGGCAACGATGATGTGGAAAACAACAGCGGATCGAGTGTAAAGCGGGGTGAAGTTACGTATTACTTCAGTCTCCCTTCGGGCGCGAACGAGAAAGACGACGAAGTTGCTTGTGTAGGCAAAACAAGCGCAAGACGCAACGACATGTGCGCGAACGGCGTAGCTGCATATCAGGCGCCGAAATTTGCAATGACATTACGTGATGTAGAGGATTCTATCAGAATTTTTGATGGTTCTAATAAAATTCCAGTGGAAGTATGGGCACAAGAATTTGAAGAACAGGCCATTTTAATGCAGTCGGACAATTTACAAAAGCTAGTGTTCGCAAAAAAATCAGTGCGGGGAATTGCAAAATTGTTTGTATTAAGTGAAAGGGGCCTAAATTCATGGTAAGCTCTGAAAGAGGCATTAATAAACGAATTTCAATCTGCATCGAATAGTGCACTGCTTCACAAGCGACTGTGTAATCGCAAAATAGGAGAAAAGACACTTTCCTTTAAGAAGAAAGTGTCTGAAAGTGAAACAAGAATATTTTTATAACATGAAAGAATTAGCCTCTCAAGGTAATATTGAAAGTGACGCGTTAATGCAATACGTAATAGACGGAATTACCGATCTGAATATAAACAAGACTGTGTTGTACGGTGCAAAAAGTTTTTTTTTTTCTTTTTTTTTTAAACTTCCATCTTTATTACACCTGCCTAACAAAAGGCATCTCGTAATATTCTAACATTATTTGGAAATAATTTATGTACATAGATCAATATCAGAATATACATACATTTACGAACTTAACAAAACACTAACGTATAAAAGTAAGTTAAATCTTAGTTTACAATACATACATACAGTTTACAGTACATATTTCATTACAAATTTCTAGATGGTAAGTCAGAAGTTGTAAGTCGCTTAAGCCTTCGGATTCGCCATTCTTCGATCAGGGGTATATGCTGTATTTCGACGTTGCCGTGGTTTTTCATGTCAATAATATGTTTCGTGCTGAGTTTTTTTATTGTTTCTTCAACTGTGCTGATTGAAAGGTCCCGATGCAAAGAGTCGTTTGTAATGTACCAAGGAGCGTCTACTATTTTTCGTATTATTTTTGATTGCGTACGCTGTACAATGTCAACGTTTGGTTTACATGCCGTACCCCATATCTGAATACCATATCTCCAGATAGGAGCAATGATAGTGTTGTATATCAGTAATTTGTTGCTTAGGGATAAGTTTGATTGTTTGCCTAGAAGCCATTGCAGTTGTCGGAACTTGTTGTTAATCTCATTCTTCTTTTTCTTAATATGTTCACGCCATGTAAGTTTTGCATCAATAGTCATAACCAGGTTTTTTGCCTTATTGTCAATTTGAATTGTGCAGTCGTCTATTTTAAGCGGGCGCTGGTTAAAAGTTCTGTTGGTGTAGATGACTTCTACTGTTTTTTCAGCATTTATCTGGATACCCCAGGTCTTGAACCATCTCACTGCGTCATTTATTATGGTTTGAAGGTTTTGTTCAGCTGTTGTAAGTAAGTAAGGAACAGGTACGTCCGCAGTATAAATTAGGTATAGAAGAGGACCTAACACACTGCGTTGAGGAACACCAGCACTCATAGTGTGCATTTCTGAGTCAGCATCTTGAAATTTCACAAAGAAATGTCTATTTTTTAAGTAGCTTTGCAAAAAGTTTAAACGATTTTACAGACAAACTGAAATGTTACGAAACCATGCGTGCACATAGTATGGAAAAAGGGGTGAAAGAGACAGTGAAAAACAGTGTGCACCAGAAAGAGAAAAAAGACATGAAATGCTTCAACTGTGGCGAAGCAGGACACCTGTCTAATAATTGCAAGAATAAAGAAAAGGGAAAGAAATGTTTTCGGTGCAATCGTTTCGGGCACATTTCGGTAAATTGTGAGCAAAACAAAAAAGAAGAGAATGCAAATACTCGCCAAATCGTAGTGAAGCGCGATTTAACCAATAAAAATGTGAAAATGGGTAATAAAAATTACATCGCATTGTTTGACACGGGCAGTAAATTTAATCTTGTAACACAAGACGTGCCTAAAAATTTAAATATGCCAACACTAAGTTCGTGTAATGTTTGTCTAATTGGATTTGGGGCAAATTCAAAAGAAAACAAAATCAAACCCGATGGGTTTTTCGGACATGATATTCAAATAGACGATCAAAGTTTTCATTTCACATTTTATGTTGTTCCATCCAAATGCATGGACATCGAAGTGGTTCTTGGCGAAGAGTTGTGTCAGCAAGCTGAAGTAACGATTAATAGAAACGGTTTAATGATAAAAAAAGTCGGAATAGACACTGAAGTGAATGAAGAAGTGAATTTAATGAAAATAGATGTGGTAACAAGTAAATATGAACTTGACATTGACGTTAACGCAAGTGCAGTGGCAAAACAAAAAGTGCACGAATTGATATCTGAATACAAGCTGGCAAAGACTGCAACGACAAATGTAGAAATGAGCATAGTGCTAAGTGACGAATCACCATAGTTTTCGCGACCACGCCGATTGCCTTTCTCACAGGTAGCTGTTGTCGATGCTCAGGTTGACGAATGGCTCAAGGACGGAATAATCGAGGTGTCAAACTCCGACTTTACCAGTCCAGTTGTGTTGGTAAAAAATCGAGACGGATCGCACAGGCTGTGCGTTGATTTTCGACGAATCAATAAGGTAATCATAAAAGATCATTTCCCACTACCGCTCATAGACGACCAGCTGGATCGCCTGCAAGATGCAACGATTTTTAGCACGATCGACCTCAAAAATGGATTTTTCCATGTCCCGGTGGCAGAATCCTGCAGAAAATGCACATCGTTCGTGACGCAAAGCGGCCAGTACCAATTTTGCAAGGTGCCGTTCGGAATGTCTAATGCCCGGAGTTTTCCAACGGCATATCAACGCGATTTTTAGACATTTGACGAAAAATGGCATTGCCTTGCATTACATTGACGACATTATAATCCCAGCTAGAGACGAAGAGCAAGCGTTAAGAAATCTTGAATTAGTAATCAACACGTGCCGTGATTACGGTCTGCAGCTGAACATTAAAAATGCCAATTCTTGAAAACGAGGGTGACATTTCTTGGATATGTCATCGAAAATCACAAACTCCGAGCATCGCCAGACAAAATTGAAGCTGTGGTAAATTACAAAATACCGCAAACGTCGAAGCAGCTCCTCAGTTTTTTTGGGCTAGTAGGCTATTTTCGAAAGTTCATCCCAAATTTCGCTATTATTGCGAAACCCCTAACAGACTTGACAAGACAAAATATTTCATTTAAAACTGGACTTAACGAAGAGCGAGCATTTGATTTACTCAAAAAGGCACTGATCGAAAATCACGTGCTTGGAATATACAATCAAACGTATGAGACAGAGCTACACACTGATGCTTCAATAGATGGGTTCGGAGCTGTCCTGCTACAAAAATCCCCAGATGACGGTGAACTTCATCCCATTTATTATATGAGCAGAAAGACGAACGAGGCGCAAATCCTTGCAGTAGTAGAGGCGCTAACGAAATTCAGGGTGTATCTTCTGGGTATTAAATTCAAATTGGTCATGGACTGTAACGCATTTACGAAAACTTTAGAAAAGAAAACCTTATGTACGCGAGTAGCTAGATGGATTTTACTTTTGGAGGAATTTGACTACATTGTTGAGTATAGGAGTGGCGCTCGTATGAAGCACGTCGATGCCCTGAGCCGATACGCAGTTATGATGATACACGACGATGACTTAACAATTCGAATATGTCAAGCACAGCTACAAGATGAAAAATTAAAAGCTATACGAGAAATCCTCAACAGTAATAAAAGTTCCTACGACGATTACTTTCTAGAATCCAACATTTTATATAAAATCTACAATGATAACGAATTAATAGTAGTTCCAGATGGTATGCAAAATCAAATCATTACCCGTGCTCATGATAGAGGTAATTTCTCTGTCAAGAAAACCAAAGAGCTTATTATTCAAGATTTTGTCATACCAAACATCGATGACAAGATTAAAAAACGCATTGCTTGCTGTGTACCGTGCATACTGAACAACCGCAAACTAGGCAAACAAGAGGGTTTGCTACATCCATTGCATAAGGAAGATGTTCCTCTACACACGTACCACATTGACTTTTTGGGTCCATCAGAGTCCACGAACAAACAGTACAAGCATATCTTAGCAGTGATTGACTCGTTTACTAAGTTTTGTTGGCTGTACCCCACAAAATCCACTACTACGCAAGAAGTCGTATCGAAGCTGCGAGGCCGGAGTATGGTTTTTGGAAATCCAACAAATATTATCTCCGACAGAGGCGCAGCTTTTTCTTCAAGCGACTTTCAAGAATATTGTGACAGCGAAAATATAAAACTGATGAAAATAACGACAGGTCTGCCGCGCGTGAATGGGCAAGTCGAAAGGCTGAATGCAATAATTATTTCAGTTCTATCGAAGCTCAGCCTTCATGACCCGACGAAATGGTTCAAATACGTGGACAGGGTCCAGCAAACAATTAATTCGACGTATTCGAGGAGTATAAACACTACACCTTTCGAATTACTGGTGGGTACAAAGATGCTAACAAAAGATGATCACCAAATACGCGACCTAATTCAGCAGGAAACCATAACTCTATTTAGTAACGAACGCTGCGAGCAACGTAAACAAGCAAAGCTGCAAATTCTTGAAGTTCAGCGAGAGAATAAGAAAACTTATAACCTTCGCCGTAAGCCAGCACATCAGTATAAGGTCGGCGACGTCATAGCAATCAAGCGTACGCAATTTGGTAGCGGGCTCAAGTTAAAACCAAAATTTTTGGGCCCCTACCAAATAACAAAAACCAAAGGCAACAACTCATAGGTACGAAAACTTACAAATGCGGAAGGTCCAATTAACTCAACAACTTGCGCTGAATATATGAAGCCGTGGGTAAACGATCACGATGCAGCATTCGAGGCGAATGCGTCACAGGATGGCCGAATGTGGGAGTAGAACGAGCAGAGCGGCGCACGACAGCGAGGAGCGACAAGAAAAGCGCAAGCGAAGGGGAAGGAGCAGTCGGAACCAAGGTATATTAACAAGGTACGCCAGGCTGGGAGCGGCAGCTTTAAATGTCTCCCTCTTATTTGTGAACGGTTGCTCTTTTTGTAGAATAAAGAAGCTACTATTAGTGTTAATATTGTTTGTACAACTATGCTTTTGTGTACAGATTTGGGTAACATTGTAAAAACATATACGCGAAATATAGCCCATGACACCCGCCTGATACGCAGTAAAATATATTGTGGAATGAATACAAATGAAAGAATGAAATAAATTGAAATTGGAAATTTCATGTGTTAGCAATTTGTGCGAAACTGTATGTTCTTTTTCTAATTCTGTTCAGCTTGCTGAAGAAGTAAAACAACTTTTTTTAATGTCGAATGTATTTTAGAATAAGGAACTTAAACAAAAATTTGAAACAAAAACAATTGAGAAAACGATTTTACGTAAATAAAAAATTTTTGGTTTTATGCGTTCGATGGTGTGCACAAAAAGTTTTTATTTAATAAAAAAAGCGGAGCGATTTTGTTTCGTCAACTCGTTTTCACAATTTTGAATACAGTGTCAAATATAGAAAATACTAAAAGTAGGATTGCTTCAATATAAAAATAAATATACAGTACAGAAACAAACTCAGTACAGTGATGGTGTGTACAGTATACTACTTACTTACTTAACTGGCCATAACAACCCGTTATCGGGTTACGGCGCCTCTGCTTCGCGCGCGCCTTCTCCAGTTGGTCACACCAAGAGATACCAGGGCCTCTTCCACTTGGTCCTTCCACCGGAGACACGGCCTCCCTCTTCGCCGTCGACCTCCAACCATCGCATCGAACACCTTTTTCCCTGGAGCTTCGTCGTCCATGCGGCAGACATGACCGAGCCAGCGTAGCCGCTGGATGTTAATTCGCTGCGCTACGTCCATGTCCTTATACAGGTCATACAGCTCGTTATTGGTTCGTATGCGATAGTCGTCACCAACACGAACAGGGCCGAAGATTTTGCGAAGTACCTTCCTCTCGAACACTCCAAGGGCCGCTATGTCGTTTCGTGTCATTGTCCATGCTTCAGCGCCATAGAGGAGCACGGGCAAGATAAGCGTCCTATAGAGTGCAAGTTTTGTCGGTCGAGAGAGGTCTCTACTTCTCAATTGCCTACCGAGACCGTAGTAGCACCTGTTGGCAAGAGTAATTCTTCGCTTTATCTCCAGACTGACATCATTGCTGCTGTTGATGGCGGTGCCAAGGTAGACGAATTCCTTGACAACTTCAAAGGTATACCTGTCGGACTCGACGTTGCGTTGCGTGAGCCGCTGCGTGTAGACAGCATATACTTTTTCTTGCCCTCATTTACCACCAGTCCCATTTTGGCAGATTCTCTTTCGATAGCCGCAAATGCAGCGGTGACATCTCGCTTGTTACGCCCGATGACATCAATGTCATCAGCGTAGGCAAGGAGCTGGACACTTTTGTTGAAGATTGTGCCATTACGATGTACACCGGCCTTGCGCAGAACACTCTCCATGGTGAAGTTGAAGAGGTCGCAGGACAAAGGATCGCTCTGTCTGAAACCTCGAACGGTATAAAAGGGGTCGGAGAGGTCACTTCCAACCTTGACGGAGCTGCGCGTATTGCTCAACGTCGCTCTGCAAAGTCTAACGAGCTTTGCAGGGATACCAAGTTCAGACATTGCGGCATATAGGCGATCCCTTATCGGGCTATCGAATGCTGCCTTGTAATCGATGAAGAGATGGTGTGTATCGATTTGGTTCTCATGGGTCTTCTCCAGGATTTGGCGTAGAGTGAATATCTGGTCGATGGTGGACTTACCAGGTCTAAAGCCGCACTGATAAGGTCCAATCAGCGCCTTGGCGAGTGGCTTTAATCTTTCACATAGTACGCTCGTCAGGACCTTGTATGCAATGGGAAGTAGGCTGATACCCCTGTAGTTGGCGCATATTGTTGGGTCGCCTTTCTTCAGCACAGGACAAAGGGCACTGAGGTTCCAATTGTTGGGCATTCGTTCCTCCAGCCTTATTTTGCAAATGAGTGAATGAATGGCTGGGCGGTGGCACATCCACACCGTCGTCGTCGATTGGTGCCATCTGGACATCTTCACCACTGGCGGTATTGTTCCTTTCATCGCCTGCGAGCAGCTTGGTGAAGTGCTCCTTCCACAACCTCAGCACACCCTGCGCATCCGTAACCAGATCCCCATTTTCGTCTCTGCAAGAAGATGCCCCGGGCTTAAATCCTTCCGTGAGACGCTTAACTTTTTGGAAGAATTTTTGGGCGTCATTCCTGCTCCTGCACTCCTCGATTTCCTCACGCTCGCGCCTTTCTTGCTCCCGTTTCTTGCGTCTAAAAAGGCACCTCTCTTTCTTCCTCTCCTCCCGGTATTTTTCTGTCATGGCTCGCGTGGCGGCCGACTTCAGGGTCTTCTTGTAGGCAGCATTCTTCACCGCAGTGGCTGCGCGACACTCTTCATCGTACCATTGGTTTTTTGGTGGTAGGCGTCGAAAACCAAGGACATTTTCTGCGGCGGCGCGCATAGAGTGGGATAAGTGAGCCCATAATCCGCCGATGTCATCAGGTGGAGCGGGGGAGCGACCGAGCTGGTTGGAGAGCTGAGCGGAGTAGGCTTCGGCTACCCCTTGTGATCGCAGCTTACTGATGTCCAGCTTTCTTCGCAAACTAGGTTGTGCGGTCTTCGCTGCGCAAAGACGCATGCGTACCTTGGCTCCATAAGGTAGTGGTCCGAGTCGATGTTGGGTCCTCGGAACGTGCGCACATCTAGAATGCTAGAAGCATGCCTTCCATCAATCACAATGTGATCAATCTGGTTGCGGGTGGATTCATCGGGGGATAACCAGGTGGCCTTGTGGATATCGAGGTGCTGGAATCTGGTGCTACTAACTACCATGTTTCGTGCCGCGGCGAAATCGATCAGCCTCAGACCGTTGTTCGAAGTGGTCCCATGGAGGCTGAACTGCCCGACTGTGGGGCCAAATATGCCTTCTCGCCCGACCTTTGCGTTGAAGTCCCCGAGGACAATTTTGACGTCGTGGGCCGGGCCCCTGTCGTAGACGTCCTCGAGCTTCGCATAGAAGGCATCCTTGGTCGCATCGTCCTTCTCTTCCGTCGGGGCGTGTGCGCAAATTAGGCTGATGCTAAAGTATTTAGCTTTGATGCGGATCGAAGCCAGCCGTTCGTTCACCGGAGTGAACCGAGAGACGTGGTGGCGAAGTCTCTTGCTGACCACAAATCCGCAGCCAAATTCGTGCTTCTCCGCATGGCAGCTATAGTAGATGTCGCAGTCTGCTCGCTTGGAGCAACCTTGTCCTGTCCAACGCATTTCCTGGATGGCGGTGATGTCAGCCTTACATTTTGTGAGGGCTTCCGCCAGTTGGATAGAGGCACCTTCCCTATAGAGGGTCCGGACATTCCAGGTGCATATCCTCAAATCATGGTCCTTGAATCGTTTGCTGTGGTCGTCAACATTGTGGGTTCCTTCCGAGGCTTGCTTTTTGGCTTTCATTGGTAGATGATTTTCCGTGGCGGGCACCAATCCCTGCGCAGAACCCAAATTTTAAGTCCTGGGGATTGGACTCGCTGCACACATTAGTTCACTATTCAGCGGGTGCCAAATAGCTATCCAGAAGGGCCGCGCGGAGGCTGTGCATCAGCTTGGATTGGACAGGGACAAGGATCGTTCTGGCGTTCGCTAGGTTGAACGCAATCAGAGACTTTACCTTGTATGTCCGCTCCCTTCCTTCTACTGTGTGTACAGTATATTAACAAAAATGATCAAAAACTCTTCCGTAGAAATTTACATTACATTTTTATTTTGGAATGGGCAAAAATTTATAAGACATTCAGCAACACGATAACAATTAATACCAAATTATCTTTGTGGCATTCTATTAAAACTATATGTTGCTAAAAACAAGAATTTTCTTTTAATCATAACATTTGCCCTACACAAACGCAGTTTTTACAGTTTGAGGAACAAATACTAAAAGATGCAACCAACAATTCATTCCTAACAAAAAGCAACTCTGATTTGGCCCCCTTATTTTGACGGCTCTCTGAGCCTGGCGTACCTTGTTAATATACCTTGGTCGGAACGAGCGAGCGGTTGAGTAAAGACTTGTGTGCGCAGACGTGCGCGGGGACGACGTAATTTAAAATTAATTAATTAACAAAGACAAATATTTTCCTATTACATATAATTTCAGTTATTAATCTGTTTAAATAAAAGATCGAAAGAAATATTCGCAAATAGCGAAACGCCGCGCGTATAATTTCAATTATCAATCTGTCGAAATAAAAGCAAGGAAAAAACCTACATAAATACATTAGATAAGTAAAAATGAAAAAACTAAAATACACTCACTTCAATAACATCCCTTTGCTTCTTTGTTCGTCTTTGGACAGGCATTCTGCAAAAGGAAAATAACTCAATATTAAAAAAATCCAGTAAACAAAGTTGTTTTGTAAATTCATACTTACCAAAGTTGCTTTGAATATTTTTGTAAATATTTCTTGTTTCCGTTAATCCACCGGGCTGGGAGCTGCTAAAGATATATTAAAAAAGATTAATGAAAGTAATTGTCTTTGCAAATGAAACTCTATTAAAACTCACCTCGTTTGTTGCAACGATCCGCACGCTTGCTGTCTCACCGATTTTTCTATCACAACTGAAGTTAATTTTCCGAAAATCAAAAGAAGCGACCTTTTCAAAGAAACAGTTTTTTATTCTAAGAAAGATTGCGCCGCTCTCTCAGAATTTCTTCGGAAGGTGCAATCTCTTTGGTATAAAAAACAAAGCACAATTTGAAGAAACGAAAGCTATGCATTACACCCTCGCTTACGTGGTAATATACGTTTTCTATTTGGGTTTTTCATATACGAATTCGTGCATGAAAAACCTCATGCATTCCCAACTTTCCCGCTGGGATATAGAACATATGTATGTATTAGAGAGCTGCATAAATCCATTTATACTCGATGCCTTCACGTGCAGTTTCAAAAACGGAACACGTATCCGAAGAGAAGCCGAAAAAAGGTACTCATTTTTCGGTACCTCTAAATCACTGGTCGGCAAAGCTTACTCATATGAGCAGTACGCTCAGCACACGCATTCTTACGCTCTTTCAATCAGTCGTTTTTCAGACAGCAACGAAGCAACACGTGTAGTGGCTGCGTTGATTTTTGTCTTGTGTACGCTGCAAGAAAATTTATGTATGAACAAAAATAGATGCTTTTGTTGTTGTAGTTTTTGTGTGTATACTTTTTTGTGTTGGCGATTGGTTTCTTATTCGCTTTTCGGTTTAATTTTATACAGTGTAGAAAAATTACTCTGCGCTCACTAACACCATCTCATTGTCAATTTTGCCGACCCCTGCTCTAAATTGTCGAGTAACTGCACGTTGTTACTCGACGCTGAGCGAACAGCTTCTCGTTGCTACTCGACGCTAGCAGACTTCCTTCTCGTTGTTACGCAATTACTCGCGGAAGGTGTCGAGTATGTCGGAAGATTTGAAACTGCATGAGGTACCGCAAATACGAGAAGGAAGTACTTTGTGAAGTTTGAGTTGAATGTGCTTCAAAGGAATGTTGCAAAGCATTGCGCGCATTGCGCAAAGCATAATTTTTTGTATTTTATATTTATTTATTTATTTATAACGAATAATACAGTGCAAGCTCGGTATTCGCGACTACCCATTATCGCGACGGCCCTGTTATCGCGACGGCTTAATTTTTAACATTGCAGGTTCTATAATCACGACAGTTTACGAAAAACGGGGTTCTATTTCCGCGACATTTATCTGTTTTTTTTTATTTTATTACAATGTCTATAACCAAAAAAGGAAAATCCCCGTCTTTTGGTATATTAACTTTCTTGGATTTTTAAGCCGACAACAGCACTATATGAACTACGTGATTCAGCTGTTATTTTAAAAAATAATTTGCCAAAAAAGCAACTCAAAATATCCAATTTCTTTAAAAATGTTTAAAATGTAAATATAACAATAAAACCAATTCTAATTTTAAAAATTACATACAATTTTTCTATAAAATTTTGGGTTCTGTTATCGCGAAAATTCAATTTTCGCGACAGCTCTGGTTTTTAATTAGTCGCGAAAATCGAGCTTGCACTGTATGAACAAATATATGTTATTGTAAATATTAATTTATAAAAAACCTTTCCCTTCCCACATTAACAACATTCATTGATTTCAGCTTCCACGCGTAATCGCTCGAATTTTGATTACGGGATGATAAATGAATAAATAAATAAAATAACTAATAAATAAATATTTTAATTTTGATTTATATAGATTTAAAAATATTTTATTATAATTAGTATTGAAAAATTAATAATATAACTATAATAAATAATATAACTATATTTAAAGATTTTAAATCAATTTACTGCATAAACATAGCAAAAACATTCTAAGTCCAACCACAACGCCATTAGCAGCAGCAATATCTGGTCTGCCGTTGACCTAGAAGTTGCAAAAATACTCGAGTTTCCGTAGGAAGGTACCTCATACTCGCGGAAATTTTGCTATTATGTTCCTATTTTTACATGTTCCTATTTTTCATGTTCCAATTTTTCGGCTACCGCTTTTTCGCGGCTTCCTTCTCGTTGTTATCCGAAATTCTGTGCTTCTCTTCTCTTCTCTACGCGTGAGCGAGGGAGCGAGTAAGAGCAGTATACATACTCGACCACGATCGAGTAAGTGAAGTATACGTATCCGACACCAAACTTCTCATGGGCAGTAAAAAGTTATCCGATGCGGCTCTCTAGTATGTATACAGAAAAAGCTCCTAAAAATTTGAACATTTAAACATAAAGATAACAAAACAAGTAAGCATAAAAACATAAATACGAAAACAATTAAAAAATAAATAAATAAATTCATTTACATAAATACATAGTTATACTTATATGTGCTTTTCAAATACTATTTGCTTTTAAATAAATATTTGTCATTGCTCTTTGCTGCTTTAATCAGACTTATATTGCATTTAATGATATCATAAAATTAATAATAATGAGATCAATTAATAATGAGATCAAAACAAACAATATAAATTTTTTTTTTTTTTTTGCTACCAAAGGAAATAGTAAAATCTACATGTTTCGTGTTCGTGGAGGACATTCTACCCTCTTTGGAGGACGGAGGACATTTGAGTTATTTGGAGGACTGTCCTCCACAATGGAGGACGGGTGGCTAGCCTATACACATTAGACATGATTTAGTGCACGATTTTTCGATTTAGATGCTCCACAACCACTCATTTTATGCGGTTTGGTGAAAAAGTGCACTCGCCAAAAAATGTTGGGGCTGGAGTGGGGCTAAATGGCGTCGCATCGAGGTCAAAGTTCACAAAAAAGCTGAGAAATTCGACAAATTGCTCCACAGCTGGTCAGATGTTGCTGTTAGAGGGTTAAATACGATGACTGACCCCAACTAGTTTTCTCTACTGAACATTTCTTTCAAACATATTTATACCCCAACTCCAAACCTTAATAGGGCTCCCATACAAAATGGTCGTTTTTACAAAATAGGCTCCGACTGCTCCCAGGTTGCCCCCAGACGTGTCAATGTATGACCGACACCCATTTATTTTCCATTCCGAATTATTCTTCAAACATACCTACCCGCTATCTCCAAGTCTTGAGGAGCTGCCATAGGGCGCTGTTATGCAGACGGTCAAATGACCGTCGGTCACGATACTTTTTACGCTCTCGTTTTGTTTTTTCTACTCTGTGCCAAAACCCTGTTATGCAGACGGTCATTTGATCGCCGGTCACCAGTACACTAAACAAACGATGAGGGTTGCTACGAGCCATTTTTTCCGTCATTAGATACATATTTTCGCGACAAGTGTGCCATTTTGCTCCGAAAACACATGTGTTGTGAATAATTTCACAACGCAACACTGTTTTGATCGCATGATTTGGCATCGAGAGCCTCATCATTTTTGACCGACGCGGTCAAATTTTACTCTCCCGCTCTCTCTCTCAATTTTTCATTTTACATTGAAGCAACAACAACTATCGTGACCGACGGTCATTTGACCGTCTGCATAACAGCGCCCATACAAAACTGGCCATTTTCTATGCCATTGGCTCCCCACTTGTAAATGTAGTTAAGTAAGCGAGAAAACATCGTATCTCGGAAACTGCCGAACCGATTTAAATGATTCAGCGATCATCAACATTCTTGAGTACAAAAAATACAAAATTATTTAAGTTTCAGAAATTCACCACCATAGGGCGGCTCTCATACGATCGGAGTTATGAGGTTTTCAACTTTTCAAAGCAATAATCAAAATGTAGTCAAAATTGTTTGGCTAATGCACAATTGTCACCAAACCGCATAAAATAAGAGGTTGCGGAGCATCGATAACATATTATTAAGAATCTACATACAACACTAAATCATGTCTAGTACACATACATAAGAAATTGTACATCAAAAATTGCAAATTTACCGTTTAGATTTTCTCTTAAGTTGCGAAGTTAAGTTAACTAGTGTTATGTTTTATTTATTCACCTCATGTTTCAGTCTTTTTGAACTCTCCGACCCGAAGATGTCGTCATTACAAGAAAGTGTCCATGAAAAAGTTTGCACGTTTTTCTAAACAATCAAGACGCGAGTTATAAATATATTGCTAACGGCAGAGCCGTTATTCGATTCTTATAACACAACTCCATCAGAAGAAAGAAAGGCAGGGGTACAAAATGTGCTGGAAAAGACAAGGAATTGGAGAGAAAGGTCATAGCACGGTTGAAGTAAAATCCCAACCTGTCATTACGCGATTTGGCGAAGAAGTTTTATACCAACCATATTCGAATTTTAAGAATAAAGCGGAGACATAACATGAAGTCCTATAAAAAATATGCCCCGAAGGGAAGAAAAACAACAAAATATTGCAATTAAACGAAGCTGAAAGTTGTATAAGTATCTTGTTGTCAATAAGAACGCATACATTATTATAGATGTCGAAACTTATATTAAAAAAGACTTTCAGACATTGCCGGGCAAATAATACTATTCTGCAATCAGCCGAACAGGGGTTTCTTACAAATTTAAAACTATTAAACGCTAAAAGTTCCCCCAAAAATTTATGGTGTGGCAGGCCACATGTCGATGTTGTAAACGCAGCAGTCCACATGTGGCGATTCGATCAATAAATTGCGAAATTTATTTAAATTAGTGTTTAAAGAAAAGACTTTGGGCTTTAATAAAAAAACACACATCCCCGACAATCTTTTGACCTGATCCAGCGCCTAACTGTTCCAGCACTCCAGCGCCAAGCTGTAAATAAGTAAAGTCATTTAGTTTTTATGTTTATTATACTTCAAGTAAACTACATACACACATAACTACAGTGAATAAATGTTTTAGCTTTTTTATTCGCAAAATTAAAACAAAATTTGTTTTACTTTTTGCAATTTATGATGTACCATGTCTTACTATATATATACATACATATACATGTGGTGAAAAATGTTTATTTTAAATGTTTTATTTTTATTCAATTTGTGGTTAAAGATGTTTATTTTAAATGTTTTATTTTTATTCAATTTGTGGTTAAGCGACAAGTGTAAAAGTGTTTATGTTTAATGACAAAATTTACGGTTTATCGACCGTCCGTGTCCGAGCGTGAAACTCAACTGTCCGACTTCCTGCCCTGTCCGTTCGTTCGTGGTCCGCGTCTCGTTCCGTCCGTTTTGCCCATCATTTCCCCTCATCGTCCGTTCATTGTCAAGCTTGTCCGTCTGTGTTGCCATATCAGTATTTGTCCGTCCGTGTTGCCATCTGAAGCTTTAAATCCCAATCCTACGTCCGGCCATACCTGACAACACATTCGACCTGAATGACGTCACCACTTCTTCATGTTATCGGCTGACGTCGAGGTCACCCGAGGCCCTTCGCCATCACCAACTCTTTCGACCTCGTATCGCCCATGGTGTAGCTTCTTTATTATTTTGTACGGTCCTAGGAATTTCGGACGCAGCTTCATAGCGGTTCCGAACTGTGTACGTTTAATAGCCACCAAATCACCCACGTTATATCCTACTTCCGATTTCCGTTTCCTGTCGTATGTCTTCCTGTTCTCCTCTTGAATTTTTTGTATGTTGTTTTTAGCTAACTCCCGTAATTCCTCCCGCTCTTGGTTAAGTAAATTTATCGTCTCTGCCTCTATTATTTCCTTCAACTGTGAGTCTTCTCTTAAGCGCATGTCGCATCCGATTAACAACTTAAATGGGGATAGTGTCGTACTGCGACTAGGCGAATTATTAATAAATCGCTGCACTTGACCTACGTGTTTGTACCACTGAGAAGGATTTGGATGTGACATCTTGGCCAACATCGGAACAACGATGCGGTGCATTCTTTCTACCTGCCCGTTTCCTCTCGGCACGCCTGTCGTTATCTGAAAATGCTGTATCCCATTATCCACGCTATAAGCCTCAAAACTACGTGATGTGAACGCTGCCCCTCTGTCTGTAATGATTCGTCGCGGGTTACCGAATATGAAAGACTGCTTTGTAAGTCGATCAATAACCCCATCTGCACTCGTGTCCTTGGTGGGGTAAAGCCAGACAAACTTTGAGAACGCGTCAACCACGACCAAAATATGATTTAATTTTTTCCCTGTCGCTGTCATTGGCCCCATGTGGTCTATATGATACGTGCCTAACGGATAATTTTCTTTCTCTATTGAGTGCAGAAACCCTTCTTGTTTGCCACTTTTAGCATTCATGACCAAACCTTCGCTTCAAGCCTTGGGATATAATAAGTTTTCTCCACACAGTCGCACGTTTTCTTGACGGAAAAGTGTCCCTGCCGGTGTGCTATTTGAATCACTTCAGTCTCTAGTTGTTCTGGTACTACAATTTATTCTTTCGTTGGGTCTTTGTACAGTACGTCGTGTTGGATGTAAAAATCTTCGTAAGTGTTACTCTCCAAAATTTTGCGAATCGCGCGGATCCAGTCATCCCTCTTCTGTGCTTCCGTTAACCTATGGCGAAACAAGTCGTCAGCTACCATGCATGCCGATCTGCTTAAGGCATCCACATGGCGCCTCTTTGACCCTGAACGATGTTCAATCGTATAATTGAATTCTTGTAGGAACATGGCCCACCTAGCTACGCGCGCTGGAACATCTTTATTTTTCATCGTCATTGCAAAGGCGTTGCAGTCCGTAATTATTTTAAAATCAATACCTAGAACATAAACTCGCCACTTTTTTAAGGCTTCTACGATTGCAAGCACTTCCAATTCGTAGGAATGGTACCTCTCCTCGGCTGGCTTTGTCTTCCGGCTCATATACTGTACTGGGTGGAATATTTGATCGTCCACATCCGCCATAACCGTACATGGATGCGTCGGCGTGAATTTCCGTGATAGCTCGCGGGTCATACAGCTTTAGCAGCGGCGATTTCACTAATGCTGCTTTTAATTGCGCGAAAGCAATCGCTTGTTCATCCCGCCACGTAAACTCTTCCTCTTTACGTAAAATGTCGGACAAAGGTTTAGCAACAAGTGCAAAGTTAGGAATAAATCTACGAAAATACGACGTTAACCCTAGAAATCGTTGCACGGCCTTCTTATCTTGTGGTGTTTTGAAGCACTCAACTGCTCGCGTTTTCTCGACTGAAGGGCGAACTGTGTTATCTTCTATAACGTATCCAAGGAAATCTACTTTGCGTTTTAAAAACTGACACTTCTTCCATTTGATCTGCAAACCCGCCTCCGCAGCTACCTTGAAAACCTTTTCCAATTTTTGTAGTCCCTCTGCTTCGTCTATTGATGGAACTACCAATACGTCCATATACGTAACGACTGTACCGTCGTTAATCAAATCCCTTAGCGCAACGTTTATGAACCTACAGAATACAGCAGGGGAGTTTGAGATACCGAATGGCACATACAGAAACTCGTACTGCCCTCTGCTGGTAACAAATGAAGTGTACTTTCTGAAATTAGTTTCCATCGGAACGTGAAAGAAACCTACTTTAGCTCCTTGCAGCTTCTCTACTACCTCATCCATTAATGCCATGGGAAAATTGTCCCGAATGACCTTCTCATTTAGTTTCCGGTAGTCGCACAAAGGCGTTTGGTTCCGTCTTTTTTAGCTACCAATACCACTGGAGAAGCGTATTCGGAAGTGCTCGGTACAACAATTCCCGTCTCTAACCACTTCGCCACTTGTTCGTTTAAAACCTGTTGATCGTCAAACGAGACCCTTCTTGCCGACTGATATACCGGCACTTCATCTTTCAACACAATTTTCATTTTAACTGGAGGGACATTCGTTTTCGTTGGTTTATAATTCTCAATTAACCTCTTGAGCTCCGCAGCAGCATCTTTGCTGAGATGAGATAGGTCATACTCTGATCGCTGCAGTCCTTCTGCTTGCAAGCAGAGACTAGTAAATTCGTAAATTGCTCCAACTTCGTCACCGTCCCTTTGTATGTCACGTATCTTACCGGTCCAGATTTCACCCTTCCGTTTCAACACATCATCATCTTCCTGCACAATTAACCTTAGAACCGTGAGTTGGGCACTCAGTGCCCATATTCATTTTTTTTGTTCAATTTCGGGGGTTTGGGAAGTCCAATTGGTTTTTTTTTTGGTAGGCAGATAGATTGTACTTTTGTTTATATGTTGCCAAAATTACAGGTGTATACCTCTTATAATAAGAAAGTTATGTCATTTTATAAGATGAGTACGCTATACGTGACTTGGGGCACTCAGTGCCCATAATATTTCCTCATATATTTTGTATTGATAATGATAATTTGCTAACGGTTTTTGGTAGTTATTGTGGATTTCTAATCAGTTTCACGCAAAAATTGCAAGTTAAGAGTTAATTTTTAGTAGTGATAATTATATTTTTTGGAAATGAGTGAGGAATCGGGGGTTTATTTGGCCGTGAATTGACCGAAGAAGAAGAGGAAAAAGATTCAAATTATTTCAATGCTCATGAAAGCGATGTGATGATGGTGGAAATGAACATACATTTGATGGCGACCACGAACTGATACTCAGTGACCAGTCTGACTTCGGAGAAGATAATGCTCAGCCCATTTCAGATCCACGTTTCAAAGAATACGACAACGAGGAAGCTGCAGTAGACATGGATCCTGATAAAACAGGCTTGTTTTGTCAACTTCGGTTATTGAGGCCAATCGTGGAGAAAAATAATTTGGTCAAGAAAGGAACGACCAAACTGTATGGTGGATATTGGATATCAACTGCCCATGCCAGCGAAGAAGTGAATCCTGTAACCAAAATGCACTAGTCATACGTGACTATAATGAGCATAAAGGTGGTGTCGATACTTTTGACAAAATGCTACGTGGATTCACTGTCAAAAGAAAAACAAACCGCTGGCCCATGGCGTTATTTTATAATATTGTAACGATAAGACAGTCTGTCGCTGTGCAAAGCAACCCTGTCGCTACGCGCCGTGCCATAATTCAACCTGGCAATGATGACCGCGATAATGGAAACTTTTAGTCCAACCTGGCAATGATGGCCGCGAATGGAAACTTTTAGTCCGATCTGGCAGTGATGGCCCGCGATCATCATGGAAACCTTTAGTCCACTCTGGAATGTGCGAGAACGATCTGCGCGGTAACCGGACAGGTATAAAAGGCAGCCGGGTACGGCGCAGCGAGTCAGTCTTGGTTTAGACAAGTGAAGGTGCCACACGGAGTAAATAGTGTACAGACACTAAAGTGTAAAATTTGTGTAATAAAGTGATCGTTGGTTTTTATTGACTGCGTTTGGATAATTAAAGTGTTTTATTTTCAAATTACGCAATCCAGAGATACGTACTAGCCCACTAGAACTAGCATTCGTAACATTTGGTGTCAGAAGTGGGATTGTGTGACTGAAGAGAAACAAAAAAAAATAAACAAAAAAATAAGTAAATAAAATTATAAAAACGCAGACATGGTTAAACTCGAGCTGCTGAAGGTGGACCAGCTGAAGAAGGAGCTGGCTGCCTGGAATTTGCCGACTGCTGGCGGTAAAGTGGAGTTGCAGCTGCGCTTGCGAGAGGCGTGTGAGGCACGAGGCATCGATTGGGCTGCACACGAGTTCGGAACGCAGGAACAAGAGGCGTCGGCCAAAGTGGAGGAATCGCCTGTGGGTGCTGCGTCGATGCAAAGTACAGCGCCTGCGCCACCACAAGCAATGGACATAAGCCAGCTAATAGTTGCAATGAGAGGCATGTTTCAGGAAAATTCTGCGCGCTTGGAGCAGAAAGTGGAGGAAATCTCAGACAGGATTAATGGGAAAGTCGAGCACCTGGAGACGCGAGTAGAGCACTTGGATAAACGAGTCGACGACCTGGATGATTCCCTGAACAAACGAGTTGATAGTCTGGAAGACTCGATGAACAGAAAAATGGACGAGCGGCTTAGGGAGGTACAGCCGCGAGAATGGTAGCCGCCGGTTCCGGAAAGTGTTGCCACCCGAGCAGAAGTGCCTACTTATGATGGGACTACACCGTTCGATACATTCAAGCTGCAATTCGACCTGGCTGCTCTGGAAAATCAGTGGACCGATGTAAGGAAAGGTCGGAGATTGGCGCTGGCTCTTAAAGGTGCTGCGGCTGAGGTAATAAAATCAGTTCCAGAATGTTTACGAAGTGAGTACGAGACCGTCATAAGGGCGCTGGCCGCCAAATACAGCGGCGAGCACAACAGAACGCTGTACTACTGTGAGCTGAAGAATCGCAGGCAAAGGGCCAACGAGGCGCTGCAGGCATATGCAGCAGACATTGAGCGGCTCGTACAGCTGTGCTACCCGTCCTTCGGCGCTGATGATCTCGAGAGGATGAAGATTGAGGCGTTTATTGAAGGTCTTCATGATCCGGAGACACGTCGCAGTGCGTTGATGATGGGCAAGCCGACATTTAGGGAGACGGTGACCAGCGCGATGACATACGAGGTGACATGGATTGGGAGCACTCGGTATGCACCTGCAAGGATACGCCAGATCCAGCCGGACAACGACATTGCGATCCAGGCAATAAGCTCTGAGCCACCGGGCAGGCCACGGGTGGTCTCCTCTAAAGTTGTTTGCTGGGTATGTGGCAAGCAAGGCCACATATCACGAGACTGCCGCCAACGAAAGAGGCGTTCCCGTTCTCGATCGCAATCGCCTGAAGCGAGGAATACTGACAATCGAGGCCCAGCCAACAAGCGCAGGGCTGAGAACGGCGAGTCGTTAAACTCAAAAGGGTCAGCCCAAAGGGGCGTGAGCTGATCCCCACAACCTGCTGCCCCACCGTCCTTGTCTCGCAGCTGAAACGAAAGCCCAGCAACTTGACAATTGAAGGAAGGATAGATGGAAAGTTGTTCGTGTTGACACTGGATACTGGAACGTCATATTCGATCATAAAAAGAAAGCTGCTGAGGAACTGGGAACCGCTGCATGGCATACAGTTGCGGACTGCGACTGGCGAGCGCGCGCCGGTAAGAGGGAAAATTACAAAAACGATTACTATCGGCACCAGCAGCCTGGAACATGAGTTCATCGTCGCGGATATAATGGACGACGTGATTATCGGCGTGGATTTCATGATTAGGCACGGTTTTACGCTGGACCTGAAGGAAAATGTGCTGAGATATGCCAATGTTGAATTCCCCCTGCACACCGGCTATGAGCGAAGCGTGGCGGTAAGGAAAGTTGTCTCGTGTCAACTCCGGAGGATACCAGCGAATTCCGAGGCGGTTGTGTGGGCAAAGGTGGACGAGGACGATGGGACAAGTCGGCTGTGGGTCGTAGAAGCACCGAAACAAGGACACGACAACATCATCATCGGACGTACATTAGTGGAACCTAAGAATGGCAGAATACCAGTCAGAATACTGAACCCCCTGAACGCACCCAGATATGTCGGGAAAGATGAGGTAATTGGCGAGTGTAAGGAAGCTGTAGCAGTGGTCAATTGCGAGAGTAGCCCACCTGGAGGTAATAAGAAGAGCGGTTTTAACATGGACGTCATACCGCAAGAGAACCAGTGGAGCAGCGAGTTGACGGCCAAGCAGAAACAGAAGGTGAGGTCTTTCCTGCAGTACTATGGGTCAATATTTGCGGCAGAAGCAGGCGGAAGAACAGCCATAGTGAAGCACAACATCGACACCGGAAGTGCAAAACCGATTCGCCAACCGCCGAGACGAGTTCCTCTGGCCAAGAGGAAAGAGGTCACAAATTTGATCGAAAACATGCGGAAAGAAAAGGTCATAGAGCCTTCTTCGGGCCCCTGGTGCTCGCCGGTCGTGCTAGTCAAGAAAAAGGATGGCAGTACCCGGTTTTGTGTGGACTATCGGAAGCTCAATGATGTGACCAAGAAGGACAGTTATCCACTACCTCGGATCGATGACACCCTGGACACACTGTCAGGCACACAGTGGTTCTCCACGCTCGACTTACGCAGCGGCTATTGGCAGGTAGAGCTTGCAGACAAGGACAAGGAGAAAACGGCTTTCAGTGTTGGCGATGGTTTGTGGCAGTTCACCGTCATGCCGTTTGGACTCTGCAACGCACCAGCAACATTCGAGCGGCTAATGGAACGCGTGCTAAAGGGGCTGCATTGGCGGACGTATCTGGTGTACCTTGACGACATAATCGTGATGGGTAAAAACTTCGACGACAACCTGGGAAAGCTAAAGGAGGTATTCGAGCGGATACGAGAAGCCGAGCTTAAACTCAACCCAAAGAAGTGCTCGCTGTTCCAAAAAGAGGTCAAGTATCTGGGTCATACGGTTTCCGCCCGCGGAGTACATACGGATGAAGGGAAAATCACGGGGGTGAAGGAGTGGCCCCGGCCACGCAATCTACACGAACTCCGAAGTTTCCTGGGCCTGTGCACATACTACCGCCGATTTGTTCCGGGATTCGCGAACATAGCCAGCAGCTTGCACAAACTGACGAAAAAGAGCCAAGCTTTCGAGTGGAACGAGGAGCAGGAACAGGCTTTTGCACGTCTGAAGGAAAAACTGTGCAGTGCTCCAATTCTGGCCTTCCCCGTGCCTGGGGAGATGTTTGTGCTGGATACGGATGCAAGCGGAAATAGTATTGGCTGTGTGCTATCACAGATAATAGACGGCCAGGAACAAGTGATAGCGTACTACAGTAGGGTTCTATCGAAACCGGAACGCAACTACTGTGTGACACGGAGAGAACTGCTGGCGGTATTGGACTGCGTAAAACACTTCCACAAATATCTGTATGGGCAAAGGTTTCGCCTGCGCACAGATCATGCGGCATTGAGATGGCTCCTGAACTTTAAGGATCCTGAAGGGCAATTGGCGCGGTGGATCGAGCGACTGCAGAGCTACGACTACACGATAGAGCATCGCAAGGGCAGTAGCCATGGAAATGCCGATGCCTTGTCACGCCGTCCGTGCAAAGTCGAATGCAGGCAGTGCTCGCTAGCCGAAAGCAAAGAACAGATAGTGGACGTCCGGTTGGTAAGCGTTATGCCAGAGGAAGAGTGGTCTGCGGAGAGGCTACAAAAGGACCAGCGTGAGGATGCGGATCTTGCAAAAATCGTCGAAGGCAAGGAGCAAGGCGCACGTCCAGACTGGCAGGAGATGGCCGGTGAAAGCCCGATCGCTAAGGCTTACTGGGCACAGTGGAAAAGTCTGCGGCTGAAAGAAGGATGCCTGTACCGCGAATGGGAGAGCGTGGATGGTCGGACCAGCAACTCCCTAATGGTAGTGCCGAAATGCAGAATCAACGATGTCATCGAGGCATACCATAATGACTCCAGTGGGGGGCACCTGGGAATCACCAAAACCGTCGCCAAAATAAAAAGACGATTCTACTGGGTAGGATGTCAGGAGTCTGTAGCCGAGTGGATTAAGAGCTGCGACCGATGTTCAGCCGCGAAAGGGCCAACAAGAAGATCTCGGGGCCGCATGCAGCAGTACAACGTGGGAGCGCCCTTCGAGCGGATTGCTATGGACGTCGCCGGCCCATTCCCAACTAGCACTCAAGGCAACAAATATGTGCTGGTGGTAATGGATTACTTCAGCAAATGGCCCGAAGTGTACCCTATTCCTAACCAGGAGGCCACTACGATCTCGGAAAAGCTGGTAAACAACTGGGTAGCCAGGTTCGGAGTTCCGTTGGAGTTGCACTCAGATCAAGGCCGGAATTTCGAGTCTGCGGTATTCAAGGAAGTGTGTGAGCTGCTGGGGATAAAGAAAACGCGTACCACTCCTTTGCACCCACAGTCCGACGGCATGGTGGAACGCTTTAACCGGACACTGGAGGAATACCTGCGGAAAGTGGTAGGCAGGAATCAAAAGGATTGGGACACGCATATCCCCCTGTTCCTGATGGCGTATAGGTCAGCCCCGCACGACACGACATCACTCACTCCAGCCCGAGCAGTGTTCGGCACAGAATTGCGGTTACCCGCTGACTTGAAGTTCGGCACGACGGGAGGCGCTAAGGCGGACTACGTGGTCAATAAGCGGGCGAAACTGGAGGAAATTCACCAGTTTATAAGGAGCCGCACCAAACTGGTCAGCGATAAGGCGAAAGCCAGATATGATCTACGGGCCAACTCAGCAGGGTTCCAAGAAGGCGATCTGGTAATGCTCTACAACCCACAGCGGAGGAAAGGTTTGTCTCCGAAACTTCAAGCGTCATGGGAAGGACCTTACGAAGTCGTGACTAGGATTAACGACGTGGTATACAGGATTCAACGATGCAGCAATAAAGGCGCTAAGCTGAAGGTAGTCCATTTGGAGCGCCTGGCGCCTTATCACAGCGGAACCTCGGCACTTGTTCGGGACGAACAAGTCTAAGTGGTGGGCAGTGTAACGATAAGACAGTCTGTCGCTGTGCAAAGCAACCCTGTCGCTACGCGCCGTGCCATAATTCAACCTGGCAATGATGACCGCGATAATGGAAACTTTTAGTCCAACCTGGCAATGATGGCCGCGAATGGAAACTTTTAGTCCGATCTGGCAGTGATGGCCCGCGATCATCATGGAAACCTTTAGTCCACTCTGGAATGTGCGAGAACGATCTGCGCGGTAACCGGACAGGTATAAAAGGCAGCCGGGTACGGCGCAGCGAGTCAGTCTTGGTTTAGACAAGTGAAGGTGCCACACGGAGTAAATAGTGTACAGACACTAAAGTGTAAAATTTGTGTAATAAAGTGATCGTTGGTTTTTATTGACTGCGTTTGGATAATTAAAGTGTTTTATTTTCAAATTACGCAATCCAGAGATACGTACTAGCCCACTAGAACTAGCATTCGTAACAATATGCTGGATGTTGCTGGACATGGAGCGTTCAGGCTTTTTGAAAAGCGCAAAATATTTTTGAAAGAGCTCTCTATGGAGCTAGCTAAAACCGAAAACAAAACAACAGCAGTTTGTGACCATTGCCTTACTCCGACATGCACCAAATACTATATAAGAGCATGTAAAAAGGTTCTTTTTCGCAAAATTTTATGCCGATGCGACAATACTCCAACAACGGCAACATCAAATCAAAATGCATCAAAAAGACAGCGGATAATTTCACCCAGTTGAGCGGTTCAAAACCAAAACTTAATATGTTTTTTATATATTTCAGTTAAAAGACCTTTGTTTCTAACAATAAATACTTGTTTCAATAAAATATTTGCATAAATATGCGAAATATTGGCCTTTTTATAAACAAAATTCATAAAAAGCTTAAATTTCCATACAAAATACATTACTGGGCACTGAGTGTTCAAGTCACGAGATTAAGTTGTATAGCCAAGTTACGGTTCTAAGGTTAAGTCAACCTGGTTCAGAATAGACCGTCCGATAATTGCGGGATAGTTCATATCCCTAACCTTAACAACGTGAAAAGTTACGGTTAGGTTTACGTCGTCGATAATCGCCTTGGTTGCGAAACTACCCAATGTAATAATTTCGGATTGACCAATTCCGCCTAATCTACGCTTCTCTTCACTGAGCTTCACCGGAATGCTAAGCTTATGGATTGTGTCATATCTTATGAGGCACAACCGACTTCCTGTGTCTAACAAGGCAGAAAAGGTCTTATCACCCACCTTAACTTTTTTGAATTTTAACCCGAAATCTGCCACTGAAGGTGTATACTCCACATCACTGACTGTGTTTGTGCTGCTCCTTTCGACTTTAACCGTAACCCCAGCACTCGTACACTGGTACGCTTTATGCCCCAACTGATTACATTTGAAACACTTTAGCTGCTGACTAGGGCAAGCTCTTGCAATGTGTGTTGATTCGCCACATTTAAAACACTTGCTTTCTGATGACCCGTCTTGTCCGATTCATCTTGCCTAAAATTAACCCTCTTTTCACCTCCGCCCTTTTGGCTAGGTCTTATTTTCTCATATATCTTCAGTTGTTCCTTCAACTGCTTAATTGTTTTCGCCTGGTATATAGTAATCTAACAGGCTCGCCTCGTCCAAATTAATAGTCCTCCCAATTTCCATTAATGTGTACAAATACTCGAGAAATGTTTCGCCTGGCTTCTTACTACGACTTCTCAACAGCCTGTGAACTTCCGCCGACGACAATACCGCACCGAACTCCTCGATAAGAGCTGATTTTAGTACGTCCCAGCCGCGAAGTTGCGATTGGCTTCGCACAAATGATTTAGCCGCGCCTTTTAAGAGCTGCTTAGCGTAAATGAACTTCTGTATATCTGACCAACCAACTGTTTCAGCATTTTCTTCGAAATGCTCAACCCACTGCCTAATTTTGAGCGTATCTGTACCTGAAAATGACAAGAGGCTATCCTCTATATCTCTAAATGTAAACTGCGATCTCGCTACCCCACTTTAAGGTGGCTCACGCGCCTCTTCGTACCTCGACGTCTCCGTTTCGTCTTCACTGTTATCATCGTCGTCATTGACAAGGCCATAATGCGTTAGGAGTCGGTGTCTCAGCTCACTCTTATGTCCCCTAACAATTAACCCTTCCTCCCTGAGCTTTGTCTTCAATGCGACCACTGTCATTTGCAATATTGTCTCAGCGTCCATCCTGTCCAACTGTCTTACAATGTTAGCTTATGTGTACTTAAATTAAATACAATAGTTTTCGTAGCAAGAGTTAAAGTTATAGTTTCGACTGTAGTGCAGAAGTTATTTTATAAACTGCGCAAAATTCCTGTCGGCAGTGCCTTACAGTTACAAAATTTCTAAATTCTCTTTACTTTTAAAACAACCTTTTCTCAAAACAAAAATCTTATAGGATTTTGATCTACTTCCCTCAGACTCACTGCGCCTGTCCATTCGTCGGGCCTCTGCTCGCTTACGTCGACGCACACTTCTGCTCACTTGTATGCTTGCTTCTTCTCTGCGTTTCTTGTTCTGCGCCTGTCACGTCGGCGCACACTTTTGTTCACTTGTCTGCTTTATTCTTCGTTGTCTTCGTTTCTGCTCCTGCTAATTCGTCGTACCTCTACTCGGTTCCGTCGGCGCACACCTCTGCTCGCTTGTTTGCTTGACTCTTCATTGTCATCTTCGCTTTTGCGCCTGCCAATTCGTCGTGCCTTCGCTCGCTTGTCTGCTTGCGTTGGCAATTTGCAACCCCTATTTCTCGTTGCTCGTCGTTTTGTTGTTGTTTCGGCGTGCACGCATTCTGCCGCTGCGACCAATGCTAACGGTACTTCTGGCGTGATCTATTTGGCTTGGACTCAACTGTATCGGTTAGCACCTCTTTTAATGACGCTTTGGCACTTTTTGCCCAGGCTTTACCACCTTTTTTAAGAAAGTTGGTTGCTCTACGCACAAATTTCGATTTTCACACACGGCACTTTTTGCTCTCAAGTCCTTTTGGACTCAACTGTATCGGTCAGCAACCTCTTTTACTGACGCTTTGACACTTTTTGCCAAGTTGGTTTCTCTAAGCGCGAATTTAAATTTTTTACACACGGCAACTTATCTCAATTTCTGCTCGGATTCGGAAAATTTTCGCAAAACACGCACAATCTATATTTGTAGGAAAGTGTATTACTTGGGAAGCCCAGCGATTTCGGTTGCTGCGACTTCGATTTCTGTTTTCACTTTATTGCTGTTTGCTGGCTTTCGCAAATCTCGGTCACAACGTCGGAGCGCCAATAATGATGTCAAATTCTTGGAAACGCACACACAATCGCTGCGGCGCACACTTGTTCAATGCATTTTCACAATTCACGTGAATTCGACTCACTAGACTTTCCGCGGTCACAAGTCAATTTTCCTGAATGCTTCACTGCACTTTCCACGATCAATTCTTGGAACGAGCCCCCATTTTGTGGTGAAAAATGTTTATTTTAAATGTTTTATTTTTATTCAATTTGTGGTTAAAGATGTTTATTTTAAATGTTTTATTTTTATTCAATTTGTGGTTAAGCGACAAGTGTAAAAGTGATTATGTTTAATGACAAAATTTATGGTTTATCGACCGTCCGTGTCCGAGCGTAAAATTCAACTGTCCGACTTCCTGCCCTGTCCGTTCGTTCGTGGTCCGCGTCTCGTTCCGTCCGTTTTGCCCATCATTTCCCCTCATCGTCCGTTCATTGTCAAGCTTGTCCGTCTGTGTTGCCATATCAATATTTGTCCGTCCGTGTTGCCATCTGAAGCTTTAAATCTAAATCCTACATACATACATATATCCAGTATATACCCTGTAGGAAATCGGACTGGTCCAAGTGTAGTTTTTCAACTGGTCGCTTGAGTCATATATGACCTCAGAACCGACTCGTTTTCGTGGAGCAAACTCACCCTTTTAACATGGCGGTGTCCTAGGCGACGGTCAATTGTCCCCGTCTGCATCCATTTGCAACTAGTCCAAGGTTAGTCCGAAGTAAACCAGTTTTCAAACCAGTTTATTCTGGATTAGTTTTCTAACCACTCGATTTTTATGTGGAAAATAAAACAAAGCATTTTTTAAATAATTATTTTATTTTCAAAATGTTTAAAAATAAAGACAAAAAATCATCGCGAATAAAAAAAAATTGTTGGTGCATTTAAAGATGAACCAAGATGAACTTCGACTTGTTGACACACTTCTGCCGGAACTGTTTGGGGGACTTCGCCTGCAATTAATAAATAAATAAATAAATTGAAGAATAATTTCATAAATAAATAAATTAATATATTTATACATACCTTTAAGCTGCCGCTGCAATTCGTTGCTTTACGCAACCACGCAAAATTCTAACTGAAATCCTTCAAGACAAAACGTGCAAATCGAGCAAACTGCGTGCTAAAACCGGTAGAAAAGAGGGATATTTAACACCCATCGATAAAGAAGATTGTCCGTTGAAGACGTACCATAAAGATCACGTAGGCCCATTAACTGCAACTGGAAAACAGTACAATTACATACTTGTCGTAGTAGACGCCAGTAGACAGTAGAATTTGTCTGGCTTTATCCGACGAAAGATACGGGCGCTGAAGCTGTGGTTGATCGGCTGGAGCAGCAGTCTGGTGTGTTTGGAAACCCTAAGAGACTTATCTCAGATCGAGGATCGGCATTTACGTCGCATTGTTTTAAAAACTACTGTGAGGAAAACGGGATACAACACTTATTGATCACTACGGGAGTTCCGAGGGGAAATGGGCAGGTGGAGCGTATCCACCGCATCGTAATACCAATGTTGGCGAAGCTTTCTCATCCAAACTCAGCACAGTGGTATAAGGACGTAAGGAAAGTACAACAGTATATTAATAACTCACCCTCCAGGAGTACACAGATTTAACCATTTAAAGTTTTAACCGGATGTGACATGAGGGTAAAGGAAGATAAAGAGCTTCGAGAATTGCTTGAAGAGCAAACGGTGGAGTTATTGCACAATGAGCGGGATAGAGTGAGAGAGATGGCCAGGGAAAACATGGGAAGATACAAGAAGAATATAGGAAGACATTTGACAGAAAACGTAGACCGGAAGTGCGGTACAATCTGAACGACTTGGTAGCTATAAGACGCGCGCCATTCGGCACTAGCATGAAACTTTAGGGCGAAATACCTAGGGCCATACAAGATAGTAAAAATACTTCAACATGGTCGTTTTGAAGTTGAGAAAGTTGGTAATGGCGAGGGACCCTAGAATACACCGACGGTCGCCGAAAATATATAGAAATGGTAAACGCTGTTCGGGGCGAATGCGTTGTCAGGCATGGCCGAGTTGTAGTGAATGCGACCCTGCGGCGGAGGGGAATAGACGCGACAAGCAGACGGACAAGCAAACGAACGACGGACAGTTACGGCATGATGGTGGACACGAGCGGACGGCTTTTGTGTTACAATTAAAATATAATAATATAAGTTAAAATAAACAATAAATGTAAACCAGTGAATAACCAATAATTGTAAATTATTATTTTTTTGACTCGAACAAACGCGCAGGGGATGACCCCTATTAATGCAAGGCATTGCGTTGGTTCAGAAAGGATATAAAGGTTAGGAGATAGGGTTTTGAGTTATGTACGGGCCAGAAACGAACCTTCTCTGTAGTGCGTAGTTTGCTGAAACATCGTTTCAACGTGGAATGCATGGGCGCCAGTGTTCAAACGGGTTGCCCGGGGGAATACCCGGAGTGACGGCAGCAAGTAAAATTATCGGTAAAATAACACCACACATGCCACGTTTCGATGATGTTCCAAGGAGTTAATAGAGCTGGATGCCCTACTGTCCCCTATAAGTTTAATCGCACGGTTTTGCACCCGATCCAGGAGCTCCAAATGGGTTTTGGAAGCCCCTGCTCATAGGTGCGAGTTAAACTCCATTTTCGGTCTGATATAGGTGGTATAAATAATGCGGAGATCGGACGGGGTGAAATATTTTTTGCACCGCTTTAAGAAGCCGAGGCACTTGGCTGCTTCTTTCGACACGCCAAAAATATGATCGTTCCAACGAAGATCGTTCTTAATGGACATGCCCAGAACATCAAGAGCTGCCGATTCCGCAATACTCACACCACCCATAACCAGGGGTGTGGTGGGATGTGGGGAGACTCGTTTGTGGGATAACAGGCAACATTGGGTCTTGCGAGGATTAAAATCGACCCTGTTCGCTTGACCCCACTTGGAGATTGTTTGTAGGTCGCTATTAAGTGTGTCATTCATACGGCGCCGTTCTCTCTCAATCTCCACAGAGCTGGGGCGCTTTGTGAAGGAATATGAATGACAAATGGTGCTGTCATCCGCAAACGAGTAGATGGAATTCTTCGTCGACGACAATAGGCCGTTGATAAAGATGAGGAAAAGGGTTGGAGAAAGGACCGAACCTGCGGCACTCCCGCGCTAAGGAAATGCTTTTCCGAGGCTATGCCGTCTATTACAACACGAATAGAGCGATCATGGTCGGCATGGGTTCGTACATAGATACATGCACAATATTATGCCTTTTCAGAGGCGTCGCAGAATCCATGAATTTGGATCTGGACGGTTGGAGAGAACTGAACCCAGCGCGGAATTTCAATTTTATCGATGGATACTAGATTCTCGATGAATGCGTTCCACTTGTGAAGTGATTGTGGTTTCACGCACTCATCCCAGTCTGTTCCTTCCAACCAGAGTTTTTGGAGAAGCATTTTCGCTTGAATCAGAATACGCGATAGCCACCCTATCGGGTCAAAAAGTTTCGCGACAGCTGAGAAGATCTGTCTCTTTGTTACCGACAATGAATTGGAGATGGGGTCAAAGATGTACGAGAAAGAATCTGATAAGGCATTCCAGCGGATGCCAAGAGTTTTCGTTGAACTAGTGGTTTGGAATTGCAAAAATCGGAATCTAACAGATTTTTGGGGGATTTTCTCGAGGAGTTTCGATTTGTTGGCAGTGATCTTTTTGAGGGGGAATCCTGCGGAATTGAGGGTTTTAATGAGCTGATCTAAGGAGTTGATAGCCCTGTCAAGATCGTGACTGCCTGAGAATATATCGTCAACATATGTCTTGTCGAGTATGATTCGAGCCGCAAGGGGCCATTTATGTTTCGAGTCATATGCTAACTGCTGACGTATACGGATAGCCAAGTAGGGGGCATAGTTCACACCAAATGTGACTGTTTTGAGTCTGAAATCTTCAACCGCTTATGGGGACACCGACGGAAAAGAATTCGTTGAAAAACCTGGTCATCATTATGTACGAGAATTTGGCGGTACATTTTTTCAATGTCGTCGTTGAAACGAACTTATAGAGTCGCCATCATAAGAGTAATAGCATAAGATCGTTTTGAAGAGTGGGGCCGATGTGAAGTACATCATTTAAGGAGCATCCAGAGCTTGATGCTTTTGAGGCGTTGAAAACTACTCGCACTTCAGTAGTCTTCTTTTCTGGGCGAATAACCGCATGGTAAGGTAAGTAGAATGAAAAGTATGTACCGTCATTTATAATCTCACAAGAGGATGTGGCTTCCATGTGGCCGAGAGTGAGGTACTCGTTTAATACATCTGAGTAAGTGGTTTTGAAATCCCCTTTTTTCTCAAGTGTACGTTCTACACTTAAGAATTGTCGTAAGACAGCTGTCCGTGTATGGCCTAGGGCGAAGTTTCCGGAAAGCTATTCTTGAATGGGAGCCTTACGACATACCGCCCGTCGTGGTTTCGAAACGTTGTCTCTTTGTAGAGTTGTTCACAGAAGCGGTCGTCCTCAGCTGTTGTGGGTGCGTCAACTATTTCTTCTTGTTCCCAAAACTTCCTTAGAAGAGTGTCGAGACATTCGGTGGTGATTTCTTTGACTTCCGTCGAAAATGTGGAAATCGATTTTCTAATGGGACCGCTGAGAATCCAACCGAATATTGACTTTTGGGCCAGAAGACTGTCTCCGTAATTGTGGTGAAGGCCTTCTTGCAGAATTTGTGGGGTAAAATCGCTACCTAACACTAGATCGATTCTTAAATTTTTTTTCGATTCCGGTTTTGCACCCGGTCCAGGAGCTCCGAATGGGATTATGAGACCCCTGCTCATAGGTGCGAGTTAAACTCTATTTTGGGCCGGATGTAGGTGATGTAAATAATGCACCTGTTTAGGAAGCCGAAGTACGAAGATCATTCTTAATGGACAGGCCCAGAACATCAAGAGCTGCCGGTTCCGCAATACTCGCACCACTCATAACCAGGGATGTATTGGGATATGTGGGGACTCGTTTGTGGGAAAAATAGGCAACATTGGGTCTTGCGAGGGTTAAAATCGACAATGTTCGCTTGACCCCACTTGGAAATTGTTTGTAGGTCGCTATTAAATGTGTCATTCATACGGCGCCATTCTCTCTCAAGCTCCACAGAGCTGGGGCGCTTTGTGAAGGGGTATGAATGACAAATGGTGCTGTCATCCGCAAACGAGTAGATGGGATTCTTCGTCGACGACAATAGGTCGTTGATAAAGATGAGGAAAAGGGTTGGAGAAAGGACCGAACCTGCGGCACTCCCGCGCTAAGGGAATGCTTTTCCGAGGCTATGCCGTCTATTGCAACACGAATAGAGCGATCATAGAGGAAGCTCGTAATCCAACGAGAGAAGATACTACCGACGCCATAGGCAATCAGTTTTGACACAAGTGCTTTATGCCACACCCGGTCGAAGGCCTTGGAAATATCCAATGCAACAACCTTGCTTTCACTGAGGTTTAGAATGCTATGGTTCCATTTCTCGGTGAGGACCGCCATAAGGTCACCCGTCGATCGCTGTCTTCGGAAGCCGTATTGGCGGTCACTTAGCAGTCTATTGTGCTCCAGATATTTCACAAGGTTGAAGTTTACAATGTTTTCCATTACTTTGGAAAGCACCGAACAAATTGCTATAGGTCGGTAGTTCGCAGGGTCAGTAGTCTTGTCTTTTTTGAGAACTGGTTGAACATTTGCTACCGTCCAACATGTCGGAAATACACCTGTGGTGTATGACATGCTGAAAAGTTTGCGTAATGGACAAGCCAGCGAAGTAGCGCACTTTTTCAAAACAAGGGCTCTGAAGCCTTATTTGCATCGAGATTTGCAAGCACTCGTTTAACTACCCGTGTGCGAAAATGTATTTCTGGCATGGAGCAAGAGACATTATCGAATACGGGTAGAGGTTGATCGCTGGGGGCAGAGAGGAATTCTCTGCGAAAATTTTAGCCAACAAATTAGCTTTATCAACCGAGTGAGTGATGATTTGATCATTGTTAAGAAGAGTTGGAATTGAAGACGATGTTTGGTTCTTCACCTCCTTAACGAATGACCAGAAGTTCTTACTACTACGCTGGCATTGAAGAACTTTTTTCCTTTGGCGCTGTTCGTGCAGAAAAGTTTCTGCCTTAGGCGCCTTAGGATTGCATTGCATCGATTTCTAGCCTGTTTACGCAGCTATTTAGTGGCGGAATTTTTATATGCCTGCCATGCTCTGAAAGCTTCCTCTTAGACCTGACAGCAATTCTGCATGTCTCATTAAACCAAAGATTGTCCTTAGGTTTAATGCAAATTTTCTTATTAGGGATGAAAGACCGCATTACCAATAATATAATTTCTTCAACCATTTTGGCTGCGGCATTTATGTTTCTATCAAGAAAACACAATTTCCAAATGACGTGGGCGAAACAATCGTTAAGTCCACCACAGTTAGCTTTATCATACATCCACATTAAGCGCTTCGGGGCTAAGGGCGAAGCATTGTTGATAGAAGAGTATGAGAAAGACGTCAAAATTGTGCAATGGTCCGAGTTTCCAAGAGGTGCGTGCGTTTCAACATCGTATTTTTCATGATGTGAAGTGAGAAAGAGGTCTAGAGTATTGAGAGCTTGCCCCGCAACGCAGGGGATATGCGTTGGTTCATGCACTATTTGAGTCAAGTTATTAGACTCGGCAAAGAGCTCGACAAATAAGCCTTCAGGAGTTGTGTGGCTGGAATGGCGTAGCCAATTGGAATTATGAATATTGAAATCACCAGCAACTACAATTTCACTATTCGGATACGATTCCAAAATATGAGAAATAGAATCAGAGAGAAGATCAAATTTGTTATAAGAAAAATATCTCCCTGAATTCGGGCTTCTATACAGAAAGCAGAAGTGCAGAATGTGCGACTGGATATTGAATTTAACCCACACATGGAGCTAAATTCGGCATCCGTCGTGTATAGTTGTTGCTGGCACTGGTACGCAACATTACTGCACACATAAAGGGCAAGACCCCTGTGAGGAGAGAATAATGGCAGTAAGTGGTACCCTGGGATGTGAAAATCCAGTGGATCTGCATCCTCACACACCTGGGTCTCACCTAGTGCCATTACATGGGGTTTATGAAGGTTAACAAACGCGTATACAGCGAAAAAGTTCGCCCTGAGCCCGCGCACGTTGCAGAAGGCTATGCGGAATTTGTCCACCACCATGGCCTGGGTGGGTTAAAGGACAAGGAAAGTAGCCGGGAATGCGATCTGAAGCACTAAGAAATTGATTATGCTCTGTGGTAAGTGTTTTGCCTTTACCACAGAACAGTCAATTTCTCAGTGTCGAACAAGACCGCATGTAGCGCCACTGAATACGGGCGGAGGAGGAAGACACGGAAAATGAACCACAACAAACACAACGCGAGCAGAGGTCAATGCAGCGGACGACGAGAACGAGTTAACGGCATTTATTAAAACACGCGAAGGACGGACAGAAACAATAAAAACCGCGGAGCACAAAACGGCACGTCTGCCCACGCGTAACTTTTCACTCACTCACCACTTTTGCAAGTGGTTAAAGTTAATTAAATACAATAAAATCTCGAAATCTGTGCTATGCTAAATTTTCCATAAAGTATTTAAATAAAACTAGATAAATTTGTGCTACGAGAATTTTTTTTCTAAAATCAAAATATTTTAGTAATGAATTAAATAATCACACTAACTTCGGCAAAAGACTTCACAAAAAGTTAGGCACACATGCTCCAGGAAAGTTTACCACGCGTTTTCACTAAATATACCTGGTAAGAGGTCGTACTCCAGCTCTGTTGAGTGTCAAACACATGAGTATTTCGTGCGCTTCATTTGGGACCTCCTGCTCTATCAATAATAACAACAACGGTACACCGAAACTGGGTGCCGAGCAGTGCAGGGCGAGTTCGTGCACTTGACGCAGACCATAGAGTTAGTTATTTTCAATGAAGCGAATGACGGGCGATGTGCTTTCGTTCTTGTTGTCTTGATCAGCACTTGAAAATTGTAAATTTTGAACTTTTGTTTCGCTGCCAATTGCCGACGTGTATCGGTTTAAAAAAAGTGTTTTCATGTTAATATGCGATCGACCTTCTGCGTGAAAAGACTTGTATCTCCTTATGATCACTTAAAGACTAAGGTTTCGCTAATTTTGACGTAATTGACTTTTGGTCGCGATTTATTATTTTATCTCATCGCCTTTTATCCCCACTCTATGCCCCAGTTTTTTTAGCTCAAATATAAAAAACATTAAAAAAGAAGTTCCGGAGTATCGTAATCGCAAATCTATGCATATAAGCATGTCTAATGTATGTGCATATCTATTATAATAGATATGATATGCAAAAAGCTATAAGAAGAAAGTAAGCAAGCAACGACGATACCGAATGATGGTATAGTAAAAAGTTTGTTTCGCTTTTTCTCGATATATGTGTGTACATCCACAATTTAAAATATTAGTACATAACGGTTGTGTTCAAATCCTTAAACTATTTCCAATATTAAAAATAGTGTGATATCTTTGACTTTTTAAGTCGATAAGTTACCCCCTATTGACATTCGTTCTCATACATTTTTTCACGCTGCACTCCGTCGTAAAGTTGCTACCAATAGTCAGTTGAGCTCCTTCCGTTCGGTCGTGTTCTCAACCTAAGCTCTGCTTTTATTCTGTTTTTCATTTTTGTGCGAGCGTGAAGCGTTATCCCAATTTCTCGCGATCGTTCTACTTTGGCCCTTTTCTCGCTAATTCATTCTTTATAATGCCTTGTGGCTGTGGCCAAAGGGTTGACCGAAGTCATCCTAAGTTGCAATGCGCTAATTGCAATGAGCTGTTTCATCTGAATTGTGTAAACATTTTGCCAGCGGATCTGGAATTCTTGCAAAATACGAACAAGCCTTTTCACTGCAAAGATTGCGCGGCGTCCCGGCGGAATTCTATTCGCTCGCCCCCGCCATCGGCAGAGAGTACACCGCTTAATGTCAACTCTACCATGGTGATCTCTGCTGCTAATAGTGCTCAATCGCCACACCTAGTGCAAAGCAAAAAATCGAGTACTCCTGTGCCTCAGCAACTAACGCAACAACGAGCTAAGCCTACTCTCCCCGCGCAACAAAAGCTTTCTAAGGAAACGGTTTCGCTCAATACTGTCTATAATGAGGTCGTTGCCCTCAGAGCTGTGAATACCCAGGCGCTCACTTTAATTAATTCTCTGCAATCTGAAAACAAACTCTTAATCCAAAAACTCGAAGACTTACAAGCTGACGTTCAATCTACGCAACGTAAACTTTCGGAACAGGATCCTACCACGGCTATCTTGCTTCTTTCTAATGATATTAAGAGCCTTCAACGCAAATTACATGGCTTCGTAAATAAAAATGAGCCGGGACCGAACATTCTCTCGCCATCCAGCGCTTGTGTTGGTAGCGCTATGCCCGCTAGTGCACCTCGCCCTGATGCTGTTACTATTGCTCACTCCGCTGCTCCGGCTGCGGTTCCGAACGTCCAATGTTCGCCTGCTGCTACTGCTGCTGCTGCTGCTGCCTTGAAGGCGCCTCGCCCGGATGCTGCTACTCTTGCTCACTCCGCTGCTCCGGCTGCGGTTCCGAATGTCCAATGTTCGCCTGCTGCTACTGCTGCTGCTGCTTCGAATGCACCTCGTGATGTTCTTGTCGCTGATCACGCTCTCTCCGCTGCTCCGACTGCAACTCCGAACGCCCAATGCTCGCCGACTGCTACTGTCGCTTCGAATATACATCGTGGTATTGTTGCTGATCACGCTCTCTCTGCCGTTCCTGCTGATGCGCCATGCTCTTATGCGGCTGCTGTTCGTTTTTTGGATTCTGCCGTCTCTTTGCCAACGATGGACTCTGCTGCGGTGAGGAAAAATAAAACACATAAACATAAGCGCATTGTTGGATCCAATGATAACTCCGAACTCGGCGTTGCTGTTCGTCTAAAGTGGCTGCACTTGTCATCATTTCTACCAACGCACTATGGCCCAACGGTCGGTAAAACGTTGCAAAAATCAAAAATTTCATGAAAGCGTTCGATAAAATGAATACACGCATATTGAGAATTTTCCAGGGATTACGAATATGTAACTTTCATTAAATTCAGATTAGTAGTTTGGGAGGTAGAGCCGCTCAAAGTTGAAAATTTTTCCACATCGAGAAAAATGTGTATTTTTTGGTTTTTTTTTTTCTCTTTAAGATTGATTTGTATGTAAATGAAGCGACCAATCGGTAACTTGTTGGTTTTTTCTAAAAGGTACGTTAATTGTCAATATAATAAAAATAAAAAATGTTTATTTTGTTTTAAAAGTTGTTCGATCTACCGATTGCTCGAAAAGTCTATATTTCGACCTTTTTTTCAACTTTGATCGAAAATAAAAAAAAAAGACCAAAAATTACCTCCGCGAAATTGAGGGAGGTTATTTGCTATTCAATTATTTACCTAACTTCCAAAACTCAGCTGCAACTTTTTGCAACTTTACTTTCCAGAGCAATAAAAGTGAAGCAATCTCGGGTCGAAAAACACGCAGGTATACAAAAAATCACTCACATTTAGTTCGGTCGACAACCCATTTTGTGTTGCTGGCATTTGTATATAAAGTTATATTTTTTGGTTACGAATGGCATAATACATTTGCTATCCATGTTTTGCTTATTTTATTTAGAAAAGTGTTTCCTAACAAGCAGTTGTGAATTTTTTCGCAATATTTGGGTGGCGCTCCATATACTGAAGGAAGATTTGTTCCTAGGCAGAGTTTCCTCTGAAATTCCACGTCCCATGGTTTTTACAGCTTAAAACAATATTTTTTCCATCATAATACTTACATTTCCACGAACAGCTCATATTCAATATTTGAACAAAAACGCTGAAAAAACGGCAAATTCTCTTAGATGCAGCTACCTGCTTCAAATCGTTAAAGGGAAATCCCATCACGTTTTCAGTGCGAATTGTTTCCGAAAACTATTTGCAGCACATGCCTGATAAACCTATATTTCGTTGTCTTGTCACAGTCGTTCTTTGACTTTAAAGCTTATCGCAAGTATTCTGTGCAGCTTGAATTAGCCGTGAATAGTATTTTTAAATATAATTCGCAGTATATTTTTTATTGAGTCATACGAGTGTAAAGCTTATTGCAAGTATTCTGTGCAGCTTGAATTAGCCGTGAATAGTATTTTTAAATATAATTCGCAGTATATTTTTTATTGAGTCATATGAGTGTAAAGCTTATCGCAAGTATTCTGAAGCTTGAATTAGCCGTGAATAGTATTTTCAAATATACAGTGCGTTTCGTTTATAACGAACCCGCTTAAAACGAACCAATTTCAAGTACGCGCTTTATGTTTTCGCTTATTGCGGACCCCTTTTGAAGCGTACTTTCGGGTAAAACGAACCATTTTGCCCAGTCCCTCGAAGTTCGCTTTAAGTGAAAAGTTCTGTAATTCGCAGTAAATCTTATTGAGTGATACGAGTGTACATTACGAGTGTAATGTCTCTAGCAAATTCCAAATTATTTGAGGTGTTTAGAGCTTTACAAACTGAGCAAGACTTCGTTGCGGCTATTTTGAAAGAATTAAGTACTAAAATACATAACCTAGAAGAATACGAGGACATGACAAGCCAACTTCATTTTATTTACACCAAAACTAAAACCAATTGGCAAGCCGCGAATCGTTGCGCGAAAACATTTGAAAAAAAGTATGAAAAGTGGCTAACAGATGTTAGTAGATTTGACGAAGAGCAGCCCCATACATCAACCGACCGAACTAGAGGGAGACCAACAAAAACTATAGCCGAGTGTTCGACCTTCACAAGGAAAAGGAAGTTGTTAGATGCTACTCAAGATATCGCCACGGGTCATCTTTCTGAAGCATTGTCCATGAAATACAAAAAGGACGAAGAAAAGATTAAGGCTCATATAACAGAAGCAGTTGGGTTAGCAAGTCCAAAGCGAATCATGAGGATAAAAAATAGTATTCCCACTCCACAAAATGCATTGCCTCGGCAATTCACTTCTGAGGAGGCTTTGGCGCTGTTTATGGATCTTGGATTGTCGAAGGGAAAATATATAATGCTGCGCGAGTCATTATTACAACATAATGCCAATCTTCTTCCTGGATACGGACACATAACTCAAGCCAAGAAGGAAGCAGTACCTCTTAATCCCAAAATTACCGAAGTATCAGCCGAAGTGAACCTCAAAGACCTGATGGAACATACTTCTAGACGACTCTTGAAGACTTTCTCTGAAGACAAGTTGAAATCTCTTCCAGAAAGCATAACATTGGTTAGCAAATGGGACTGTGATGGATCATCAGGACAGAGCGCCTATAAACAAACAATAAATACGGACGATACAACTGTTACAGATGCTAATATGTTTATGGCTTCTGTTGTTCCCCTACGACTAAAAGGTGAGGCTTCAGAATATTGGAAAAACCCACGGCCTTCATCAGTTAAATTGTGCCGTCCGATATTGTTTAAATATGCGAAGGAGTCTTCGGAACTCATAAAAGCCACAGTCAGTGATGTAAAAAAACAAATTGCCGAATTAAAACCAACAGTACTTGAAATCGACGAAGGGAAATCTATTACTATAAAGTATGATTTTCTCCTGACTATGATCGACGGGAAAGTTTTAAATCAATTAACTAATACTTCATCGACAATGAAATGTGCAATCTGTAAAAAAAATCAAAAAGACTTCCAAAAATTGGATGAATCAACAAGTGACGAACATAATTATGAGTATGGAATATCTCCTTTGCATGCACGGATAAGATATATGGAATTTGTCTTGAAGTTGGCGTATATGCTACCACGACATGGGGAAGTTTTCGAAGACAACGCAACACCCAAAGAAAAGCAGAATATCAGGAAAAAAAATAATTCAAGATTTATTCTTCAAAGAGCTTGGGCTGAAAGTAGACTTTCCAAAGTATGGGTATGGGAATGCAAATGATGGCAACTCTTCACGCAGGTTTTTTGAAAACGATGAAGTGACTGCTGGAATAACTGGAGTTGATAAAGATATTGTGCGAAGATTGGGAGTAATTTTGAATATTTTGAATTGCAAGGAAATGGTTAATGGACCTAAATTTGGTGAATATGCATCCAAAACTGCCGAACTGCTGCTTCAGAAGTATCCTGAGAAGAAACTTACTCCTACGGTTCATAAAATTTTAGTACATGGAAAGGATTTAATAGAATACCAGTGCTTACCAATAGGGGAATTGTCTGAAGAAGCTCAAGTATGCAAAAATAAGGACTACAAAAGGTATAGATGTATGAACACTTGCAAAATATCACGAACTAGACAAAATGAAGACCTTTTCAATATGTTAGCAGTCTCTTCTGATCCAGTTATTTCATCTTTGAGATCTGTAAAATCACAAAAAGAACTTACAGATACTTATAGCTTAGAAATGATTTCATTATTAGACATTCCTTCCAGCGTAGATAGCGATTTTGAAAAAATCTAACTTCCAAAAAAAATTTTTTTTTTTTTTAAATTACATATGAATCAATAAATTATATTAATTTATTAGAAAAAATATATAAAAAAATAATTTTTTAATGCAAACAAATAAGTAATTTCATTGTAGTATGAAGTTTTACTAAATCTTAACTTTGGCAACGAATTTTAAAGCCCCCTGTTACTGTGGCACCCTGTTTTTTGCCCATTTTAAAGCTTAGATATTACACTTTCAGATGCAGTTTAAATTTTTTAAATATCTTTATTGGTTCAGAAGTTATGATTTTTGCAACGAAAAATGGCAAACCGGGCCATAGTGCAACGGTCACTACTAATAACATCATCGACTACGTTTCAAAGCATGCAAATATTGAGAAGAATGGCATTTTGTGTTACAGTCTGGTTAAAAAAGATGCGCCAACTGAAACTTTAAAGCGTATTAACTTTAAGTTAGGTATTCCCGAGTACTTAGTTGATAAATTGCTTAGTCCTGAACTGTGGCCAACAAATGTTAAAATACGCCCATTTGAATTTTTTCAAAAACCGCTGAATCCAAAGCAAGGGACTTGAAAACGAATTTTGTATCAAATGTTCATAATTTAAATTGGCATACTCTTAAAATCTATTACCAAAATGTCGCTGGTATCAGGACTAAATCCAAGTCGATTTTTCTTGCCACGTCTCATATGGATTATGACGTGATTATTCTGGTGGAGACATGGCTAAATGTGGACTTTGGTGATGGAGAATTTTTCAACCAATCACTTTACCAAGTCTATCGTAAGGATAGAGATTCAGTAAAAACAGGGTGCCAAAGAGGTGGTGGTGTACTTATTGCGGTTAAACGTACGCTGCGCTCCTTTGCGCACGAACTGTTTGATAATGATAGCCTGCTTGACCAGCTATGTGTTTCTATTTCTGGTTCACCTGAGCAGTTAGTTATCTGTGTTTCTTATATTCCGCCTAATAGCTCTGACTCATTATATTCAGCCGATGTTAATAATATCTTAAATCTGCCGGATCTAGATAAAGCAAACGTGCACTTCTGTGTTTTGGGAGATTTTAATCTCAGTAAACTCTCGTGGTCCTATTCTGTCGCAGAGAATAAATTAACTCCATCGAATGTGACTGCCGCTCATGAGATATATCTAATTGACAGTTTTTGCTGCTTTGACCTTGTGCAAATTAATAAATTTTTAACAAACTGAATCGTTTGTTAGACTTAATTTTCCTAAGTGACGCTGTCAAACACACTCTGGTTGAATGTATGTTCCCGATATCTCCATCAGACATGCATCATGTGCCGCTGGTGCTCCATGTTGAATTTTATGAATTTTTAAAATTACCAAATTCTTCGGACAGGCGGAATTTCAATTTTAAAATTTGTGATTATGATATCCTAAATACATTTATCGGTAGTACTGATTGGATTAATAAGTTTACTAACTTTGATACTGCTTCATGCTTTGATATATGTATTTTGCAATGATCTATATGACGCTTGTTGCAGATGGGTTCCTTTGGTCAAACCAAAAGTTTACAAGTTACCCTGGTACACTAAAGAATTGAAAAAGTTGAAGAATTTAAGAAATAAATTTTACAATCGCTTCAAGACGTCAAATGACGCAAATGATAAAAACGTATTCCTAAACTACTCAAAGGAATTCGCTGTTCTCGACAGATTTTTGTTTAATAATTACATCTTAAACTTTGAATCTAGTATTAAAAGCAACCCAAAAGCCTCTTGGCTGTTTATTCAATCCAAAAAATCGCATTCGGACATTCCTTCGTTAATGGCTTATAATGGAGTTTCTTCGAACTCTACGCTTGGTATCGCAAACCTATTTGCTAATTTCTTCATGTCAAATTTCGCAGCGGATTCAGAGTCAATTGACAGCTCCATATTAGACAATATTCACTCGTCGTTTGAGTTTGGATCTTTGAAAATCACTGAAGGTGACGTTATGGCAGGTATCATAAAACTAAAGCTTTCGGCTAAGGCTGATAGTGATGGCTTCTCTTCTCTGTTTTTTAAAAACTGTGCTTCTACAATTTGTAAGCCTCTGTGTCATATTTTTAATCTCTCTTTGTCTTCTGGTGACTTCATTGGAAGATGGAAAATTGCGCATATTACTCCAGTGTTTAAAAATGGGAGCAAAAATTATATTTCAAACTATCGCCCAATTTCGAAACTTTCAACCGTGTCAAAATTGTTTGAAGTAATTGTGAAGGAATACTTAGTTTTCCTCTCTCTAGAATTATTTCCCCTAATCAGCATGGATTCATCGCTGGCCGGTCCACTGTAACTAACCTAGCTGTTTTCACTGAATACTGCTTCTCAGCTTTTGAAGAGAGACTTCAAGTTGACACTATTTACACTGATTTCTCGAAAGCTTTTGACAAAGTGTCACACAAACTTCTTATTTTGAAATTGGAAAGGCTTGGTTTTCATTCTTCTTTTTTGAAATGGATACACTCTTACTTATGTGGTAGACTTTGCCATGTTGTTGTGGATAGCATAAAGTCGAAGTCTTTTGCTGCCACATCTGGGGTTCCTCAAGGAAGCATCCTTGGGCCGTTATTTTTTCTGTTGTTCATAAACGATATCGAGTCTTGCTTTCGCAACACAAATTTCCTGTTGTATGCAGATGATCTTAAAATCTTTCTTAGAACTCGCTGTGTTAGTGATGTGGCGCGTATTCAAACTGACTTGGATAGTTTGAATATCTGGTGCCTTAAAAATCACTTAGCTCTTAATGTTAAAAAATGCTCTCACATAACCTTTTCTAGATTGAATAATAATATTCACACTTTATTTTCCATTGCAAATAATCGCCTTAAAGATGTTAATGAGATATCAGACTTGGGAGTACCGCTCGACTCCAAATTGACGTTTGTCAATCACCTAAATAATATTATCCCTAAAGCATATGCTATGCTAGCCTTTATACGTCGAAACTGCTCTGATTTTAAGGACCCCTATACATACAAGCTTTTATACTCTGCTTTCGTGAGGTCTAGGCTAGAATACGCTGCTTTTATTTGGAATCCGTTCTATGCTGTTCATATTAATCGCCTCGAAAGAGTACAGAAGAAATTTCTAAAATTTGCCCTATTCTCACTAAACTTTCACGAACCGATTCCTTCGTATAAGTCACGTTGCTTACTTATAAATTTGAAATCATTAGAATCGAGGCGCATGGTAAATTCATTATTATTCGTCTATGACGTCATTTGTGGCAGTACCAAGTGCCCTGCTTTACTTAGTCTTATAAACTTCTTCGTCCCAATCAGAACTACTCGCACAAATAAATTATTTGTAGTAAAGCATTACAAGTCGAACTATGCTTATAATCAACCGCTTGCTAGATCATTAATGCAATTTAATAATTTGGCTTGCAGCAATGATGTCGATTTTTCCATTTCAAAACCAAAGTTTAAAGAATTAATTAATATGTTTTGTACTTAGTCCAATTGTTAGTCTAATTCTTAAGTAATGTTACATTTTGTTTATTTTCTAGCCTGTAGATATTTTGTATTTCGATTGGCTTAAATAAATAAATAAATAAATAAATAAATAGCGTATGTACACACTGCGCTGCAAGCAGAATGAACCACAAAGCAAAAATAATTCGAATATAAATGTTTCATTTCCTAGCCGGCAACAATGACAACAACCACAGCTTATTGCTCTTTTCCCCGTATAAGAAGCAAGTGGTACTTCGTTTCGCCGACAACAACAGCAACCACACCTGTTGCTCTTTTCCCTTTCATTGCTTCACATAGCCGCATGCGATCAATGCTTCTAAAATCGGTACTGTTTGTTCTGCGATATAACAGAAACGAAAGCTGTCTAGTGCTGTTTGTAATGTTAATAGCAGAGGACGTAATGTTAAACTAACAGTGGTCGTAATATTACGACCCATAACATTTTTGAATTTGTATGAGATGCGCGTTCTATATTACTGTTTATTCTGTGCCAATAGCTATCGGCATGGAACGAGGAGGTGGAGTACTGATTGCGGTGAGAACTGAATTGAGCAGTGATCTGGTTGCCTTTCAGACTGATTCCTGAATACTAATGTTGTACTCCCTTCTAACCTTAATACTGATATTGACTTGTTGCTTACTAGTACTATTTTTTCTAATGGATTCAATCAGATTAGCCCTGTTCTGAATAACAATATAGAGTCTTATATGCCGTTCAAACTGACGACATAAAAATGTTTAATGAGCTTAAACAAGTTAAATGAACAAAACCAGTTCGAAAACCTGATTATTCACATGCAATTTTTGTTGGAAATTAAACATTTAACAAGTTTTGAAACGAGTTTAGCGCAGGGTTGTATCCGAAAGCTTTCTATAAAAAGGCTTTTTTGTCAACTGAACACACTGCACACACACTAGAAAAACATCCCTTAAAATTCTGCTGCCATTTCATCAAAACAAAACCAAACAAAAATTTAAAATTTTAAATGAATGAAAAAAATAATTTTGCTCGCACTGTTTTCATTCCATTCATCGCCTTTTTATGGCATCTGAATATAAGGTTTCTAATATTTGGACGAAGTTGAGTATGTTGCCGCGGATTGTGAAATATGAACCAATATTTCGCTCGAATCATGCTCACAGCACATCAATTCACAAACATATTTATTTGTTGTTTGTAAACAAAGAGCTGTCAAGCTGTTAAACCTCATTGAGCAGTGTGGACGGTCGGGTTCTACAAAAAGCTCTTTTTATTTAAATGAGCCAGTTTGAATGCCATATAAGATTTAGTTTTTGGATCTAATGAACTGAAAGTCTCTTGTGAAGAGTGCTTGGCGCCAATTTCAGGCAACAGTTTTCACCATAAAGCTCTGGTTAAATTTCGATTTTATATTTTTATACTTGTTCCATTGAAGAGTTCTGTGTTTCAAAATATACCGAAATAGGTTAGGTTAGGTTAAAGTGGCTGCCTAGGCACGGAACTTGCCGAAAGAAAAGGGCCCATTGTGATACCACAAGGAGGAAGTGATCTGACTTACATACTGCAACTCAAATTTCCTATACAAGCCATTTTTTTGTGGATAAAATCTAGCAAGTCCCTAATGTTGACTGATCTGAGGTCATCCAAGTTGTCGAAGAAAGTAGAGCCTAAGGCTGAAAACACCTTCGTATAAAGAGAGCCGAGCAGTGACAGAGAAGTGACTAATGGATTCTTCCTCCTCTACATTTTGACAGCTACGGCAAAAGTCCCGACTGTCAAGGCCTAGTCTATAGGCATGACGACTAAATATTCAATATCCCGTCAAAATCGAGACGATCGTACTGATGTGTTGTCTGCTATGCGAGACAAGAGTTCTAGTGCGCCCGGGGTTTAAAGTGGGCCATAATTATTTTGTAATTGTGCAAGTGCTCTCCTCCTGCCACCGCTTGTTGGCTATGTCGAGGAAAGAAGAGCATATTTTGAGTTTACATGTAGCGAGAGGGATGCCTACTGTAATATTGATATTGTCATCTGTTAGGGTGGTGCCACGTCTGGCGAGCTCATCGGCTATGCAGTTTTCCCTAATATCTCTGTGGCCCGGTACCCAAGTCATAGTGATGTTGTACTCACACCCTAGCTCATTGAGCAGGGATCTGCAGAGAGAGACCACTTTTGATGTGATGAAGGCCTTCTTGAGGGCTTTAATTGCAACCTGACTGTTCGTGAAAATCCTAACCGTACCTCCAGGGAGGTTGTGCAGTTTTAGCAAAGACAAGGCCTTAAACTGCAGAAGTTTGGAAGGCGAAAACTGTCTTCCATGGGAGGGTCAACACACATAACACCACCCCCTACTCTACCATCCAACTTGGAGCCGTCTGTGTAGAAACATACTCCAGTTCTAGACACCGTATCTTGTTCCCACTTCAATCTTTGGGGTATGTGGGTTGAGAATTTGGAGTCAAAAAAGTATGATGGTAGGGAGTGATCTAAATTGTTGGGAATGTCGGATACTTTACCCAGAATACGGCAGTGACCGAAATCAGTGCGCGCCCATCCCCAGATGGTGTTCAATCTTATTGCGGAAAGGGTTGCAGCTTGTTTCCCATAAAGATCAACGGGGAGAAGGTGGAGCAAGGTATAGAGCCCCTTAGACGGTGTTGATCATATGGCGCCGGTTATGATGAGCGCCGCCGACCTTTGAACAAATTCCAATGCCTTCTGATAGACCCTCTTATCTAGGGCTGTCCACCAGACTACCGCTCCATAGACGAGAATAGGCCTGATTACTGAAATAAAGATGCAGTACATTATTCGTGGTTGCATGCCCCATTTTTTACCAACTGCTCTTTTGCAGGAATACAATGTTACTGTTGCCTTGCGAACCCTTTCCAGTGTGTTCGCTTTCCAGCTGAGTTTTCTGTCGAACAGTATACCAAGATACTTGGCTTGCGATTTTATGCTTAAAACTGTACCACTAAGAGTAGGTGGACTAAAAGTAAGAATTTCGTGTTTCCTTGTGAAGAGAATCAGATCGGTTTTGGATGGATTAGCACCCAGACCGTTCCGATTGCACCAGGATAAGAGTAGAGAAGAGAAGATCGACCAGTGTCGGAAGATTCTTCCCTGATACCGCGATCGCTACATCGTCCGCGTATGCAACCACATTACACCTTGTCTTGTTTAGTTGCAGAAGTTGGTCATTTAGTGCCAGGTTCCAGAGGAGGGGAAGGGACTCCCCCTTGCGAGGTGCCCCTGTTCATTCTCCTCTTTACAGAGGAGGCCCCTAGTGAAGAGTTGATAACCCTGTTGGTTAAGAGTTTGTGGACTACGTCACAAGTGCGTGAAGAGCTGTCTCTACGGATTTACCCTTCGTATAAGTGTGCTTATTAGGGGATAGTAGATGACCAACTTTTTCCCTAATATAGATATCGATGAGCCTTTCTAGGGTTTTGAGGAGAAAAGAGGACAGACTTATTGGTCTGTGATCTTTTGCTGTGGAATGAAAAGTTTTCCCAGCCTTAGGAATAAAGATCACGTTAACTTCAGACCATTCGGATGGGATGTAAGCCAGATGGAAAATGGCTAAATAGATTTCCAAGAGCCATGGTACCACCAGACTTGATGTGTTTTGCAGATCAGCTGGAATAATACCATCAGGGCCCGGAGATTTGAAGGGCAGAAAACTTTCTATTGCCAAGTGTAGTTTTTCCCTACTGACTATGTCCTGTCCACTGGTATTGTCGGGTAGACAGGGTGAGTTACTTGTACCCTGAGCCGCAGCGTCAAAGAAGCTGTTGCCCGGAAAATGAGTGTCTATTAGGAGCTCAATGGTTTCCTGACTAGACGATGTCTAGCTACCGTCTTCCCTTTGTAGGAAGCTAGGAACTGTCGGACAGGATGCGACTAGCCTCTGAGTTGCTGCCTATATCCTGGCAGAACTGTCTCCAGGAGGAGCGCTTTGCTGATCTCACCGCTTTTTGAAGAGTCTAAGTTTGTCGTTGTACTCAGACCAGTCGTTTGTCGTTTTGGCACGATTAAAATGTTTGCGGCAGTCCCTTCTCAGTGTAGCCACCTCAGAGGACCAGAGGGCTTGGTTTTACCCCCAGAGAACTCCCACAGGGCGAGATTCTAAAGTGGCGACCTTATATGCAGTGGTAAGGGATGATACCGCTTTTTCAAGCTGCTGAGTGGATCCAATTTTTGATGAACCGTCAGCTGGCAGAGATCTAGTGAAGACTACCCTGAACTTATCCCAGTCAGTTCGTCTTCTATTCTAATAGGGGGTGACCTGAGGGGTTTCGACTTCTATACAGAAATCTATATACCTATGGTCGAAAAAAGAGTGCTAATTGGAGACCTTCCACTCCCTGAGCAGATTAGTGGCATATGTATTTGCCAGGGAAATGTCAAGAACCTCTTTGCGGATAGAGGTTATGAATGTGGGCTCATATCCAGTATTAGCAATACTTAAATTAGTACTAATAATGAACTCAAAAAGTGACTCACCCCACGGGTTGATGTCTGAGCTGCCCCAGATGGTGTGGTGCGCATTGGCGTCTGGTCCGATGAGCAATGGCACCTATTTCTCCTCGCTGCCTCCACTATCTTTCTCAGGAGTAGCGGTGGAGGGTCCTCAGAGTCGTCATGGGCCGTATACGTGGATGTAACCCACCCGCAGCTACGTTGTGTGCATAGCTTAAGTTGTTAAGAAGAAACGCATTAATGTTTTTCTTAATGAGGATACAGGATCTGCTATTACCTCCCCAATTAGCATGCAGAATCCTGTATCCTGGTATGCTGAGACCGCGAATGCGTCCGTGACAAACACAAGGTTCTTGTACGAGCGCTATCTCCTCTCCTTTGTTTGTCAGGCGGAGGAGAAGTGCGGCAAATGCTGCTTTGGAGTGGTGCAGGTTAATCTGCAATGGAAAAGTCAGGGTTGCCAAGCCTGATCAGCTGAAGGATAGCCCCTGGGTTGGAATAGATAGCCGGAACCCATGCTCTGGACGAGGGCGATTTGGAATTTTATCCTTGGTCACGGCTTTAAGTCGTGCGCCCGGCCAGACCTCACCAATGCCTGCGATTGCCAGCGTATACAGCTCGGCAGAGCGCTGATCAACACACCAGGTTAGTTTAATGCGACTCTGGAACCAACCGAAGTCGCGGCAGCAGGGTGGTGGACCAGGATGTTTGGCCAGCACATCAATGAAAACTGGCCAGAGCTTCTCCTCCACCAATGCCCAATCTTTAGGCGAGATTGAGCCGTCGGTGTTACTGCGTTCGATTACCGCCAAAGTGAAGTTATCTTTCGTAACATCACTGAAAGAGCGAAAGCTCCGTTTGTAGACCGTGGAGGTTTGAGATGTCCTGACGCGTTTAGCCGCTGCCGGAGATTCCTCTACTGATCGCTGCCGTTTAGAAACCAGTGTTTTGGTCTCGTGCCCAGCGATCACAGAATTGGCCCAGTCACGAGAGGCTTTATCCTTATCCGTGAGGGCGTCCTCCTTGACGGCATTTGGCCTTTCAAGGATCTTGTATGCCACTCTCCTGTTGCGGTACACTAGCGTCGAAGCGCTGACAGCGCGCGCTGAAGAGGGCACAGACGAGGTCCTTTGCTGTTTTATTACAGCCTGCCTATGCGAGGGCTTTGCGCCTGTCGACACAGCCTGGCCATGCGAGGGCTTTGCGGCTGTCAACACAGCCTGTTTTTGTTGCACAGCCCGTTTACAGGTTTTGCTGGCAAGGGGTGAGCACCCTGTCCTGATTTACTCATGGACGACGTGCTACCCAAATCGTTGCTGCGGCTGGCAGTGGGCGTTAAACCCTTTCCTACCTCCGTAGGAAGGGACGGATACTAGGCCTGGGCTGAACCGAAGGCCTAGCACCTCCCCGAGACACTGTTGCTCCAGCACGCATTTGGACTGAGGGGCTTAAATGGATCACAGTGCCGAATTTGCCATCCACAGTGTGATCCTTTTTTGTAGTGCCTGCGCATTTTTGTGTGCCAACAAACTGCACCACTAGCACCGGGATTATTTGTTTCACCGCGAGTATCGAAACGGAATACTTAGCTGAGAAAATTGCGCCAAGCTGCCGCTGGAGCCCCAGATCAAGTCCGGCAGTCCCAGCACCAGAAAGAGAAACCGGCGGTCGAACATCACAATCACACAATACAAATTTGCAAAGACCCGTGAAAATAAGAAAACGCAAAAATTTTGCACGAGCTAGAAAACTTTGTGTACACAGCAAAGCAGTGCTGCCAAACCCCCATGGTTCAATGCAAAACTATGCCATTTAGAAAATATCAAAAACAAGGTAGGTAGGTTGCAGTGGCTGCCTCTGTATGAGACACACTTATAGCTTATTTCCACCGGGCCTTAAATGCATTTAACGCTTAAATGCGTTTAACATCGCATTTAAATGCTCTAATTCCCATGCAATTGTTTTTGTATCAAAGTGAGTTAACTCACTTTCAAAACTGAGTTAACTCAGTTTTGCCGTTTACAGACGTCTAACAGAAAATGTTATGATAAAAGCGGGAGCTATACTCACAAATGTACAAATTTTGATAGCATGCTTTAACCTTTGTGTCAACAGCAGCATACCCGGGTATGCACGTATATTTTGTATGGGAAATGGCATAACTTTGTGATAAATATGTGAATATTTAACACATTCTTTTAAATCTGCCTAACTTTTTGTTGTTATTTTATTGAAAAATATGTTTTTTAAGTATGTATGTGAAAAAATTTGAGAAATATATTATTTTATTGTATAAATATTGAGTTTCTTAGAACATTCTTGTTTGGTTTGCGGCGGAGCGGATCAATAAAAACCATGGTGGTTCGGGTTTGTGGTTGGGGACCAAATCGATATGTGTGCAAAGATTTTGCCATAGCAATTAATAGAGTGAGCCATTCAGTTTTGTTTTCAAAACTGGCTTGCCTGGGTTTCATTCCTCATTTTTTCGATGGATGAAATCATACCTAACTAATCGGCGTTGTGTTGTCACGATTGATGGCACGTCTTCTAAATCATTTGTTGGTGTCCCTCAAGGTAGCATATAAGGTCCGCTGATGTTTGTTTTGTTTATAAACGACATTGGTTCCTGCTTCTCATTCGCTAAATATCTTTTATATGCAGACAACCCCAAGATATATGTGGTAGTTAATAATGAGACGGATTTCTTTGCCTTGCAAACGGATCTTGACAATGTTCAAACCTGGTGCGCAAAAAATAAACTGGTTTTGAATGTCAGCAAATGTGGTCATGCGACTTATTCAAGGAGGCTCAGCCCCTTGCAATCATCGTATTCCATATCCGGTTCTGTGTTAAAAACAGTTAATAGAATAAAGGATTTGGGTGTCTTTTTCTACGTAAAACTTAGTTTTTCTAGTAATTTTGATTACATTACATCGAAGTCTTATGGCATGCTGGGTTTTGTTCGACGGAACTGTACTGCGTTCTCGGACCCATATACTTTTAAACTGCTATTCACGACTTTTGCACGCTCTAGACTTGAATACGCTTCTCTTATTTGGAGACCTTATCAGGCTACCCATACCAATCGGATTGAGCGTATTCAAAAGGTGTTCATAAAATTCGCACTGCGGTCATTAAATTTCACCAAGCCTCTGCCGTCATATAAGTCTCGTTGTATGTTGCTGAGCCTCAAATCTCTGCACTCGAGGCGACCGTTTTTTGCTTGTTTTTTCGTGCTAAATCTACTATATAGGGATATTGATTGCTCTGCTCTTCTCTGTAAGATCGGATTTAATGTTCCAATCTGGAACTTGCGGCATGCAAACACTTTTTTAACACCTCTTACCTCTCAGATGTCAATGTCGCTCTGCCGAAGAACGACGTCTTTATTAAACTAAGATTTTCATTATAATTACTGTTACTATTTCTAATGTTATCTCTTAGTCAGTAAGACATAATGGCTAAAAAAATATAGAAATAAAAAAAAATAAATAAAAAACCCGTGTGTGCAGAACATTCCATCGATATACCGCAAAGCAACAAATGCAGTTGAAAACTTCATAATTTCTAATTCATTCATAATTTTTTTATTTTATATATACTATTTTACATTATAATCACTTACACTATTTTAAAATTTACATGGAAAATAAAATTTCAGTTTTCAATTATCATATATCAACATATTTACATACGTTTTCATATACATACCCGGGTATGCTGCTGTTGACGTAAGGGGTATGAATCGAAAAAAGGCCATATATCTAGACCAGGTAGTCCAGGTTGAAAACGCAAAACATACCCGGGTATGTTGCTGTTGACATAAAGGTTAAGGCGCTACAAGAGCCGTTCGAACACAAACGAAAGAGGGGATTTGAATTGCGTTCAGTGTGGTAGATTTTTTGCTAAGACAATTACTTTTTACTGCATTTTTCGCAAAAATACATATCGTCTCCCACAGTGGCGTTCCCAGGGGGATTAGGGGGACCCCCTTGGTCAATAAATTCATTTATGAAATTTAATGCGACAAATTTATTATTTGCTTTATATCTTCTGTGAGCATCCACTTAAAACCTCATAGTTGAACCTTCCATTGTCTGGCCAGACCATGGTTCAAAAAAGAGGATAGTCGAGAATTGTTATTAAAGATATAAAAAAAACAGAAAGTGTGAACACAATAATTTCTCTTGCTTGCTTACATCTTATTTAGGTAAAACGGCAAAAATATATGTTCAGATGAGTGCTGTATTCAGTGATCGTTCGATCCCACCACTAGTCCAAATCTTTCCGTCTCTTTTTGTACTCATGTTCTCGCAATTTTCTGGTCCCCGGCTTCGGCCGTTTGTATGAACGCGCAACACAGCACAGGGCAGCGCAGCGCAAATGAAACTGTGGGACCCAGAAAATATGTGAACTGCGTATACGAATCTCGTAAAACCAGCACACGTGTTCCGTATTCATGCCATAAACCCAGCAATACGAGTTGTTTGTCTGAATTAAACTTTGAAATAGAACCTATATAATGTAACGATAAGACAGTTTGTCGCTGTGCAAAGCAACCCTGTCGCTACGCGCCGTGCTATAATTCAATCTGGCAACGACGGCCGCAACAATGATGGCAACTTTTAGTCCAATCTGGCAATGATGGTCGCGATCATCATGGAAACCTTTAGTCCACTCCGGAATGTGTGAGAACGATCTGCGCGATGGCCGGACAGGTATAAAAGACAGCCGGGTGCGGCGCAGCGAGTCAGTCGGATTTTGACTAGTGAAGGTGCCACACGGAGTAATTGAGCAAATACTTAAGTGTAAAGACAAACAAGTGTAAATTAGTAAATAAAGTGGTTGTTGGTTTATTTTATTGACTGCGTTTGAGAAACTAAGTGTGTTTTATTTTCAAATTACGCAATCCAGAGATACGTACTAGCCCACTGGAACTAGCATTCGTAACATTTGGTGTCAGAAGTGGGATTGTGTTACTGAAAGTAAAAAAAATAAAAATTAATTATAAAACGCAGACATGGTTAGACTGGAGCAACTGAAGGTGGACCAGCTGAAGAAGGAGCTGGCCGCTTGGAATTTGCCGACTGCTGGCGGAAAGGTGGAGTTGCAGCTGCGCTTGCGAGAGGCGTGTGAATCACGAGGCATCGATTGGACTGCGCACGAGTTCGGGACGCACGAGCTAGAGGCGTGGGCCAAAGTGGAGGAATCGCCTGCGGGTGCTGCGTCGATGCAAAGTACGGCTGCAGCGGCTGCGCCACCACAAGCATTGGACATGAGCCAGCTAATGGTTGCACTTAAAGGCATGTTCGAGACTTCCAACCGTGAAATGGCAGCCAAAATGGAAAATGAAAATCGCGAAATGTCGGCGCAGATGGCAGCGAAAATGGAAACTGCGAATCAAGAGATGGCAGCGAAGCTGGAAACTACGAATCTCGAAATTTCGGCAAAAGTCGAGACTGCAAATCGAGAAATGGCGGGAAATTCTGCGCGCATAGAGCAGAAGGTGGAGGAAATTTCCGATAGGCTGAACGTGAAAGTTGAGCATCTCGAGACGCGAATGGTCAATTGGGACAAACGAGTTGACGAAATGGGTGAATCCCTGAACAGACGAGTTGACAACCTGGATGAGTCCTTGAACAAACGAGTTGACAGTCTGGAAGATTCGATGCACAGAAAAATGGACGAGCGGCTTAGGGAGGTACAGCCGCGAGAATGGTTGCCGCCGGTTCCGGAAAGTGTTGCCAGCCGAGCAGAAGTGCCTACTTATGATGGGACTACGCCGTTCGATACATTCAAGCTGCAATTCGACCTGGCTGCTCTGGAAAATCAGTGGACCGATGTAAGGAAAGGTCGGAGATTGGCGCTGGCTCTTAAAGGTGCTGCGGCTGAGGTAATAAAATCAGTTCCAGAATGTTTACGAAGTGAGTACGAGACCGTCATAAGGGCGCTGGCAGCCAAATACAGCGACGAGCACAACAGAACGCTGTACTACTGTGAGCTGAAGAATCGCAGGCATAGGGCCAACGAGGCGCTGCAGGCATATGCAGCAGACATTGAGCGGCTCGTACAGCTGTGCTACCCGACCTTCGGCGCTGATGATCTCGAGAGGATGAAGATTGAGGCGTTTATTGAAGGTCTTCATGATCCGGAGACACGTCGCAGTGCGTTGATGATGGGTAAGCCGACATTTAGGGAGACGGTGACCAGCGCGATGACATACGAGGCGACATGGATTGGGAGCACTCGGTATGCACCTGCAAGGATACGCCAGATCCAGCCGGACAACGACATTGCGATCCAGGCAACAAGCTCTGAGCCACCGGGCAGGCCACGGGTGGTCTCCTCTAAAGTTGTTTGCTGGGTATGTGGCAAGCAGGGCCACATATCACGAGACTGCCGCCAACGAAAGAGGCGTTCCCGTTCTCGATCGCAATCGCCTGAAGCGAGGAATACTGACAATCGAGGCTCAGCCAACAAGCGCAGGGCTGAGGACGGCGAGTCGTTAAACTAAAACGGGTCAGCCCAAAGGGGCGTGAGCTGATCCCCACAATCTGCCGCCCCACCGTCCTTGTCTCACAGCTGAAACGACAGCCCAGCAGCTTGACAATTGAAGGAAGGATAGATGGAAAGTTGTTCGTGTTGACACTGGATACTGGAGCGTCATATTCGATCATAAAAAGGAAGCTGCTGAAGAACTGGGAACCGCTGCATGGCATACAGCTGCGGACTGCGACTGGCGAGCGCGCGCCGGTAAGAGGGAAAGTTACAAAAACGATTACTATCGGCACCAGCAGCCTGGAACATGAGTTCATCGTCGCGCATATAATGGACGACGTGATTATCGGCGTGGATTTCATGATTAGGCACGGTTTTACGCTGGACCTGAAGGAAAATGTGCTGAGATATGCCAACGTTGAATTCCCGCTGCACACCGGCTATGAGCGAAGCGTGGCGGTAAGGAAGGTTGTATCGTGTCAACACAGGAGGATACCAGCGAACTCCGAGGCGATTGTGTGGGCAAAGGTGGACGAGGACGATGGGACGAGTCGGCTGTGGGTTGTAGAAGCACCGAATCAAGGACACGACAACATCATCATCGGGCGTACATTAGTGGAACCTAAGAATGGCAGAATACCAGTCAGAATACTGAACCCCCTGAATGCACCCAGATATGTCGGGAAAGATGAGGTAATTGGCGAGTGTAGAGAAGCCGTAGCAGTGGTCAATTGCGAGAGTAGCCCACCCGGAGGAAATAAGAAGAGCGGGGTTTTAACATGGACTTCATACCGCAGGAGAATCAGTGGAACAGCGAATTGACGGCCAATCAGAAACAGAATGCGAGGTCACTCCTGCAGCACTATGGGTCAATATTTGCGGCAGAAGCAGGCGGAAGAACAGCCATAGTGAAGCACAACATCGACACCGGAAGTGCAAAACCGATTCGCCAACCACCAAGACGAGTTCCTCTGGCCAAGAGGGAAGAGGTCACAAATTTGATCGAAAACATGCGGAAAGAAAAAGTCATAGAGCCTTCTTCGGGCCCCTGGTGCTCGCCGGTCTTGCTAGTCAAGAAAAAGGATGGCAGTACCCGGTTTTGTGTGGACTATCGGAAGCTCAATGATGTGACCAAGAAGGACAGTTATCCACTACCGTGGATCGATGACACCCTGGACACGCTGTCAGGCACACAGTGGTTCTCCACGCTCGACTTACGCAGCGGCTATTGGCAGGTAGAGCTTGCAGACAAGGACAAGGAGAAAACGGCTTTCAGTGTTGGCGATGGTTTGTGGCAGTTCACCGTCATGCCGTTTGGACTCTGCAACGCACCAGCAACATTCGAGCGGCTAATGGAACGCGTGCTAAAGGGGCTGCATTGGCGGACGTGCCTGGTGTACCTCGACGACATAATCGTGATGGGTAAAAGCTTCGACGACCACCTGGGAAAGCTGAAGGAGGTATTCGAGCGGATACAAAAAGCCGGGCTTAAACTCAACCCAAAGAAGTGCTCGCTGTTCCAAAAAGAGGTCAAGTATCTGGGTCATACGGTTTCCGCCCGCGGAGTACATACGGATGAAGGCAAAATCACGGCGGTGAAGGAGTGGCCCCGGCTACGCAATCTACACGAACTCCGCAGTTTCCTGGGCCTGTGCACATACTACCGCCGATTTGTTCTGGGATTCGCGAACATAGCCAGCAGCTTGCACAAACTGACGAAAAAGAGCCAAGCTTTCGAGTGGAACGAGGAGCAGGAACAGGCTTTTGCACGTCTGAAGGAAAAACTGTGCACTGCTCCAATTCTGGCCTTCCCCGTGCCTGGAGAGATGTTTGTGCTGGATACGGATGCGAGCGGGCATAGTATTGGCGGTGTGCTATCACAGATAATAGACGGCCAGGAACAAGTGATAGCGTACTACAGTAGGGTTCTATCGAAACCGGAACGCAACTACTGTGTGACACGGAGAGAACTGCTGGTGGTATTGGACTGCGTAAAACACTTCCACAAATATCTGTATGGACAAAGGTTTCGCCTGCGCACAGATCATGCGGCATTGAGATGGCTCCTGAACTTTAAGGATCCTGAAGGGCAATTGGCGCGGTGGATCGAGCGACTGCAGAGCTACGACTACACGATAGAGCATCGCAAGGGCAGTAGCCATGGAAATGCCGATGCCTTGTCACGCCGTCCGTGCAAAGTCGAATGCAGGCAGTGCTCGCTAGCCGAAAGCAAAGAACAGATAGTGGACGTCCGGTTGGTAAGCGTTATGCCAGAGGAAGAGTGGTCTGCGGAGAGGCTACAAAAGGACCAGCGTGAGGATGCGGATCTTGCAAAAATCGTCGAAGGCAAGGAGCTAGGCGCACGTCCAGACTGGCAGGAGATGGCCGGTGAAAGCCCGATCGCTAAGGCTTACTGGGCACAGTGGAAAAGTCTGCGGCTGAAAGAAGGATGCCTGTATCGCGAATGGGAGAGCGCGGATGGTCGGACCAGCAACTCCCTAATGGTAGTGCCGAAATGCAGAATCAACGAGGTCATCGAGGCATACCATAACGACTCCAGTGGAGGGCACCTGGGCATCACCAAAACCGTCGCCAAAATAAAAAGACGATTCTATTGATTAGGATGTCAGGAGTCTGTAGCCGAGTGGATTAAGAGCTGCGACCGATGTTCAGCCGCGAAAGGGCCAACAAGAAGATCTCGAGGCCGCATGCAGCAGTACAACGTGGGAGCGCCCTTCGAACGGATTGCTATGGACGTCGCCGGCCCATTCCCAACTAGCACTCAAGGCAACAAATATGTGCTGGTGGTAATGGATTACTTCAGCAAATGGCCCGAAGTGTACCCTATTCCTAACCAGGAGGCCACTACGATCTCGGAAAAGCTGGTAAACAACTGGGTAGCCAGGTTCGGAGTTCCGTTGGAGTTGCACTCGGATCAAGGCCGGAATTTCGAGTCTGCGGTATTCAAAGAAGTGTGTGAGCTGCTGGGAATAAAGAAAACGCGTACCACCCCTTTGCACCCACAGTCCGACGGCATGGTGGAACGCTTTAACCGGACACTGGAGGAATACCTGCGGAAAGTGGTAGGCAGGAATCAAAAGGATTGGGACACGCATATCCCCCTGTTCCTGATGGCGTATAGGTCAGCCCCGCACGACACGACATCACTCACTCCAGCCCGAGCAGTGTTCGGCACTGAGTTGCGGTTACCCGCCGACTTGAAGTTCGGGGTAGTCAGCACGACGGGAGGCGCTAAGACGGACTACGTGGTCAATAAGCGGGCGGAACTGGAGGAAATTCACCAGTTTATAAGGAGCCGCACCAAACTGGTCAGCGATAAGGCGAAAGCCAGATATGATCTACGGGCCAACTCAGCAGGGTTCCAAGAAGGCGATCTGGTAATGCTCTACAACCCACAGCGGAGGAAAGGTTTGTCTCCGAAACTTCAAGCGTCATGGGAAGGACCTTACGAAGTCGTGACTAGGATAAACGACGTGGTATACAGGATTCAACGTTGCAGCAATAAAGGCGCTAAGCTGAAGGTAGTCCATTTGCAGCGCCTGGCGCCTTATCACAGCGGAACCTCGGCACTTGTTCGGGACGAACAAGTCTAAGTGGTGGGCAGTGTAACGATAAGACAGTTTGTCGCTGTGCAAAGCAACCCTACGCGCCGTGCTATAATTCAATCTGGCAACGACGGCCGCGACAATGATGGCAACTTTTAGTCCAATCTGGCAATGATGGTCGCGATCATCATGGAAACTTTTAGTCCACTCCGGAATGTGCGAGAACGATCTGCGCGATGGCCGGACAGGTATAAAAGACAGCCGGGTGCGGCGCAGCGAGTCAGTTGGATTTTGACTAGTGAAGGTGCCACACGGAGTAATTGAGCAAATACTTAAGTGTAAAGACAAACAAGTGTAAATTAGTAAATAAAGTGGTTGTTGGTTTATTTTATTGACTGCGTTTGAGAAACTAAGTGTGTTTTATTTTCAAATTACGTAATCCAGAGATACGTACTAGCCCACTGGAACTAGCATTCGTAACAATAATATAATATGGGTGTAATATCGGCTGTTCACGCACGTTTTCAATTAGTTTTTCAATTTTTGCAAGCTTACGTGTCGGCTGCGCGTAGGAAACTGTATTTCAACTACAACGCGACGCAGGTGTGCGCAGGCACGTCTCTCCGCCGCACGCGGCTATGTCGCTGTATACGCCGTTATACGGTACTGCATTATTTACAGAAAACTGAACTGCGTTGCGCTGTGCTGCTTGTGCGGCCTGCGTCGCCGTATACGCCTAGGCTAAGAACCTACAAACTGAACCGACCGTGTACTTATTTTCCCCGCTCCGCCGCGAACTTTAACAATATACAGTACATTCCGTTTAGCTGCCTATTCGCTTAGGTGTATTTTCTGTTTAGCTGCATGATTTGGCCAAAATACTACTTCGCAAACCGAATTTTCTTTGAAAATTTCGCATTTAGCTGCATTTCACTTGTGCAGCTAACAGCCCTATTTTTGAGCAAGTTTTCTTTGATTTGTATGAAATATTAGTTTAGCAGCACTGGAAAATTTTTACGAGTTCAATTTTATTAACAATCTACCTCATTTCAACACGCACGATTCGTCATTTCAACGTCGCTTTTGAAATGGAGGCAATGGTTGTGAAATTGTCAAAAAAGAAATATTCGCAGGTTTCAGTAAGAATATGTAAACAAATTTCAATTTTTAATAAATTTTTTTATTATCTCCTTCAAAATACTCTCCTCCTGCGTCAATACATGTATGCCAACGTTTGATCCAATTTTCCATACATGTCTTATAGGCTGCAGCGAATTCTCTTTTATGGGTTCTATGGTCTCAAAACGCCACAAAACGTTTGGTCGGCATATCAAATTCATAAACCCATGTTTCGTAACCAATAATGATGCGTTCGATGAATTTTGGGTCGCTGTCTGCGTTGGAAATCATCTCTTTGATCACATCAACACGACGCTGTTTTTGAATGAAATTCAGCTTTTTTGGCACCAGCCGAGAAGCGACGCGTTTCATGCCCAAAATATCAGTTAAAATATGTTCGGCTGATCCAAATGAGATGCTCAACAACACAGCAATCTCTCTAATCGATACACAACGATTTTCCAACACGATTTGCTTCGCCGATTCGATTTTTTTCTTCGGTAACAGACGTTGATGGCCGTTCAGGGATCTCATCGTGCTCTATGCTCTCTCGGCCGCCTTTGAACCTTTTATACCATTCGTATGCTCGTGTTTTCGACATACACGCTTCACCATACGCCTTTTGTAACATTTTCAACGAATCGGCACACGAAAGTTCATTTTTAACACAAAATTTTAGGCACGCGCGTTTTTCTAATTTTTCATCCATTATAAAAACCGCCACACAACAATTTTTCGACTTCTTCGTATAGACCCCAATCGAATACTAACCCATCTTTTACCGCCCCTAGATCCCGTGGACCGATTTTGAAAATTTTCATAACACAGTCTATTTAGAGCCTCCATATGCCATTTCTGCTTTCAAAAAATTTTGAAAATAATGTGTGTCTTTAAAGACACGCTGGCAAAATACGTAAGCTAAATTCGGCAAAATTCCACATTTTTCAAGTTTAAGTTACTGTAACTTTTTAACTACGCATCGGAAGTAGTTGCAACCAAGGAGAAAGTTAAATATAATACGATTCTCTGTACATATAGATAAAAACTTATCATATTTATTTTATCGGTAGATCGAAATCAGCATTATAGTGGGCCTACCTACCTGCACGGGCATATAAATATATGCAAAATTGATAAAGAGAATAAGACTTGTATTGCATATAATTTAAGAAAATACGTAAGGAAACAGTTGTTAAGTGAACAGACTTTTATTATATTTTTATATTTATATTATATTTTTATATTATATAATATAAATGTAGTACATATATTTACATATATTCATATATGTAATACAGATAAATATATATTTTTTCGCAGGTGTTATATGTATGTACGTAGAAAACATTAAAAAGAATTGATGCTATACAGAAGAATTATCCAAAAAATTTGAGGCCGATTTATATTTAGAACATCATACATTGCTATATGCGTATATATCAGAGTGCGTAGAGCACTCAAAATACGCTCTTGCTCTTTTTAGTTATCATTCATAAGAGCTCAACTCATAAATGAATGTTCAGCGCAAATAGATGAGTGTATTACTCTCACATAAACTCCTCAAATATTTTTATCACTCATTCGTTTGTGTGCAAAGAGCGCTCAATTCTGTGCTGGAATACTTCTCACTTTCATCCGTCAAGTGTTTCAAATGATACGCACTTGATATGAGCTGAGAAATATTTGATGTTTTCAATGAAAAGTATTTTGATGTGAAATCTAATCACTCAGTCATGAATGTAAACCAAATGAGGCGCATATGTGAAAAAAGTATTTTTTTATTGTTTTATTTATTTTATTACATAAAAATAATAGGCATATTCATGTTCTAAAACAGTAAATTAAAAGTATCAGGTGTACAACTTTGCTTCAGCCGTTTTTTTCCAAAATTAAAAGCTTTATTGCGAAAAAGTGCTTACAGATGTACGACAACTTTCTCCCATCTTTCCGGCAATTTTCGGATCCCGGCTCGAAAAAAGGAGTCCTCTTTTGACGCTATCCATGAAGCAATCCATTTTTCCAATTCTTCGAAGGATTGAAAATGTTGATCTGCCAGGCCGTGTGCCATCGAACGGAATAGGTGGAAGTCAGAAGGGGCGACATCTGGGGAATACGGCGGGTGGGGCAAGACTTCCCATTTCAGCGTTTCCAGGTACTTTTTGACCACTTTTGCGACGTGAGGCCGAGCATTGTCGTGTTGGAGGATGACTTTGTCATGTCGCTCTTGATATTGTGGCCGCTTTTCTTTTAGCGCGCGACGTTTTGAAATGGCTTGCTGACTCACTCCCAACGATTCGGCAAGCTCTTCTTGGGTTTGGCACGAATCTTCATCAAGCAATGCTTCTAGTTGTTCATCTTTGAAGGGTTTTTCTCTTCCACCACCATGTTTGTCTTCGACATCGAAATCACCATTTTTAAAACGTTGAAACCACTCCCGACACGTTCTTTCACTCAGAGCAGCATCACCGTAAGTTTCTGAGAGCATTCGATGCGCTTCAGCTGCATTTTTTTGCGAATTGTAACAGAAAAGTAAAACTTCCCGCAAATGGCGAGAATTGGGCACATAAACGGACATTTTCGAGCGTGAATAATACGAAAACAAGAACAACTGTCACTGAAACGGCGATGACAATTCGTTAGGCACTGTCCACACTCACTTTAAAGGCATTACCATCTATGTATTTCAACCAGCCTCAGCCGGTACAGCCACCTATCGGAAAACGGCGGAAGCAAAGTTGTACACCTGATAATTTCATTGAACGCATTGCAACTACACATATTAAAAAAAATGCAAAGCTATTTCATTGAACGTTTAATCAAAAGTGGTATTTTTAAATACTTTTTCGTTTTGTTTAATAAAAAGTAAATTATTAAGATTTTCGGAGCTCAGTCTGGAACGATGTTTAGTTAAAATTAATGAAAGGGCGCTAAATGCTCGTTCTACAGAGGTTTGGCTGCTTGGTACAGATAAAATGATTTGTGACAGCTTTGTTAAGGTTGGTTCAGTAGTCTGCAGCTCTTTCCAGTATTTAATAACGTCAGTGTTAAAGGGCACTCTACTTTCATGAGCCAGACCTTCAAGTTTTTGCCGGAGCGATTGAACATTTTGTGACACTTGGTAAGACTGTGGCGTTAGTGAATTTAGTTTTCTTTCAAGCAAATCAAATTTATCGTCGATGGTTTGGACGCGTTCAATACGACTGGTTTCTGGATCAGCATTTATTTCAGTGCTTCCCTCCAAACTATTTAAAATTGCGCTTGTGTTAATTATATGCGTCTGTAAATTAACCGAATTAAAGAAATAAAAAAGAGGTAAATTATAAGATAAACAACAATAAAGCAACAAACGACTGCAAAATTATCAGTTGATCGCTATAGTTTTGACTGGGGACTAAAACGAAGAATGACGTTTTACAAGTTGGCATTCATGAAGGTTTTCACAGTTTAGATTGAAAATTATAAATAATAGGCAAAGAAGAACTTTTCTACAATACATAGAACTTTAATTGGAAATTATGAAAATATTAATTGGCTTGAACTCACTACTGCTTGCTTTTTTTGTATTTCGTTCAAAAACGGTGAGTCCATATAATTAAATCTGCGATCGATATATAAAGCAGCAATGAATGCATTATTCTCCAGTAATCTCACTTTCCTTGATTGCATAGATTGGAGTAAAGTAGGTGCAAACGAATTGTGCTGAATATTTTCTAGTTGCGTTTCACAAAGTAGCCAGTCCCTGTAGAAATCGCCAACAGTATAATTGTCTGTTTGCAAACTCTTGGTACATTCAGCAACTGATTTAAAAGCATCAACAAAGCTTTGAATGAAGTTCCAATTTATTTCACAACTAATTTCATGGTCATTCACAAATGTTTTTAGTTCTAACAAAGAAGTTAGCATGTCGAACGTAGAGTTCCAGCGAGTCATGTTGTCTAATGTAAGCATCCGAATATCTTCATTAAAGTGCCTATTACGAATAATTTTTCGTAGAGAACGTGTTGCTTGCAGGCCGTCAATTCATTTTTGACAGTTTTGTACACATCATGCGCACATAATTGTAGTTGTAGTAAATTTTGAATAATTTGTATATTTATTCCCAAAACACTTTTATCCAATTTTGAAGCTATGTCCAACTTTATGCATACCATTTTCGTCTTCAATAATTCTCGTAAATAATTTTTCATTTGTTCAGCACATAAATCCAGCTTTGCTACTATATTTCTGGAGTTAACCTTTATATTAAAGGCGTTCTCATAAGGCTTTATGATTTTTTGAAAATATTCGTCATCGTCGAATAAGCGAAATGGCATAGCCTTTACTGTGACTAACCCGATACAACACTTCATAAATTGATTTCGATCTAATTCGATTTTAATTTTGTTTGTGTTTTTTATGTATGAGCTATTTTCAAAATTGTGTTGTGCACTTTATTATAATGTCTCTTGATATTATGCAAAACTTGGCCTTTAAACTTTTTCGAGCACTGAAGGCATGTTGAAACATTTGTTTCTGCATCGTAAGATATATATTTAGTTTTATCTATATTGGAAAGCCTTCCCATTTTGTATAAAAACACTTTTCGTCTACGATGCCCACCCGCACTTGAACTGGCCACTAAGGAAAATGAGCGATAGGGAAAAATGATGCTATCAAAATAACACTCACCATGCAGAACTGTACTTGAAAAGAGTTTATCATTGCAAGAAAGTTTGAGTGAGAAATACAATGTGAGCAAAAACATGTGAGGATTCATGCTTTTGAAAAGCGCACACTATAAACGGCCTTTGCAAGAGAGTACACATGGATGATTCGTGCTCTCGTTTGGTATGTAACGAGTGAGTGATCATTGCTTTTTTCAGCAGCAATGAGGGAAGCAAAACAAAATTCTCTGAGTTGAGTTGAATTGAGGCGATTGAGGGAAATTTCAATGCTCATTGATAAGTATTTGCGAACTCTGGTATATATGCGTAAGTCAACAATACTGAACATACCCATAATGACGCATCCCTGATTTTTTAGTACCCAGCTGATAAGAATTAGACCAGATATTTGCAATTCGGCGTGTTCAGACCAAATCTCTTTCAATGTCTCCGCTAAAGCTGCACTTATGATAACAACTCTGGACATGTTGTAAGCCGTTAGCAACAAAAGCTTTCGTACTCTTGTTGCGCGGCAATCCAGGCCTCGGCCCTTTTTTTATTGTCTTTGCTTCGTCACTTGTTCAGACGAGAGCAACTAAGCAGCACGGAAGCAGTAATAAATAAACAACCATCAACCGGTGATCCCTTCTTCTTCTTCTTTTTGTGGCTTTATTATTTGGTGTTCACATAGTAAGTATTGCGCCGCAATATTATTTGCATACCTTTATTATACTCTTGCTAATATAATTCAATTTTAAATTTCGCACAATTCCGTGTCTACAACATTTTGGTCCTTCGAGCCGGATCTACGTCCCCGCGCTCCTGCTTGCATCTTTATTGCGCTCCTCCTCCATACCTTCGGGTGGAACTAAAACTCTTCTTGCGAACACCAACCATCACTTTGCTACAAATCACATCATCACATTGTCCACATCCATCATCCTCATCTTTACTACAAATAAATACAGGTGCGTTGACCGATATCTTTATATCATACAAGGTTAATTTATTGAGCATATTTATGAACATATTTATGGTTTTTTTTTGCCTGTCATAAATTTCGCGCATGCGTGCATAATTCTTTGTAAAAACCAGAATCGCGAGTGCAAATTTGATCCGTGCGTGTTAAAATATATAGAAAACAACAACCAAAACGTTTTTATCGAATTTGGCGAAAAAAAAAAAAAAATTAATTATATATTTCGATTTTTTCTCGGGTTCCGTTAACGAACCACTCCAGTTAGATATATATACGGTTATATATATATGTAAATACATCTACATATGTACATCGCCATATAGGTTAACGGAGTCAAAGTGCCTTTATGCAAAACCCCTTCTAGCTTCGCGCATATCACGCGACCCGGTATTCGGTATACTCAGTGCTACGTTTTCGCGACTTTGCTTTTTTTCTCTATTTCTCTTGTACGTGCACATCCGTAGTGCAACAACAACCACTAGTGCATACGTACATAGCTGCCAAGCACTAACAATTGCTGGTACGTACATACGAAAGTAAAGGCACAAGTAGGCCTTGTGTGAATACATTTTTTTGGCATTTCGGCATTCGTTTCTGCATTGTACACCTTCTACTGAAGTACGAGGTGACACATAAAACTATAAATTTTTTGAATTCAATTCTTTGCGTAACGCAAATCACTTGTGATACCGATTAACTGCATTTATATTTTTGAAGTGCATAAGCGAAATATTGTAACAATCCATAATAAAGCAAGCGTTGAGTTAATTTTCTATTGTTTTCCTTTTTATATCTCGTGTCGCACATTATTTGGCCTCTCTCTTTCGCATTTCACCTTTGTTGCGCTAAGGTGAAAAAGTTTGGGCTACTTCGATTTTACCTTTTTGATTTTGATTTCTTCTATTCAAATCGAAATGTCCAAACTTGACGATTTCACCCGTGCTTCTGATCGCGTTTTCAAATTTGAGATTGCCTTTACGGAAACTCCCTCTAATAGTCATACTAAATTTTCTTTGGAAATTCAAAGCTCCGAGCTAAAGGAGTTGTGGGCTACCGTAAAGGCACAGTATGAAAAGTGTCAAATTCAATTTGAATCCCAAACTAAAAGAAGTGCTGCTGATGATATCGCTGTCGTTGATGCGAAATACACCAGCACCTATCGGACATATGTTTCATGCTTAGCGAAGATTAATGAGAGAATTCATGATTTCAACCTCGCTTCCTCCGGTCTTCGCCATACTTCTACTCTTGATGGTTCTACCTTTTCAGAGCCTACTTCATCCAATAATATCGCACTTCCGCCTTGTGATACTGAAGTTTTTAAAGGTGACTATACGTCTTGGCCAACTTTCCGTGATTTATTTACGGCCATATACATAAGAAATAGTCGTTTGAGTAATGTCGAAAAATTGTATCACCTTATTCAGAAAACGAGCGGAGAAGCGAGAGAAATAGTTCGAAAGTCCCCTCTCACCAATGAAGGTTTTGAGCTCGCTTGGAATAATTTAAACCAAGCCTTTAATAATAAACGAATTTTAGTTAATGCTCAAATTAAACTTCTTTTTGATTTACCAGCTCTTTCTTCTGAAACTGGTTCTGGGCTTAAAAGTTTGCAACGCGGCATTAATAATTGTTTGAATTCGCTAAAATTATACGACGTTAATACTTCCGATTGGGATCCAATTATTGTTTATATGTGTATGCAGCGTTTACCTCAACGCACTATTGCTTTTCGGGAACACGGTATTAAAGACAAATCTGCTTTACCAAAGTGGTGCGAACTTGACGAGTTTCTTACTACGCGATACCGAACTCTCGAATGCGTCGATGAGTTAAAGACTTCTGTTTCCAACAAATCAAATTCGAATAAGCCGGCACCTAGCGAGGTTAGCGGTTCTAAACGACTTACACATACTTTTCACGCGAATGTGGTTGATTCAAGCTGTGTTCTTTGCAAGCAACCACACATATTGCGCAATTGTAAACGTTTTCTTAACATGCAAGTTTGCGATCGGTTTTCCAGTGTTAAGCGTTTTCAATGCTGTTTAAATTGCCTATCGAAAGGCCATCAGTTAAAGGATTGTAAAAGCGCCTACAATTGTTCCGTATGTCATCAACGCCATCACACGTTGTTACATCGTGAGTCACCTTCTTCTACGAAGACTCAGTCGGGATTACGTCCCACTAACACTACTTCTACTACTTCTAGAGTGCCTGCGTCGTCCGAGTTACGCTCCACCGCGCCAGGATTCCAACCTTCAGGTGCTTCTTCGGGGCTTCGCTCCAATCAACCTTCTACTTCTTCCGTAGCTCAAACGAGTGAGCATCATAGCTTCCATCAAAAAATACAGTCCACTACTAATACATCTTCGAATAGTGATTCTCCGAATCTTGCGTTTCCTCGAAACCAACGTGTACTTTTAGGTACAGCGCAAATCTATATTTGCCATTTGAATACCAATTATTCTGCTAGGGCTTTAATTGATCCAGGATCAGAAGCATCTTTCATTTCTGATCGCCTTCGTAAATTGATTAACTTGCCTACGTTTGCTACACAAGCCAGTATATCTGGGGTTAATCAATCGTTTTCTGCAAGCGCTAATCGACTCAGCTCCTTTGTTCTCGGATCACCTACGGATCCAAACGTGAAAATCGACGCCCTCGCTTTCGTACTTCCGCAAATCACTGGAAATTTGCCATCCTGTACAGTCGATTCAGGACTACGTCATAAACTACCGAACCTTAATTGGGCAGACGGAGACTTTTGGAGGACTTCCGCCATAGACGTACTTATCGGCGCCGACTTGTACCCACAGGTGGTGCTCCATGGAATTCATCGCAATCTACTTGGAAGTCTGACAGCTCAGCAAACCGTTTTCGGATGGACTCTTACTGGCCCCATTCCGGATTCCGAAGTCAGGTGTTTTACAACGAAGGTGGACATCTCAACGGATTCTGGGTTGGACACAATTCTTTCTCGCTTTTGGGAAATTGAAGAACCCCCTAGGAAAAGGATTCTATCGGATGCTGATCAATGGTGTGAGGACAACTACATGGCTACTACTCGGCGGAATGAATATGGGAGATACATTGTCTCTCTTCCTTTTAAAGTTAATTATCCTAATGAACTTTGCTTGGGAGATTCTCGAAATAGTGCTTTACGGCAGTTCCTTCGGAATGAAGCTTCGCTTCTTAAAAAACCCGAATTCAAAGTTATATATGACCAGGTAGTTGACGAATACTTGCAGTTATCGCATATGAAGTTAGTCGGTCCGCCTTCAAATCAGAGTTTGGTCACATATTGTTATCTTCCGCATCATGCTGTCATTAAACCAGAAAGTCTTACAACAAAACTTCGTGTTGTTTTTAACGCTTCAAATAAAACTTTCAATGGTAATAGTTTGAATGATGTATTGTACGTCGGTCCGGTGCTACAGTCTGACTTAGTTTTACTTCTCCTAAGATGGAGACTTTTTCGATTTGTTTTCAATAGTGATATTCAAAAAATGTATCGACAAATTCTTGTCGACCCAAGGCATCGTCCATTCCAACGCATTCTACATCGCTCTTCTACCGATGTGGAAGTCTCGGATTACGAATTACAAACGGTAACCTTTGGTGTCAACTGCGCACCATATCTTGCGATTCGCACTCTCCTTCAACTTGCAGCCGACTCTCAAGACACTTATCCCCTTGCCGCACATATTCTCCGACGATCCATGTATGTTGACGATGTTCTCGCCGGTGCGCATGATTTGCCTTCCGCTATAAAGGCCCGGAATGAACTCATCGACACTTTACATGGTGCTGGATTTTCCTTAAGAAAATGGACTTCAAATCGTAAAGAAATTCTAGTGGACCTTCCGAAAGAGCACCTATTAAAGGAAGAATTCTTAAACTTCGAAGATTCCAGTTCTACAAAGGCTTTAGGGGTACGTTGGAACGCCTGTACTGATAATTTCTATTTCAAGGTTCCTGCTATTGAGCGAAAGGATTCGCACACCAAAAGGGAACTGCTCTCCATGATTGCTAAATTGTTTGACCCTGTCGGATGGCTTGCACCTGTAGTTATTGTTGCTAAAAATTTAATGCAACTGGTCTGGCTTGAGAATATAGGTTGGGACGATTGTCTTTCTAAACCCATTGAACAAAAATGGCAACAGTTTTTAGATGGATATATGGATATAAACCTGATTAAGGTACCGAGATGGGTGAACTATTCTTTACAAGATGAAGTTCAAATTCATGCTTTCTCCGATGCTTCCGAGAAAGCATACGGGGCGGCGATTTTCATACGTATCCGTAAAACATCTACTACTTTCTACTCCCACTTACTTACATCGAAAACAAAAGTAGCTCCAGTCAAAACTGTTTCGTTGCCAAGATTAGAACTATGCGGCGCAGTACTTCTATGTGATCTTCTCGATTCACTCCTACCCGAACTTGATATTAAAGTCCACGATGTCTTCTGCTGGACTGATTCAACAATTGTTTTGTCATGGCTTCGAAAAACACCATCTACATGGACTACCTTCGTCGCTAATCGTGTTAGCAAAATTCAGGAGAAACCGTACGCTAGAAATTGGTATCACGTCGATTCAGCTAATAACCCTGCTGATTTATGTAGTCGTGGCCTTACTCCCCAGGCCTTAAGTATGAATTCGTTATGGTGGCATGGCCCATCCTGGCTTGTTAAGGATAGGTCCGAGTGGCCATCTTCTAGCCCTACTCATCTTGAAACTTCAATTGAAGCAAAAAAGGTTGCAGTACACAACTTGCTCATAAATGTTGAGGAAGACATTCTCTCTAGATTTTCGTCATTTTCGAGAGCTCTTCGAGTGGTTTCATATATGCTTCGGTTTTACTATCGCACTCACTGTCCTGCAGAAAATTCTAAGGGCTATTCATCCATAGTGTTGTCCAACGCAGAACTCCATAACACCAGAAAGTTCTTGACAATTCTCTCTCAGAAAACGCACTTTCAAACTGAATATAGTTGTCTTCTAAATCAAAAACCACTTAATTCTAAGAGCAGCATATTGACTCTAAACCCCTTTTTGGATAAAGAAGAAGTTATGCGTATTAATGGTCGCTTAGCTAACGCACCAACTCTTTCCTTTAGTGAACAGCACCCAATTATCCTTCCGTATGGTTCTCAGTTTTCGAAACTTTTAGTTGCCTTTATACATAAAATCACGATTCACGGTGGCAACTCACTTCTACTTCGATTGCTTCGTCAGGAATATTGGATTCCGAAGGCGAAAAATCTCATTAGATCTACTATTCATCGATGTAAAACGTGTCTGTTGGACAAGAAACGAAAGGCCTCTCAGATTATGGCTGCTTTACCCCCCGAACGGACTACTCTCAGTCGTGTATTCTCCATTACTGGTGTCGACTTTGCAGGTCCTTTTGACATAAAGAATTTTACAGGTAGAGCTTGCCTTATAACGAAAGGTTATGTTTGTATTTTTGTATGTTTCTCTACAAAAGCAATCCATTTGGAGGCAGTCAGTGATCTTTCGACACCTGCCTTTCTTGCTGCTTTTATTCGATTCGTTTCTCGTCGTGGTTGCCCAAAAACCATTTTCTCCGATAATGGTACTAACTTTGTTGGTGCTTCTAAAGCTTTCAAAAAGGATTTTGAAGCATTTCTAAAGCAGTTTCGTGACTCATTTTCCAATCACTTTTCCCATCAGCCTGTTGAATGGAATTTTATTCCTGCTGGGTCGCCTCATATGGGAAGCGGGAGTTAAAAGTTTCAAACTCCATTTTCGTAAAATGGCTCTTCCTCATATTTATGAGTATTTATGTGTATTTACACATTCGAGGAACTATCAACAGTTTTATCTCGTATTGAAGCGTGTTTAAATTCTCGACCTATTAGTCCTATGTCAGAAAACCCTGCGGATGTATCGGCTTTGACTCCGGGTCACTTCCTTATTGGGTCTCCACTTCTGGGTCCCCCAGAGCCAATTATTTCTGATATAAGCGCGAGAAATAGATGGGAAAAAATGAAAGCTTTGGGTCAACAGATCGTCTTAAGATGGAAAGAAGAATATCTTAAGGAAATGCATAGGCGATACAAATGGAAATATCCATCGCGCGATCTTGCTGTTGACGATTTAGTTGTTGTTAGTCAAGAAAATCTTCCCCCTACTTCGTGGAGGTTGGGAAGAATTCTTCGAGTATATCCCGGTAGCGATAAACGCGTCCGCGTCGCCGATATTAAAACCGAACGAGGAATGATTACGCGGTCCGTTACGAAATTAATCGTCTTACCTGACTAGCCCTTCCACCATTTTTTAACAATTTGTTATCCTAATCATAGGTCGCCATGAGTGCTAATGCTTCATCGACTCCTCTCGATAACAACAAGAGATGCAGATTATGCCAACGCACTCATCCTCTACGCTTCTGCAAAAAGTTCCTTTCGATGAACTTAGAAAAGCGATTACGGGTCATATTGTTGCACCGTTATTGCTCTAGATGTTTGGCACATTCACACATCGCGAAACATTGCACTAGCAAAATGGTTTGCAAATATTGTTACCGTCATCATAATACGCTTCTCCATGCGAATGAACGTCTAATCGTTCAACGCGAAGCTCGTCCTTTCGCTACGAGTGCTTCCGTTCAACGCGTCACCGTCCTTTTTCCGACGGCCGCCGTCTTCATACGCGTCCGTGCCGCCAGCTATCCTGCTCGAATCCTTATAGATTCTTGTTGCTGCACCAGTCGCATCTCGTCGTCAATGGTACGCCAGCTACATCTTCCAGTTTCCAAGGTTGATCTTCATCACTTTTGCCGAGTCACCCTGGTCTCGCGTCATGATTCATCTCAGCGCATCGACGTGCATGCCAAGATCGAACAAACACTCGCCTTTAAAACTCCTCTGGAAGAAATTGACGGGCGCGTAGCGGAACGTTTTTCGAATTTTCGCCTTGCGGATCCCTACTTTTATCGATCCACCGCCGTCTCGCTCATCCTTGGCTCAGAGATCTACCACAAGATCATCAGATCTGGACTCATTTCTAACCCTGGCCTACCTCTGGCGCAGGATTCTATTTTTGGATGGGTCCTTTCAGGCCCATGTTAGTAAACCTTTTATATGGATCCTTATTGATCCTGAATTTAGAAAATTCTTTACAATCAGACGTTTATAATTTTGAAATGCTCAATGAATTAATTCTTATATCGGTTATCAACGCATAGTTATTAAGTTAATATGTATGAATTTGAAATTGAACGGAAATGTATTCCATCAACAAATCATTATCTCTTGTTTTTCGTAATTTTGCAGCGCGAGACACTGCAAGAGTGGCGGCAATGTTCAGACCAAATCTCTTTCAATGTCTCCGCTAAAGCTGCACTTATGATAACAACTCTGGACATGTTGTAAGCCGTTAGCAACAAAAGCTTTCGTACTCTTGTTGCGCGGCAATCCAGGCCTCGGCCCTTTTTTTATTGTCTTTGCTTCGTCACTTGTTCAGACGAGAGCAACTAAGCAGCACGGAAGCAGTAATAAATAAACAACCATCAACCGGTGATCCCTTCTTCTTCTTCTTTTTGTGGCTTTATTATTTGGTGTTCACATAGTAAGTATTGCGCCGCAATATTATTTGCATACCTTTATTATACTCTTGCTAATATAATTCAATTTTAAATTTCGCACAATTCCGTGTCCACGACACGGCGTATTTGCTCAAAATTTGTCAATTGATGAACAGATGGTGCCTTACTTTGGCAGACATTCGGCAAATATGTTCATGAAAAACAAACCTGTTCGCTTTGGGTTCAAAAATTGGTGCTTGTGTTCCACAGAGGGCTACTTATTCAAAGTAATACCACAGATAACTCATCATATAGATGTCCAGCGGCCAAGGAAAAAATGTGTCAAAAAGTTCGACAAATTCGATAAGAGCTTTTTGGCCTCTAATGTCACTTACACAAACACCGCTTCACACGCATTGTGCTCTGTTTTGAGATACAGAAATATGTGATTTTTAGTCAAAACGGCGCTTGTCTGTTATCATACCTTTTAAGCAGGCAGTCGGGATTGAGTGTTGATGGTCAAACGCGTAAGCGGGAGTGTCTCGGACGACAGGTTCGCGGTTCGATCCTTACTGTAGCTGCTAAGATTTTTTAATGGCTTTTTTTTAATATATGATATTTATTTTTTACGACCCGTGAAAACAATGTCAATGAAAAATTAATTTGGTTTCTAGATCTCTTGATTAGTGAATTGTTTGGTTTTGGAGACACATCAAATTGTTCCCAAGTTTTAAAATCAATCAATCAAGCGCAGCATACGGTTACAAACAACCATGCAGCAAAAAGATTCGGTTGATGATGACAGACGCTCATGGACGTACCTAGGTATGGGTAGAGGAGGGTATTTCCCCCCTCGTAATTCTATATTTTATATACATATGTAACGAAATCTTTATTCTTTTCTATTCTATTTGAATTTTATATTCTGAATTTGGAAATGTAGTTATGTTTTTTCCCCCTTTAATTTGTTGCTGGGTACGCCCAGGTACTTGCTTTTCGCAAAAAAGAATGAAAAGATCGGCACAATTTGCCAAAACGAATTGAATTGTTCAACGGTCACTACATTGTCGCAATACAGTTACGCCGACGCAAAGGATAGACCTGCTGGCGCCGCAGGTATTGGCAATGCGTTGCCTTAGCAACGATGTGTATGTATCATGCTAAAGAAAATAAAGACAAAAAGCTAAGATTAAAAAAATGTTGCTTCTCGCCCAGCCTTGAACCCGAGGCGAAATTTACGAAAACGAAATTACGGATATCTGGGGGGTTACTATGTAACTCGATTCGAAAGTTAAATTTTGGGGAAACGGATTTTTCGCACCAGCTAACTCGAATTCGGAAACATATATAATACTTTCGGTTTTCCGTATCCGATTATCGGATATTAAACTCTACTTTCGGAAGTGCGGTACTATGCAATTCGAATTTAGCTGTCAAAGTCGCTCGAAAGTCGACAATTTTGTTCGTTTGGTGTGGAGCTAACGGATAAAACCCGAAAAATGGGAAAAAAAATCAAAACAGCGAGCGGAAACGCAAGAAAATGTAAGTATTTCTAAAACTTATGCACATTAATGGATAAATATTAATATAAAACTCTTTCAATAGGGAAAATTCAATGAAAAATCAGGGGGGTTACTATGTAACTCGATTCGAAAGTTGCAACTGCTCGAAAGTTGAATTCGATCCGAATTTAAATTCGTACTATGTAAGATTTTCGGATCGAGTGAAAAGTGCTGCTATTAATTGGAACTATTTTTGGCCGTACTTTCGAATGTATTAATTTAAATTGGCAGCATCTATTAAAAGAAATGCCAAAAATAGTAAACATTGAAAGTAAACAAATATTTAATAGTGTGTAAAATGGATTCGGTTGCCTTATGGATGGATAATGAAGACGAGCGAGTGGAACGTGCTCTGCACAGTGCGACCGAGATCTATTGGGGGTGCGGGCAACTGACGAACAACGTGGTGGGGAAGGGGCAGACACCAATTCATGAGTCTTTGGCATCTCAATTGTTTCGCAGTTAATTGCAATTGCTCCTTCTTGCTCGGGGTCGTTGCACTTTGCCGGCGTGGTAGTGTCGTTGCAGGTTGGGGGTGTTCTGATGTTGACGCCAAATTTGCAGACCCCGCCAATACCATCCATCACCCCTCTCATATCTAACAAATCAGCGCTCCAGCGCTGTGAATGAACACATTTTTGCTGGGCCACCACCTGTGCCCGATAAATTAATACGGTTCTTTCGTAATTTACTTTTGAGATGTGTCTTGTGATCTGCCCAAACCTAAAACATACATATATAAGATGAGCAAAATTTGGTTTAAGTAATCGTTTACTTACTTTTTTCGAACCGGCCACATCCCGCATTGGTGGCCCGGCTGCTTTTAATTCTTCAGCCAATCGCTTCCATAAATTATTTGTTGCTTGCTTGGCGTCTGGAGCCTTTACATACCCCTTTGCTAATTGTGGGTGGTCCGCCATAAAATTTAGCAACATTTGAAATTGCGTTTGTTTTGTGTGCTGGGGGGTTACTATGTAACTCGATTCGATCGGGCACAGGTGGTGGCCCAGCAAAAATGTGTTCATTCACAGCGCTGGAGGAAGCAGTTATTGATTTGTTAGATATGAGAGGGGCGATGGATGGTATTAGCGGAGTCTGCAAATTTGGCGTCAATATCAGAACACCCCCAACCTGCAACGACACTACCACGCCGGCAAAGTGCAACGACCCCGAGCAAGAAGGAGCAATTGCAATTAACTGCGAAACAATTGAGATGCCAAACACTCATGAATTGGTGTCTGCCCCTTCCCCACCACGTTGTTCGTCAGTTGCCCGCACCCCCAATAGATCTCGGTCGCACTGCGCAGAGCACGTTCCACTCGCTCGTCTTCATTATCCATCCATAAGGCAACCGAATCCATTTTACACACAATTAAATATTTGTTTACTTTCAATGTTTACTATTTTTGACATTTCTTTGAATAGAATAGCCAATTTAAATTAATACATTCGAAAGTACGGCCAAAAATAGTTCCAATTAATGGCAGCACTTTTCACTCGATCCGAAAATCTTACATAGATAGATAGATAGATAGATAGATAGATAGATTCTTTTATTTAATTAAAAATTTCCTGTTAACAAAAAATATCCTTAAAACTAATTTACAAAGAATTTACGACAATGACCCAGGGTCGTCTGTCGGAAGATACACTCAACGGAAACATTAAGATATTTAAAACATTAAAGTTACAACAAAAGTTTCTCAAAAACTAGTTATATTCATTTAAGATCAGTTTTCTATATTTTAAAGCACTCGCGACAAACCACACTACACTATTCCAACCACCAGAACCAATACCATTTAATCTGTTAATCACTTCGTCCTGGCCTAAATAAAACTGTCCAAAATACCTATATCTCATTTCTTTCAGTATTGGACATCTTCCTAAAAAGTGTGTCAAGTCTTCCAATTCATTTAAGTTACAGAGAGTGCAGTTAAGTTTCTTGTATACTCCGAGATAAATAAGGTCGCATCTGGTCTTCAGAATCCAAGATATCTTATAATTTTCAGTTGTGTTGTTAATATAGCTTTTTCCAATATTGTGATCGAGGTACTTGTACAACCGGGAGCTGTTCATAGCTCTTTCCCATGTTTTTTGTTTGTTCGTCCGATTCACACTTGAGAGTAATAAGTCTATTTTTGCACTCCATAGCCTCCTATCAGAATTGTCAAAAACTAGATTGATGTTTAACTTGCTTCCTAAGTCCTTAACTGCCGTTGCCCAAAAGATTTGTCTCTGTAGAATTATTTTTGTAAGTCTATGTGGTAGTCTGTTTGAATCGTAGTCAAATATGGTTTTGTAGATATATCTAAGGTGGAGTTCAAGTGTATATAAATGACAGTTTGCAAAGTCAGTTGCCAACAGAATACAATACGAGGGTGTATTGGTGGGTAGACGCAAAATTCTTTTTAAAAAATAGAATTGCGTTTTATCGACTTCGTCAAACAGTTCATAGCCCCAAACTTGTGCAGCGTAGCTTTGAATCGCTCTTGTTACTGCCAAGAATAAATTATATTTTGCCGATAATTTTATTTTGTCTTTGGTAAGAAACGATCTCCAGGTAGCGTTTATGCTGTTCTTCGCTAAACTACTTCTATTCTGAACATGTTTCTTAAAACTTAATTTTGGGGTCATCGTAACACCTAAATAATTGTATTCTGTCGTAATTGGTATTTGTTCTCCTTTAAACGTCCATTTCTCCCTTTCTGCCAGTCTACCACCTTGTCTAAAAACCATAATAGCTGACTTCGCTAAATTTACTTGCATATTCCACATGTCACAAAATTTTTCCAGATTCAAAATCATTTTCTGCAGTTTATTCACATCGTCCGCCAAAATGACTATGTCATCGGCATATAAAAGAAGTTTTATATTCATATCATCAATCCAGATACCTTCTTCCAGGCTGTCATGCAAGTCATTTAGATATATCGAAAACAGTAAGGGTGACATCAGACAACCTTGTTTCACACCTGACGAAATACAAAATTTTTCTGAAATTTCATCTCCTGTCCATATCACAGAATCAGTACATTTATAAACACTCTCGATGAAATTTACCATTTTAGTCGAAATGCCTATGTTATGTAATTTGTAAATTAAAAGATGCCTTGGGACCGTGTCAAATGCTGCCTTAAAATCCACAAAAAATGCATAAACCTTCTTTTTTTCGCTAAATTTGATGTGAATGATTGATGTCAGGTTGTAAATGTTGTCTGCCGTGGAGTACTTTTTTCGGAACCCTGCCTGATACTCTGTAATTAGACTTCTACTCTCCAACCAACTTACAAGCCGCTGATTTAGTATACCCATCATTATCTTGGCGATACAATTCATGAATGAGATACCTCTATAATTCGACACTATATCCTTGTCACCTTTCTTGAAGAGTGGGAAAATAACACTGGTTTCAAAAGCTCTATCTGCGCGTCCACAATTATATAGTCTAGTGTAGGCTTTAGCCAGTTCGTCAAGGAATTGTATGTCTGCATTAATAAAGAATTCATATGATATTCTATCAAGTCCAGGGGCTTTTCCAGGTTTTGTTTTATGTAGCATTTGAACAATTTCTGCCGAAGAGATTCGTTTATCTAGACTTTCGTCCGATACTGGCAAAGCTACATAATAGATTTGGTGTGCAGCAATGGGTGGATTGAGAAGGTCATTGAAATATTGACTAAACTCCACTGCGGGTATATCAGCTTTTGACACGGAATTCGAGCCTCTAATCACCTTAACAAGATCCCACCACTCTGCACTAACCTTTACCTCATTTATTCGTCGCTCTATGTCTTCATAATAATCTTTTTTGCTAGTTTTACATTGCTCCTTGTATCTTTTGTTTGCAACGATGTACTCTTTCTTGTCACCCTCTGAACCAGATTTATGAAATTTCCTTAAAAACCTTAAAGAAACTTTTCTAGCCGCTAAGCATTTCCAGTTGAACCATTCTGATTTTTTGCCCAGTTTACTCGCTGTTTGTTTTCGCACTGCCGCAGAGTTTATTATATTTGTGAAATCACTTAAACTTAGCTCATTCGTTTCTCGTTTCTTTTTTCCCATTTCGTTTATTAGCCGGCTATTATACAATTTTACTCGTGAGCTATCCCAAATCAATTTTGGTAGAAGACATTCACGCTTTTCGAAGGTATCATTAAGTTTAATCTTCATTTTAAGTGCAATAGCCATGTGGTCAGACCACACCTTATCTTCTACCTTAAAATCTAACACAAGATTCATTATGTCTCTAGAGACAGCACATATGCCATTTACAGACTCTCCTACACTGCTTATAAAGGTAAAGTTTCCCATATCATCACTTTTTGTCATCCCGTTTACTACTATAAGTCCAATATCTTCACAAAAACCCATAAATTCTCTACCATTTCTATTTATTACTTTGTCTTTTGAAACTCGCCTTTCTTTACATCCAACCATTTCACTCTGCAATAGTTCATCAATGTCTACTTGCAAATCTCCAATTCGTACATTCAAGTCCCCGATCATAATAGGATTCATAAAGTCATGTTGGTCGAAACAATGTTTAACAATGTCAAATTCTTGGGTCCAATTGGAACCTTTTAGATACAACGGCACAATACTGACTTTACTTCCTGCCACAGACAACTCAATAACATCTACACTCTCTATACACTTAAACGAATATACGACACCCACTCTATTTAAGTCCTTTTTAATACCATATAAATTTCCTCCACTGGCACGCCCATATTGGCTCAAGCGTACTGCAGATTTCCAGTAAAGAGAGAAACCATTAAAATATTTTTGGTATCTATCAAAATTGTCAGACTCTATATGTGTTTCCAATAAGATAAATATGTCAAAAGATCTTAAATAGTCAAAGAACTCGTTAAATAAAGTTTTACTGCTTAGGCCATGGACGTTATAAGACACAATTTTTAACTCATAGTCATTTTGAAAAGTGTTTGCTGTTGGTTTGTCACGATTGCTTTTTACATTTAAATTCTTGCTTACTATTCTATCTTTTAGTTTTTTGGCTTACTCTTTTCTAATAATACATTACGGCTTAAGCTTATTTTTGCCAAATCCCTACCATATATCGATGAAAGTATTTTTTCAGCTGGTTGGTTTTTACACATCAGCACCTTGTCGTGATTAAAGGCCATCCACTGGTTGTTTATGCCAATACTATCGCCCTTGACTACTATTTTCTGATGCTGATTTAACGTTGTCAAGTCTTTTTTTAATTGCAATAACGCCTTTTTATTTTGCTGTTTTTCTGCGCTTAGATCCCTTTCAATAAATATACTACTGCCCTTCTTACAATCTTACATAGTACGAATTTAAATTCGGATCGAATTCAACTTTCGAACAGTTGCAACTTTCGAATCGAGTTACATAGTAACCCCCATGATGTTTGCTGTTACACCAAATACAGTACGTGATCGACCCAGCTAAAATCATAAATGTATGTTGCAAAAAAGAATATCACAAGCAAGAAAAGAAATTCTAAATTAATTCAATCCGGCAAAAGTTCTGGATGAGCACATGCATCTGTGTGCGTAAAATAGCTTTGCGAAAAAAAGCTGTAATTCAGAGCTTGAAATTTTGGTGCCGTTTTCGTCGATATGATGAGTTATCTGTGGTAATACCGTACACGGCCGCAAGCGCCATTCATAATCGTCAAATAGGCCTTGGCGCTCAAACAGTTCTCAGACTTTTGTCAGTTGTGGAAAACCCAAGAAGCCATCATGTATATTTCGATCATTTTTTTACGTCTTACTATTTGATGTGTCTTTTGCTACTGGAACCATAAGACATAACAGAATGGGTGGTGCTGCCCTTGAAACAGGCAAAAATTAAAAAAAGGCGAATCTGACCATGTGTTTAACAAAACAAATGACATCTTAATTGTACGTTGGCAGGATAACTCCGAAGTTCAATACTCTTAATAGCCGTCTTTACAGAAATTACATCTCAACTTTCGAGGCGAACATCAAGTCTAACCCTAAAGCTTTTTGGCGATTTATTAAATCCAAAAAAGTGAATTCTAGTATTCCCTCTGCACTGTCCTACAACGGCACTACTGCAAACTCTTCCCTTGAAGCAGTTAATCTTTTTGCTCAGTTTTTTAAATCTAACTTCCTCCCTGTAGATCCACTCCAATCCGAAGCACCGATTTATGCTAGAGATACTTTTCTTGACTTTGGTGCTTTGACCTTAAGTACAGAGGATGTGCTGCGTGGTATTTCTTCACTAAAGGCTTCTTCTCAAACAGATGTGGATGGCCTGTCTGCCCTTCTGCTAAAAAAGTGCTCCTTGTCGCTGGCATATCCTTTGAAATGCTTGTTTAATAAATCCCTTTCTACGGGTGTTTTTATTAACGCGTGGAAGGTTGCATTTATCACGCCAATTTTTAAATCTGGGAATAAGAATGATGTTAATAACTACAGGCCTATCTCCAAATTGTCAAGTATATCTAAACTGTTTGAATGCATTGTAAAGGAGAAGGTATATTTCGCAGTTAAAAGTCTGATTTGTCTCAATCAGCATGGCTTCGTTCCTGGTCGCTCGACCGTTTCTAATCTCGCGACCTTTGCGCATGACTGTATCTCCGCCTTTAACGCCGGATTTCAAGTTGATACCGTTTACACGGATTTCTCAAAGGCATTTGACAGGGTATCTCATCGCATTCTGGTTCTTAAACTAGCCCAGCTTGGGTTCCACTCCATCTTCCTCGAATGGATCCGATCTTATCTTAGCAATAGGCAATGCATTGTTGCTGTTGATGGCTTTCATTCTGAGCCATTCACTGCTACTTCCGGGGTTCCCCAGGGCAGCATCCTTGGTCCTCTGTTCTTTGTACTCTTTATCAATGATATTAGTAGCTGCTTTTCCAAGAGTAAGTTCCTGCTTTATGCGGATGATCTAAAAATTTACACTGCTGTCCGCAGTCCTTGCGATGCTGACGATCTACAGTCTGATTTGGACAACGTCAACCTGTGGTGCAATAGAAACCAGCTCTCATTAAACCTAAAAAAGTGCTTCTATATGACGTTCTGTAAATCGTCAGCTTTTATCCAGTCCTCATATCATATTGCTAGTACGCCTCTCGAGAGGCTAAGCGTCTTCACAGACCTTGGTGTAATCTTTGACCCCAAGTTGTCGTTTGTTAATCATGTGAACTTCATTATCTCTAAATCCTATTCTTTGCTAGCATTTGTCCGTCGTAATAGTTTCGAATTCTCTGATCCCTACACCCTCAAGCTCCTGTACACTTCTTTTGTTAGATCTCGTCTAGAGTATGCGTCTTTTGTCTGGAATCCATATTATTCTTCTCATTGTAATCGTATTGAACGAATTCAAAAAAACTTCTTGAATTTTGGCCTTCGCTCTCTAAAGTTTTCCAATCCCATTCCTCCGTATCTATCGCGTTGCTCTCTCATAAACCTTAAATCTCTTGAGAGTAGAAGAACCATCCTCTCTTTGGTGTTCGTCCATGAGGTTATTAGTGGTTCTGTTGATTGTCCTTACCTCCTGAGTCTAATTAACTTCAATGTTCCTTCTCGTGTCCTCCGTCACTACGACTTATTTGTCATATCTCCCTGCAGGTCTAATTACGCCTTGAATGCCCCTTTGGTGAGAGCGCTGTCCGAATTTAACAAGATCTGTGGTTCTCTTAACCTCGATCTTTCGATCTCCAAACAAGAATTAAAATCACGTCTGAATTACTTTTATAAATAATGCCATTATCTTATTGTTATTCTATTCTTAAGTTATATTCCTATTGTTATTCTATTTTTAAGTTCTTATATTGTTGTCTGCCTAGTCTGTAAGTTCATTTACTGTAGACTTGAAATAAATAAATGAAATGAAATGAAAAGTTAGTGTAGCCACTAACTTTGATTCAATTTCACCAACTTTTAATGCAAAACGGTTCGATAGAAAGCAAAGGAAAACTATCCATGAGCAGCAGCCAAATGCGATACGCAATTACAATAACTTTATGGGCGGTGTGGATTTACACGACCACGCAGTCGCTAATTATAGAATCTGCATACGTGGCAAGAAATGGTGGTGACCATTGTGGATAAATTGTCTTAATAGCACAGTTGTTAATGCTTGGAAACTGCACGTACTTTGTGCTAAAGTTAATAACGAACAACCTATGTCTCAATTATCGTTCTTGTCCTCTGTAGTAAAGGGGTTACTACTTTACACTGGGTTAGAAAAACATGATGATATAAATATGTTTGAAAATGAGGAACCACCAACTTTGCCACGTATAAATCAATTAAATCACGTTGTTCAAATACTTCCACTGAAAAAAAGATTGAGATGCAAGCAATGCCATATGAGCACCCGATTTCAATGCACGAAATGTAATGTAACTTTACATCCTAAGAACTGCTTTGAAATGTATCATAATAATAAGTAAATGCATGTAGAGTACTCGTAAATATATACATATATATATAAGTAATGATGATTTCAAATCAGAGTAAACAACAGTTATAAATTAGATTACATTACATTACATTACTTTTACAGTCCGCTTACATACACAAACATATGTACATTATAAAACCATATGCACGAAAATGTATGTATATGTACATCGCAAATATATATTCATATATATTTCAATCAAAATAAAAGTCTGTTAACTTAAAAACTGTGTTTCTTGTCAAAAAGGGCAATGGTTACGTATTTTGTTAAATTATAATATATGCAGTACAAGTCTTATTTTCATATAGTTATATGCCCGTGCAGGTAGGTAGGCCCACTATAATGCTGATTTCGATCTACCGATAAAATAAATATGGTAAGTTTTTATCTATATGTACAGAGAATCGTATTATGTTCAACTTTCTCCTTGGTTGCAACTACATACTTCCGATGCGTAGTTAAAAAGTTACAGTAACTTAAACTTGAAAAATGTGTAATTTTGCCGAATTTGGCTTACGTATTTTGCCAGCGTGTCTTTAAAGACACACCAAAATATTTCAAGTTAGAACACGCTTAAATCTTTAGAAAACTGAAAGTTTCATTATTTGTATGTCAACTTTGTTCTTTTGGTAAGCAGTATTAAGTGTTTTATTTAATTTTTTTAAAACCCTTAAAAAAGTGGTCCTGTTTATACCAGTTTTACACTAAGTGAAACCCTAAAATTCGGAAATAGTTGTTCGCAGTTTGAAAGCCAACGAATGTAGGTTTCCGAAAATGTAAAAATATTGAATATACGTTAAAAACTGTAATTTTCAGAATTTATCAAAGTTGCCGTGTCTTTAAAGACACGGCGGTAAAAAATGGGTTAATCTTACGATATGCGTCAAAACAGAACACCAATAAAGTTTTGCCAAAGTTGAGAAAATAAAAATTTACCGATTGGATAAGCGCGGCAATTCAAAATTCAAAATTCCCGTTCTTTTTTGATCATACGGTATAGAAATGTAAAATACGTTGCTAATGGATTTGCTTCAACTGCCTCACCAATGCAGTCGTTGCAACGATATAATGCAGTATAATGACTCAAACACTTGGAGATTTTACATTGGACACATACAAATCGTGTTTTGATACATGTATATATTATTATTCTTGGATTCCTTGCATTGTTGACAGGGGCGGATTCAGAAAAATATTTGGGGGAGGGGTTTCAAGAAGTAATTCTTTAATATTCATAAAATGCCAAAAATGCCTTTTAATTTGTATGTAGTTTTAAAGTCGACCATAATATTACGGGGGGTTTCAACCCCCAAAACCCCCCTGAATCCGCCACTGATTGTTGACAATTCAGCTTTGAAGTCGAAAGGTAGCTGATTTATACAGAACAGTGTCAATTGTTGGCTATAAATAAGAAAAAAGATCTTCTATTGACCACTTAGTTCCATCTATCCCAAAGAAAAAACATTCCGTTCAAGCAGAACATGCTCAACATGTTATTGTTCTTGATGAAATGATCGGATATCGACTTCATTATCGCCTTCGTCATCGGTGTCTTCACGTTAAACTACCATATTTTACATCAGTATCGAAGCTTCGTTTTCTTCAGGGTCCAAAAGATAATTTGCAACATCGTCATTATTATCTCCAGCAGCAGCCGAAATAATATCTTAATTTTGTTTCTCTAGAAGCATTGGTTTCCGCTATTGCGTAAACTATTTTTTCAAAGAAATCATCCTCTCTGATTCAACTCCAGCATTTCAGTTCACAAATAACGTTCACCTTATCCCCAAAATAGCATTCTCTTCCTTCCATCTTTGTCACAGAAAAAACCACATAAATTCTTTCAAATCAGGAATGTAATTAAATTGACACTAATAGCCTATTTCCACCGAGTGCTTAAATGCATTTATTTAAGGGCTCGGTTAAGCTTGAGAACTGTCAAGCGTTTCCACCGAAACTGAGTTAACTCCAACAGCTGGTTTTTGTTTACATTTTTGTTTGGTCAAGCCAAATTCTGCATTTTTTCTGGGCAGCCACAGCTTACCCATCGCCGCCATCTTCTTGTATACGTATGACTCACTTTGATACAAAAACAATTGCATGGGAATTAGAGCATTTAAATGCGATGTTAAGCGTTGTTTAAGCGTTAAATGCATTTAGGGCCCGGTGGAAATAGGCTATAAAACACGGATATAACCATGAATGCAATGGATAAATATTAATTTTGAATACGAAAATTATAATGTACTAACCCAAAAGAAGATAAAAGTCAAGGCGAGTGAAGAACACTTGGACCAGGTAGATTTTGCGCCAACTTATGCCACTTTTACATAGAATGACACAAAAAAGTGCTTCAAATCGGGTCAGATGGAAAAGCTGACTTGAAGCACGTAAGGGACTGAATAAGGAAATAACGCAAAAAATATTTATAAACCATTCTGGCAACCATTAGGTGGGAAATAAGAAAACATTGTAAATAACTGTCAAATTTGTATGAAAACACACCGTGGTCTGGCCAGACCATGGTTTTGGTTTTTGTGTTTAGAAAGGACCAGTTTAGGTTACCATGAAATATGAGCTCGATACCTTAACTACAACATTACTAAAAGTGGATCCAAAGTTCAATATGGTCTGACCAGAACCGGGTGTCCACAGAAGGGATAAAACAAATTAATACAAAAATCAGAATTGCTTTTGTTCTCGCAAAATAGTTGTATTTTCAGTGTTCCCAAAAGAATTTGAATTTTATGTTTCGTTTTAAGAATTTTATGTAAGCATACCTATGTATACATACATATATGTACAATTTTATGCAACATGTATTGAAAACAATAGGCAAAAATAAAAGTATAAAAATTACGTTAATACATATAATTAATTACGTTCCCGAAATCTTGGGGACGCCACTGTCACAATACAACTATGTACGAGCCTTAAGCTCTCCGTATGATTTGCAAGTGCTGCCATGCCCTAGTTATTTTTCGTGTGGACTTTGTGAATTGAAGTTCAAGGACAGAAGTGCACACCAGAATTTGAACAGACGCAAACATGTACACGTTTATCATTTTTTTTTTTTGATCGTGGAAGGCAAGCGGAGTCGAAAAGAAGCCGTCCACGAGGTCAGACGTCGACCGATGCCAGTGGGCGAATTAAATGTAAAGTTATATAAATTTCAATAAATAAGTTGTAAAACCAAGTACAAGTTTCAAATTCTGTGAATTTCTGTCCTTGCCGCCTACGGATTTGCTGAAATATCCATATTCGTTCGATGCTGACAAGAGCTCGGGCCAAAGCTGTGGTCGCCGGGAGCCAATCAGCGATATGGATGCGGAAGAGCCAGTTAGCGCTATTCCAGGTGATCAAATTTCGATTTTGGTGTCTAGCATAAACGCACTCCGAGTGTGTCGAGGAGCTGCGTAGTGATGCAGTACGCAGCCAGCAGTGTGACGGTGGCAGTTTCGTCAACACTGCGCCGGTAAACGCGTAGTCGTACGTTGAAGCGCAGCCAGGGCTTTCGTCAACGCAGATACCGTCACGTATGCTGCAAACGCCGACGTCGGCCGAAGGCATGCTGTCGTTAACGGAAAACGCTGCCGTAAAATTGTTTCCGCTGCCAACCCTTGATAGCAATCCTGAGGATTGGCCACTTTTCGTGTCGAACTATAACGACACCACGGCCGAGTTTCAATATAACAACCGGCAAAACCTTATGCGGCTGCATAAGGCGCTGCAAGGTGCGACCAAACGTGCAGTAACGTCCTTACTTATTTATCCCGACGAGGTACCGAACGTCATCAAGGATTTAGAGTTCAATTTCGGCCGCCCGGAGTTGCTCATAAAGGCTCAGCTTCAAAAGGTTCAGAGGTTCCATGCAATCGGCGATAGCCAGTTGGATCAAATACTGACCTTTGCGAATCAAGTTAGAAATATAGTTGCATTTTTCAAATCCGCCCGTTGCGAACATCACCTGATGAATCCAACTTTGTTGGAGTCTCGTTTCAAAGCTACCACCGCCGAGGCAGTATGAGTGGAGTCAACGTGCCGCAAACATAGTCCCGTTTCCTACAGTGGAACAATTCAGCGAGTGGCTAAGTGACGTTGCCAAGGTAGTTTCTTTGTTGCCAGGAGTCTCAGACTCGTCGCTTCGTTCCATTCACGCCGGCGCAACGCAGTCGACGCCAGCAGCGCAGTCGCGCACTCAGACTCGTCAGTCGGTACCCAGGGAAAATGGCGCACGCCGGTTATTTCACAGCAATGAAGTACAGCCAGAACAAAAGGTCAGTTGTTTGCAGTGTGGGGCCTCAAAATATGCAAAGTTTTTAATTTTGTTTTGTTTTGAGCAATTCAAAATTTTTTGTTTGTTGCTTGTATTCCAGATTGTAAATGGAACATAGAAAAGAGCATATTTTGAGGCCCTTAATTTTTTAAGGAATAAGTATGAGAAATGATGAAAATGACTATGGTACATTTTTGCTATTATTTCGATGAGAATGGAAACTACACCAAATAATTTGGCTGTGTTGTATTATTTGATGTTTTCGCTTTCATTTAACACCTAACTTGATACTTGATTTACGAAAAATGTGCATGTTTTCGACCATCAAACAAAACGCCTTAAAATTCCATATTGTCCGACTTTGAGGTCCAATTACCGCGGAATTTTAAAACTTATAAAAATAAATTGCATTGAAAAAGAAGCCGTGAGGTGTTGATAATGCAACGAGGTGAAAATGATGTCAACCGGCTTATTGGTTTAGAAATTACAATCCAAAACGTGAAAAAAGTCAGGGAAAATCCGAAAAAGTGACGCCCATTTTTTGCGAAAACGGAAACTAAGTTTTAAAAACGGTTTGCGGATTCGAAATCAGCGCTCCCTAATTACCCTAGAACTGATGTCAAACCCAGAAAAGCCATTTTGCTGTTGATCAGTGTAATCGACTATGCTTTGGATGTCTCCGAAAGGGACATAACCTCTCAAACTGCCAGTTGAGCAAAACGTGTGGCATCAGTGGGTGTACGCGCAAACATCACGAGAGCTTACATCAAGCTTCGCCGCCTAGTCCAGCTGCCGACGTCGCTCCAGAACGCCTATTAAATTGCATGTCTGACGTACAGTCGATTTTGTTAAAAATCTTACCAATTATTTGGTAGAGCCAAACGGAGCTTTGCCTGGGTATGCAATGTTGGACGAAGGGTCCTCAATTACGCTTCTTGAAGACAATGTTGCTGTCAAACTAGGTCTTAGGGGTCAAAATGAGCCATTAACACTGCAGTGGTACGGTAACAGCCAAACAAGAGAGAAATCTCGAAGAGTCGCTCTTAGCATAAGGGGTGAGGACAGTGCTGCAAAATTTCAGCTCAAAAATGTACGTACTCCCTGAATTTGCCCCAACAGACGTTCGAAAAGCAGCAGTACCACCATTTGCCGTCATTACCATTAAGAAGCTACGTGGGTGCCAGGCCTGTAATATTAATTGGTCTTGACAATAGTCACTTAAGTTGTTGCCCACGAAACCGTTCAGACGAGAGCTGATGAACCAATCGCCGTTTCTACACAATTGGGGTGGGTGGCGTACGGCCCATTAAACAAATGCCAAATGGTGCAGCCACGCTTGTTGCATGTTCGAGAGTCGCACTCACTGCAAGAACTGCAGAAGTTGGTGAATGAGTATTTTTCGATCGAGAATTTTGGGGTGCGCAGTATTGATGTAGTTTTGGAGTCTGATGATAATCGCCGCGCCAAGGCGATTCTGCTTGAAACAACGAAGGACATCGGCAAGCGGTATGAAGTCGGTTCGCTGTGGCGAAAAGACGAGCCTGCACTTCCCGATAGCTATGACATGGCCTACAAACGTTTGATGAATCTGGAGTCGAGAATGGCAAAAGATGACATATTTGCCGCTAATTACCGGAACGAGATCAACAAATATTTAGAAAAGGGTTACGCTCGCCTTTTGCCGCAACCGGAGTACAGGAAGGTGAATGCGGCAACGTGGTATTTGCCACATTTTAGGGTGGTAAATCCACATAAGCCAAATAAACTGCGACTCGTTTTCGACGCCGCGTCAAACGTGTCATCCCTGTTAAAGGAGCCGGAGCATGCCCAGTCGCTGATAACAATCATGCACAAATTTCGCCAAGGGTTAGTTGCCATCGCCGCTGACATTCAAGAAATGTTTTCGCAGGTTGGCATTAGATCTGCCGACCAAGATTCGCAGCGCTTCTTGTGGCGCGATGGGGATCCTGCCAGGTCAGTCCGCACATATGTCATGTCATCGATGATTTTCGGAGCCATTTGTTCGCCATGCTGCGCCGAATATATTACAAATGTTAACGCCGCCAAATATGAGTCCGTCATGCCTCGAGAGGTTGCAGCTGTGGTGAACAATACATATGTATGTTGACGACTTGGTCGTCAGCTTCAACAGCCATAAAGAAGCAGAAGAGGTAACGGGTGAAATCATCGCAATCAACGCAGAGGCTGGATTCAGATTGAGGAAGTTCATTTCCAACGACAAAGTCCTCCAAGCCAGGTTGTGCGCTGGTGTTGGAGAAGTAGCAGACGTCATGAATATGGAGCGAAAGTCAACTGTTGACAAGGTATTAGGTTTCTTTTGAAATACGGCTACGGATTCGTTTGAATTTCACATACAATTTCATAAAATCGCCCGAGATATGTTGAGTTGTGCACGACCACCGACAAAAAGAGAACTTTTGGGTATCATCATGGCGATTTACGATCCGTTTGGACTTCTCGCTAATGTTACCGTTTGCATGAAACTACTTATGCAGTCTCTGTGGAAACGCCAGATCGAGTGGGACGAGTCACTTCCTCACCAGCTGCACATGCAATGGTCAGCATGGTGGGAGAGCTTTCAAGATGTAACAAATTTTTCGGTTCCGCGTTGCTACTCACCACTCTTGATGTCAGCAGATGAAATTCAGTTGCATGTGTTCGTGGATGCCAGCTCCAGTGCTTATGCAGCGGTGGCTTACCTACGCATGGCAAAGGGGGCGGAGGTTAACATCGCATTTGTCGCCGCTAAAGCGCGTTGCGCGCCTTTGAAGGGTATGACTATACCACGTTTAGAATTGCAGGCCGCAATTCTTGGTTGCCGCTTGGAAAGATCTGTGAGGGAGTGTCACGAGTTTCCTATACATCGAGTGGTATTTTGGAGTGACTCCAAAACTGTACTGCTCTGGATTCGTTCCACCACCAGGGAGTACAAACAATTCGTCGCCAGCAGAATAGCAGAAATGGCGCTGGTTGTCAACCTCAGCAAATGCCGCCGACAATGCCACAAGAGCCAAGCCAATATCTGCAGACCGATCAAGTTACCGCTGGATTACTGGGCCAGCATTTTTACGTCAACATGAAACCGAGTGGCCAGTAGAACCCTCGCCGCTTACATCAAACCATTGTGCCGCTGAAGAGAAGGAGAACTGTTTTCTGGTCTTGCCAACATCAGGCGAGTTTGCTTTGAAATTTGTTAAATTTTCATCGTTTTTGAATTTACTCAGGGTCATGAGTTGGGTCTTGCGTTTTGCTCGCAACGCAAGAAGCCGCAGTCGTCATTCGGGGGAGCTAACAGCAGCCGAAATCGTGGAGGCAGAGAAAGTGGTCTGCCGCCGCGTGCAAGAAGAAATGTATGCTCCCGAATTGCAACTGCTGCGTACAGAGCAGCGGTTGCCAAAGTCCAGCACATTGTGCCAGTTAACACCGATGTTGGACGATGATGGTCTCATCAAAATCAACCAATATCAGCTCGCCGTCCAATCATCATGCCGCAGCACCATCACGTCACGCGTCTTATAGTGAGACACTGGCACATGAAGTTGCACCATCAAAACGACTGCCTAACGCTGAACGAGATACGGCAGAAGTTTTGGGTACCGCACATACGATCAGTGCTGAAATCAATTAAAAAGCACTGCCACGTATGTATCGCCCACGTCGCCAAGCCAACTACGCCGTTAATGGGTCAGCTGCCTGTGAATCGACTGACGCCGTACGTTCGTCCGTTTAGTTACACCGGGGTTGATTACTGCGGCCCATTTGTTATTACCAGTGGTCGTCGTCACGAGAAGCGGTGGGTGGCACTGTTCACGTGCCTTAGAGAGCGTGCCGTGCACCTGGAGATAGCGGCGGACTTGTCCACCGATGCGTTTTTGGTGTGCCTACGAAATTTTGTTAACCGACGAGGCGTGCCTGTAAGATTGCGGAGCGATAACGGCACCAATTTCATTGGTGCACAGAAGCTACTCCACACCGACAAAAGACTGTGGGACGTCGACCGTATTGAGCGAGATGTTGCCCAGCAGGGCATAGAATGCCTGTTTAACTGTCCTGCCAATCCATCAGCGGGTGGTTGCTGGGAAAGATTGGTGCAGTGCGTCAAGCGCCTTCTGCAACGAGTTCTTAACGAAACAGCGCCGCGCTTGGAAACGTTCAGAAGTGTACTAATGGAGGCTGAGACTATAATAAACAGTCGTCCACTTACAGATATTCCAGTTTCGCATCAAGATGAAGACCCGCTGACACCTAACCACTTCTTGTTGGGATGTCTTAACTCCACTCAAACACCTAGTCAAGAAGAGGAGAATGTTTGCCTACGGAAGCAGTGGAGAATTGCCCAAGCACTTAAAGACCGCATGTGGAAGCGATGGACCGTCGAGTATTTGCCATCGCTACTACGCCGCTCAAAATGGAGAGAAACCGCTAAGCCTTTGCAACCAGGACAACTTGTAATCATCTGCGACTCGAGCCTGCCAAGAAGCCAATGGTTGAAAGGGAAAATAATTGACGTCAACAAAGCCAACGATGGGCAGGTTCGTTCCGCTACAGTCCGCACCAGCCAAGGAATCATTCGACGACCAGCCAACAAGCTAGCCGCTTTAGAAGTTTGTGAATCCCTGTAAGAATTCACCGCGGGGTGGGATGTCGCCGCAAATATGTACGAGCCTTAAGCTCTCCGTATGATTTGCAAGTGCTGCCATGCCCTAGTTATTTTTCGTGTGGACTTCGCAAACACAGACGCAAACATGTGCACGTTTATAATTTTTTGTTTTGGATCGTGGAAGGCAAGCGGAGTCGAAAAGAAGCCGTCCACGAGGTCAGACGTCGACCGATGCCAGTGGGCATCGGTTTACCACGTTAGATTTCGATTTTCAAAAAAAAATTAAAAGCACGTTTTATTTAGCTTTATATTTACTTATTTCCCGTTTGAAGTGCTTTTGCTAAGTTTGAAGCCAAAAGGCCCAATAAATCTTGTTTCTTCATACAAATTGTTAACCCATTGTTGACAACGTTAGATTTTGATTTTCAGAAAGGTGAAAAACACGTGTCAAATTATTTATTTATTTATTTATTTATTTATTTAAGCCAATCGAAATACAAAATATCTACAGGCTAGAAAATAAACAAAATGAACATTACTTAAGAATTAGACTAAAAATTGGACTAAGTATAAAACATATTAATTAATTCTTTAAACTTTGGTTTTGAAATGGAAAAATCGACATCATTGCTGCAAGCCAAATTATTAAATTGCATTAATGATCTAACAAGCGGTTGATTATAAGCATAATTCGACTTGTAATGCTTTACTACAAATAATTTATTTGTGCGAGTAGTTCTGATTGGGACGAATTATCTCTCACTAAGAGTACTTTCACCAAGTTTGAAGTCAATTGGCCCATTAATTCATGTTTTTTCTAAGTCTATATATACAAGCTTTTAACCCGTCACTGACCCCGTCCGATTTTAATATTCGGAAAAATGAAAACCACGTATCGAGTTATTTTACGTTTGAAGTCTCAAGTTTGGAGTCAAAAGGTCTCAACAAAATTTCTTTCTCACACCTTAAATTTGTTAAATTTTGATTTTCGAAAAATTATAAAATACGTATCGAATTATTTTTGAGTTAGAGTATTTTCAATAAGTCTATAAAATCACGTTTCTTCATACAAAACCTTAACACACGTTTTGCCCCTTTAGACCCCGTATTTCAAAAATCCCATCTTAGCGGAAGTTCATTTTTCAAGATGTACCTACAGTTCAAATTTCATGTTTGTAGCTTCAGCGGTTGGGCTGGGCGATGATAAATCAATCAATCCATCAGTCAGTGAGTCACTCAGTCAGGACAAACAATTTATGTATATAAAAATGGAGGTGGTACCACACCCCCTTGTCCAATGCTCACAACTTTCTTCTGGTCGAATTGTGCTACTAAGTGAAAAGTTCGTATCAAGTTTCATTGATGGGGACTTACAGTACTGCGTAAATGTTGGGTCATAAAAAATTTGTCACGCCTCTTGTCCAACGCCGATCAAATCTCACCAATAGTGTTGGCATTAATCAATTAGTTGTTTAATCAATTAATTAATTTGATTAATTTTAATCAAATTAAATTAATAATGATTAAAATAATCATGATTAAAAAAGTAATCTTAATCCTGATTATTGGTGTTAATCATTAATCATTACTTGGTTAACTTGATTATGAACTAATACATACTCGTACAACAATGTTGTCAATTCTAACTAAAAGAAATAATGGGAAATAATGACACAGATTTCTGAAACCAGTTTTATTAATTAATCAAAAACTCAAAAATATTCATTAATATTTCATATTTTGAAAAAATGTTTTCAATTAAATAACCTTAGATCTTTACATTTCTGTTTTTTATGTTCAAGTTACATTTCATAACTACTCTTTTTTCAAATAAGTCGTCAGATAATTTGTGTGACCTAGGTTTATTCAGCATAGTTGCATAAGAAAACATTCTTTCTACTGAGCCAGAGGACGGCATTGGTGTGTTGTATTTAATAAACACTTTGCCTATAACAGGATAAGTTTGTAGAAGCTCTAGTTCTTGGATTCCCTCGGCAAAAAAATTAGAAATGATCATATCCGCTCTCTTTTTAGCATCAACTGATTCTGGTTGACTGCCAGAGTCGGAATTGAAATCAAAGAAATCTTCTTCTCGGTGGCGTGTATTTTTAACTGCATTTTTGACTGTTAAAGGCTCTGAGTTTTCTGATATTTCCTTCCTTACGACTAATTTAAATAAATGTATACACTTCTTTTGATTAGCGGTAGTTAGACATACTAGCCACTTTTTCCTAAATCGTGGATAAGACAGGGCTGCAACGGCTGCATGTTTACCAGTTTCACTTGAAAGAGTGTAAAACTCTTCAAATCTTCTCTCTATGCTTTGTAGATATTTTTCAGCAAGTGGTTCACAGAATTTTAGATTTGGAGTCGTCGTGATCTTCTGCAATTTTTTTTTACAGCGTGCAGACAAGATAATCTATATAGTTATATAAAAATGAATCGTGGTTCGTTCGGCTGCTTAAAACTTGAAAACGACTGGACCAACTTAGATACTTCCTTCGGCGGGTTTGTTTGAAATTGTTACGTGAAGGTTTAGGAAAAAAGAAAAGTCGGGAAAATGGGGCGTGGCACCACAAGAATACATTTTTAGACAATAACTTTGGAACCATAACTTACTATTTAACTTACTATTTAATCATGTCCTTCGCCCGAGGGAATGGGGTGGGTATTTAACAAGACGGCGTGGCTCCGCCAATACAACTCAAATCTTTTATATGGAATAGCTTTGGAATTGTAAGTCGCACAGCATTGAAATTTGGCATTACATCCTCCCACACAAGTGTCATTCTACTGTTAAATTTTGATGGGCGTTGGACAAGGGGCGTAGCACATTTGTTTGATCCAAACTATCCGCATAATTTTTAAACTGTTAGTCGCTCATCAATGAAACTTAGTACGAAAATACCATTTAGTCATATCTTTTCACAGAGGGAATGGGGCGGGTATTTAACAAGAGGGCGTGGCTCCGCCCATACAACTCAAGTCTTTTATATGGAATAGCTTCGGAATTGTTGGCCGCACAGCATTGCAATTTGGTGTACCGCCGTTTCATAGATGTGTCATTCTACTGTTAAATTTTGATGTGTGTTGGACAAGGGGCGTGGCACATTTGTTTGATCCAAACTCTCCGGATAATTTTGAAACTGTTAGTCGCTCATCAATGAAACTTAGTACGAAAATACCATTTAGTCATATCTTTCCACAGAGGGAATGGGGCGGGTATTTAACAAGAGGGCGTGGCTCCGCCCATACAACTGAAATGTTTTGTGAAATTTGGTGTAGTTGTCGTTTCATAGATGTGTCATTCCACTGATGAGATTTGATCGGCGTTGGTCAAGGGGCGTGGCACATTTTTTATGATCTAACAGTTATGCAGTACACACACGCACACATCAGTGAAACTTGGTTCGAACTTTCCACTTAGTAGCACAATTCTACTAGAAGAAAGTTGTGAGCATTGGACAAGGGGGCGTGGTACCGCCTCCATTTTTATATACATAGATTGTTTGTCCTGACTGACTGACTGATTGATTGATTGATTCATCATCGCTCAGCCCAAAGCGCTGAAGCTACAAACATGAAATTTGAACTGTAGGTACATCTTGAAAAATGAACCTCCGCTAAGACGGTATTTTTGGAAATTCGGGGTGTAAAGGGGCAAAACATGTGTTGTATGAAGAAAAGTGATTTAAGAAACATATTGATTTCGAACTTCCTGAAAATACTCTAAATCAAAAATAATTCGACACGTATTTTATAATTTTTCGAAAATCAAAATTTATCTGGACCAACAATGGGTTAAGATTTGTTTAAGGGTAGACTCGAAAAGAAAACATGAACCGATAGGCCTATTGACTTCAAAAATTGTAAAAATACTTGAAATAAAAAAATTGGACACGCGTTTCTCATTATTTTCAAAATCGAAATCTAACTGGATCAATGACGGGTTAAAAGTATGTACATATGGAGAAACACATTTTTTTGAGCCTTTTGACTTCAAACTTGGTGAAAGTACTTCAAATGTAAAATAACTCGATACGTGTTTTTCATTTTTTCCGAATATTAAAATCGGACGGGGTCAACGACCGGTTAAAAGTTTGTATGACGAAACTGTAAAAAAACATGAATTAATGGGGCCACTGACTTCAAACTTGGTGAAAGTACTCTTAGTGAGAAATAATTTGACACATGTTTTTCACTTTTTTGAAAATCAAAATCTAACGGAGTCAACAATGGGTTAACAGTTTGTATGCTCCTTTTGACTTCAAACTTAGAGAAAAAGCACTTTTATCGGGAAATAATTAAAATGTGCTTTTAATTTTTTGGAAAATCGAAATTTACCGTGATAAACTAAGGGTTAAGAATTTGTTTAGGGTAAATGTGAAAACTCATGATTTAAAGGGCTTTTGACTTCAAAATTTTTGGAAATACTTGACATCAAAGATAATAGACGTATGTTTTTTTAAATCAAAATCTGACGGGGTCAACAATGGGTTCAGAATTTGTATCGAGTGAAACAAGAGAGCTTGCGTGCGAAGCCGCGGGGCCCAGCTAGTAATCTTCTTATATATAAAAAAATTTTTTTTGTGTGTGATAGAAGCTGTCAATGCGGTGGTTTATAGCGATGTTACATGTTTGTACGGCAGGTGGGCGTGGCACCTCCCATACAACATACATTTTTAATATGGGATATCTTCGGAATTATAAGTCGGACAGCATTGAAATTTAGTACAGTGTCATGGCGTAAGCGTGTCATTGGACCGGTAAAATTTAATGGGCTTTAGACAAGGGGCGTGGCACTTTTTAAATTCCGGTGCTACTTTTGAACTATACCATTCACATCAACACTTGGTACAAACTAACGATTTGGTCGTGTCCTTTGGCAGGGTGTATTTTGGATAAGGGGGCGGGGCACCGCCCATACAACCCAATTTTTTAATATGGAATATCTTCAGAATTATAAGTCGTACAGCATTGACATTTGGTAGTGTCATGGCGTAAGCGTGTCATTCGACTGGTAAAATTTAATGGGCGTTGGACAAGGGGCGTGGCACTTTTTGAATTCCGGTGTAACTTTGGAACTATAGCCTTCACATCAATGACACTCTGTACAAACTTATTATTTAGTTGTGTCCTTCGACAGGGGGAATGGGTTGGGTTTTGACAAGGGGGCGTGGCACCACCCATACAACTTAACTTTTTTAATGTGAAATAGCTTCGGAATTATAAGTCGCACAGCCTTGAAATTTGGTACAGTGTCATGGCGTAAACATGTCGTTCCACCGGTAAAATTTAATGGGCGTTGGACAAGGGGCGTGGCATTTTTTAAATTCCGGTGTAACTTTGGAACTAGAGCGATCACATCAATGACACTCGGTACAAACTAACGATTTGGTCGTGTCCTTCGACAGGAGGAATGGGGTGGGTTTTTTACCCCCATTTTTTTATACATAGATTGTTTATTCTGACTGACTGACTGATTGATTGGTTGATTTATCATCGCCCAGCCCAAACCGCTGAAGCTATAAACATGAATTTTGGACTGTAGGTACATCTTGAAGAATTAACCTTTGCCAAGACGGGATTTTTTAAAATTCGGGGTCTAAAAAGGCAAAACATGGGTTAAAGTGTTGCAGGGGCGTAGCCAGAAGTTGGTCATGGGGTGGTTTTAAAAAATTTGTTTGCCAGTTTAGTATTACATGTTTTTTAAAGTAAAGTGCACTTTCCAAGTAGGGCATTTTGTTGTTGCTTATGTGACTTAATGCATTAAAAACTAAATTGTTTCCCTGATTTTTAGTAAAAATTTCATGAAATTTGGTGGACTGAAAGCGAAGTTATTGCATCTGAAGTGGAAGTATGTTTGTGTCATCGTACAAAAATGTGCATCGAACAAAGATCCAATATTAACTATTGTTTTAAAATGTTTAAACTTTAACCGAAGCATTTAAATTGATGGACCAAGTTTATGGTGATTTTTGTTTATACCGTGGTGGAGTTCATAAGTGGTAAAAGCGATTTAAAAACGATTGTCAGAACATAAATTATGACCAAAGTGTTAGCCAACTGAATCCGCGATCACCGTAGATCAAAACTGGGAGGTAATTCATAAAAGAAAGCCAAAATCTTCATTGAAATACTTGAAATTGGATTTAACCTTCGCTTTACTTATACCCACCCGGGTGATCTTTTTAATATTCATGTTCAATATCAGCACAAATTTTAAGGTAATTTTCAATAACATGAAAAAATATTTTTTTGAAATTTTGTTCATGTTTAAACTTGAATTTTGTCATTTTTTATACAAATGTATCTGGGTGATCCCAGGCGCTTTCGCTACCATTTTGATTAAAACTCACGATAAATTTTTTTGCGTACCTCATTATGTGTTCAATAAACCCTCTGGAAAGAAATCTTCTAATACGAGTATTTTCCATAGTCTCAAAATAATCATTAAAGTTAGGCCTTTTTTGAAATACGAACTATCGCCAGAGGAAGATACTAAATACTGAAGTATGAAAAAAATTTATAAATTATTAAATATTTACTGTGAGATTTACTCAAAATAGCGGCGGAAGTGCCTGGTATCATCTTTAGTAAGGCGAAGGTTAAGCTTCTCAATAGCATAAATGTATCGCATTTTAACTGAACATTTGGCTATCGAAGGATGCCATCTCCCATCTATTGACACTTGTTTTGACTGTTTTTTTGTTTTCACATGATGTGGCACCGTGCGAATTTCACCTTTTCAAAGAATGCATTTGCCGATGAAAAAAAGCGTTTTGAGAACGTAGAAACCATCTAAAAGGCTTGTACCGACATCCTGAAGGACATTCCGGTCGACGAACTAAACTACTCTTTAGACATGTTTTTAGAACATGCAAATCGCTGCATTAAGCCTAAACGTGACTATTAAAAAAACAAATTGTTTCGGTAAAAAAAGGGTTTTGTTAATATTCTTTTAAATATTTAAAGATGAAAAGACCTTTCTGCTAATGTGGGAACGTACATACGATGCATAGTGATTGAAAATGTTGACAAATTATAGGCTATGGGGGGTTCTGACACCCTAAACCCCCCTTGGCTACGCCCCTGAAGTGTTATATGAAGAAACGTGATTTAATAAACATATTGAATTTAAACTTCCTGAAAATATTCTAGATCAAAACTTATTCGACACGTATTTTATAATTTTTCGAAAATCAAAATTTAACTGGCCCAGCAATGGGTTAAGGTTTATTTACGGAAAGACTCCGAAACAAACAACACGAACCGATGGGCCTATTGACTTCAACAATTGTAAAAATAATTGAAATAAATAAAATTAGACACGTGTTTCTCATTATTTTCAAAATCGAAATCTAACTGGGTCAATGACGGGTTAAAAGTATGTATGGAGAAAGAAATTTTGCTGAGCCCTTTTGACTTCAAACTTTGTGAAAGTACTTCAAATGTAAAATAACTCGATACGTAATTTTTCCGAATATTAAAATTGGACGGGGTCAGCGACGGGTTAAAAGTTTGTATGGAGAAACTGTGAAATGAAAAATATGAATTAATGGGCCCATTGACATCAAACTTGGGGAAAGTACTCTTTGTGAGAAATGACACGTGTTTTTCACTTTTTTGAAAATCAAAATCTAACGGGGTCAACAATGGGTTTACAATTTGTATGGAGAAACAAGATTTATTGGGCGTTCTGACTTCAAACTTATCAAAAGCAGTTCAATCGGGAAATAATAAAAACGTGCTTTTAATTTTTTTGAAAATCGAAATCTACCATGGTAAACCAAGGGTTAAGAATTTGTTTTGAGTAAATGTGAAAACATATGATTTAAAGGGCCTTCTGACTTCAAAATTTTTAAAACACTCGAAATCAAAGATAGACACATGTTTTTTTTTTAAATCAAAATCTGATGGGCTCAACAATGGGTTAAGAATTCGTATCGGGGGAAACAGGAGAGCTTGCGTGCAAAGCCGCAGGGCCCAGCTAGTATTCCATAAAATGAATCACCGCCCTGCAAAACGTCCAAAGCGGTTGCAACTGGAGCTGCGCATTGGCAGTATTCCTCAATATATGTATTGAAATTCAGATTCTCGTAATGGATTTCTTATACCAAGTGCTTTGACTAGTTCAGAGTAACTTGTTTTGATTTTCAGTATATTTTTCAAAGCATCATAGTAACTATTCCATCTGGTCGTGTTAACGTATGTCCGAGAATGTTATGTACCACCTCAGCTGATTTTGGGCGAGTAGCAGAACTCCACAAATCGTTACATTTTTCCATTACTGTGGAATGCATTTGTCCAAGACATGTCGATTTGTCAGTCAACAACCCGTGGACGTCCTTACTAGCAATCCGATTTAAAGTGTGCGCATTACACCTAAAGTGAAATGGTAACTGCTTTGGGGATTTTCGTATATTATATTTTCTTCTAACAGAAGATCATGTTCATGTTCCTGTCTCCTCCCGAACTCTCCTTCACTCTCCTCTTCAAGCTCTTCTTCACTTAACTCGTTCTCGCTGCCACTTGGGGTTGAAGATCCATTATCTTCATCATATTCGATTAAGGATGTTGTATTTACTCCGAATATCTTGAACGCTTTCACAAAATTTTACCCATTGTCAGTAACAGAACATACTATTTTCGTGGGGTCAATGTCAAAATCTGAAAATATTTCCAGAAACAAATATTTTATGCGGTCAAAGGAGTATGCCCCTTTAAACCGGCGAAAAGCTAAAGCTGCGGAACGCCTCTTGTAGTCATTATCAATCCAGTGTACTGTAACACCTAAAAAACTCCTCCTTTTCCTTGACCATATATCAGCGGTAGTGCACAAATATTTCACTGCAGCTAGGTTTTCTTTTATATCGCAAATCTGATCAAATGATTGTTTAGCAATTTTTTTTCTGAGGGAACGTCGCCCAGGTATCTTGATTCCACTATTTGTCACATTTAAATCCTCCATCATCTTAATGAAGTAGGGGTCTTCTACGGCTCGAAAAGCAATCATCGAATTAACGAAAAAATTTACTAAGCTACGATCAAAATTTTCTTGAGTAACAGGTGATTTTGGAGTTTGCCTTGAAGTCTGAACTGTATTATTTTTGTTCTTCTTTTGCTTATTGTCCTTCATATACTTTCTACATTCCTCTGCTGTTTCAGGGCCATGTTTCCGTTTTAAGTGCCCCAAGAAGTTAGATGTCGTTTTGCCATAGCCTTTAACTTCTTTATTTTGGTGGTCCGAACACTTCATACAGACTGCTACTGTGTTCCTGTATGTACATTTGTTTAGTAGATGTTTATAACACCGTGCGACAAAAATAAAAAAATTTCAAAACACACGAAAAAATCGATATACTCGCGAAACTAGGGGCCAAATGTAAGGAGTGAACCAGAAAAAATGTAGAATTTTTAAGGACACATTAAAAGAAGTAATAGTCTGATTTTACTAAAATAAACTGCAGTTTATTATAAATTTCCTAAACTCTAATTCCCAAAAAAATTTAATGAAATATAATTAGTGGTTACAAAATTTTTTTTGTATTTTTCTTAACGTTCTTAGAGACTGGACAGTACATTCGGTGACTATTGCATAGGCTTGCTTCCATCGATTTCAGAACTGTACATCATTTTTGCAAACTTTGTTTGTTTTTCTTAACGTTTGCTTCATTACAGCCCAATATCTTTCAATAGGCCGAAGTTCCAGGCATTTGGGAGGATTTGCCTCTTTTGGGACCACCGTGACACAATTTCCTTCATACCATTCCATAGTTGACCTGGAGTAGTGGCTTGTCGCTAGGTCTGGCCAAAATAAAACTGTTCCTTTGTGCTATTCAATAAATGGTATAAAGCGTTTTTGCAGACATTCTTTTATATAAATTCTAGAGTTAATTGTTCCTGTCGTAATGAACGCCTTGCTCCGCAGACCGCAGGAGCAAATAGCTTGCCAAACTATGAAGCGTTTTGGAAATTTGGTGTATTTCACTTCGGAGTATTTTCTTTGTGTTCCATTCTTATTGTTTGTGGTGAAATAGGCATTCCCAGGCAACTGCTTGAAGTCCACCTTAGAGTAGGTTTCATCATCAAGAATCACGCAATCGAACTTAGTTACGCAATCGTCATACAGTTTTCGAGCCCGCGTCTTCGCTATTTTTTTTTTTGCTTTCGACCGGTCAGGCACTTTCTGCTATTCGTAGGTCCTTAATTCTTGACTTCGCTTATATCACATCTCAGTTGTTTGCGATGTGCCTGCTGCAGCTGCAACATCTCGAGTCGACCTCGTGGGGTTATTCCGATATGTGCTAACAACCCTTTCCAGCACTTCTGGGTTACTTGGACCCTTTTTTCTGCCTGATTCTTCGGCTCTGTAGATGGAGTTTCCCGCGTTGTAGTTGTTTATAACATTATAAACAGTTGCTACGCTCGCTTTGCTTTCCCTTGCACTGCTTAGTCTAGACTTCGATTTATCAGTCAAGTAAATGTCCAGTATTAATTTGCGGGAGCACTTTTGCGGGCTGGACATGATGACTAAAGTAGATCCAAGATGCAATTGACTAATATAGCAAGAAACTGCAATATTTATAGATACTTTCACTCGCAAATACCAGCCTCCTAACTCTTGGCATTTTCGTATGCTGGATGCGTAAACATTCTAAAATTTTTCTGGTTCACTCCTTGGTAAAACTGCGTTTTTAGTTTTTCTCTCTGACGTCAGGATTTATTTTAAAGGACTTTGAAATTTCAAGGAATTATTTCAAAAATTGAGTGCATTGTGGAATAACAATATGGGTATCAAATGAAAGAGAAAAATCCTTAGAATCTTAGAAAATTTAATGTTTTGGTGCAAAAGGACGAAGAGGTGTTAAAAATTTCCTTTTAAAACTTTATCCTGAATATCCTTGCAAATTTCCAATAATTTTTTTTGAAAACATATATCTTAAGGACTAATATGTACGCTACTACATCCTTGAATATCGTCCTTCTAACTTTATTAATATAGTAGTAGTAGTAAAACTGTAGGTCCCTTCCACCCGCGTACAAATTCACGCGCACAACACGGGTGGTTACGGGAAGCTGGGCCTTGTAATGTAATGTAATGTAATGATTATGGGTTGGGCCATGCCCTTGCGCACCGCAACCTGAGAGGTTTATTGTACCCCTTAACCCTTTCGGGACGGAGTTTAATTCTGAAATCCAAAATACTGTCAGTAGAAATATTCTCATGCTATGAATGTTGGGGTTAGACAATTATATTGGATGCTAACAAATTCTGAAATCATCCTTTTATGCGGGAAAACCGAAATAGAAAAAATTATTTGAGTGGGTCGTAAGATTTGAATAATTGTTTTGAGTGGCATTAAAAACTTGCTGGGACGTATTATCCCAGTAGTCCCGAAAGGGTTAAATCATCTGGTGTTTTATAAGTATGCTCAGGTATTGAATCAGACCTTTCTGCGATGTTTGCATCAGGTCCTCTTCACCGAGGCTATGTTTCCCCAGAAACTTTGCACGTCTGAGTGTCAGGGCAGGACTTTTGGTAATGATGTGTTCCATTGTTTCGTCAGCTTCCTGGCAGAATATACATGTTCTGCTGTCGGTAAGACCAAGTTTGTAGAGGTGGTTGTTACAGAAAAAGTGGCCTGTTATAGCACCACATAGAGTCCTAAGTTGGCTTCTGTTGAGATCTACAGCAGAGATAGCTCTCTCTCTGTTGAAGTTTAGGTACTTTTTGGAGTGGTGTAGACCTCCCAAGTTGTTCCAGTATTTCTGTTTGCGTTTTTGCGTCCAGTTTTGGATGTCCTGTTTCAGGTCTTTTTTGCTAAACCCGAACATCGGGGCTGGCCCTATGAATGGGCTCTCTGCTCCATTTTTGGCTTGTGCGTCCGCCATTTCATTGCCTTCATGGCCCTCATGCCCCGGTATCCAAACCAAAACTACACGGTTCCGTGTACCTAGGTTGTTGAGCTCCTTGTGGCAATCCAAGAGGGTTTTCGATGAGAAAGAGTAGCTGTCCAAAGCTTTTATTTCTCGGCTGTCCGAGAGTATTGTAATTTTTTCTCTTTTGGGGTTGCCTTTGGTGATGATCCGAACTGCCTTTATTATTGCAAAGAGTTCGGCTTGAAATATGGACGTGTCGTTGATTAATGAAAAGAATGTTTTGACTGTTGGTCCCACTATGCCAGCTCCTGCACCAGCAGAGGTTTTGGAGCCATCGGTGTACCATTTTTGTGAGTCGTCGTTTAACCATACTGGATTGTTGCCCCACATCTCCCTAGTCGGGAAGTTTATTGTGTACTTCTTCACGTGACTTAGTTGGGGTGCTATGAGGTCAAGACAAGCTGGTTTATAGAGAGTATTCTCTATTTGGTTTAGTATTCCCTGGTGACCTGTGAGGTTGCCTTGTTTGTATCCATTGTGCCTGTGTAGTGTGAGTGCACTCGATAGCGCTTCCTCTTGGATGGCTAAATGAAGAGGTGTAAGGTTAATTAGTGCTTCCATGCCTGCAGTCGGGGTCGTTTTCATAGCCCCTGTAATACTGAGGCACGCAAGCCGTTGTATTTTGTTTAGTTTTCTTATGACTGTGCTCTGATTTGTTTTGCCCCACCATACTAGAGCACCGTATAGAATGATGGGTCTGATCATTTGAGTGTAGACCCAGTGCGTCATTTTGGGTGATAGGCCCCAAGATTTGCCAAGGCTACGGTTTGTTGTCCACAATGCTTTGGTCGCCTTCTTAAGTGTGGAGTTTAGGTGAGGTTCCCAAGTGAGCTTTCGATCTAGAGTGATGCCTAGATACTTGACCTCTTCCTTTAGGGGAATGACCGTGTTATTGATTTTGAGATTCGGAAAATTTAGTTTCCTTCTTCTTGTAAATGGTTAGGTTAGGTTAGGTTAGGTTGAGGTGGCTGCCTCTGTTTGAGACACACTTGGGCCTCTTAATGGGCCCGTTGTGATACCACAGATTACACCCGTTTGAAAGGCGTATGCAACACTGTTTTTTTCAACATGTGATACACCACACATTTCAAACGGATGGGGAAAGGGAGGGGAGGGGAGCGGACCTACAGTTTAACGCCGAATCCGAACGGCGATGGGCAGTTTTTCTTTCACACTTGGAGGTTTTGCCATTGCCTGCCAAGAGCGCACTTGTGCGATTCTTGTAATTCTCATTCCCTTCATGTGGATAGCGACAGAAGTAGATGAGTGTTTTTTCCAGCCCAAGCCAGGAATCGAACCCGGGGCGCTCGGTATGAGAAGCCAGCGCGCTACCCGCTGAGCTATCGAGGCCGACCTTGTAAATGGTACAATTGTAGTTTTGCCGGGGTTGATTGATAACCCTTCAGCCCTACACCAGCTCCATGTGTCCCTTAGGGCTTTCTGCATTAAGTCACTTAGTGTGTCTTCATGAGTGCCCATTATTATTATAACCAGATCATCAGCGAATCCCAGGGTTTTGAAGCCGTTTGAGTTAAGAAGTTTAACTAAGTCTAGAAGAGGAGATAGAACCCCTCCTTGTGGGCAGCCTTTTACAGCGTTGATACTTAGCTCCTCAGACCCTAAGTTGGCTTTAATCGTTCTTTGGCTAAGGACTTTTCCTATCCATTTGGTTATTTTTGGGTTAGTACCTCTATTTGCGAGGGCCAAAACCATTGATTGAAAGTTGGCATTATCGAAAGCTCCTTCAATGTCCATAAAGGTACAGAGAGCGATGCCTTTGGTGACCAGTGTTTTCTCTATGCTGCACACCAACGAGTGTATTGCCGTGATCGTAGATTTGCTCTTTTGGTAGGCAAATTGAAATTTATTTAGTGGAGATTCCATTAGCACCTCCTCCCTTATATAGTAATCTATGATTTTTTCCAACGTTTTTAACATGAAAGACGAGAGACTGATAGGTCTGTTAGATTTGGGGGAGTCCGGTGGTTTGTTACCACCTTTAGGTATAAAAATTACCTTAACCCCCCTCCAGATTTCTGGAACGTATTCCAGTGTTATGCTGGCTCTGAATAACAGAACCATTTTCCTAATAAGTTCATCCGTACCTCTAGAAAGAAGTGATGGAAATATACCGTCTGGTCCTGGCGATTTGTAGGGTTTGAAGGAGTTGACCCCCCATTTTACCCTATCAAAGGTTATTATCCTATTCACTATTGTGTCCAATGGCCCGCATGACTCAGGTTGGTCATTATTGGGAGTGAGTAGATCCCTTTCTTGTACCATGCAATCTGGGAAATGAGTTCTTCGAAGAAGCTCTAAAGTATCTCCAAACGATTGCGTTGAGGTACCATTTGAGTTTTTTTTGCGAAGTTTTGAAAGGAAGCCGTTCCACCATGGAACCCTCTGTGTAGTGGTCTTGGTTTTTGGTGGACAGCAGTCATGATACGATGAGATAAGTAGGTTCGTTGTGTTTGCTACCTCCCTATCTAGTTCATCTGTTGTTCTAATAAAATGGTGTTGGTCATTTAGTTTTCTAGAGAGGTTTTCAGTGTACCTCACCCAATCTGTTGTTTTTGGACAACGGTAGAGTGCGACACTCTTTACCGGGCCCTCAATATCGAACAGAATATACTTATGATCCGACATCGAGTCCTCATCCGAGACTCTCCAGTTCTGGATCATGTCAGAAAATTTATTTGTTACTAGAGTTAAATCTAAAACTTCTTGGCGAATGGCATTAACAAAAGTTGGTCTCTTCCCCTTATTTGCAATAGTCATATTACTATTTATTAGGTACTCAAAGAGCGACTCACCCCTACTGTTAGTGTCCGTACTGGCCCATGCTATATTGTGGGCATTTGCATCACATCCGATGATTAGTTTTCTCCTGTGGACTTTGCAGTAATCCACTAGCTGCTTTACCGTCGATGGAGGCACCACATCGGTATCACCTGGGAAGTAGGCTGAGGTTAGAACAGCCTCTGTCCTCACTCCTTCCTGCTCCACCTCCAGAGCTATTGCCACTGTGTCTCCGTTTAGAAATTCTGTAAGAGGCAGACATTTTATATCGGTGTTTATAATGATAGCGGCCCTAGGCCTATCAGCACTAATGTCATAGATTACCTGATGATTTTTTATGTTTAGTCCTCGTATACGGCCTTTATTTATCCAGGGCTCTTGAATTAGCCCTATATCAGTGGTGCCGCCAGCAAGTCTCCTGCTAAGTACCGCGGCTGCCCCCTTAGCATGATGGAGATTTACTTGGAGGCATTTCATGATTGTGTTGTTGGTATACTGGAGCCACTGAGAGAGTTTTTTATTTATTTATTTATCGAGTCTACGGAGAAAACCTTACAGACCATAGGAGTGACAGAATTCATAAGTAATGTACATTAAAGTCTTAACACTAAGGATTAAGAGCTAAGTAGCCTTTCAAGGCATTGCGAAAAATGTTCCTGGTAGACGAGATATCTAAGTCTAAAGAATTAAGAATGAGGTTAAACTCAGCCAACACTCTATTAATAGGAGCATTCAAGCCAAACAGAGTTTTGCTGAAACCAACATTAAACAAAACGGAGCGGCGTAGAATTCTGCCCGGAACGTAGAAGTTAATTTTACTAAGAAGGGCGGGGCAATCCACCCTCCCATTAATAACATCAAAAATAAAAGAAATGGACAAGAACGTCCTTCTATTGCGCAACGACATAAGGTTAAGTAACTGACAGCGAGAGCTATATGAAGGTAAAGGTTCGGCAAAATTTAGCGAACGAAGAGCATGTCGAATAAACACTTTCTGAACCGACTCAAGACGATGTATATGAATTAAATGATAAGGCCTCCAAATAAATGTAGCGTACTCCAAATTCGATCGCACAAAAGCAGAGTAAAGAGTTTTGAAAGTAAATGGGTCTGTGAAAGCCGAGCTATTACGGCGTACAAAAGCAAGCATGAAAAATTATTTAGAGATAGTGTAGTTAATATGAGGGACAAAAGTAAGCTTTGAGTCAAAGTACACCCCTAAGTCCTTAACTTCATTTCGAGACTCTAGCACAGTTCCAGCAATGTTGTAAGACGTATGTATAGGATTAGACAATCTTGAAAAAGTAATATGATGACACTTTTTAACGTTTAGGAAAAGTCTGTTTCTAGAGCACCATAAAGACAAATTATCTAGCTCAGCTTGCAGAAACCGCGAATCACTAGAACCATTAATATCCGAATAGATTTTTAAATCATCTGCATACAACAGGTACTTAGCAGTCGAGAAACAAGACCCAATGTCATTAATAAACAAAATGAAAAACAGTGGGCCTAGAATGCTCCCCTGCGGAACACCAGAAGTTGGCTCAAATGAATTGGAGCTAACCCCTTCTAATAGCACAGAACTACGCCTATGACTCAAGTACGAAGTGATCCATTTAAGGAAAATGGAATGGAAACCCAAACGCGAAAGTTTAGCTAACAAAATGTTGTGAGAAATCCTATCGAAAGCTTTTGAAAAATCTGTGTAGATAGCATCAACCTCAATACCCTTCTGAAGCGCGGCATAGCAGTCATCAGAAAAAACTGCAAGATTAGAGACTGAAGATCTACCTGACACAAATCCGTGCTGGTGCTCGCTTAATAAGTGGTTAATGTTGAAAAGCAGTTTAGATTTAATGATACATTCAAATAATTTAGAAACCGAGGAGAGCTTGGAAATAGGTCTATAGTTACAGACATCACTTTTATTACCACTTTTAAAAATCGGGGTAATTGAAGTTAACTTCCATGCATCAATGAAAGTACCAGAGGCAAGTGACATATTGAAAATAGCACGTAAAGGACCCACTAAGGATGGACAATTTTTTAGCAACACCACAGAGAGCCCATCGACGTCAGTCTGTGAGGACGGTTTGAGGTTTCTAACTCCTTCAAGGACATCATCGTCTGAAAGAACCAGCGAACCAAACTCAAATGTCGAAAACCCAACCCCGAAATCGATTAGGGATGATTCTACATTGACATCATCAGAAACAAAGTTCGAAGAGAAGAAATCGGCAAAGAGGTTTGCAGCATCTCATCTTCCGTGATCTCCACGTTGTCAAGCTGTTTGGCTAGCTCTTCGGCATTGGTATCGGCGGTCTTCATTTTGAGGCTAATTACTCCAAAGCAGTAGCTTGCTCTGCCATTGAGTTCCTCTAGGGCCGCTGCCGATTTTTGATCGACTGCCAGCACAAGCATGGTGTTCGATCCTTTATCGACCCTCCTATGGGCCCTCCAGGCCTTTGTATTTAGGCCATTGTTTTGGACCTCAAGGAACCTCAGGATTCTTGTTGTCTTAACGCCAGCGGATTTTGGAAAGTACCCCACTGCGACCCTGGAATTAGGAATTTTGGATTCCTCTACGGCCCACAGCGAGGCACCCTCCCACGGTGCCATTTCGAAGGCGATGGACCTCACCCACTCTGCCGTTGCGCTCCCCTTACAGTGCAGGACTAGATATCCTGCCTTATAAATAGAACCCAAGAACTAAGGTTCCACTGAGCCGCTATCCAAATTAAAGATTTGTTCCAGTATTGTGTTCTGGATAGAGTCCATCTGCTCTGTTGTCAGAACCATGTCCGGATAGATCTTTGCCAGAATGGCCATTCTTACGCTCTGCAGGGCGTCCTTGTATGAGGCAGTGGGCTGCCTCTTCGCACTGGCTATAGCAGCCTTTGATGTGGAGGGCTCATCTTCCCTCGGCTTCTTCTTGTTGGAGGCCTCTGGTGGAGTTATCTCCACTGACCGGGTCCTCTTGGAGTACGGCTTGTTCCATAGCTGTCGTTTTGGTATCGGTAGCCGGGCCTTTTCATATGCCTCCTCCTTATCCATGCCTTGCTTTAGGAGGTACATGAGCCTCTTTTTGCCAGCGCCATTAAGCCTCTGCCCTTGCTCACCTGAAGGTCCCGCTTTATCTGCACCAGCCGTGGATGGAGTTGGTCCCACTGTTACCTCCTGTGGTATTTGAGGTTTAGAGGCCTCTGCTGCCAAACTTTTTTGGTCGCTTGCGCCACCGTTGCCTTTTTGGGGGTCCATCGGACCACCGGTCGACCAGTGCTGACAATAGCGCTGTCCCGTAGGTGCTTTCTACTAAGGGTGGAAATATTAGTTAATAATAATTAATTAGTAATAATTAATAATAATAATAATACTAATTTTTATAAATTATAATTTCTTTTTATTAGTTAGCACTTTTTATTTTATTTGTGTCGGGATTACAGAACGCTACGCGTGGCAACTCCGCCAGCCGTGGGCAGCCATAAATGGCTACCACGCAACAGATGGCGCCGCAGGCGCTCACAGCTTTTGTTGTTTTTTTGTATGGTAACGCGGTCAGCTGTGGCCAGTCATTTATGGCGCCTTGCCAACAGATGGCGCCGTGAGTACTTACGGTTACGGTTATAACGGCAAATTTTGCAAACCAGCCGGAGCACCGGTCCAATTCCGGCCACTGGAGCACCTCCAGAAATGCTCAAGGCGACCGTCCACAGACCGCTCCTCCTCCAGACCAACACCGTGCACTCAGCGACGACACACGCGACGAGTATGCAGCGCAGCACGGACCGAGCCTTCACTGAGCGAACCCAACAGTCACAGCGCCTGCACACCAGTTTCTCACTCCAAGTTGCACTTCACGAAGCACCTGCAATGCACACTCGCGACGCTCACCCCGGGACATACAAAAATGCAAATTTGCAGCCAAATAAATTGCGAAAACTAATTTTTTAAGAAATTTTGTATCAGAGCGAACGAACACTTGACTGCTTACGTGCAGGGTTGCCAGGGTTGGGCTGGGCCTTAGCAAAGTTTATTGAATATAAGGTTACGACATCCGAGACAGATAATTTGACAGCGGCACTCATGACGTCACTGAAATTATGCCAATATGTCAAATTTTTTGTAGGAACAATGGGACGAACAGAACACTAAACTACAAAAACATTAAAATTCGTGAAATTGCTTTTTTTTAATATTTATGTTTTGTTTATATTTGGTGTATGGTGACCACTGGCCAGTGCTTCATCCTTCACGTCTTCTACCTCCTCCTTCTCTCCTCTAACTGTTGTTGTTTGTGTTGCTGCTGCCACTGTACACGCGTTATTGTGTTAGTGCTTGCAAGGGTTTTAACTGCGACTCCTTTGGTTCTTTTTTTTTTAGAGATGGAAAGCATCAAAAGCCAAACCCCGTCAGTGTGGGACTTTAACCACACTTAAACCATCTTTGTCAGATCCGATTTACCCTCTCTGGTACGACCGTCAGGAATTTCATCAGGAAGCGGAGTTAAGCTTAAAGCTCGAATTTTGTTCAAGTTGGTTTGTCTAACTGTTAGCCGTTCTAGTCCGTTGCCCCGGTTCAGTCTTCGTTCGCCCGCTTACCTCTTACGCCTTAGGTTGCATCTGCTCGGAGTTTGTGCATAACCTCGGCTTTGTCGCTGTGCATAACCTCGCTGACCCTCAAAGCTGGGCCATGCAAAGACATCTACCGCGTCCTCGAGGGTGTTACGGCTGCAGAGTTCGGAGATCCGACACGTATTCAAAGCGATGGAGAAAGGCATTGAAGCAGCCGTTTTCGCTGATCACTTCTATAAGGATGAAGTCAACCTTGCCTCGTTTCATGTTGAGCCACACCATAAGGATAGTAATTAGCCGGTGGGTGCATCTGCCGTTACCTGCGTTGTCCCATCGTGTTTGCCACTTTGAGATGCTGTTATCCCTCAATGCATTTTTAAACTCTGCGGTTGGCTTGGTGCACGACACTGCATTCGTGCGCCAGTAGATCCAGCGATTGCTGTTTGGGACTAGACACATTCCATAAAGCCATTAAGTTCCTTTTGCTTTGTGCACATTTGCCCACTGCACAACGCATTCTGACAGAAATTTGTGTTTTCTATTTTGGAAAAAAAAAACACGTTTTCACACCAATTTTGTACAGGAAATGCACTTCAATACTTACGTTTTTTGGGCAAAAATCACTTTTTGAGGGTAAAATGATAATATTCAGTAAAACTCGCGAAAAATTCAAAAGAAACCGTCGGCCAATCAAAATTTGCTGTTCAAATCGTTTCTAAATAGAGATGCCGAGTGACATTTTTTTAAATTGAAAGTCGTTTCTTTTTTATTTTGAAATATATAACTAGGTGCAAAAAGTTTTTGTTCTGTGTGAAATTGGACTTTCCTTCAAAGTATTTGCATAGATTAAGATACTTATCAAACAATATGGTATCAGAACAGATTTAATTGACCATATATTACGATAATTGACTACGATTAGAACTAAAATTTTTTGAAGGTGGGGTGGTAACTCTAGCAATGGGCACGCATGACGTCAGCACTCGGATGTCGTAATCTTGTATTCTTTCATTCATGGGCCTTAGTCTCGCGTAAGTGGGCTGTCGTGCCAGTCAATTATTATTAAAAAAAATTAACTTTATTAGTTTAGGATATTAAAAATTTAACACTTCTCTCTATAGGATATGGATAATTTCAATATCATTAAGGATGCTGAAATCGTATTTATAGAACCATTTTTGCGCTTAAAAATAACAAACTGACCATATGATAAATGGTTTAAATACTTTAATTGTATTCTATAAATATTAAATTTCACATATAGCACACATTTGCAAAATGATTAGGTGAAGTTAGTGATGAACACGGAGAGAGCTTCCACCAAGACATTGCGGTAATTGAAAAACGCTTTCGAGGAAATGAAATGTGTACCGTGACACCTACCAAAAACACAAACGTCAAAGTAGACGCATACATTTTTCTTAAACATTTTTTTTTACAATAAATAATTTATAAAATGCATTCTAAATGCGTTTTAAATTACTTTTGTTAATTTTGTACTAAATTGTGAGCACTAGTATTGACAGTAAGTACGTATCCTTATGCATTCATCTTGTTACTCTTGGATAAGTTTTATTGAAGAAAACTAAATTCTTAAATTTTCAATGTCTTGTGAAAAGAAATACTTAGGTTCAAACGCAATTTTGAAATTGCAGAATTAGTGTATTTAACCTCCAGTATTAGCCGCATAACGGTTTATACATGAGTTAATTAAATATTTTATTTTTGTCGTACGGTGCAATATATCTTTGTTTGATAGAGAGAAGTATTAAAATTTGTATATCCTTAATTAATAAAGTTAGGACGAATTTCCAGGATGTAGTAGTGTACATATTAGTCCTTAAGATATATTTAAAAAAAAAACTATTGGAAATTTGCAAGGATATTCAAGGATAAAGTTTTAAAAGGACATTTTTAACTTTTGCACCAAAACATTAAATTTTCTAAGATTCTAAGGATTTTTCTCTTTCATTTGATACCCATATTGTTATTCTACAATGCGCTACATTTTTAAAATAATTCCTTGAAATAAAAATGTCCTTGAAATTTTAAAGTCCTTTAAAAAAAATCCTGACGTCAGAGAGAAAAACTAAAAACGCAGTTTTACTACATTTGGCCCCTAGTTTCGCGAGTATATCGTAAAATTTAATGTCGCACGGTGTAATAGGTACCGTGAAATAAAGCAGACGAAGAAAGATCCTATTCCGATAACAATGCTACTGTTGAAACCCCGGAATTCTTTGAAGACACCGACGGATCATTCGACACACCACCATGATCAGGATTCATGTTTGTTTTTGAAGTTAATCACTGAGTGAAACAATATCACAAATTTTTGCAAAAGCCGAAACAATTATAGCCAACTGAACGCGAGGCGATCGTGTGCAATCGAGATAGTGTTAAAACGTGACTGACCACGTGCAGCGCACCGCTAGCTTCTCTACAAGCACTAGCTCTCTAGCAATACAATACTTTAGAGAGCGAGAGAGAAGAGCTAAGCTAACGTAAAGTACCTCAGGTCCCACCCCCCAGTGTTTACATAGTAAATAGTCCATGAATGTAGAGTTTGTGTTGGGTTGTATGTGGGATCGGCTAACGGACGAATGACAACACGCGGACGGACCTTTTAAAATACATCCCTGATGGACACAAAATATGGACGAACAGCGAGACGAGAGAGAGCGGACGGAAAACAAGAAAAAACGGACATTCGTTGTGGTGAAGCTAGCTAGTGCGGACGTTCAGTCGGACAGTTTATCTATTAAATTATATTAAATAAATAAAACTACACTTAAGGGGGTAGAATCGACCATGTTTTTAAGTAATTTTTTTTCATACAAATTTTTATTCCACATTAAAAAATTTTTTATATGTTATTGTACATAGTTTTGAGTACTGATCAAAATTTTTTATAAATTTTCGTTTATATCCGGGGGAGATATGGGCAACCGGAAGACGCCATTTTGAAATCTGGCTGACACGATTTCTCCATTTTGGATGATCTGAAACATACCAAACAAATTTCATTTTGAAGTACAAATGAATGGCTCTCGTTTGAACTATAACTGTAAAAAAATATTAATAAATAAACATTTAGTGCCATTGTAAAGTTTTTTCCTTGCTTGTTTTTTGTTAATAGTTGTGTCATAACGTTGTTACATAGAAATGGACAATAATGATCGTAGTTCATGCGATAGCCAAACCTTTTCTGAAAATATAAAAAAAAAGTTTAAGCAAATCGGTGCAGTAGATCGGCCGTAATCGTGTCAGCCAGCTCAAAACAACAGCATCTACTTCACGCGCCAAGTGTGCGATTCGAGAGCGCGAGCACTTACAGCTAATCTCATTTTCAATCGCTTTCGGATACTGTCCGAGGTAAAGGAAGGTTTCTACATGATTCCTAAGGGTTTAAATAGACCAAAACTGCCAAAAAAAATTTTCGATTTTTTGAAAAAAATCTACCTGACTACCCCCTTAAGGGGTCTTCTGGTTACGCGGTTTGGAAAAATCGAAAAATTTTTTTTTTATTTTTCATATCTAGATGGTATCAGAAATATGCCATATGAAGGATTTTGTAAAATACTCTATCCTTAGTAGGTTTCGGGAGCGTGGAAGATAGTTACCTCCGTTTCTGGCGGGCGCCTCCGCGGCGCGCTCCTACTGATATCTTCTAAGAGATATGAATTCTTCTCGGAAGTATGTAACGGCCGATTTTTCATGTAATATCAATGTGTGTTAATGCCTCATGCTTATCTTAGTCACTTAAGCACCTGGTCGGTGCTTATCTTGTGAAATTTTGGAGGTAGCTCAGTTTTCCATCGATTTTCGGGTCAAAACGTTCCTCCGTTAAAAATTTTTCAAGTAGTTGTGTTTTCGGAGTTGTTTCAAACGAAAATGGATTCGAAAAGTGCTCGACGGAAAGGGTACAGTCGCGTGGGTGGTCGAGTTAAAAAAAGGCAAAATAATAGCCTTTTTTTGATGGAAAAAGAGACAGAATACGTCAGTACGTCGGCGCAAAAAATCAAAGGCAAGCGGTCGTTGGGAGCTACAATAACTCCTGCCTTCAGTTATTGTATTATTGAGTTTATCTCCGTCTTCGCTGCTATTTCTGAGAAAGTGGTGTGCAAAACGTGCCATGGGAAAGTAGAATTTTCCCAAAGTGAAAAACGTGGAGCAGGATTCAAACTGGTAGTGCAGTGCGGAAAGTGCGAAGGTTATGATGTACTTTCTTGTCCGAAAATCAACCGCGCTTATGAAGTGAATCGCCGATTAGTGTTCGTGTTTCGTTTGTTGGGTCTCGGACTTACGGCGATAAGTAAATTTTGCGGGTTTATGGACATTTGTGCTGGACTCTCGAACGATACTTATTACGCGTGCCTCGAAACCATCGACAACGCCGCAACTGCTGTTTACAACGCCGTGTTAGGGATAGCTGTGAATGAAGAAAAAAAATTAAACGAAACGCACGGGAAAGTTGCTGAGAATTTAACTGTTTCGGGGGATGGAACGTGGAAAAAACGGGGCTTTACTTCCTTTTTCGGCGTTTCTACACTCATTGGAAGTTACAGCGGAAAGGTGATTGATGCGATGGTAAAATCGAGTTTTTGCCAAATGTGCTGCAATAAAAAAACTTTGCAAAGTGAGAATATTGAAGAGTACGAGGAATGGTATAAAGAGCACGAAAAGGACTGTTCAATCACACACACGGGAAGTGCCGGGAAGATGGAAATAGACGCCATCTCGGAAATGTTCCAGAGAAGCATGGAGAAGCACGGCGCAAAATATGTTCAATACATCGGCGATGAGGACAGCAAAACATTCAAAGGTATTCTTGATTCCAACCCTTATGGGAACGAAGTAATTGTGGAAAATAAAGAATGCGTGGGCCATGTAGAGAAGCGAATGGGAACGAGGCTTAGACAGCTTAAAAAAGGAAATAAGTGTATCGGTGGTAAAGGAAAGGGGAAACTTACTGACAAAGTTATCGGAGAGCTTACGAAGTTTTACGGTCTGGCGATTCGCAGAAACTGTGAAAGCATAGAGAAAATGAAAAGTGCTATTTGGGCATCCCTCGAACATTGCACATCGACGGATAAAAATCCCCAACACACAAAGTGTCCCCCCGGCAAGGATAGCTGGTGCAAGTGGCGTCAGGCTGAGGCCAACAGGACTTTAAAAGCTTTTAAGCATAAGAGAGATCCTCTCGATCCCTCAGTCGTGAAGATAATGAAACCTATTTATGAAAGTTTGTCATCTCGCAATTTGCTAGAAAGATGTTTGGGTGCACATACCCAAAATAACAATGAATCATTGAACAGCTGTATTTGGATGCTGGCGCCGAAACACTTGCATTCTGGTAAACAGGTTATCGAAACGGCAACTCATTTGGCAGTTATGATTTTCAATGAGGGATTTTCATCAATTTTACAAACCATGCAAGTCTTGGGGATCACCTTGGGACTTCAAGCAGAGATGTGCGCGGCTCGACTTGACGAAGATCGCATCGACCGTTCGGAGCGGAGAGTGTCTGATGCAGCAAAAAGGGCCCGAATTCAAAAAAGGGAGGAGCAAGGAGCAAATCAAGAGTTTCTTCGTGACCAGGAAGGAGATCTCTACGGCCCTGGCATAGCCGATTAAATCGTAAGTTCCTCTAATTATGCTTCAGACCGTGATTTACCTTTAAACGCGATTTCCCAAAAGTTGCTTTTTCAAACTTGTTGGTAAGACTTCTTCAAGAAATATTAATCGAATTCGATCAATTTTTTTTCAGTTATTCAGGAGACATATGGCTATGTTTTCCCGTGTACGATTTTGAAATTTTTATTTTGTTCCATTTTTACACTCACCAATAGACCAAAAAACATGGTCGAAAATCAAACTTTTTACAAAAAACCTCCTAGTTTTGAAAATTTTCAAAATAAAAAAAATCGTACACGGGAAAACATAGCCATATGTCTCCTGAATAACTGAAAAAAAAAATTGATCGAATTCGATTAATATTTCTTGAAGAAGTCTTACCAACAAGTTTAAAAAAGGCAACAACCTCAAGGTCGTTCTAAAGTCGCGAGTGTGATGACTTTTAATTTCCAAAATTTGATCTTACAAGATAAAGCATGTATCAATAAAATAAAAAAAAAATTACTGGATTATCTCAAGTAGTTCCTTCGCAATTTACTCCGAAAAATAGACTTAAATTTTCAGCTCGTAACCAGAAGACCCCCTTAAGGCAATCAGGCATTTTCATTTACCCGGAGTAGGGCATCAATCCTACAAATGGGGGCTCAGTCCGGGAAATGCCTGATGAAGTGCCTGAAGTGACAGCAAAAACAAAAAAGTGATGATGTCGAAAATGTTTAACTTATTCGAAGTGTGCTGACGTGACAGTGGAAATAAATGCCTTTAAGCATTATAAACAGTGATGCAACTGTTTTCTGCATTTTGTGAGATTGGCACGAGACTGAATTGCGTGCACATTAGAAAGAACGTTGACGAGCAGCAAGATTCAAAAGTGAGAAGAACGCGACGCCGGCGCATAGCGGCCAAGTGAGCAGGGTTACCGTTGAGAATTTTGAGAAAGTCGCACAAAAGGTAGTTTTAAAAAAAAAAAAGTCGCACAAAAAAGTCGTTTTTTCAAAAAAAAAAAAAAGGGGCACACTTTTTTATTACGCAAAAACACAACTAACAATTCAAATTAACATTTCAACGATATAAATAACTTAGAAATAATGATTAAAAAATTGTTTATATACACTTTTGTGTAATTATTTTACATTTTCAATTTTATTTTTTGTAACTGTACTTTTGCAAAAGTTAATCCAGTCTTCTATTTCGGTATCTAGCAAATTTACATTTTACATTTTATTTTTTTTAACTTCTTCTCTGTATTTTCGCACAAGTTCATCACTTGGCATCCAGTCTTCTATTTCGGTATCTAACAAATTTAGAGCTGATAGCATTGACTCACAAGTTCCTACTTTTAACCTATTGGTTAATTTATTTTTCATTAATCCTAATTTTGAAAAAATTCTTTCCGCACACGCACTACTGTGAGGTAGAGTTAATACATGAGCTGCCAATTTATATAAATTAAGGTACAATGGTTCATTTAAAATATTCTTTAAGTTTCCTACTGTAATGATGTTACCATATCGCGAGGAATGTCGTAAACTTAATTGATTTTTTTAAGGACAAATATGTTTAATTTTGTAGTGTATAACTATAAAAAGAGGTAGAAGGATTTCACTTAGCAAAAAAGGGGGAAAAAAGTCGCACAAAGAAAATGTTGCAAAATTAGACAATTATGAAAAAGTCGCACAAAAAGTCTCAGAGCGTCAAAAAGGTTGCAAAATGTAACTAAAGTCGCACAACGGTAACCCTGCAAGTGAGCCTTCGCAGTGCCAACATGCCGTTATGGCAAAACATCAACGAGCAGAGCAGCGAGAAGGAAGCGACGCCGGCGCACATCAGTCGTCGCAGTCCCAACATGCCGTTACGGCAAAACATCAACGAGCAGAGCAGCGAGAAGAAAGCGACGCCGACGCACTTAAGTCGTCGCAGTCTCAACACTCGGCAACGATAAATTTCAACGAGCGACGCCAACAAGAGTAGGCTCTGGGTACTAAATACAGGGTACAACAGCGAGGACAGCAGACTGTGTGCACAGCAGAGAGTGCAGCGACGAGCGATGACAACAGTAGCGACGTGATCGAACAGGAGTGCGGCTGAGAGAACGCGAGTTGAATCGACGGCAGCGAGGGATGAAATTGGACCGAAGCAGAGCGCGATGCGGCGAAGCAGATGAGAAAAAATATCGTTTGTTTATTCTGTTTTGCTTTGAGTGGCAAAAGTTGAGATGTTTGTTTGTAAGTGCATAGCAGTGTTGCCGCTGCAAAGTGTCAAGTGATCCAATATTGTTACACCATTTATATACATATATACTTTCATTATTTTATCTTTCGAAACTCATTATTTTTATTAAATTTCTAATTAAAGTAATTAATTAAAATTCTAATTTCTTTTTTTTCTGTAAAAAAAAACTGTTTCCCCCTTAAATTATTTGATGAGGGATATATTAAAAGTCCCAATATGCATGTTTTGTATTTATTATGAAAACATTTGCATTTTAAAGCATATGCGTGATATATTTACTTATCCATTGGGAGCTATCAAAATTAATTTAGCACAAATAACTTAGGCAATGCCACAAAAAAGCGCGTTAATGCAGATTAATTTTGTACATTTTTGCGCAAAAACTTTGACATAATAAAAGGGTTGCAAGTAGTTTAAATGTTGCCAGAGGTGTAACTTTTAAGTACTTAAGTGTTACCTTTGAAAAGTGAATACTAAAAGGAAGGCATATTTTGAGTATTTTTAAACACGCAAAATAAAAAAAATTAACTTCACGAAACAACTTTCAAAATGTACATATAAACTTTTTGATAAAGAAAAAGGGGCAAAAGTCGCATGATTTTGAAGAAAAGTGTCAAAATAAGCCTATTTTTAAAAAGTCGGTGTCAGGTGGTATCGGTCTCCAGAAAGGGTCAATTTGACATTTTAGTCGCACAACGGCAACACTGGTGCACAGGTAGCGAAATTTTGCATAAGCAAGTTGAAGAAAATTGAAAGTTGAATGAAATGAAAACAAAGTTGAAATAAGATTGAATGGTAAACGGATAGAGTTGCCATGTTATGATACATAAAAGTAGAAATCGAATTTTGATGATAGCAAGCGAAAATATTTAAAGAAAGAAGTTAATGTTCAACGAATAACATTCAACAAAGAATATTTTGAAATATTTTATATTACTTTTTTATATTTTATTATACTAGTTGTAACTCCCGAAATTCGGGTGTAAACAAAAAAAATACCATTTCGTTTATGTAACTAAAATGTAATGTATATTTTTTGCATTATAATACTTCGTGAAATACTACATTCACCGTTGTGTTTAATTTATTTGCCAATAATTGCACTCTTATGTCTAATGATGATCGCACCCGACTTAACGCTACATACAATTGCCCATGAGTGAAGCAATCCTCTTTTAAAAAGACCGATGTGGTTAATTTTTAATTATAGCAACAAACTTCCTCCCTTCGTTAAAATTTTGTTTCTTCTTTTTGTAGTCGATGTTGCCATTTTTCAAAAAGAACTCTAACTACTTTTTTGTAAGATTTGAGTTGGACTCTTAAGAATAACGCGATCAAAACAAAACATAAAAATGCAAAATTTGGGACATAGCAACACTGGCTAGCATCAAAGAAGAACAAAAGAAAATCGAAATTTCAGCCTTTCGCTGGCGCAAGAAGAACAACAACAGCATATAATTTTCTCCTCACAATCATCCCCCGCCATGGCGATGTGCTTTCGCAAACTCGCTGCGATGTACGCATACATAGAGCGCAAATAAAACAACGCTGTGGTATGTAAAGTAACGCTCTCACCACATGCGGGTGTGGAACGGGTGGGTTCCATGCACGATTTTGTTTGTTTACTTATTCCCATCTTCTCGCTCAAGTGCACAGCTTTCTGATTGGATTTGATAAACGTAAAGAGCAATGCTGTTTCCAATAGGGAAATTAGTGCAACTTTCGATGCAAATATCTCCAGATAGGATTTATCAATCTACATTTTGAAAAGTTTGTGCAAATATGCTCATCAAGAGCTTTAAAATGATGTATCATATGATATTGTACGATGTGTGGATAGCGAGATCTCAGCGCCCTTATTCAAATAAATAAATAGATTGCTGTAATATTAATGTTTTATAAGACATAAATAGATTGCTGTAATATTAATGTTTTATAAGACATGGACTAAGACGAAATTTTTGTGTTGACGGTTGATGGGTTAAAGACAAAATTGACTGATTTGGGTTCAGTGACAACCGGACGGAAAGCGACATTACAATGTTAGCGACGATGAAGGAACGGACTACGATGATGCAGAAGCGGCGATAGGGCTGTTAAGCCGGAGACCCATAGTGTAAATGTAATAAACGAAACAGGGGATAAACCATCGGAGAAGAGAGGCAATAACGTGCTGAAGCAAGTTGACATGATTGTGACTGAAGATGGAACTGAGTTCAGGCAAAAGGTAGTGCAGCGTAAAGGACAAGTCGGTGAGGACGCGAAACAAGTAGCGGCTGGAGGGCCGTGTAAAAAAGCTCGTATGTTGGCGCAGTTGCGTGTAAGGCAGTAGCAGGTAATTCGCTTGAAGGCGCGTTAATGCGCGATGGTGCTGAAAGAAGCGAAAATGCAGTTGGATGGTCGCGGGAGTACACGAGGTACAAACGGCCATGCCAAAGGGTGACAACGAGATCGTGAGCGTGCGCACTGTTGTTGCTGAGGAGTCCATAAAGGACGTGAAGCGAATTACCAAACAATCGGCTATGCTAAAGGGTGACAACGCGAGCGTGCGCGTGCGCACTGTAGTTGCTGAGGGGTCCATTAAAGGACGTGAAGCGAATCACCGAACTGATGGAAGTTCCTGAATTCGAGGTAGACTTGTCGCACTTGCATAAAACGCATGCAGATGCTGTACGGGCCTGATACAAAGCAGAACAATTGTGGCATTCATGGACGATCTACTTATTCCCTCTAAGGATGAAGTCGTAGGTGTCCAAAGCTGGAGGTGTTAGCGATTGCTGAAGCACTTAAGAAGTGGAGAGTGTACCTGATGGGGACCAAATTCAAGATCATAACTGATTGCAACGCGTTCGCCATGACAATGAGGAAACGAGATGTTCCACTAAGAATATCCCGTTTGGCGATGTTTTTTGCAAGATTTCAACTATGAGATTGAACATCGAAGCGGTGCGAATGCGATGGCATTTTCCCATCAAGAAAACCCAAGATGCTGTTGAGAAGTCATTTTTTATCCCGCAGTTGAACTCTAAGGTTACTAAGGTGGTGAGGAGCTGCGTAGAGTGCATCGTAACAAATTCGAAGTCCGGAAGGAAGGAAAGATTCCTGAATCCGATTGATGAGCATCGACGAGCCAATGCTAACTACGAACCCGAGGAACTAGTAGCCATTAAGCGAACGCAATACGGGTGGGGCTGAAACTGCGGCCTAAGTTCTTCAGTCCATATAGGGTCGTAATGTTGTCGAATGACAACACGCGGACAGACCTTTTAAAATACATCCCTGACGGACACAAAATACGGACGAACAGCGAGACGAGAGAGAGCGGACGGATAACAAGAAAAAACGGACATTCGTTGTGGTGAATCTAGCGAAAGCGGGCGTACAGTCGAACAGTTTTTCTATAAAAATATATTAAATAAATAAAACTACACTTAAGGCAATCAGGCATTTTCATTTACCCGGAGCAGGACATCAATCCTACATGTATTATTATAAATTTTATTTGAACAAAATAGTTAATCAAATAATCAAATTAACGATTAATGATTATGATTAATAATCGTAATCATTTTAAATTTGATTATGATTAATTAATTTTAATCAAATTTTTTGATTATGATTTTTAATCATTAATTTTTAATCGTTAATCAGATTAACTTTGGGCCAACACTGAGAATAACACATTTATGAGACGACGGTACAGCAACTTTCAATGCTCTGCGGTTAACGATTCCGAAGCTATTCCATGTAAAAGATTTTAGTTGTATGGGCGGTGCCACCCTCTTGTCGCCCCATTCGCTCTGTCGAAACATATGACCAAATGGTAGGTTCGTACTAAGTTTCATTGATGTGCGAATAACAGGTCCAAAATTATGCGGATAGTTTGTGTCAAACACATTTGCCACGCCCCTTGTCCAACACCCATCAAATTTTAACAGTAGAATGACACATCTATGAGACGACGGTACACCAACTTATACGTACACCGAAGCTATTCCATATTTAAGAATTGCGATTTATGGGCGGAAGGTGCCGAAGGACACGACTAAAACGTAAGTTTGTACCGAGTGTCGCTGATTTCAATGCTATAATTTCAAAGTTACACCGGAATTTAAAAAGTGGCACGCCCCTTGTCCAAAGTCCATTAAATTTTACCAGTGGAACGACACGTCTACGCCATGACGCTGTACCAAATTTCAATGCTGTCCGACTTTCCCGTACTTCCGTGACGGAGTATAATGCTAAAGATATTCCATATTAAAAATTTAGGTTGTATGGGAGGTGCCACGCCTACCCGTCGTACAAACATGTTATACAGCTATAAACCACTGTATTGACATCTACTATCACACAAAAAACAAAATTTGCCGAAAGAATGAACCGTTTTCGCGAACACTTGCTACTAGGCTTGCCACCCGTCCTCCATTGTGGAGGACAGTCCTCCAAATTACTCAAATGTCCTCCGTCCTCCAAACAGGGCAAAACGTCCTCCACGAACACGAAACATGTCGATTTTACTATTTCCTTTGGTAGCAAACATGATATGCATCATAATAATCTGAGTTGAAATTAACCATGTTTCGTATAAAGCAGCCTTAACTTATTGATATTTATTTCGATAAAAATCGATATTTTTTGTTTTGATCTCATTATTAATTGATCTCATTATTTTTAATTTTATGATATCATTAAATGCAATATAAGTCTGATTAAAGCAGCAAAAAGCAATGACAAATATTTATTTAAATAGTCTTTGAAAAGCACATTGTTTAGATCGCTAAACACTGCCCGCCACGCAGCTCTAAGAATTTAATATTGTCAATAATATTGTATTGTGTTTGTCCATTTATGTGTTTATATGTACGGATGGCAACCCTGGCCATCCCGAAGGGAGCTTGCGCGGCCGGCAGGCACTCGATGTACGAACTCCGGCTAACGAACACCGGCCCCCCGCGATCCACTTAAAACCTAACATTTAAACTCTACATTTATAAATATTCAACAAACACTCCAATATTTAATAAAACCCTACACAAAAAAACCGACACACAACCGACTTCCTTTCATTTCAATACGTTTGCGCGGTCTTAGCTCTTCTGAGCTTGATCATGGTCCTTCGACGCCAAATACGATTTGAAACTGGCACAAAAACAAACGAAAGTTAAAGTGAAACAGTGACAAAACAAACAATCAAATAAGTGCAAAATAGTGAAAAACACAAAACGATCAAGTGCAAGTGCATAAAACAAAATATTAATCACATAGAAAACAATTGAAAACACACCGCACAGTGATTGAAACAATAACAATTACCACTAAAATCCCTTAAAACGCGCAAACGAAAAATAATAACAATTATAAACGCAGGCACAAATAAGCGCACGATCACCAACAACAACCACATAAGGAGCACAGTGAACAACGAAAACACGAGCAACAACAGCCACAAGAGCAGCAGAGCAACGGTCAGCAGCGTGGGAGTAGCGGCAACTACGACTGCAGCGAGCGCTACGTGGGAGCCCCTTACGTTAAGTATTGTCTGTCCCTGCGACAATACAGGCTGTAAGTTGCTTTATTTCATTTTTTATAACGAGCGGTTGGATCCCTACCCTGTATATCACCTATATACAGAACCAACCAGCTCGGTTGTAGTCGCACTGGTAGTCGCAACATACCTTTGAATGTGTACATTATCCCATATGTACATATGTAAATAGGGTCGCTGACCTCTCAGTGCAGTTCCACATACTTACAGTGGCACTACATGAACCTCTTTATGTAGTACACTGGAGTGAAAAAAATAAGTTGTGGAATAAGTTCAGTAGAAAATTATATTTTCTTAACACCTTTAAGAAAAATAATTATAAGCTTGCTGTCTCCAATTCCTTTGGAGAAATTACTTTGTTTTCAATACATTTTCGTCTCATCACAAAATTCTTTCGTGTGTTCACTCAAAACCCCTCTGAGGTGATACACTTCGAAAAATTTCTTGCACATTTCGTGAATGTGCTTCACTTTGCGACATTCCTAGTCGGTTTTGTGCAACATTTGTTGACAATTCGAATATCTTTCGAATTCTGTTGGTGCTGTTTCTCGATTCTTGCCTCCTGTATCTCTCAAACATCGATTTATTTGTTTATTTTAATTCTAAATTATTCTGTATTTCGACATGCCAATTCAAAAATCATCCGAAGAGTCTCATGTTCTCTCCAAGAACATTTTTAATTTCGAAGCGGACAATTTGGTCCACTTTTGTTCCAAATTCTCTTCTGTTCTTATCGAAGAGTTAACGCCCGCAATCCTCAAAGCGTTTTTAGCCGATCTCAATGGCTATTATGCGGATCTAAAGGCAGCTTTTTCGCAAGTCGGCGTCACCCCCGATGACGACCTGCCGAAAACTTTCAAGTTGATCGCTCGCTCCAAAATGGAACTGTGTCGAGAACGAGTGTATGAAACCATGGCCCAGATTTCGGACCTCATGGACGCTCAGCAACCTCATCTCGCTGAAACCACCCGTCCAGCAGAAATCCCCTTCCCCTCTGCAACAGAGCAGGCAAGTAATTCTATTTGCCTGAATGTCCCTTCTTGCGACACCGAAATCTTCTCCGGCGGGTATGAAGAGTGGCCGTCCTTCCGCGACATGTTTTCGGCGGTTTATATTAACCACCCGAAACTCACCTCTGCCCAAAAGTTATATCACCTCCGATATAGGGGTAATGTCCATTTACATTAACCCAATTGGTACCGGGAGCTTGCTCCCGGGGCGCTTATCAATGCTTAATTTTGATACGCTGTGCTTTTGAGCACCGTGGGGTTAGGCCACACTGTGGCGGCACTCACGTTAAAAATTCGACATTCAATCACCTCCGATATAAAACAACCGGAAAGGCTGGCGCCATCGTTAGGCAGTATCCATTGAGCGATTCTAACTTCGAATTGGCATGGAATGCGCTGAAGTCCCGATTCGAAAATCGGCGCATTCTGGTTGACAAACAGGTCAACACGCTCTTGAGCCTCCCTCAAGTAGCTGTTGAAAACAGTGAAGCGCTGGAAAGCCTTCAAAATGCAATAAACAATTCTCTGTCTGTCTTATCTTCTCAAGACGTCTCGGCAGAGGGTTGGGACCCGATCCTGGTCTATATTTGTTCAACAAAACTCCCGAAAGAGACTTTATCCCTGTGGGAACAGTCCCTTAGTTCCCGGAAAGATCTTCCAACCTAGGAGTAAATGAACACTTTCTTGACCAGCAGATATGAGGTCGTGGAAAGACTAAATCTTATGAGGCCGACCAAGTCCGTGTTTTCTCACAGCCGGGATCATAACAGAGCTCAAAACTGAGAGCAGATGGATTTTCCTCTGTCCAGTTTGTAGCGCGGCTCATGCGCTTAAATTATGCTCGAAGTTCAAAAAGTTATCTGTTTATGATCGAGTAAAGGCAGTACGAGCCCACAACTTGTGCACAAACTGCTTGTCTCATACTCACTTGAAGTGGGATTGCACAAGTAGAGACACTTGTTCGCAATGTCAGAAGCAGCATCATTCTATGCTTCACTTCGCTTCTGACACAATCCCAAATCGGCAAAGAGACGCCAGCTTACCATTTTTCACGACTCAGCCTCGGAGTCCATCAAACAACTCATCCGTCTCGAGAAAATCCCGGAGTTCTCAAGATGAGTCATCTTCCGTTACCTCGCGAAAACGGAAAAACCGTCCTGTGCAGTCCCTTAGCACAACGGTTAAGGAAACAGCCCCTCGCCCCATGTCTAAATCTAGACAGTTTGGGCACACCGCAGCCGAAGCGCAACCCCCGCGCAACATTCATCCCCAGTCAGCTGCAAGACGTAGACGACGACTGCAGGAATCCAGTTGGACTCACTCGCCTCGCCTCGACAGCACACCCTGTCCGCACACGAATCAGCATCACCCTCAAGACAGCAGCTGCAGCCAACGAAGATCTGAGACAAGGCTCCAGCCTGGCAAGTTGCGCGGACACCGAGTTCGGACCCTTTCAACCTGAGCCATCCAAGCCCTACTGGAGCTCCGGGGGGTCCCATCAATGCACGAGTGCATCCGGCCCCAGGATGTTTAGATCGCTAAACGCTGCCGGCCACGCAGCTCCTAACATTTAATATTTAATAAAACCCTACACAAAAAAACCGACACACAACCGACTTCCTTTCATTTCAATACGTTTGCGCGGTCTTAGCTCTTCTGAGCTTGAACACACATATATGTATTTATGTAAATGAATTTATTCATTAATTTTTTAATTGTGTTGAGACCGCCGACGAAGAGAATCTGATTGATCTCTGAGTCGGCGGCTCACTACCCCTCCCACACACACACACACGCATGCACACACACCACATCACTCTATCTCTTCTTCCTTTACCCACTTTCTTTCCTTTCCAAAAATGAATTGTTCTCCCCTTTTCCGACTCCCTTAGTTCTAAGCTCAAAACTTATAATTAGTCGTTAAGAACCACCGCAACTGAACACACGATTTTTTTAATAAACGCATCGCTGCGCCCAAACCAACCCGCCGCCGTTCTTATTTTCCCCGATCAACAAAGAAACAAATTGTTTTCGTGTGTATGTTTTTAAGCTTACTTGTTTTGTTATCTTTATGTTTAAATGTTAAAATTTTTGGGAGCTTTTTCTGTAAACATATTGTTACGAAAATGACTAGTTCGTATCTGATTGTGCTTGAAAATAAAACAACTTCATTTATTCAGCGCAAACGCAGTCAAAAATCAACAATCGCTTTATTTACAAATTTACACTTGTTACTACTTTACACTACTACTATTGCATGTTTCCCCTTTGCTTGCTCAACACAGACTCGACTCCTTGCGCTGCACACTGCTGCTTTTATACTAGTTTTCTTATCGCGCCGAAGTTTCTTGCACATTCCAGTTGTACTTTCCATCTCGACTGTTCTAGCACAGCTCATCACCTTTCGCGAACCATCCTCGCCATATTATAGCAAACGAATTATAGCAAGTTTGCCGTACTCCAAAGTGCATGCCTAAAAGAATGCTTGGAAAAGCATTCATGCACATCACAGAGTGCCTAATCGTTTCAATATGTATTATATATCAATGGCATTTTGACAAAACAACTTATGTCGAAATAGTGACATTTTCCAGTTTTTTAATCATAAAGACACAATTTCAAAACGCTTCTTTTGGTGTAATCGGCTTGTTTTTACGACATTTAGTTACAGAGATATGACGTATAGCATTTCAACTTTACTCGAGTTTTGTATGAGATTTGCTCTGCACCTTATCAGTATTTTCGCTCTCCTGAACAATTTGAAAATTAGACTTAGGTTGTTTTGTCAAAATGCCACAGGTAGTTATGTATGTATATGAGAGTTCAAATACATGTACACTCGCCCTCTGAAAACTAAAAATGTATGATTGTTTATAGTATTTTTTGGTGTCCTCCACAGCCATTTTAAAAAGTTGGCAAGCCTACTTGCTACACACAAAATGTTACGTTTTTTATGTAGGTATAAAGATAACACTACTCGACAAAAAATGGGTCATTCGCGTGCACCTAAAAATAAAAGTATCTTCTTGATTAACTTTGGGCCACAGAATACGAAACTGAAAATCAAAAAAATTTTTTAAGAAGCGTTTTCGAAAAATCTTCCAAAAACCAGTTTTTTCCCTGTTGTTTACTAACACAAACTGTCCGTCGGCCAGAAGATAATACCTCAGCCTTTCCAACGATATACAGATTGTCTAAATCAGATGAGAGTTGGGGAAGTTACTGACGGTGAAAGTTGTAAAAAAGTGAATTTTTCGACCAATTTAAAAAATCATAAATTTTCGGATGTTTTTTATAGATAAAATAAATTATCTGCTCTGGTTATAAAATCTAAGATGAAAGATATATTATTTGAGCAAATATTGAGCCCAACATCAATAGAATTTAAAGAAAAATGACAAAGTTATGATGCACTGAGTGAAAACACCAACTTTACATTTATTACACCGTGCGAAACAATTTTTGTTTCAATTCTATTGATGTTGGGCTTAATATTTGCTCAAATAATATATCTTTCATCTTAGATTTTAAAACCGGAGGAGATCATTTTTTTTATCTATAAAAAAACATTCGAAAATGTATGATTTTTTAAATTGGTCGAAAAATTCACTTTTTTACAACTTTCACCGTCAGTAACTTCCCCAACTCTCATCTGATTTAGACAATCTGTATATCGTTGGAAAGGCTGAGGTATTATCTTCTGACCGACGGACAGTTTGTCTTAGTCGGATGATTCGTTTACTCATAACTGAAACAACAGGGGAAAAACTGGTTTTTCCAAGATTTTTCGAAAACGCTTCTTAAAAAAATTTTTTGATTTTCGGTTTCGTGTTCAGCGGCCTAAAGTTAGTCTAGAAAACATTTTTATTTTTAGGTGAATTTTTCGTGTCGAGTAGTGTAATCGTAATCATTTTAAATTTGATTATGACTAATTTATTTTAATCAAATTTTTTTATTATGATTTTTAATCATTAATTTTTAATCGTTAATCAGATTAACTTTGGGCCAACACTGTTGAAGGACCTACGATCAGATTCTTAACGCTAGCCCTCTTTTTCAATCGTTGTCTTGATCTTTTTTCCTAAGCGAAGAAGCGGAATCGTATAGTCAAGCTCAACTGTTAGATTCCTTGGCTCTCAGCCTACCCGCGGATCTGGCCGCAGAACTTTCGACAAAGAGGTCAACGGGCGGCAAATTTGATAGAGAGCTAAGCGCTGCCGTTGGGGTAGTTCTTAGCGCACCCGTTATGCAGAGTGTAGCGAGGCGTTGAACTTTATCCAGCGGCGTAAGATATGTCGATTTTTTGGTCACGGTCCACCACACCAAAACACCATAGCGTAGTATCAGCCTTATTATCGACATGTAGCACCAATGCATCAGGGAAGGTAACATGCCCCATGTAGCCCAACATCTTTTTGCATATTTCTTTAGTGACTTAATGTAAAATTCGTTTGTTGAAAAAAAATCCTTGATGTGGTGATTTTTATTTCAACCAGAATGTTTCGGTTTTGGCCGAATATTAAAAAAAAACCGAAATTCGGTTTCGGCTCAAAAAAGATGTTTCGGTCGGACACTAGTTTTTGTGTTTGGAAAGGATCAGTTGAGGATATCATGAAATATGAACTCGATAGCTTAACTACAACATTACTAAAAATGGACCCAAAGTCCAATAAGACCAGACCTGGGTGCCCACAGAAGGGTTAAGTAGTCAACATTTATGAATCAATCTGAGGTTGAGAAGACCAACCCAAATTGTCATATCTGTTTCTCAGCTTGCTCTGACAATGCAGGTCTTCCTGCATCTACTTCGTCACTCTACCTGCAGCAGCTTACTCTGCATCTGCCCAACTCCGTCGACAATTTTCTCCAGTTCTCCTTCGATGTCAGCATCGTGTCTTTAAAGCACTCTGGCGTTACACATTTGCCAGTCGCAGCATTCAGTCGCGGCTTTATGTCTAGGAAGCGCGGGCAACGGAAAACGTGTGTTCTGGCGATCCAGCCTCGACTTCACACTTCGGGCACTCTTCCGAGTTTTCATAGTCAAAATGTTAAAAGTAGCTGCTGTAGCCGCCATGGCCAGTTAGGAACTGGGTGAGCTGGTATCCAGCTTCGCTGTGAGCTCTGCGTGTAGTTCCAGTGTCCTTTCTGTACGGTATCCCACTTCTTATGCCAGTTTTGCATCGATATGGCTCTTTCTGCCGACTTTGTCTGCAGTTTCCTGCTGCTCTTCATGCTGTGAAGCCGGTGGGCCTCGTCGGACAGGATGTCGATTGGTAGAATTCCTACTATCACCAGAGCCGCATCATCTGAAGTTGTGCGCTGACAACTCTAAGCCTAAGCGTATACAAAGGTGCAGGCCGCACGGCATAGCACAGGGCTGTGTCGCTGTATACGCTCTTAAAGGGTGGCCCATCTAGTGGTTTCTTTTTGAATCATCTAATTTTGACACTGACAGCTGTTTCCCGCTCGAAATCTTGACAGAAAGTCAGTATCATACCTCCGCGGAACGAAATAAGTCGCTTTACGCTTGAACAACGTTGCGAAATATTGAAAACTTATATCCAAAGTGAGTGCTGCATAACCCAAAAAGTGTCCAAATCGTGTTATCAGCCGTCTTTGCTACGTCTATTGGCCGTCTCGGAGCTGCGACCGCTTTGCACTTTGTTTGTGGGGAACCGTGAAGGACCGAAGTTATGCCAACAACCCAGAAACGATTCAAGCACTTAAGGCCAATATCATCCAAGCAATCCGTGAGCCACAGCCCGAAACCATCAACAAGATCTTGGAAAATTGGAGTGACAGAATGAGCTGTTGCGAAGCCAGCCGAGGTAGCCACTTGAACGACGTTGTATTCCATAACTACTGGGAATGTTTGCTCTTACTAACAAAGCATCATACATGGAAAAAAATGTAATTTTGTTCATTTTATTGCATTTTTAAAAAGAAACCACTAGATGGCCCACCCTTTATATGGTACTGCATTATTTACAAAACACTGCGCTGGGCTGAACTGTGTTGCCTTCGTCTCCGTATACGCTTAGGCTAAAGGCGCTGAGCCCGTGTACTCGCTTGTACTCTGTACTATACGCCTTAATTTGCAGAGATTCCGCCCATATGGGTGAACATTACAGCAGTAGGAGTAGAAAACGCTTACCGCTTTTCGGTCCCCTTCCCGCATACACGCTCAGCGTGGTGGCGGAAAGTTGGGAGCGTTGGAAAGTATTTTTTGCTGGCCAATCATGAAGTGCGCACATTCGGGTTTCTTTTTGCTACCGGTAAGCACCGCGCAGGTTTTTGTACGGCACCCGCAGAATAGTGAACTAATGTGTGCAGCGTGTCCAATCCCCAGGACTTGAAATTTGGGTTGTGCGCAGGGTTTGGTGCCCGCCACGTAAAATCAAAAACCAATGAAAGCCAAAAAGCAAGCCTCGGATGGAACCCACAATGTTGACGACCACAGCAAACGATTTAAGGACCATGATTTGAGGATATGCACCTGGAATGTCTGGACCCTCTATAGGAAAGGCCTTACACGAAATGTAAGGCTGACATCACAGCCATCCAGGAAATGAGATGGACAGGACAAGGTTGCTCCAAGCGAGCAGACTGCGACATCTACTACAGCTGCCATGCGGAGAAGCGCGAATTTGTGGTCAGCAAAAGACTTCGCCACCACGTCTCTCCGTTCACTCCGGTGAACGAACGGCTGGCCTCAATCCGCATCAAGGCTAAATACTTTAGCATCAGCCTAATTTGCGCACACGCCCCGACGGAAGAGAAGGACGATGCGATGGATGCCTTCTATGCGAAGCTCGAGGACGTTTACGACGGGTGCCCGGCCCATGACGTCAAAATCGTCCTCGGGGACTTCAATGCATAGGTCGAGCGAGAAGGTAGTTTTGGTCCCACAGTCGGGCAGTTCAGCCTCCATACGACCAGTACGAACAACGGTCTGAGGCTGATCGATTTTGCCGCGGCACGAAACATGGTAGTTAGTAGCACCAGATTCCAGCACCTCGATATCCACAAGGCGACCTGGTTATTCCCCGATCAATCCACCCGCAACCAGATTGATCACATTGCGATTGATGGAAGGCATGCTTCTAGCATTCTAGATGTGCGCACGTTCCGAGGACCCAACATCGACTCGGACCACTACCTTGTTGCAGCCAAGGTACGCATGCGTCTTTGCGCAGCGAAGACCGCGCAACCTAGTTTGCGAAGAAAGCTGGACATCAGTAAGCTACGATCACAAGAGGTAGCCGAAGCCTACTCCGCTCAACTCTCCAACCAGCTTGGTCGCTCCCCCTCCTCTCCACCTGATGACATCGGCGGATTATGGGCTCACTTATCCCACTCTATGCGCACCGCCGCAGAACATGTCCTTGGTTTTCGACGCCCACCACCAAAAAACCAATGGTACGATGAAGAGTGTCGCGCAGCCACTGCATCGAAGAATGCTGCCTACAAGAAGACCCTGCAGTCGGCTGCTACGCGGGCCGTGACAGAAAAATACCGGGAGGAGAGGAAGAAAGAGGTGCCTTTTTAGACGCAAGAAACGGGAGCAAGAAAGGCGCGAGCGTGAGGAAATCGAGTAGTGCAGGAGCAGGAATGACGCCCGAAAATTCTTCCAAAAAGTTAAGCGTCTCATGGAAAGATTTAAGCCAGGGCATCTTCTTAGAGAGACGAAACCGGGGATCTGGTTACGGATGCGCAGGGTGTACTGAGGTTGTGGAAGGAGCACTTCACCAAGCTGCTCGCAGGCGATGAAAGGAACAATACCGCCAGTGGTGAAGATGTCCAGACGGCACCAATCGACGACGACGGTGTGGATGTGCCACCGCCCAGCTATGACGAAGTCCGGGTCGCTATCCAGCGACTCAAGAACAATAAAGCTGCAGGGCCGGATGGGCTACCAGCTGAATTGTTCAAGGCCGGCGGCGGTGAGCTGATTGGGTGCATGCATCAGCTCATCTGCAAAATATGGCTGGTGGAACGAATGCCCAACAATTGGAACCTCAGTGCCCTTTGCCCTGTGCTGAAGAAAGGCGACCCAACAATATGCGCCATCTACAGGGGTATCAGCCTAATTCCCATTGCATACAAGGTCCTGACGAGCGTACTATGTGAAAGATTAAAGCCACTCGCCAAGGCGCTGATTGGACCTTATCAGTGCGGCTTTAGACCTGGTAAGTCCACCATCGACCAGATATTTACTCTACGCCAAGTCCTGGAGAAGACCCATGAGAATCAAATCGATACACACCATCTCTTCATCGATTACAAGGCAGCATTCGATAGCCCGATAAGGGATCGCCTATATGCCGCATTGTCTGAACTTGGTATCCCTGCAAAGCTCGTGAGACTTTGCAGAGCGACGTTGAGCAATACGCGCAGCTCCATCAAGGTTGGAAGTGACCTCTCCGACCCATTTCATACCGTTCGAGGACTCAGACAGGGCGATCCTTTGTCCTGCGACCTCTTCAACTTCACCATGGAGAGTGTTCTGCGCAAGGCCGGTGTACATCGTAATGGCACAATTTTCAAGAAAAGTGTCCAGCTCCTTGCCTACGCTGATGACATTGATGTCATCGGGCGTAACAAGCGAGATGTCACCGCTGCCTTTGCGGCTATCGAAAGAGAATCTGTCAAAATGGGTTTGGTGGTAAATGAGGGCAAGACAAAGTATATGCTGTCTACACGCAGCGGCTCACGCAACGCAACGTCGAGTCCGACAGGTATACCTTTGAAGTTGTCAAGGAATTCGTCTACCTTGGCACCGCCATCAACAGCAGCAATGATGTCAGCTTGGAGATAAAGCCAAGGATTACTCTTGCCAACAGGTGCTACTACGGTCTCGGTAGGCAATTGAGAAGTAGAGACCTCTCTCGACCGACAAAACTTGCATTCTATAGGACGCTTATCTTGCCCGTGCTCCTCTATGGCGCTGAAGCATGGACAATGACACGAAACGACATAGCGGCCCTTGGAGTGTTCGAGAGGAAGGTACTTCGCAAAATCTTCGGCCCTGTTTGTGTTGGCGTCGACTATTGTATATGAACCAATAACGAGCTGTATGAGTTGTATAAGGACATGGACGTAGCGCAGCGAATTAACATCCAGCGGCTACGCTGGCTCGGTCATGTCTGCCGTATGGACGACGAAGCTCCGGCGAAAAAGGTGTTCGATGCGATGGTTGGAGGTCGACGGCGAAGAGGGAGGCCGTGTCTCCGGTGGAAGGACCAAGTTGAAGAGGCCCTGTCATTTCTTGGTGGGACCAACTGGGGATGGCGCGCGCAAAGCAGAGGCGCCTGGAGAGAAGTTTTGCGGCAGGCCGTAACCCAATAATCGGTTGTTATGGCCAGTTAAGTAAGTAAGTAAGTGCTAGGCCAGCCAACTAGGCTAACCGCATTTGCAGCTGACTCAACGTTGATTATGTTTTTGGTCACCACCGTCACTGCAATATCATCAGCAAATCCGGCGATTGTAGCTCCTTGTGGTATCGCCAGCTCAAGAACGCCGTCACACATTGCGTCCCATAATATCGGCCCCAGGACTGAGTTTTGTAAAACTCCAGCTGGGACTTCCAATACTGAGAATCCACACTGGTGGCAGGAAAGTCTGTGTTCGCTACCAGGGGTGTCTAACCCTATGTGGGTAAAACACAACAAAATGTTTACAACTTTTGCATTGACTTAATAATGTACAGTTTACAAATTTATTATAATTTTAAATTAATTGTATTTCAATAGAATTGGAAATCGAACTGGAAGAGCCACCGTTGGATTCTCGTGAAGTACCAAAACAACAAAATGTATGCTCAACCACAACAAAATTATTGGTCAAAATTATATGCGCATTATAACATCCTGGGATTCACACATAAGCGTGTTAAATTACTAATGCCAAGAAAATATCCCTATTGGAGATTAAAGGCGTTTTCAAAAGATAAAAGGAGGTAACTTTTTGTAATCCTGTTAACTGTATTAACCTTTTATATACATGGCCTTGATGAGCAAGTACTTTTACTTTTCAAATAGTGTTTACAACTCATGGCCTGAACACATTGACGACGAAAGCCGAAGGCCAAATATACAAGATGGCGTCGGCTTCAACCGTCGCTGTATGGTCGACCATTCGATTGTAATGAAAGCGGCAGCAATAGCACGCAATCATGGATCCGCCAAATAGTTTTCGTTATTCAGTTTCCTTCTATAAACATTTAATGGTTTTGTAATTAATTTAACAATTAGTAATGAGTAGGGATCGGAATTATATGTGCGTGCATATTTTTTTTTGCTTCGGATTTGAACGGGACCCAGACAGAAACTATGTTTATTGAAAAATATTAAGAATGCATAATTTACATATTTTTGCAGATTTTTGCATATTTTTTGCATATTGTTACGAAAATTAGCTCTTCAGGCTAACACACTTCAATTACTCAGCGCAAAACGCTGAAAAACAAACAATCACTTTATTTACAAATTTAGACTTTGCTTGTCTTTACACTTGCTACTACTATTGAACTATTCCGTGTTTCACCTTTGCTTGTTCAAATAAGACTTGTCCCTCTGCGCTGCAACCGGCTGCCTTTTATATTTGGCTGCTTATCGCGCCCATTGTTCTCGCACATTCTAATTGGACCATCTCTCGACCGTTCTCGCACATCCCATTACCATCGCGAACCATCCTTGCCATACCGGAATTATAGCAAGCCGGCCGTACTCTAAAGTGCATGCCTAAAAGTATGCCCGTAAAAGCATTCACGCATAGCACAGCGACAGGGTTCCTCATTGTTACACTGCCCACCAATCAGACTTGTTCGTCCCGAACAAGTGCCGAGGCTCCGCCGGAGTAAGACGCTAGGCGCTCCAAATGGACTACTTTCAGCCTAGCATTTCTATTGCAGCAGCGTTGAATCCTGTTCACCACGTCAGTAATCCTGCTCCCGACTTTCTACAGTCCTTCATATTGTAGCGATGAGGCACTGTGCTGTGCTATGCATGAATAGCATACTTTTAGGCATGCACTTTGAACTACGGCAAATTTGGTATAATTCGCTTGGTATAGTCCGATATGGCAAGGATGGTTCGCGAAGGAATGGGCTGTGCGAGAATGGTCGAGCGTTTTCCAATTGGAAGTTGCAAGAAACTTCGCCACGATAAGAAAACTAGTATAAAAGCAGCAGTGTGCAGCGCAGGGAGTCGAGTCGGTGTTGAGCAAGCAAAGGGGAAACATGCAATAGTAGTAGTGTAAAGTAGTAACAAGTGTAAATTTGTAAATAAAGTGATTGTTGATTTTTGACTGCGTTTGCGCTGAATAAATGAACTTGTTTTATTTTCAAGCACAATCCAAAACGAACTTAGAGATTTTCGTAACATTTGGTGTCAGAAGTGGGATTGTGCTACTGGAAATAAATTAAAATTGTAAAACGCAGACATGGTTAAACTCGAGCAACTGAAGGTGGACCAGCTGAAGAAGGAGCTGGCCGCCTGGAATTTTTCGACTGCTGGCGGAAAGGTGGAGTTGCAGCTGCGCTTGCGAGAGGCATGTGAATCACGAGGCATCGATTTAACTGCGCACGAGTTCGGGACGCAGGAGCCAGAGGCGTCGGCCAAGGTGGAAGAATCGTTTGCAGGTGCTGCGACGATGCAAAGTACGGCTGCAGCGGCTGCGCCACCACAAGCGATGGACGTGAGCCAGCTTATGGTTGCAATGAGAGGCATGTTTCAGGAAACTTCTGCGAAAATGGAAGCGAAACTGGAAACGGCGACCCATGAAATATCGGCGCAAGTGGCAGCGAAACTCGAAAGCGCAACTTGCGAGCTGTCCACCAAGCTGCAGGAAAATTCTACGCATTTGGAGCAGAAAGTGGAAGAAATCTCCGACAAGCTAAATGTGAAGGTGGAGCACCTGGAAGCGCATGTGGAACACTTGGATAAACGAGTCGACGGCCTGGATGATTCTCTGAACAGACGAGTTGACGACCTGGATGAGTCCTTAAAAAAACGAGTTGACAGTCTGGAGGATTCGGTGAACAGAAAAATCGAAGAGCGGCTTAGAGAGGTACAGCTGCGAGCAAGGGTGCAGTCAGTTGAGGAAAGTTTTACCATAGAAGTGCCTACTTATGATGGTACTACGTCGTTCGACACATTCAAACTACAATTCGATATGGCTGCTTTGGAGAGTCAGTGGATCGATGTTAGGAAAGGTCGGAGACTGATACTGGCTCTAAGAGGTCCTGCGGCTGAGGTAATAAAAACAGTTCCGGAAGATTTGAGAGGTGATTACCAGAATTCAGCATGGAAGTTTTGAAAAGGCTGAAGATCGAGGCGTTTATCGAAGGCATTCTTGATCCGGAGACACGTGTGAGTACATTGATGATGATGAAGCCGACATTCGGTGAGACTGTGACAAGCGCATTGACGTATGAGGCGGCCTGGAGGGGAAGTTTTCGACATTCATCTGCGGAAAGGCGTCGAGCCCAATCTGGACGTGTCACGCAAAGCCAGACATTGAGCTTGGAGGCACCAGCGGGGCTGCGGGCAGAGCCATCTAGAGTCAGTTGCTGGCGATGTGGCAAGCAAGGCCACATATCACGAGACTGTCATCTGCGAGAGAAGCGTTCCGGGCAACAGACGTCGCCAAGAAGGGCTGACGCACTGCCATACCATTCTTGCAAAACCGAGCGCAGGCATGATTCGCAAGTCGAAAACAAGGGACAGATTGTGGATGTTCGGTCGGTAAGAGTTTTACAAGAGGAAGATTGGCTTGCGGAAAGGCTACAGAAGGACCAGCGCGAGGATAGGGATCTCGCAAAAATCATCAAAGGTAGAGCGCGGAGAGTACGGCCGGACTGGCAGGAGATGGCTGATGAGAGCCCGATCGCGAAGGCTTACTGGGCACAGTGGCAAAGTCTACGTCTGAAGGATGGCTGCCTATACCGCGAGTGGGAGAGCAGGGATGGCAGGACCAGGAAATCCCTAATAGTGGTCCCAAAAGGTCGGATCGACGATGTCATCAAGGCAAACCATAACGACTCCAGTGGAGGGCACCTAGGCATCGCAAAAACTGTCGCCAAGATAAGGTGGTTCTATTGGGTAGGATGCCAGGAGTCTGTCGCTGAGTGGATCAGAGACTGTGCTCGGTGTTCGGCTGCGAAAGGGCCGAAGAGAAGATCGCGGAGCCGCACTCAACTAGTCGAAAACAGGTTAACAGCGAGCTATGGTCTACGGGCTAACCCAGAAGGGTTCCAAGAAGGCGATCTGGTAATGCTCAACAACCCGCAGCGGAAGGAAGCTTTGTCTCCAGAAATTCAAACATCATGGGAAGGCCCGTACAAAGTCGTGACAAAGATTAATGACGTGGTGTACAGAGTTCAACGCTGCTGCAACAGGAACGCTAGGCTGAAAGTAGTCCAGTTGGAGCGCTTGGCGTCTTACTCCGGCGGAGCCTAGGCACTTGTTCGGGACGAAAAAGTCTAAGTGGTGGGCAGTGTAGCGATGAGGCACTGTGTGCTGTGCTATGCATGAATGCGAGCATACTCTTAGGCATGCACTTTGAGGTACGGCCGACATGCTATAATGTCGATATGGCAGGGATGGTTCGCGAATGATAATGGAATGTGCAAGAACCATCGACGCGATAAACCAAACAAGTATAAAAGGCAGCAGTGTGCAGCGCAGAATGTCGAGTCTGTGTTGAGCAAGCAAAGGGGAAACATGCAATAGTAGTAGTGTAAAGTAGTAACAAGTGTAAATTTGTAAATAAAGTGATTGTTGATTTTTGACTGCGTTTGCGCTGAATAAATGAAGTTGTTTTATTTTCAAGCACAACCCAAAACGAACTTGGAGAACTCGGATTTTCGTAACAATATGAAGTTTGAAGTTTTGGAGACAAACCTTTCCTCCGCTGCTGGTTGTAGTGCATTACCAGATCGCCTTCCTGGAACCCTGCTGTATTAGCCCGTATATCATATCTGGATTTCATCTTATCGCTGACCAGTTGGATACGGCTCCTTATAAACTGGTGGATTTCTTCCAGTTCCGACCGCGTAGTCAGTCCTAGCGCCTTCCGTCGTGCTGACCACTCCGAACTTTAAGTCAGCAGGCAACCTCAACTTTGTGCCGAACACTGCTCGGGGAACCGAGGCATATGCGTGTCCCAATCCTTTTGATTTCTGCCCACCACTTTTCGCAAATATTCTTCCAGCGTCCGATTGAATCGTTCCATCATGCCGTCGGACTGGGCGCGCAAAGGACAGGTGCGAGTTTTCCTTATTCCTAGTACCTCACACACTTACTTGAATACCACAGACTCGAAATTCCGAACTTGATCCGAGTGCAACTCCAGCGGAACTCCAAATCTGGCACCCAGTTCTTTACCAGCATTTCCGCGACCGTGGAGCCTCCTGGTTAGGAATAGCATACACTTCGGGCCATTTGCTAAAATAGTCCATTACCACCAGCACATATGTGTTGCCTTGAGTGCTAAGTGGGAATGGGCCGGCGACGTCCATGGCAATTCGCTCAAAGGGCGCTCCCACGTTGTACTGCTGCATGCGGCCCCGAGATCTTCTTGTCGGCCCTTTCGCAGCCGAACATCGATCACAGCACTTGATCCAATCGGCTACAGACTCCGGGCATCCTACCCAGTAGAATCGTCTTTTTATTTCGGCGACAGTTTTTGTGATGTCTAGGTGCCCTCCGCTGGAGTCGTTATGGTATGCCTCGATGACCTCGTTGATCCTGCATTTCGGGACTACAATTAGGGAATTGCTGGTCCGGCCATCCCCACTCGCGGTATAGGCAGCCATGAGACAGCCGCAGATTTTGCCACTGTGCCCAGTAAGCCTTCGCGATCGGGCTTTCACCGGCCATCTCCTGCCAGTCCGGACGTGCGTCTTGCTCCTTGCCTTCGACGATTTTTGCGAGATCCGTATCCCCGCGCTGGTCCTTTTGTATCCTCTCCGCAGACCACTCTTCCTCTGGCATAACGCTTACCAATCGGACGTCCACTATCTGCTCTTTGCTTTCGGCTCGCGAACAATGCCTGCATTCGGTTTTGCACGGACGGCGTGACAAGGCATCGGCATTTCCATGGCTGCTACCCTTGCGATGCTCTATCGTGTAGTCGTAGCTCTGCAGTCGCTCGATCCACCGCGCCAATTGGCCTTCAGGATCTTTAAAGTTCAGTAGCCATTTCAATGCAGCATGATCTGTGCGCGGAAGTGTTTCACGCATTCCAATACTGCCAGCAACTCTCTTCGTATCACACAGTAGTTGCGTTCAGGTTTCGACAAAATTGCTGTTGTATGCTATCACTTGTTCTAGCCATCTGACCATCTGACCATCTATTATCTGTGATAGCACACCGCCAATACTATGCCCGCTTGCATCTGTATCCAGCACAAACATCTCTCCGGGCACGGGGAAGGCCAGAATTGGAGCCGTGCACAGTTTTTCCTTCAGTCGTGCAAAAGCCTGCTCCTGCTCTTCGCCCAACGCGAAGGCTTGATTCTTTTTCGTCAGTTTGTGCAAGCTGTTGGCTGTGTTCGCAAATCTAGGAACGAATCTTCGGTAATATGTGCACAGGCCCAGGAAACTGCGGAGTTCGTGTAGAGTGCGTGGTCGGGGCCACTCCTTCACTGCCGTGATTTTGCCTTCATCCGTTTGTACTCCGCGGGCGGAAACCCTGTGACCCAGATACTTGACCTCCTTTTGGAACAGCGAGCATTTCTTTGGGTTGAGTTTAAGCCCGGCTTTTTGTATTCGCTCGGAGGTATTCAGCTTTTCCAGGTGGTCGTCGAAACTTTTACCCATCACGATTATGTCGTCGAGGTATACCAGACACGCCCGCCAATGTAGCCCTTTTAGCACACGTTCCATTAGCCGCTCGAATGTCGCTGGTGCGTTGCAGAGTCCAAACGGCATGATGGTGAACTGCCACAAACCATCGCCAACACTGAAAGCCGTTTTCTCCTTGTCCTTGTCTGCAAGCTCTACCTGCCAATAGCCGCTACGTAAGTCGAGCGTGGAAAACCACTGTGTGCCTGACAGTGTGTCCAGGGTGTCATCGATCCGAGGTAGTGGATACAAAACCGGGTACTGCCATCCGTTTTCTTGACTAGCACGACCTGCGAGCACCAAGGGCCTGACGAAGGCTCTATGACCTTTTCTTCCCGCATGTTTTCGATTAAAGTTGTGACCTCTTCCCTTTTGGCCAGAGGAACTCGTCTTGGCGGTTGGCGGATCGGTTTCGTACTTCCGGTGTCGATGTTGTGCTTCACTATGGCTGTTCGCCCGCCTGCTTCTGCTGTAAATATTGACCCATAGTGCTGCAGGAGTGACCGCGCCTTCTGTTTCTGCTTTTCTGTCAATTCGCCGCTCCACTGGTTTTCCTGCGGTATGGCATCCATGTTAAACTCGCTTTTCTTAGTTTTTCCGGGTGGACTGCTTTCGCAATTGACAACTGCTTCAGCCTCTCTACACTCGCCAATGACCGCATCTTTTCCGACATATCTGGGTGTGTTCAGTGGGTTGAGTATCCTGACTGGTATTTTGCCATTTTTGGGTTCCACTAATGTACGTCTGATAATTATGTTGTCGTATCCTTGTTCTGGTGCTTCTACAACCCACAGCCGACTTGTCCCATCGTAATCGTCCACCTTTGCCCACACAATCGCCTCGGAATTCGCTGGTATCTTCTGGTGTTGACACGAGATAACTTTTCTTACCGCCACGCTTCGCTCATAGCCGGTGTGCAGCGGGAATTCAACGTTGGCATACCTCAGCACATTTTCTTTCAGATCCAGCGTAAAACCGTTCCTAATCATGAAATCCACGCCGATAATCACGTGGTCCATTAGCAATCGTTTTTGTGACTTTTTCTCTTACCGGCGCACGCTCGCCAGTCGCTGTTCTCAGCTGTATGCCATGCAGTGGTTCCCAATTCCTCAGAAGCTTCCTTTTTATGATTGAATATGACTTTCCATCTATCTTTCCTTCAATCGTCAGGTTGCTGGGTTGTCGTTTCAGCTGCGAGACGAGGACGGTGGGGCAGCAGGTTGTGGGGATCAGCTCCCGCCCCTTTGGGCTGACCCTGTTTAGTTTAACGACTCCTTGTCCTCAGCCCTGCGCTTGTTGGCTGAGCCTCGATTGTCAGTACTCTTCGTTTTGGGCGATTGCGATCGAGAACGGGAACGCTTCTTTCGTTGACGGCAGTCTCGTGCTATGTGACCTTGCTTGCCACATATCCAGCAAATAACTTTAGAGGAGAGCGCTCGCGGCCTGACCGGTGTCTCAGAGCTTATGGCCTGGATCGGAATGTCGCTCTCCGGCTGGATTTGGCGTATCCTTACAGGTGCATACCGAGTGCCTCAATTCATGCCGCCTCATATGTCATCGCGCTGGTCACCGTCTCTTTAAATGTCGGCCTGCTCATCATCAATGCACTGCGACGTGTCTCCGGGTCATGAAGACCTGCAGCGCCTCGTTGGCTCTTTGCCTGCGGTTCTTCAGCTCACAGTAGTAGAGCGTTCTGTTGTGCTCGTTACTGTACTTCGCTGCCAACGCTCTCGTGATGGCCTCGTAATCACTTATTAAACATTTTGGAACCGATTTAATTACCTCAGCCGCAGGACCTTCCAGGACCAGGGTAGCGCTTCATTGGGGTTTGCGAAGACTCTTGAATTTTTATCAATAACATCGTAAAATTGTTTTTCAAGGTTCTTAGTGAGGTTTTCGGTTATAATGGCATTAGCTGCGCTTAAATCTACGTATTTTAGTTTCTCTTGGCCCTTTTCGAAAAAGAGGGTGTCTTTTTCCGCATCGATTACGCCTTTAATACTTTTTATGAAATTGAAGCCTATGATTCCATCAAAAATCGGTATGTTTTGAAGTATAAAAAAGATTTCTGTTCTGCCAAGCAAATTTACAGGGGTTTTGTGGTCAATTGTATTTGTTCCATGAATTGATGTTACGAGAAATGGTTTGGATAATTTTTTTACGCCTTTTAGGTTGTCTAGATTTTTAATGTAGCTCTTAGAGGCTCCAGTATCCACTAAAAGTTTTATGGCTCTCCCTCCTATTGCTCGTTCGATATAGGGGAGAGCTGAGTTTCCTCTAAAAAATTAATTTCGTCTTCAAAAGGTAAATCTTCAGAACTTTGGTTGTCCTCGCACGACTGTTCATACTGAACGGGACCTTCACCTACAGGGTACTCTAAAGGAGGTTCTTGTCCAAGGTAGTTGATCCCTTGAGCTTTCCTAAAATTTTGTCTGTCGGACCTTGCTCCTTTTTTGTAGCCGGGCGTATTTTGAAAGTAGTTAGTACGAATTCTTCGCATACTCTGATCTACGTCCATGTCCTGAGGGGGTGGCTGAGGACTGGGGTTCTGCTGGTTCGCAGCTAGCAAAGGAGTATGGAAATTTGAACGAGGCTGAAGATTCTGTATTGCGAAACGTTGTGATTGATTAAATGGTTGTCGGGGTTGGAATTGGTGGTTTTGAAGATTAGGCATTCCTCCGGGGTGGGTCGGAAGTGGGTTGTTTCGTGGAAAATTTAGTTGCTGATTGGGAAAAACTGGCTTATGGCCTGTCATGTTCGGTAGCCTGTGTTGAGGTTGGGTTGAGCGATCGGGTGAAGCATGAAAGCTGAGGCCGTTGTTGTAAATGGCTGCAAAATGATACCGATTTTGATTCGTTTCCAGCTCCTGTGCCAGAGCGAGGGCTGTTGGCATGTCTGCTGGTTTACACGAGAAGAGTGTGTCGCACAGAGGCTTTCGCAGCCCTGAAATAAAGACTCTCAACGAATCTTGTCTATATTTCTGGTTTAGAGATCTGATTAACGCGTCATCCCCTTCGTTAGCCATGATTATCTTATTAATGATCGCGGTGAGTTTACGCTCTACAAGATCGTAGAACTGAATTATCGATCGTTGACCCTGCCTGAGAGTGGATAATTCTTGTTCTAGTGTGTAGATGGATTTTTTATCCGAAAAAGCAAAATCTAGCCTAGCGATAATTGCATTAAAATTTAGAACCGTGTTGTAGGCACTTAGTGCGGTGTCTGCACTTCCCACAACCTTGTTCCTCAGAATGGCGACCGCCTGATAATATTTTGAGCTCCCTATATATGGTTCGAAAAGCTTATGAGCTGTTACAGCTGCCTGCCGCCACGAAACATATTTTTCTGGCTGACCACTGAATTCGGGGACTGACTTCACTATGTCCAAAGGGTCATTGCACTCTATGCCCTCCCTGATTTCTATAGGGGTGTATTCCGTTGCTAATGTAGGTGTTTCCAACAGTGTAAGTCTTTGCGTAAGGGCTGTAATTGTGTCCTGAAAGTCTTGTCGTGTATGTTGCACAGCTTGGTTGACAGCTGCGTTCAGAATGCTCTGTATCATTTCCGCGTTCATTATGTTTGGTTCTCGGATTGTCAAGTTTTGTAATAATTTTATAGTTTCGTCCTCGTCCTCCTCTATCTTGTTTACATTCATTAATTATGATTAAAAAATTTCTTATAATAATTTTTCCAATTTTATATTTTACAATTTTATATTTATAATATTATTTTTCCAATTTTATATTTACAATTATAATAATTCTTAATGTCTTAAACTTACAAAACTAAAATCATGTTTGCTCTGTTGCCTCTGGGTAGAAAATTTGATACGCTTTCCATTTAAATTGTTACTTCTTGTTTGTTCCTTCCTTTTTTGTTTGTTGTCTGCTCTTTTTGTTGTACGCTTTCTAACTGATAAGCAATTGATGTTATTAACGGATTTTGCTGCTTTTCGTACGCGAATGTTTGCAAATTACGTTTTTGATTTTATGTTTGCGTTGCTGAAGCGAAATGAAATTTTGCAACTTTTCACTTTATGTATCGTTTTTTTCAATTAGTACTGCATTTCAATGTAACACATATTTTTTGTATATTTAAGTTTTTGATTTTATGTTTGCGTTGCTGAAGCGAAATGAAATTTCTGACTTTTCACTTTATGTGTCAATTTCTGTTCTGTTGTTGAGCTTCTTTTTTGATTTAAATTCCGATTAGGTGTAAGTTTCAATTAGTACTGTATTTCAATGTAACACGTATTTTTTGTATCAGGTGTACAACTTTGCTTCCGCCGTTTTTTCCAAAATTAAAAGCTTTATTGCGAAAAAGTGCTTACAGATGTATTATTCAAAGTATTGTCCGTCGCTAGCGACAACTTTTTCCCATCTTTCCGGCAATTTTCGGATCCCGGCTCGAAAAAAGGAGTCCTCTTTTGACGCTATCCATGAAGCAATCCATTTTTCCAATTCTTCGAAGGATTGAAAATGTTGATCTGCCAGGCCGTGTGCCATCGAACGGAATAGGTGGAAGTCAGAAGGGGCGACATCTGGGGAATACGGCGGGTGGGGCAAGACTTCCCATTTCAGCGTTTCCAGGTACTTTTTGACCACTTTTGCGACGTGAGGCCGAGCATTGTCGTGTTGGAGGATGACTTTGTCATGTCGCTCTTGATATTGTGGCCGCTTTTCTTTTAGCGCGCGACTAAGGCGCATCAGTTGCGTTCGGTAGCGATCTCCTGTGATAGTTTCACCCGGTTTTAAGAGCTCGTAGTAAATCACACCGAGCTGATCCCACCAAATACAAATCATAACCTTGGCGCCGTGAATCACCATTTTTAAAACGTTGAAACCACTCCCGACACGTTCTTTCACTCAGAGCAGCATCACCGTAAGTTTCTGAGAGCATTCGATGCGCTTCGCTGCATTTTTTTGCGAATTGTAACAGAAAAGTAAAACTTCCCGCAAATGGCGAGAATTGGGCACATAAACGGACATTTTCGAGCGTGAATAATACGAAAACCAGAACAACTGTCACTGAAACGGCGATGACAATTCGTTAGGCACTGTCCACACTCACTTTAAAGGCATTACCATCTATGTATTTCAACCAGCCTCAGCCGGTACAGCCACCTATCGGAAAACGGCGGAAGCAAAGTTGTACACCTGATATATTTAAGTTTTTGATTTTATGTTTGCGTTGCTGAAGCGAAATGAAATTTTGCGACTTTCCACTTTGTGTGTCAATTTCTGTTTTGTTGTTGAGCTTCTTTTTTGATTTAAATTCCGATTAGGTGTAAGTTTCAATTAGTACTGCATTTCAATGCAACACATATTTTTTGTATATTTGACTAAGCGTAGTTGAGCGGATAATTAAAAATGTTTCGTATTTTTCGGGGTCTGCTTTCACACTTGACTTTTTCTAGTTTTATTTGTATTAGACACTGTTTTCATCAAACACATAAAACCAAAGATTTATTTTTTTTTATTTTAGTTATCTCGACCGTGGGTCCGGAATTTTTGTGTTGGGCGCCAATTAAACAACTATACGGTTATCAGTGTTGTGCACTTAGTTTCATTTATTGGATAAATCAATATTATTAGTAAAACAGTATGCTCCTTAATTTAAATAATGATAACTTTAAAGTGCTATTCACCCCGAGTTCAGAATCTGACTAAACTTATTCTACTGCGCTACGGCCCAGCGGAGCTTTACTGCCAGATGGCTGGCCGTAGCTGTTGTTATTTTTGTCTGTAGTTACTGTTGTCCGTTGTTATTTTTGTCTGTGCACGTCGCGGTTTCGTATTCCATCTTTTGCTGACCATGCGAGATTGTCTTCCGTGGGACCGGAGGCGACAAACGTTTCTCAGCTTGGTCAGCTTTTTGCAACGTGCCTTAACTTATACCGATTTTTTCGTGTGTAAAATTTGTTGTCGCACGGTGTAATAAATCACTGCTTTACAAGCTCGTGTTTCCCGCAAATTTGGAAGGTGGCTACAATTGTTCCCGTGGCGAAGAAATCAGCTGCTTCACATCCGGCTGACTTCCGACACAGAACAAACAATATACGGAATGCGCATCTGGTGTAAAGAAAATTTTCTTTGCGGGTTCCAGCGGTAGGGCCCGTTTGTGGATGCGGGGGGAAGCAGTAAAGGGGACGAGGCACACTAGTACTTCGGCTATACGAAGTTTTGTCGCTGGCTTCAGCAAACTTCAATTTTCGAAGATCACCTTCATTATCTGTTGGGGTGTTCGACAAGGAACATCAATTGCGAGCTGTGCTGTGCTGATTGGCACGAGACGGCGCGCCGCGGCGTACCGTTTGCAAATTCGAATGTGCAAGGGTGTGTGTCCGTGTGAAAATAAACGTGCGTGTTGCTTGTGTATGCGCTGAGGCGATTGAAAACAATACGAGCAACTGCACAAGATGAAAAGCAAATTGAATTTCCATGGCTTTCGGTTCTGCTATGAATAATGAACCATGTGAATTCGCAAAGACGTACAGTAGAGTGTGCGTTCTTATTGATACAAAAACAAAACCATGAATTTCTGCTGTGCAATGTTGGCATTCATGTAGGCTACGTTGCCTTCTGGCCTAATAAAATTCATACCGATAAATTTTTCAAATTCATGTATTAACAGCCCAATTCTTAATAAATTCACCATATTGACTATTTGTCAAGTTTTTACTATTTGTCAAGAATTGGCATTCTATTTCTAAAAGTAAAAGCTCTTTCCTTGATAAATTGTCAAAAGTGTAAATGCTATTGAGAATAGTTTACAAATTGAAATTTTTTGTTAATTAAATTAACAAAACAAAAACAAAACATGAATTTAATTATTGGTATTTATTATTATTATTAAAGTTAAGGAATCATCGAAGGATTCCGCTAAAAAGTTAATCTCGAACGACCACGACTTGGCCGTTCGAGAGAGTTCAAGAAAAAAGATAGAATTAGGCGGGCTCGCAAAGCGATGTTGTTTATTTCCATTCCCGATTCCAACTGCCCGCACAATTTGTCTTATTCTACAAAGAAACCTTAAACTAGCTAAACTAAGTGCAGCGCTCCCACGGTGACCACGGCACGTGTGCTGCGTCAGCACCTGGATCGCAGGAAACGGTTCTGCAGCGTTAGCAGGTTCCACGGTCGCGCATATTTTTTTTTTTTTTTTATTTTTTTTTTTATTTTTATTATATTACAACTAGTATAACATTATATACATATACTAACGAGCAATTTTTATCGGGATATCTTACAACAAATATTTAATATAAATGCTCAGCAAAACAGTTAATATTTAAGCTGATTTTTATTAACTTATTTAATTAAATCTTGTGGTTTTTTTCGTTTTAGCCTTCGTTTCCATTTTGTGTTATCATTAAGAATCAAAGCTTCATTGTTCACGTGCTTGTTGAGTCGCGCCGTGTGCGACTGTGCAAGTTTCTTAATGGTTGCCGAAACCGATTCAATGTTGAGGTCGCGTTCTAAATCTTGCGTTCTGATGTACCATGGAGCACGAACAGCGTGCTTGAGTACCTTAGTCTGGAATCTTTGTATTTCCAATATGTTGCTATAGCTGGTGCATCCCCATAGCTGGATTCCATAGGTCCAGCGCATATGCGATCGCGTTACGTCTGCGTCGCGCGGGATCGCATTACGCGGCTAATGCGGCGGTGCGCGTGTAGCTGCGATAGCAGATATATGCGCGGCTGGTGTTAACTCCTCCCCCTCCAAAAATCTACGTCCCGTAGATCCGATGTTAAGCTGTAGGTTGTCCTTGGGATGGTGAATGTATTGGTGGGAGGTTGAGTTTGCTCGTAATCTTTCGCCAAATTATCCAGCCTATCGTAAGTATGAGCAGGAACATTGCGAAGTCCGTGAACATGGTAGCTTTAAATTTGGTAGCAAGACTCCTCAGATGGTTGATGTTTCCTATGCTCAGGGCATGGATATATTCCACGTCGATCTTGTGGCCTTGACTTTAAATGTTCGTCAGAGGTGGGGGCAGGACCGAAGCTCAGTTCACCCTCGATAAGAGTAACGTATCGCCTTTTATCATCTCGGTAAACTGTGCAGCATTCGTACGATAAGTACAATTTGCATGGCCACCCTTGAGAAGCTTAGGAATGCACGGGAGCTTTTTTAGTGCCTTTTCCTCACAGACTGTGGAATTGTTGATGGAATAACATTGTCCGATAACACCATACGTATCTTCGTGATTAAGTAGTATCTCTTCGAAATCTAGGTCCACCTGCTACTTGTTGTGAAAAGAGGTCCTCGTCACTAGCAAGCTATATTCACTGTCGCGTATTTTTGACATGGAAAGTACGTATAGCAAGAGCGTCCCGTTCGTGTAAATGGACGGTTTTCTGGCTCGCGTCTTCAGTGAGATTTTCCGCTGTAGTTAGTTAGTGACTGTCCGTGATATATCCTTTCCCTTCCCTAATCGCGATGATCGGTGCCCTTGATAGATGTTCAGTCCAAGTACAGGCAGCAGCCACGATAGAAGCCTTATTTACTAGAAAAATAATGCTTAATACTAAGTAACATTCGTTGGTATACTTTCACTAATAGGATTAAAATCTATATTCTTAATTCTATTGATTCTCCTTATTTGAGTTGTATCATTCAATGAGCAAATTATGTCTTTTTACTTTAGAATGTTTAATTTTTTAATATTTTCATTTAACAACTATTATAAAGAATTACATGTTTTCTTAAGGAATTACTATTTCTACAGTCTAATTAAAGGAAAAACTTCTATGCTATTTTAATTGATTTCAATTTTACTGTGAAGATTATGTAGTGGTTTCTTGCTAAAATAGAGTTAAACTAATGTACAAGTTCACTGCTTATATTTACTAAGGTGGATTAGAATCTAAACTTATTAATTATATTTATTAAAAAATTGTTCAACTTGAATTTAAATTTGTTAATTCCATTTACAAAATAGGGTTCAACTTAGATTTAAGATTATCGTTATATCATTGTAATTTGCTAATATAATTCCGTTTATAAGTTTTCCAGAAAGATTCTTAATTCTAGATTAAAACTCTTACGTTCTAATGAATTAGTTGAATTAGTATATTTTTTATTTTCTTATTAATTTATTTGTGCCTGTTCGTTTTTTTTTGTTTTTGACATAATATAAGGTATTTTAATATTACAAAATATAGGATAATGATCTGGAAGTATCATCATCATTATGCACATATTTTCCTTTTTATTTGATTAAAATTAGTTTTTTTCTTATTATTTTATTTTTTATATTTTTGTATATTTTTTTTGTACCATTCCATCGTTCCCAAACGGGGAGTTGAGCCCCAATACTCGGCTTCTTCTTGCCAAGTATCTGCCATATTGGTTGGGACTTGGGTACTTCTTTATAGTAGTGTGATGGGTGTGTGGAACTTTTTTCTTTTATTACAATTATTTAATTAATAGTTATATTTAGTAGTTTTTTCGTACTAATTTTTTATTGATTGATTTTCGCAATATTTGATTATTTTTTTGTTAATTTTAATTTTCAATTTTTACCCAAAAAAACTTCCCTTTTCTTTTCAATTCTTCAATTTCTTGATAGTACAAGTACTTGTATAAAAGGCATATTTCCTTCTAGTGTGTGAGTGTATATTTTGTGCGGTTTTATGTGCAGTTGCATTTTGTGCTGGTGCAAATGCTTATGCGATTGAATTTATCGCATTTCTTGATATATTCTAGTATATAATTTATTGATTTACTTCAGCTTACAAGATTGCTGATTATATATTATGTTGTGTCTATATATATTTATTAATTCATTAAATTTCCTTTATATTTGAATTGTATATTTTTAATATTTTATGTTATTTTATTTTTTTGGGGTGCAACTCTTGATATGGGCAGCGTGAATTCTTTTTCCGGGGGTTGTGGTAACAGTTACTCTGTTATTCTATACAACCGACTCTTTTTATAGAGCGGTTTTTGCTTGATTTAACTTGTTTATTGGCAATGTATATCGCATTGCCGCTTTCGTATTGTATTGGGTCTTCTCGATGAGAATTGACCCGAACGTTGCGCTTTTCTTGGTTATTCTCAATTTTGGCACGGACATCTCCGTTAATTTTGTCTAGGAAATTGGTTAAGGATTGATAATTTATTCTAGCCGATCGATCAAAGAACACGTCACTTGGCTTCTTTTTTGTTACTGAGTGGATCGTGTTGTTGTACCGATCTACGGCTATATATAAAAGTTCCTTCGACGAGATGTTTGTCAATTCTTTCTGCAAACTCTCCGGCAGAAAAAGGTTTAGTCAAGGGAATTGGCAGCTATTTTGGAATTGATAAAATTTTTGTTTGCCCCGATGTCGATGAGGAAGCTCAAAATATCCCCTCTTCGCGTTACATACTCTAGGTATGGTACGCTAGAGAGGCCTTTGACATAAAATTGTCGTCCTTTAAAACGTCCTCTGTTGCGTCGTCAACGTCATTGTCGATGTAAGTGTCACCTGTTGACCTCTACATGGTACAGCTTCTACTGTTTGCTATTAGGGACATTTTCAGAGCCCACCTCTCTTTCGAATGAATTGGGCGGTCGGTTCATATAATTAATTCGACGTGTTTGAATTGAACCGTCCACTTCCATCTTCTCGGGAGGATTAGGCGTACTCATGTGGGGTCTTGGTGCTTGGTAGTATAGGCGCGGCTGATCGTATCTGTTCCCTGGGCTCCATCCGTGTTTTCTTGGCGGCAGAGGAGGTCTAGCCTCTCCACCAAAATTGCTAAGAGGGATCGTTACCCGATTCGATGGCGCGGGATTATGGATGGCCGCGCTCCTGAAATTCATGTTTTCAATTTCTAAGCACAACGAGTAAGCCTCTGGGAGCGTTTTCGGTCTCTGTATCATCAGTAATTTAGAGAGTTCACCATTTAGCCCTCTCACAAATACGTCCAGCGCTCGGTGGCGGTAGGTTTCAACAAGAGCGTTGGCGGTCTCTCGAGAGTGACTCTCGGTTTTTATTTTATTAATTATTAATGAAAATTGATGATTAACAAGGGCATAAAACTCATCAAGTTTTTGCCCCTTTTGCCTCAACTGATTCAGTTGATGTTCCAATGTGCGGATGTCCCGCTTATCCGCGTAATGAAGGGACAAACATTTTTTAATTTCCCCCCAATCATCGTCAAAAATATTGTAGGAGATCAAAGCCGTGTCGGCTGGGCCCCTGATCTTCTGCCTTATGTTTTGCAGAATAGCCCTATATATCGGGCGATTCCGCACGATTTCAAAGTCCTTCAGGACCGTCTCGACGGCATGCACCCATGAGATGTATTGTACTGGGTTGCCGTCGAAGACCTGTAGCTCTTTAACACAGTCGGGTAGCCTACTGATATCCCTCAGGTCCTCTTCCGTCCTCGGAGGTTGGAGGGATATAGCATCCTCTCTGGCGACTGCAGGCGTCTCGTTTGTGACACCTTGCTCTAGCCGGAGGATGCGCGATTCAATCCCCCTCAACTTTTCGAGGATGGCATTGACTGCTCCGGTCAAACCTGTGATGGAGTCTTTCATCTCCTCCATTGCTCCTGACCTGAGGGAGTACTTGTTCATAAATTGTTGTTCCGGACTTACCAATTGGTTAATATATTCACTTTTCTAAGAATTTTTGTTATGCACTTACGGCACTGTTATTTTTTTGGAAAAATATATATATATATTTTTTTTAATTTAATTTTTCCTTTTGCTTTCGCTTGTCACATCAAACCTTTTTATTTTTTATTTTTTTTTGGAAAAATATGTATTTTTTTAAACTAATTGTTTCTTTTGCTTTCACTTTCACATTAAACCTTTTTATTTTTTTGGAAAAAAATATATATTCCTTTAAATTTAATTTTTCCTTTTGCTTTCGCTTGTCACATCAAACCTTTTTATTTATTATTTTTTTTGGAAAAATATATATATATTTTTTTAAATTAATTTTTTCTTTTGCTTTCACTTTCACATTAAATCTTTTCTTGGTTTGATGCACACACTATTTTTCACTATTCTCACTATTCATTCACTATATACTTTTCACTATATACTTTTCACCCACTTACACCACTGTTATTTTCATTCTGGCGCGGTGGTTTTGCTTTATTTGTTATCAAGTATTTGTTATCAAGAAAACTCTTCTTTTTGGGGAATCCTCCGAGACTCTGTCATCGGCTTGCGGAATAGATCGAGGAACGAAGGGTGTATGTTTTTTTTCAGGCTGGAGATTTTTGGCTCTAATGATTTTTGTTCTTGTAGTTTTTGTGGGTATGCGTTTTTGTGTTGCCGATTGGTTTTGCTTTATAATCTTTAAGTCGAAGCCTGAAAAGATCGGTATTAAGGCACATACGAGTATGTCCGACTAATGCAAGAATTTTAATATAGAATGGTTCAATAATGAATACTGGGACAGTTAATTTAAAATTTTAGTTTTCCTTTGTTTCCTTGATTTCCTATAATGATTGCAGGCTAATAAAAAAGTTTTCTTTCATTGAATTTCCATATTTTCCTCTTTTTAATTGTTTTAATTGATTACACAGGGCAACAAATTTCGACTTCTGGTCGGCTTTTCTGGGTTTGACATCAGTTCTAGGGTAATTAGGGAGCGCTGATTTCGAATCCGTAAACCGTTTTTAAAACTTAGTTTCCGTTTTCGCAAAAAATTGGCGTGTCACTTTTTCGGATTTTCCCTGACTTTTTTCACGTTTGGGATTGTAATTTCTAAACCAATAAACCGGTTGACATCATTTTCACCTCGTTGCATTATCAACACCTCACGGCTTCTTTTCCAATGCAATTTATTTGTATAAGTTTTAAAAATCCGCGGCAATTGGACCTCAAAGTCGGAAAATATGGAATTTTAAGGCGTTTTCTTTGATGGTCAAAAAAATGCACATTTTTCGTAAATCAAGTATCAAGTTAAGTGTTAAATGAAAGCGGAAACATCAAATAATACAACACAGCCAAATTATTTGGTGTAGTTTCCATTCTCATCGAAATAATAGCAAAAATATACCATAGTCATTTTCATCATTTCTCATACTTATTCCTTAAAAAATTAACGAAAATGCGTTTATTGGCCCGATAAAGTGAACTTTAAAGTTAAAGGTAAGTTGAGAAAACGGCCCTAAGAAAACTATTGCAGATCAGTGGCAATCGTGACCCAAGTAGCAATGCGACCAAGGAGGATAACAGTGTAATCAGTGTTGTCAGCTACCTGAAATGACTTTCTACTAAATATAAAAAAAAAGTTGAAATTTCCTCAAAATTTCAGTTTCAAAAATTATAAAAATCTCCACAAAATTTGGTGTATAATTTTTGTCATTAAGGAATTAAACTTAAATAAACTTAAATAATAAACTAAGGAATTAAACTTATCATAAAAAATAATAGATATATTTAGTTTTTTTTATTGCAGCCTTTTTATTCATTTAGCTTCAACTTAAAAACGACTTAACACAAAAAAATACAAAAAATTAGATCGATATGAAAATCGCTTTTGTAAATTTCTTTCATTCATTGCATCAATTGATTGTTCTACGATACTATGATGCGGAGTGTGTTAGCTTGGTGAACACAGCTCCGATGAGGATGAAAGCCAGCCTGTTCATCTCTTAGGGAGCTTTCGACACATTGCAGTCTAGTTTGTATGATTGTGGCTATTATCTTGTAGATGGTTTTGAGTAGGGTTATTCCTCTCCAGTTGCCGCAATCCCGCAAGTCGCTCCTCTTCGGCAGCTTTACAATGATGCCTTTTGCCCAGGCAGTAGAAATGTGAGGATGGAGGATTTCAGCTGATGTTTGGGATGATACTCCAAGTAGTGTCTGAGATCCAAGGTTTGGAGCCAATAGGCTTTACTGTGCCAAGTTTATCTTGTGCGATTTGCCTGAACGTGGCATTTGTAACTTCCCAATCGATGATTCTTTGATTTGTGAGCTACTTCGCGCGAAAGGCGAAGCGTTACGTGTCAGTTTTCTTTCTATATTTCAGCTTGATCTTGATGTCACCGGTGATGAGTTCATGGTCGATATCTATGTCAGCACGCCGTCTGTTCCTGACATCAAGTAGCGAGCCCCTCCACTTCCGGCTCACGCAAATGGGGTCTATTTGGTTGCGCGTAGTGCCACTAGGAGAAGTCCAAGTGTGTTTTTGGATTCCTTTGTGAGGGAGATGGAGCCACCAATGACTAGCTGGAAAGTCTGACACAACTCGATGCGTCTGTCACCATTGTGGTTTAGTGAGCCGCAGCCGTGAACCCCCATGATCTTCTTGAGACCGGAGTTGTTGTTCCCGAGTTTCGCATTGAAGTCGTCCATCAGGAAGGTAATATCGCCTCTACGGATGGTGCTGAGCGTTGTCATTAAACAGTACAGTCAGCGTCTTCCGTTGACGCATAGCATTGCACGATGGTGATGTGTTGGTGAACATTGCTGCAGAAGCGGTCCAGGATTACGAGGTCTGAGATAGGCTTCCAGGATTGTAAGGTGTTCTGCATGTCCTTGGTAATTATTAGACCCAGGGGCGTAGCCAGAACTTGGTCATGGGTTTTTTAAAATTTTTGTTTGCCAGTTTAGTATTACGTGTTTTTTAAAGTAAACTGCACTTTCCAGATAGGGCATTTTGTGGTGGCTTATGTGACCCAATGCATTGAAAATTAAATTTGTTCCCGATTTTTAGTAAAAATTTCATAAATTTCTGAAGTGAAAGTATTGAAACGATGAGGCACTCTGTGCTGTGCTATGCATGAATGCATAGCATACTTTTAGGCATGCACTTCAGAGTACGGCAAACTTGCTATAATTCTCTTGCTATAATATGGCGAGGATGGTTCGCGAAAGGTGATGAGCTGTGCTAGAACAATCGAGATAGAAACAACGGGAATGTGCAAGAAACTTCGGCGCGATAAGAAAACTAGTATAAAAGCAGCAGTGTGCAGCGCAAGGGGTCGAGTCTGTATTGAGCAAGCAAAGTGGTAACAAGTGTAGATACAAGCGAAGTGTAAATCTGTAAATAAAGTGATTGTTAGTTTCTGACTGCGTTTTGCGCTGAATAATTGAAGTTGTTTTATTTTCAAACACAATCCAAACGAACCTTGGAAAACTTGGGATTTTCGTAACATTTGGTGTAAGAAGTGGGATTGTGTTGCTGGAAATAAACAAAAGAAAATAAATAAAATTATAAAAACGCACACATGGTTAAACTCGAGCTGTTGAAGGTGGACCAGCTGAAGAAGGAGCTGGCTGCCTGGAATTTGCCGACTGCTGGCGGAAAGGTGGAGTTGCAGCTGCGCTTGCGAGAGGCGTGTGAATCACGAGGCATCAATTGGGCTGCACACGAGTTCGGAACGCAGGAACAAGAGGCGTCGGCCAAAGTAGAGGAATCGCCTGCGGGTGCTGCGTCGATGCAAAATACGGCTGCAGCGGCTGCGCCACCACAAGCAATGGACATGGGCCAGCTTATGGTTGCAATGAAAGGCATGTTTAAGGAAACTTCTGCGAAAATCGAGAATGTCAATCAGGAAATTTTGGCAAAAGTCTAGACTGCAAATCGAGAAATGGCAGCGAAGCTAGAAACTACGAATCAAGAAATAGCGAAAATGGAATCGGCGAACCGAGATGTAGCAGAGCGAATAGAAACCAAGCTTCAGGAAAATTCTGCGCGCTTGGAGCAGAAAGTGGAAGATATCACCAACAAGCTCAATGTGAAAGTGGAGCATCTGGGAGCTCAAGTGGAACACTTGGACAAACGAGTTGACGACCTGGATGATTCCCTGAACAAACGAATTGACGGTCTGGAGGACTCGGTGAACAGAAAAATTTACGAGCGGCTTAGGGAAGTACAGCCACGAGAATGTTTGCCGCCGGTTCCGGAAAGTGTTGCCACCCGAACAGAAGTGCCTACTTATGATGGTGCTACGCCGTTCGATACATTCAAACTGCAATTCGACTTGGCTGCCTTGGAAAATCAGTGGACCGATGTAAGGAAAGGTCGGAGATTGGCGCTGGCTCTTAAAGGTGCTGCGGCTGAGGTAATAAAATCAGTTCCAGAATGTTTAAGAAGTGAGTACGAGAACGGTCGGCCTCGATAGCTCAGCGGGTAGCGCGCTGGCTTCTCATACCGAGCGCCCCAGGTTCGATTCCTGGCTCGGGCTGGAAAAAACACTCATCTACTTCTATCGCTATCCACATGAAGGGAATGAGAATTACAAGAATCGCACAAGTGCGCTCTTGGCAGGCAATGGCAAAACCTCCAAGTGTGAACGAAAAAAACTGCCAATCGCCGTTCGGATTCGGCGTAAAACTGTAGGTCCCCTCCCAATTCCCTTTCCCCATCCGCTTAAATTGTGTGCTGTAACATATGTTGGAAAGACAGTGTTGCATACGCATTTCAAAACGGGTGAAGTATGAGATATTACTCTCATTTTCCTTCCCTATCCTCCATGGGTATAGTACAATGGTCCAAAATGGACTGAGTGCTTGGAAGCCTTCCTGCCCATCCTCAAGAAAAAAAAAAAAAAAAAAAGAAAAAAAAAAAAAAAGAGTACGAGACCGTCATAAGGGCGCTGGCAGCCAAATACAGCGACGAGCACAACAGAACGCTGTACTACTGTGAGCTGAAAAATCGCAGGCAAAGGGCCAACGAGGCGCTGCAGGCATATGCAGCAGACATTGAGCGGCTCGTACAGCTGTGCTACCCGTCCTTCGGCGCTGATGATCTCGAGAGGATGAAGATTGAGGCATTTATTGAAGGTCTTCATGATCCGGAGACACGTCGCAGTGCGTTGATGATTGGCAACCCGACATTCAAGGAGACGGTGACCAGCGCGATGACATATGAGGCGACATGGATCGGGGGTACTCGGTATGCACCTGCGAGAATACGCCAAATCCAGCCGGACAGCGACATTCCGATCCAGGCCATAAGCTCTGAGACACCGGTCAGGCCACGGGTGGTCTCCTCTAAAGTTGTTTGCTGGGGATGTGGCAAGCAGGGTCACATAGCGCGAGACTGCCGGCAACGAAAGAGGCGTTCCCGTTCTCGATCGCAATCGCCTGAAGCGAGGAATACTGACAAGCAAGGCTCAGCCAATAAGCGCAGGGCTGAGGACGAGGAGTCGTTAAACTAAAACGGGTCAGCCCAAAGGGGCGTGAGCTGATCCCCACAACCTGCTGCCCCACCGTCCTTGTCTCGCAGTTGAAACGACAACCCAGCAGTTTGACGATTGAAGGAAGGAGCATCATATTCGATCATAAAAAGGAAGCTTCTGAAGAACTAGGAACCACTGCATGGCATACTGCTGAGGACTGCGACTGGCGAGCGTGCGCCGGTAAGAGGAAAAGTAACAAAAACAATTTCTATCGGCACCAGCAGCCTGGAACATGAGTTCATCGTCGCGGATATAATGGACGACGTGATTATCGGCGTGGATTTCATGATTAGGCACGGTTTGGACGGCTGGATCTGAAAGAAAATGTGCTGAGGTATGCCAACGTTGAATTCCCCCTGCACAGCGGCTATGAGCGAAGCGTGGCGGTAAGGAAAGTTGTCTCGTATCAACGCCAGAAGATACCAGCGAATTCCGAGGCGATTGTGTGGGCTAAGGTGGACTAGGACGATGGGACAAGTGGGCTGTGGGTTGTAGAAGCGCCGAAACAAGGATACCACAACATAATTATCGGACGTACATTAGTGGAACCCAAAAATGGCAAAATACCAGTCAGGATACTCAACCCACTTAACACGCCCAGATATGTCGGAAAAGATGCGGTCATTGGCGAGTGTAGAGAGGCTGAAGCAGTTGTGAATTGCGAAAGCAGTCCACCCGGAGGAAGTAAGAAAAGCGATTCTAACATGGACGCTATACCGCAGGAGAACCAGTGGAGCAGCGAATTGACAGCCGAGCAGAAACAGAAGTCGCGGTCACTCCTGCAGCACTACGGGTCAATATTTGCAGCAGAAGCGGGCGGAAGAACAGCCATAGTGAAGCACAACATCGACACCGGAAGTGCGAAACCGATCCGCCAACCGCCAAGACGAGTTCCTCTGGCCAAAAGGGAAGAGGTCACAACTTTAATCGAAAACATGCGGGAAGAAAAGGTCATAGAGCCTTCGTCAGGCCCTTGGTGCTCGCCGGTCGTGCTAGTCAAGAAAAAGGATGGCAGTACCCAATTTTGTATGGACTATCGAAAGCTCAATGACGTGACCAAGAAGGACAGCTATCCACTACCTCGGATCGATGACACCCTGGACACACTGTCAGGCACACAGTGGTTTTCCACACTCGACTTACGCAGCAGCTATTGGCAGGTAGAGCTTGCAGACAAGGACAAGCAGAAAACGGCTTTTAGTGTTGGCGATGGTTTGTGGCAGTTCACCGTCATGCCGTTTGGACTCTGCAACGCACCAGCAACATTCGAGCGGCTAATGGAACGTGTGCTAAAAGGGCTGCATTGGCGGACGTGTCTGGTATACCTCGACGACATAATCGTGATGGGCAAAAGCTTCGACGACCACCTGGAAAAGCTGAGGGAGGTATTTGGGCGAATACAAAACGCCGGCCTTAAACTCAACCCAAAGAAGTGCTCGCTGTTCCAAAAAGAGGTCAAGTATCTGGGTCACACGGTTTCCGCTCGCGGAGTACATACGGATGAAGGCAAAATCACGGCGGTGAAGGAGTGGCCCCGACCACGCAATCTACACGAACTCCGCAGTTTCCTGGGCCTGTGCACATACTACCGAAGATTCGTTACTGGATTTGCGAACGTAGCCGGCAGCTTGCACAAACTAACGAAAAAGAATCAAGCCTTCGCGTTGGGCGAAGAGCAGGAGCAGGCTTTTGCACGACTGAAGGAAAAACTGTGCACTGCTCCAATTCTGGCCTTCCCCGTGCCCGGAGAGATGTTTGTGCTGGATACAGATGCAAGTGGGCATAGTATTGGCGGTGTGCTGTCACAGATAATAGATGGTCAAGAACAAGTGATAGCATACTACAGCAAAATTTTGTCGAAACCTGAACGCAACTACTGTGTGACACGAAGGGAGTTGCTGGCAGTATTGGAATGCGTGAAACACTTCCACAAATACCTGTATGGGCAAAAGTTTCGCCTGCGCACAAATCATGCTGCATTGAAATGGCTACTGAAAAGAGCAAATAGTGGACGTCCGATTGGTAAGCGTTATGCCAGAGGAAGAGTGGTCTGCGGAGAGGATACAAAAGGACCAGCGCGAGGATGTGGACCTTGCAAAAATCATTGAAGGCAAGGAGCAAGACGCACGTCCAGACTGGCAGGAGATGGCTGGTGAAAGCCCGATCGCGAAGGCTTACTGGACACAGTGGCAAAGTCTGCGGCTGTCTGATGGCTGTCTATACCGCGAATGGGAGAGTGAGGATGGCCGGACCAGCAATTCCCTAATTGTAGTCCCGAAATGCAGGATCAACGAGGTGATCGAGGCATACCATAACGACTCCAGCGGAGGGCACCTAGGCATCACAAAAACTGTCGCCAAAATAAAAAGACGATTCTACTGGGTAGGATGCCAGGAGTCTGTTGCCGATTGGATTAAGAGCTGTGATCGATGTTCGGCTGCGAAAGGGCCGACAAGAAGATCTCGAGGCCGCATGCAGCAGTACAACGTGGGAGCGCCCTTCGATCGAATTGCCATGGACGTCGCCGGCCCATTCCCACTTAGCACTCAAGGCAACAAATATGTGCTGGTGGTAATGGACTATTTTAGCAAATGGCCCGAAGTGTATCCTATTCCTAACCAGGAGGCCCCCACGGTCGCGGAAATGCTGGTAAACAACTGGGTGGCCAGATTTGGAGTTCCGCTGGAGTTGCACTCGGACCAAGTTCGGAATTTCGAGTCTCTGGTATTGAAGGAAGTGTGTGAGCTACTAGGAATAAGGAAAACTCGCACCTGTCCTTTGCATCCACAGTCCGACGGCATGGTGGAACGATTCAATCGGACGCTGGAAGAATATCTGCGGAAAGTAGTAGGCAGGAATCAAAAGGATTGGGACACGCATATTCCGCTATTCTTGATGGCGTATAGGTCAGCCCCGCACGATACGACATCACTCACTCCAGCCCGAGCAGTGTTCGGCACGGAGCTGAGGTTGCCTGCTGACTTGAAGTTCGGAGTGGTCAGCACGACGGAAGGCGCTAAGACTGATTACGGTCGGAGCTGGAAGAAATCCACCAGTTTATAAGGGACCGTATGCAACTGGTCAGCGATAAGATGAAAGCCAGATATGATCTACGGGCTAACACAGCGGGGTTCCAAGAAGGCGATCTGGTAATGCTTTACAACCCGCAGCGGAGGAAAGGCTTGTCTCCAAAACTTCAAACGTCATGGGCAGGACCGTACAAGGTCGTGACCAGGATTAATGACGTGGTGTACAGGGTTCAACGCTGCGGCAACAGAAACGACAGGTTGAAAGTAGTCCATTTGGAGCGCCTGGCGTCTTACTCCGGCGGAGCCTCGGCACTTGTTCGGGACGAACAAGTCTAAGTGATGGGCAGTGAAACGATGAGGTACTCTGTGCTGTGCTTTGGATGAATGCATAGCATACTTTTAGGCATGCACTTCAGAGTACGGCAAACTTGCTATAATTCGCTTGCTGTATTATGGCGAGGATGGTTCGCGAAAGGTTATGAACTGTGCTAGAACAATGGAGATAGAAAGTACAACTGGAATGTGCAAGAAACTTCGGCGCGATAAGAAAACTAGTATAAAAGCAGCAGTGTGCAGCGCAAGGGGTCGAGTCTGTGTTGAGCAAGCAAAGTGGTAACAAGTGTAGATACAAGCAAAGTGTAAATCTGTAAATAAAGTGATTGTTAGTTTCTGACTGCGTTTTGCGCTGAATAATTGAAGTTGTTTTATTTTCAAACACAATCCAAACGAACCTTGGAAAACTTGGGATTTTCGTAACAGTATGTTTGTGTCTTCGTACAAAAATAAGCATCGAACAAATTCCCAATATTAACTTCTGTTTTAAAAATGTTTAAACTTTAACCGAAGCATTTAAATTGATGAACCAAGTTTATGGTGATGATTGTTTTTACCGTGGTGGAGTTCATAAGTAATAAACGCGATTTAAAAACAATTGTCAGGACACAAATGATGACCAACGTGGTAATTCATAAAAGATTAGCCTAAATCTTCATTGAAATTCTTGAAATTGGATTTAACCTTCGCTTTTCTTTACTTATGTTTAATATCTGCCAGAGTATTTAGCTATGATTTCGAATCAAGGACCGTACCGGTTATGGGTTTTATCAAAAAGGTCAGATTTTAACTGTTATCTTTTAACTTTTATTTTTCCCGAAAAAAATAAAAGTTATTTTGTACTTTTTATCATTTCAGGCAAAAATTACTGTTATTTTTTACTTTTATTTTATCGGTCAAAAATAACAGTTATTTTGTGACTTTTATTTTTTTGGTCAAATCTATCAGGCAATTTGAATTTTTTCAAAGGCCGTTTGACCGACTAAAAAACTATTGATACAATTTTTTTCGTCGCACAAGTCTTAAATCTCAAAATGTTCGTTTTATGAAAATTGTAAAATAACAGTTATTTTCAGTCCCTGTTTCGAATAACTGCACAAATTTGAAGGTAATTTTCAATAACATGAACAAATATTTTTTTTTAGAAATTTTGTTTATGTTTAAACTTGATCCCAGGCGCTTTCGCTGCCATTTAAGAACTCACAATAAATTTTGTTTGTACCTCATTTGTTAGGGTGGCAAAGTGGAGTGCCAATTAAAGCAACCCTGCGTTGCGCACATGGCAATAATTGTAACTGTAACTTGTAACTTCCGTTTAAATAAACCTTCCTTCTTTTGAATTCAACACGCGCAGACGCGCTCGAAATCAATCGCAGCGTTTTATTTCTCAGGTTATGGGCCCAGTAAACGGGCGAAATTAAAAACTGGTCGTCTTGTTTTCGGGAGTGCGCGGAATGGCAAACGTAATTCGAATAGAGCCGCTAAACGCGGAAAACTATAATACGTGGAAATTACAAATGCGGGCCATTTTAATGAAAAACGATCTTTGGGCGTACGTTGACGGTAGCCACGAGTGTCCGGAGGAAGCTTCCAAAGAAAGGGCGTGGACAGTGTGTGACCAAAAGGCGTGCGCAGACATTACGTTGTCAATGAGCCCCTCGGAATTGGCGCTCATAGCGGAGTGCAGCACTTCGCGGCAGATGTGGCTCAAATTAGAGAAGACGTTCCAATCGAAAGGACCTGCTCGAAAAGCAACACTTTTAAAGCGAGTGGCATTGTCGCGCATGCAGGAAAATCAAAAAGTGCGCGGTCATTCAAATTAATTTTTCGATGCAGTGTGTTCGAGCTACGTCGAAAAAATATGGTCTCACTGTCAATCGTTTAATCTATTACAATTGTAATTAAAATCTGTTGTAATACTTTTACGTTACAGCCAATAAATTCATTCGCCTTTTGTCGTTCAATCGAACTACGTCGTTTGTTCCTGTTTTCTTCAACATACAAGCCCGGTCCGAACCGCTGGGCAGGAACTAATTTTTTGTAAGCCAATTTCAAAAAGACGTTCCAGGTGGCTGACATAGCCCACCTTAAACATTGGCGACCGTGACAGGACACTCACATAGTTCTCCAAGACTCTTGTCTGACGTTTCGCGATCTCCGGTATCAGTGAAGACATTATTTTTACAATATTACACCACTGTAAGACATTGTGAGCAAGTGTGTAAAGTGTGAAGCGGTGATCGACAATATTTTATATAAATTGTTCTCAGTGGCATGATAAAGTGTGCAAATACCTAAATAAAAAATCTGTTTAATAACCTGAGTGTGCAGTGAATGAACCAAAGACAAAAAGGTGTACTATTTACATACGAGTAGATTATACAAAAATCATCCTCTCTAATACTCGCGACGGGTCGGTTCGGTTATAATTAGTGTCCGACCGAATATTCGGTTTCGGTTTCGGCCCAAATAAGTGGTTTCGGTTTCAGTTTCGGCCAAAAAATGGCCGAATAGCCGAAACCGAAACTTTCTAGAATATTTTTTACATTTTATTGTGTAGCAGATATATAGTGAAAGGAGGAATAATTTAGATGCCACCAATGTAAATAAACGTATTTTTTTAGCATATAATATCAGGTGTACAACTTTGCTTCCGCCGTTTTCCGATAGGTGGCTGTACCGGCTGAGGCTGGTTGAAATACATAGATGGTAATGCCTTTAAAGTGAGTGTGGACAGTGCCTAACGAATTGTCATCGCCGTTTCAGTGACAGTTGTTCTTGTTTTCGTATTATTCACGCTCGAAAATGTCCGTTTATGTGCCCAATTCTCGCCATTTGCGGGAAGTTTTACTTTTCTGTTACAATTCGCAAAAAAATGCAGCTGAAGCGCATCGAATGCTCTCAGAAACTTACGGTGATGCTGCTCTGAGTGAAAGAACGTGTCGGGAGTGGTTTCAACGTTTTAAAAATGGTGATTTCGACGGCAAAACCGAATATTCACGGCGCCAAGGTTATGATTTGTATTTGGTGGGATCAGCTCGGTGTGATTTACTACGAGCTCTTAAAACCGGGTGAAACCATCACAGGAGATCGCTACCGAACGCAACTGATGCGCCTTAGTCGCGCGCTAAAAGAAAAGCGGCCACAATATCAAGAGCGACATGACAAAGTCATCCTCCAACACGACAATGCTCGGCCTCACGTCGCAAAAGTGGTCAAAAAGTACCTGGAAACGCTGAAATGGGAAGTCTTGCCCCACCCGCCGTATTCCCCAGATGTCGCCCCTTCTGACTTCCACCTATTCCGTTCGATGGCACACGGCCTGGCAGATCAACATTTTCAATCCTTCGAAGAATTGGAAAAATGGATTGCTTCATGGATAGCGTCAAAAGAGGACTCCTTTTTTCGAGCCGGGATCCGAAAATTGCTGGAAAGATGGGAGAAAGTTGTCGCTAGCGACGGACAATACTTTGAATAATACATCTGTAAGCACTTTTTCGCAATAAAGCTTTTAATTTTGGAAAAAAACGGCGGAAGCAAAGTTGTACACCTGATATTAAATTATTTTATTTTGAATATTAGCGAGTAAGGTACGAAAGGGTGACTTTTTCATGTTTACGTTTTTAAAAAATGAATAAATTGTTTTTTTTTAATAAGTATTTTTTTATTTATGCTATGTTTGTTTGTTTGTTCTTTATTTACTTAATGTAAAATTCGTTTGTTGAAAAAAGTGCTTGATATGGTGATTTTTATTTCAACTAAAAAGTTTCGGTTTCGGCCGAATATTAAAAAAAAACCGAATATTCGGTTTCGGTTTCGGCCCAGAAAAGTGGTTTCGGTCGGACACTAGTTATAATAAACATTTTAAGCAATTGCGTTAACCAGCCATTCACTGTGCCAACGTGGGATTAATAGGGAGTAGTAGTCATTTGCTCCCCCAGGTAGTCTGCCAATTTCACTACGCCACTCCATTTGATCATACGATACGAGTATCGCTTCGAGTATCGCAAATCATACCACCATTGAAATCGCAGCTCCAGTTACTTCTTCCAAAGAATCTACTACCCTACAAGAACAGTGACGGTCATTTGACCGGTCATATGACCGACATGCCTGACCGAAGTTTCGGTCAGCTCTCCGAACAAAGTTTCTATCATTTTTGTACAGGCGGTGTGAAAAAACTGATAGAAACTCTCGTGTACGTGTGATAAGAAGAAGCACCTGCTGACAAGAACTCGCATCGGAGTTAATATAATTATTAAGAGCCGGAGGCTGCCGTAGCTACGTAGCTCAGCTGGCTAATGCGTGCGACCGCGAGTCAAATGCGACGCGCGAATCCAAGTTCAATACTCCGTTGCGTTAACACCGAAAAAAAAAGAAAAACAACTTTTTTTCAATTTTTCTTTCGGCGGCTGTCCTCTCAGCAGGAAATGGCAAATCTCTGAGAGTAACATTGCCTATGTCTCGTAATCGGGCTGTCGGGCTGAAATGCTGATGCAAATATCGGTCACAATGTGATGTATAAATCAGTCATTCATGACCAATACTCAATATTGAAAAATTCAGGTTTTTATTGAAATTTTTTGGAAAAACCGTTTGCTTTTACTTCTGCCTGAATTTATTTTAAATTAATTTAAATGAAATAATATAACAAAAATTGAATTTAAAAAAATGCATTTGCGGTCCTGCTTGGATGATCCCATATTGTCGCAATCGAAGGCGTTTTGCTTAGCGCGGCATCATTGGCATCGGCTTCCTTGGTCTTGCGCTTCGGTACTTTCTATGGCTCAATATTGAAGCTACTGAAAGTGCAGAATTATTTAAATATTCAAATAATATGATTTACAGCCCTATTCTGGCAACCGTAACAATATTCACCTCGGTAACAATTGAATACTTGGTAACAATTGTCACTTTTTGGTATTCTGAAACAAATTCAAAAGCTCAAAAGGCGTCAATTGTTACGAAATTTGTTACCTCCGTAGGAGCAGGTGACAAGCACACAAAGCTTATAAAATTTAAATTTCAAAAAATTCAAATTCATTCAATTCAAAATTTCAAACTGCAAAAAATGCTTCAGCTGCTCCTGCGTCGTGCGCTTAAACTTAGGAACTCTAGAAAAGAAAATATACATACATTGTGAAGAAACTCCAAAAAAATTACTTACTTCGCCAGATTTTCTGCATTTGCCATTTTTTGTTTATTTATTTTTTTACAGTTTGACAGAAAAAATACAAAAAACAGCTGTATTGACAGTAAAAGAGCTTTCACCTCGAGTGGTGAATTGTTTGAACTTTCTTCTTGTCACCATTTTTCCAGAATACGGAAACAATCAAATTCAATTCAATTGTTACGGGGGTGACAATTGTTACGGTAGTGCCAGAATAGGGCTGTTAAAGTAAATTTTAATTCGAATTCTTACCTTCATTCTGTGTTTCCCTTTTTTTTGGTGTTTAAAGCAACGGAGTATTGAACTTGGATTCGCGCGTCGCATTTGACTCGCGGCCGCACGCATTAGCCAGCTGAGCTACGTAGCTACGGCAGCCTTCGGCTCTTAATAATTATATTAACTCCGATGCGAGTTCTTGTCAGCAGGTGCTTCTTCTTCTTACACATGCGTGTATAAGCGATCATCTCAGCAGGTCAATTTCAAAGCACTCTGATGACAAGTTCACAATGCTTGCTGACAAGTTCACAATGGGCCAAATTTCATGCGAATGTATTGGTAAATTGAAAAAATGTTATGAATGTAGTGGAGTTTCGGTCAGCCACGTCTTGTAGGGTACTTAGCCACACAGTCACACACACAACTTGTGAGTGGAATCATTTCGCGCAAGCTGTTATACGTGCTCTCTTGTTGGTACCGTCATAGGAACCCAAACCTTTATACTGCACTGCAGACTGCGGTCATTAGACATTGGTGAAGAGTCTTGTTTAGCTGCGTGCTTCGCATAAGCAAAGGAACTCTCGCGATCTGATGTACTTTACATAAGCTGAAATCAGTCGCACCTTGTACGCGTACTTATTGCTCTTATAAACTCGAAACTATGGGGCTTGACGATGCTGCTACATCAACACCTAACTCGCAGATCAGCGCACCCCACTCCTCTCCACCCGCTTCGCTTGAAGAACTTAAGACTCTTCGTGCTTCTACCAAGGGCAGCATAACGCGAATAAAAAATGTGGTTGACGCAAACTCGAAGCTGTCGGTTACAGAGTTGGAATATAGATTGGGCATTATCGAATCTTATTACAAACAGGCAACATATTATCAAAACCAAATAGAGAAGCAATTGCCCACTGATTCAGGTCGTGCTGATATAGATGAACTTTATATTTTAACAAAAACCAAAATTCTCTCTTTATTGGGTGAGAGAAAAAGCCCAAGTCATGAGCAGACGTTCTCATTTCCGATTGTACCCAGCAATCGACTACCACATCTTAGTTTGCCAACCTTTGACGGGAAATATATAGACTACAAGAATTTCATAAACACTTTCAACAACTTGGTACATAACGACATAAACATCCAGTCATTGAAAAATACAATCGCTTGCGAAGCTGTCTTACAGGTGATGCGCTCTCTACTGTTATGGCATTTCAAGTCACGGAAGAGAACTATCCAAAGGCTCTTGAGCGTTTAAGAGAGCGCTACGACAATATTACTCTCATATTTTTGGAAAATGTTACAACAATGTTTGATATAGATCAAGTTACAAAGCCTGTGCCGCAAGAACTCCGTAAGGTCATCGATACGTTGTCCGCACTTTATATTTCCTTGCAGACGTTGGGTTCTTATCAAGAAATATGCGATGCCTTTCTTATCCATATAGCTATGAATAAAGTGGATTTTGAAACAAAGAGGAAATGGGATGATCACATGGATTTTTCCAAACTCCCGTCGTGGGCGGAGTGTTGCGCCATGCTTGACAGACGTTGCCAGCAACGGGATGCACAAGGCAAGGGCCACGCTACTCAGGCCACACAAAACACGTATAAACCACGTTCCAAACCTCATTCATTTCATATCAGCGCAAGATATGTCTTGCAACTATTGTAACAAGAAAGGCCATCAGATTTCAACATGTCAGCATTTCTTAGTTCACCCTGTGCATCAGCGTGTGGCGCACATTAAGCAACGTAATCTTTGTTTTAATTGCCTCTCAAAGAGCCACGGTGCGCAATGCCCTTCAAAATACTCCTGTCGTTTTTGTAAGCAGCGCCACCCATTCGTTGCTGCATAAGGTTAAAGATGAAGAAACTAAAGCAGCACTTACACCGTTTGCGTCAGCGTCAAACTCAATTACAGGCGAAACAACTGCCGCTGTTCACACAACAACAAGTGCTAAGATGGCTACTCCAAGCAGATCCAGCATTATTTTAGCCACAGCATTAGTTCTCGTTCGCAATGCTTGTGGAGAATTTCAGATCGGCAGAGCACTTTTAGACTTTTGCTCACAAGTCAATTTTATCAGTGAGTCGTTGGTTCAGCACTTAGGGTTGAAAAGAACAAAAAATTTCGAAGACGTTTTTGGCATTGGATTATTCCGTGTTAAGGTTCCTTTCAAAACGCAAACGACGCAGAGTGGCTCAATTTGTCATTTCAGGTTGCGAAAATCATAACTTCTGAACGAATAGAGATAATTGCTGTTGATTAGAAATTCATCAGGCTATTGTATTCCAAAAAATAAACTCAATCGAGGTACAGGGTGCTACGTAATACTTTGTCAAAGTTCGGCTTACTGTAAATAAGAATAATGCGAGCAACAATGATAAGTTTTAGTTGCAAAATTAATGGAAATTCATTAAAAAAGATGAAAGGTAATAAGAAATTTAAGAAATAAGCTGAAAGAGTCAAATTTAAAGATACAAATTAATAAATTTCGCTTTCAAAATTAGAACCAGAATTCGAAAAATTTACATAAAAAGTCAATTTTTCTTTGGACAAAAACAATGCTAAAGTTTTATTATGACTATATTTGATGGGTAGCACATTGGGTGGGGTGGGAATACTGTTTTTTATTATTTTAACACGACCCGGGCTTGCTGGTAAAACTGCTTCCACTATAACGCCTTTCATTTTCTCCTGATCCTTATTTTATTTTATGATCAAAGCTTCTGACAGGTGGGTGGTGGTTATTATTTCCGTTGCCTCCATAACCTTCCTTTTTTATTAAATGATGCACAGTCCTGAATTGACTTTTTCAGCCTTCCTTTTTCCGCCTTTGATGTCGATGGTTGGTCATCGCTTATGCTACATGCATCTCCTAAAATTGTAAATTGTTTTTTCCAACCACTCCTCATTATTCTGGACAAAATTGAATTTGGTACGGTTTGCCGCAATCCATTTCAACTTTGTAGTGCGATAAGTCCTGGATATCTTCTCTTTAGTCGTAGATATGTTGGCTGCAGGCAAACTTCCTTCGACGTAACCAATTTCTTTAGTGATAGCCAGAACGAACTTCTCCTTTGTCTTTGAAATAGTAAATGGCGCATAGTCATAGTCGAAATAAAGTACACTTTAAGATGAATAAAGTATACTTTTAAATAAAGTAGGCTCTAAGTCAATCATAGTCGAGTTAGAGCATACTTTAACGCTTAAAGTATACTCTAACTTTAAGACAAGCAAAAGCTGTTGCTAAACCAGTTAGCAATGAGTCCAAATGAGAAGACTCTTCAAGACTTTTTCAAAATACTCTAAATTCAAAAAACCAAATAAATCGAAAAAAAATGTAAAAGGTTTCATTTCGCGGAAACTGAAAGAGATTTCAATATTATGAACGACGACATTGTGCTGAGACGGCGAAAAGTATATAAAAGCCGGATCAATCCCTTCGAGTTCGATGACGAGGACTTCTATAGTCGTTACCGGCTCGATAAAGTTACTGCTCAGTTTTTAATTGATGTTTTGAACATTCAGGAACCAAGCAGCAATAGAATACAATTGTTTTCTTTACCCCGTAAAGTAGGCAATAATTTTCAAATCAATCAGCTGTTTGTTTGTTTTGTTTATGTCAGAGATGGGCAGATTAATCCTCGGAAAATTGTGCAGTCGATTTTTTTAAGCTGCCGTCTGCTTTTCACAAGTAGTCGACCGTAGTCGTCCATTTTTAACTGCTAATTAGTGTTCAGGAAAACAAATATTGCAAAATAATTTATTACAAAATAAATCGGTATGGGCATAATTCCGAAAATAAATTCTCATTTGTAACTCCGAATCGCTAGTTTTTGTAGAGTTGCCGTTGCTTTCGTTTGCTGTTTCAAAAAGTCGCTGCTGCGTAGAAGCATGTTCTAAACTGACTATGGTATCTGAAAAATTAAAGTCGACTTTATCATTTTAGTCTTTTGCTAACTAAAGCCGGCTTTTATGCGGGACTATGATTATGCGCCAATATTTCAAACAGCTTCGAATTTTTCAAAAACATCTTTGTGCTTCTTCTTCGGTTTAGTTGCAGTGGCGGAGTTGAAGTGCTGTCTAGTTCAAATTAAATTCGAAACTAACTTCACTTAGTCCAAACTCCTTTATTTATAAGTAGGATTTGCATATGCATTCAAATAGCAGGTACTAAGCTTCTAGTACTAGCAGGTACCTAGAGTTGTTAGGTTTTCCCGCGTTGTGGGATTTTTGAACAGCCCAGACACATAAGTGGGTTTTAGACAGTGCACATAGATATAAGTCTGCTTTTTGTTTTTCAATAACTAATTGTTTCATTGGCGCGGTTCAACTCAAAGGCTAATGGCGACTGACTGAGCTTTGCTCAAATTAAAAAAAAAATTGTATGCCAAACACAGTATTAGTATTTTGTTAAAAACAAAAACATTACATCAAAGGATACATGATAGCTGATTGCCGGAAATGAAAGCGAACTTGTTTTTCGTACGTGCGAACTGCGAATCCAGCAAAAGTACTCTTTACTCCGAGCTTACAGCAATATACGCAAAAAAAAAGTCGACTTAATATGGAGTTGCAAGCTTGTATCACATCTTAAATGAAGCCAAAATCCAAATTTGCATGCCCTGGTAACGATTATAATCGCGTGTAATTGATTTACTATCAAAATCTTGACGAACTTGTTCGAACGCACGCACCCGAAAGCACAAAATTGCGCGAGGTGACCACAGAAAAATCGCTTTAAAATCCAGTCGGGCAAAATCGGGCACCCGATCTCTTCAGGGCAGTACTCACAGAAGACTAGTGAATAATTTTCCCAAAGACGGAACTCTGGCAAGTATGGCCTTTTTTTAAAGTCTATCGAAAGTTCAAAAAGTGTGATAAAAACAGTGCTTAAAGTGAGTGCCTATGAAAAGACAACAACAACAACCAACTTTTTTCTATATTTAATTAATTACTACAAATGCCTTATTTTACGATGCTATTTTAAAACTTCAGCTTTGCCGAAAAAGTGAAAATTGCTGATATTATTTCACACTCTAAAAATTGCTCAACTTTGACGGGCTCTACAAGCAAAACTTAGCAAAACCAATTTAGTTAAGGTTTTCGGATTTCGTAGGTCGAAGCATTTATCTATCGGACAAGTATAACAGTTTCCCCCAAATCGAACATGACAAAATTGACTTTTGCAACCTGCGTCGGCAGAATCAGCCACTGTGCGACGGTGCGCTCTCGCATAAATGAATTTGAGTTGTCACTAGAGTTTTTGATTTCACATCAAATTACTGGCTACCACCCTGACGAAAACATGTCTATTAATGATTTCAATTTACCTAAAGACATTGACTTGGCAGATCCACAATTTAACATTTCGCGTGGTATAGATATACTACTCGGCGCTGAGGCATTCTTTAATCTCTTGGCTGCAGATAAAATTCAGCTGGGCTCAGGATCGCCAATTCTACAAAATACACAATTTGGCTGGGTGGTTTCAGGCCGCTGCGTTCTACCATCGTCGCTATCATCTTCAAAATCACTTTGCACTACGACGGATATGGAGCTTAATAAAAAGTGAGAACGGTTTTGGCAGCTAGAAAAGGTTGAAGGTACACGTCCACTACTAACACCAGAACAGCAAAAATGTGAGCAACACTTCCACGACACAGTGACGGTTCAAGCTGATAATAGAATCGTTGTTCGGCTACCTTTTAAAGAAGAGGTGTCGATTCTTGGAAACTCACGAGACGTTGCTTTACGTCGTTTTCTTTCTATTGAACGCAAGCTCAACAAAAATGAAGACTTAAGAGTTCAATACGTCAACTTTATGCGGGAATATGAACTACTCGGCTATATGAGTCCCATAAGAAATCCTGACCTCAACCAGCCGCATTACTATATTCCCCACCATTGCGTCTTAAAATTAAGCAGTGAAACCACAAAATTGCGTGTGGTGTTCGACGCAACTTGCCGAACCGCGTCTCAAACATCGCTCAACGATATTATGATGGAAGGTTCCACGATCCAGCCAGACTTGCTCATAACTCTTCTACGCATTCGATGCCATGCTTACGGCTTGACAGCAGATATCAAGAAAATTTACCGGCAGGTTGTAGTCCACCATCACGATAGAAATTTTCAACTTATATTCTGGCGTGAAGACAAATCGCAACCAATTTCGACATACAAGTTAAATACTGTTACGTTCGGAACGGCCTCCGCGCCTTATTTAGCAATTCGCAGTCTTCAGTTTGCAGCTGACCGATTCCCATCCACGCACGCAATAAGAAAAGCTGTCATATGCAACAATTTTTATGTCGACGACATGTTGACTGGCGCTGACGATCTGGATACTTTACAAAGAATTAAATTCGAAGTCTCTGATATTTTAAATTATTCAAAGTTCGAATTATCCAGACGGTATTGCAATCACTCTGGATTCTTACCTAACGCTGACAATTGTAAGTCTATCCCATTTGACGATGAGATAACCAGCGTACATTGGCATCCGGTGGACGACATATTTTGTTTTGCATTTCATCCTTCAAGGCCCATTTGTTAGCATCGAAATCACGCGTTGCGCCGGTGAGGGCTCGCACATTGCCACGCCTCGAATTAGGCGCGGCGCACTTATTATCAAAATTTTGGAAGAAAATTCGAAATAATTTCCAGTTTTCTATTTCGCAAACCTTCTTCTGGATTGACTCGCAAGTAGCTCTTCACTGGATCCACACACATGCTTCTAAGCTTTCTACGTTTGTTGGCAATCGCGTTACAGAAATTCAGGAATGTTCATCAGAAGTTGTCTGGAGATACTGCCCTACAAAATCTAATCCAGCAGATCTCGTATCCCGTGGGTGTACCGTTTCTGAATTAATCAACTCACATTGGATATCTGGTCCTTCCTTTTTGCATAGCAATGCTTCGATGTGGCCAACAATGGATGAAATCATATTGACGAAAGAAGAAACTCAGCTTGAGAAGAGGAAAACGGTCCATTTTTGTAAGGAGCGGCCAATATCTTCTATTCTTGAAAGGTTTCACAGCATTAGCAGTTATACAAAATGCCTTCGAACATTTGCATATGTGTTGCGTGTGAGTAACATTCAGACGTCACCCTCCACAGCCCTTTCATCACATGAATTGCAAGCAGCAACACCACTTTCGTGAAAAAATCTCGCAGCTAAGCAAGGGACAAACGTTTACTGGCAATTTAGCATATCTCAGCGCCTTTCTCGCTGAGGACGATGGAGTGTTATTAATGAAGGTTGGAGGAAGACTCGCAAATTCAGCCTTGCCTGGGACCATCAAGCACCCGCTGTTGCTTCCCAAAGACGATGCCTTTGTTCGGCATTTGGCAATTCATATTCACCGTGCTAATTTTCACGCGGGCCCTCGCGCTCTGGTCGCTTTGATACATTCAACAGTTTTGGGTAGTCAATTGCCGAAGCTTAGCACGCCAAATCGTTCACAATTGCATTCATTGCACGCGATACAAGCCCAAACTACTCACGCAGATCATGGGCAATTTGCCGAAAGACCGCGTCCTTGGTGGTAGACCATTCGAGGTAGCAGGGGTGGATTTTGCGGGACCAATTCTAACGTATTTAAAAATTCGTGGGAAAACTCCCTACAAGGCCTATATTGCAGTCGTTGTGTGCTTTACAACCAAGGTCGTCCATTTAGAGGCAGTAACCGATCTATCCAGTGATCATTCATTGCATCATTGAAACGTTTTGTAGGCCGCCGAGGGTTGCCGACAAAACTATTCTGCGACAACGCCACAAACTTTGTAGGTACTGCGGCGAAGCTGGAGAAATTTCGAAGACATTTTTGCAGTGGAGAAAACTTATCCGTCCTGGAGGCATACTGTGCTGCCAACTCCATTGAATTTTCATTCATTCCACCTCGAGCGCCACATTTTGGTGGCTTGTGGGAGGCTGCCGTTAAAATTGCTAAGTCCCATCTATTTCGGACATTAGCGAATGCTCGACTGATGTTTGAGGAGCTCATGACGGCGTTAGTCGAAATTGAGGCCGTCATGAATTCGCGGCCCTTAACTCCATCATCTACCGATCCGAATGATTACGAAGCCATCACTCCTGGGCATTTCATAATCGGCGTTGCGCTCAAGTCCATACCAGAGAGGGTCAATCTGTAATGTGACATTACACATCTACAACGATGGCAGCGTATTCAAGCTATTAAATCTCATTTTTGGCAACGCTGGCATACTGAATACATTTCCGAACTCCGCAACCGCACTCGTTGGCTGAAACCACAACGAAATCTGCAAGTTGGCGACATGGTTATTGTACAGGAGGACAACACACCGCCTATGAAATGGGCACTTGCACGAGTAGTCAACATCATTTATGGCGCTGATGGTTACGCACGACTCGCAGACGTAAAGACTACCACCACGACGTTTCGACGCCCTATAACGAAGCTGGCGCTACTCCCAGTGAATTGAGACTTCGGGTCTCAATTGCGGGTCGGCATGTTCGAGCTACGTCGAAAAAATATGGTCTCACTGTCAATCGTTTAATCTATTACAATTGTAATTAAAATCTGTTGTAATTCTTTTACGTTACAGCCAATAAATTAATTCGCCTTTTGTCGTTCAACCGAACTACGTCGTTTGTTCCTGTTTTCTTCAACATACAAGCCCGGTCCGAACCGCTGGGCAGGAACTAATTTTTGTAAACCAATTTCAAAAAGACGTTCCAGGTGGCTGACATAGCCCACCTTAAACACAGTGAGCAGACTAAAAGAAATTAATGTTTAAATTGGCGACGAACTTCTGGCTATTTTGCTTTTGTACAGCCTTCCAGACTCGTATGAAACATTTCGGTGCGCGCTAGAAACTCGTGATGAATTGCCAAAACCCGAAGTGCTTCGTGTAAAAATTCTAGAAGAATCCGAATCGCGAAAAGTGAAAGAAGACAGAGCAGAAGATGGCGTGTTGTATGTCAGACGAGCACAAAAACAATGCTCGCTGTCACGGACCGCCATTATGAAAGAGGAGAAAGTCGCGAAACGTTAAAACGCACTGGAGCCTGTTACAGGTGCGGCAAACAGGGACACTTTGCGCGAAATTGTAGAAAAAATAAACAATGCGCACAGAAAGTTGAGGAAATGTCGCAAAAATCGGAAAAATCGTCAAACGCCGCGTTAAATGTAAACGAGTCGGTATTTCTTTGTCCGAGTGTTGAAAAAAAATGGTGCATTGATAGTGGTTGCACTTCTCACATGAGCTCAAACAAGAAGCAATTTGCAAATTTCTCAGAACTAAACCAGCTGCTCAATTTAGCAAACAAAAACACTACGAAAGTTACGGGAAAAGGAGATGTTGAAGTGGCGGTTGATGACGGGGGTTGCGTTAAGGATTTGACCATTCAAGATGTGCTCTATGTGCAAGACTTACGCACAAATTTACTGTCAGTTTCAAAAATAACTGATAAGGGACTTGAAGTGTTATTTCATAAAAAAGAAGCACTAATCATTGACAAAAACGGTAAAGTGTTGTGCAGTGCGGAAAGATCCGGAAATTTATTTTACTTGCGAGATTTGCAAAACTCGGCATATATGATTGAAGCCAAAAGCGATTTAGAATTGTGGCAGTATCGGATGGGACATTTGAATGAACGTGGTTTAAAGTGTATGGCGAAAAACCATATGGTTCATGGCTTGAACTTAAATACTGATTTTCAATTGAAAAGTTGTGAAACGTGTATAAGTGAAAAACAAACTCGGGACAAATTTCTGAAAAATACAAATGACAGATCTCAGTGCCTGCTGGAAATTGTGCACAGCAATGTGTGTGGCCCAATGAGGCATGCGTCATTCTCAGGCGCGAAATATTTCGTTACGTTTATTGATGATAAGTCGCGGTGGTGCGAAGTTTATTTCCTGAAGCATAAAAGCGAGGTGCTATCGGTTTTTCAAAAATTTAAATGCGCTGCGGAATTAGCCACGGGACAAAAAATAAAATGTTTACAATGGGACAACGGGCGTGAATATTGTAATAAAGAATTCGATACGTTTTTAGTAAAGCACGGAATAAAACGAAGGTTGTCGGCCCCGCATACACCTCAACAAAACGGTTCGGCCGAACGAAAAAATAGAACACTTGTTGAGATGGCCAGGTGTATGGTGAAACAAGCGGGCGTGCCGGCAGTGTTTTGGGCAGAGGCGATCAATACGGCGTGCTATATACGAAATTGTTGCATTACGAGCGCAACCGGTGAAGTGCCACACAAAATACCTACCGTGGCACATATGAGAATTTTCGGTTCGAAAGCGTATGTTTTAAACAAAAAACAGACAAGAGGAAAGTTTGACTCTCGGTCGGAAGCGTGTGTGTTTGTCGGGTATTCATCGGAGTCAAAAGCGTACAGACTATGGTCGAGTGCAAAGCGCAATATAATCATAAGCCGTGACGTGAAGTTTGTAAATCAGTCTAGTTTTGAGAACGAATATGAAAGCATTTGTGACTTTGATAAAGAAGGCGACACTGACATTGAAATAATTGATAATTGTTCAGTGACTAGTTTGTCCCTGAAGTCTGAATCGGCACTTGAACCAATTCAGGATAATGTGGTTGGAGTCTGACTCGGCACTTGAACCGATTCAGCCCTGAGTCAAGAATAAGTGTGTTATCTGTTTGCTGTTTTCCAATTGACTCTCTTTATTTACAATTTTCTTTGGCTTTTATAATATTCCCAATGTCAAACGTTCTCACGGGCACGTTGGGCCTCGCTGCTGACTTAGCATTCCCACGCTTGCCCAAACTGTATTGCATATTGATTGCGCCGCTTCTGCTTATGCTGCGATTAACTAAGTGAAATTTGAGTGTGCAAAATGCATTGACTGCGGAATGGAATTTGCGTGTGCAAAATGCATTGACTGTCGAATTGACCTTGAGTATGCAAAATGCATTGACTGCCAAATGTTAGGTAACACTGGCGCATAATATTAATATTTGCAGCGGTGGGAACCGAGCCCAATTCTGCCGTGAGAACGTTTGACAGTGGCCACATAATATTCATATGTGCAGAGTCTGAACATCCTCCCCCCGTTGACATATGGTCAACACTCGATATCTATTTCTAAGTTCGGATGACGGTCAGCTTGTGGACGAACTCGCGGAAGTGGTCGTGGTGGAGGAGTTGCCTTGTTGCTGTGGTTTTTAATGAGACCTTTGATGTAGCGTGAAAGAAGACAGATGATGATCACCACAGCGAGCCCCAGTGCGACGTATTCTACCAGGAAGTGGTGTTGATCAATGGTTGTTAAGGTGTCCGGCAGCTGTTCCTGAAATTTGATTGCCTTGAGAGCTCCTTGTAGTTTCGCCAGTTCTTCGTCATTGGATGGTATACTGATGTTGTTGAATACAAGAGGGCTCATCTTATGACTTGTTTGATTGAGAGGTATCAGGCTGAAGCTGGTATGAGAGTATCGTAGACTGCTTGTGATGGTGTTAAAGCTGGTCACTGTTGCCAATGTATGTTTTATTGTGCATCCAGGTGAAAGCTCAAACAAGCCAGCGTCATGTAATACAAGTTGTGAATGTTCGTGACTGCACACCGCATTAAATTTCTCTGCCTTCTGGGTAAAATAAAGCCAATTGTTTGGTGCTACACGCTTCATCCATAACGAGGTTATATTGATAGGTTGCCACGTACATGCGGTGGTAGAGTCGTTGTTGAATGCGTGAACTTCACAGGAGCAAATATCGGAGTTTACATTGTAGGCTTCCTGAGTGTTTGAGCATAATCTTGATTCATCTGTTGCGATTACGCATCTTGCCAGTTGGCCTTCTGACAATGGCATGTACTCGTCTCGGTGGGAGTTAAAGGCGAGATACTGAGTGTCTGCAACAATCTTTACCAAAAGATTGTTGAGCACGCCAGGAATTGCTGTCACCGTGAATAAATCAAATGGTTGCTTATCGATCAGAGGTATTGTTACGTGAAATAGTATCTGATTCTCAAACAATCCACTCTTGACGGTCATGAGTGGGTAGAGGTCAGATATTCTATTTACGTCTGTCGGTAACTGAGGAGACGACGCCAGATGTCCTCGCATTCGCGTAATCTCCTCTTTTAGTTGCCTTGGTGTCAACAGTAATGGGCTGATTGTTCCATGACGCGTGTCTGTTACCACTCCAATGATGGCTGCCTCAAGATGCTGTATGTTTGATGCAGTAGTCACCAGCTGAAGGGCCATCAAGGTGAATAATTGAATCATTCTCGATTGTGTTTTCGCTGGATAATGCATTTAGACGTTGTTGAGCCTCATGTATTTGTTGATTAATGTTGTTAAATCCTTCTTGTCGTGACTTCTGCTCATATCTGAGTATATTGGTGGTGGAGTCCAACACGGACGTCTGGTTTCGCAGTAGCTGGAGCAAGTGACCTTCGTTCCGCTTTACGTGCTCTATGGTTTGCGCCATTTGGTTTGCGTAGTTTGAATCAAGTACTCCAAACAATGAGTTTGCGACGTTACCCACTACGTCCATCGCACTTCGTTTCATTCTTCTGCTTCCCAACAGTATGCTTGTGGTGGCTATTTCCAGTCTTGTATTCTCGAATTGTGTTACTATTGCAGCACAACTGACATCCCCCTTCATTTCGTTGCATAGGTTAGATAACGCTATCGTACCATTCTGGAGCAGCTCCAACTCCCTATGGAGCGGACGGAGATCGTAATATGCCAGAATGTTCCAATTTGCAGTCACTCAGTTAATCCTTCCGACGTGTTCGAAGTGTATGCCTGGGCGATCACCGAATTGTGTGACCTTGATTGGGCTTGCAGCAATTATTGGTAACAAGATGAACATGATCATTGCCATCAGTACAGGTGATGCACTGCGTCTGCTTCGTTTCTGCGGCGTTGGCCCGTTGTTGGTCTCAGAATTGTCTTCAACTGATACTTCTTGCTCCTTCAGTAACGGTGCTAACCGATGGATGGGCCGCTTGCAGACACCAGTTTTGGTTTTGATGTCAACAACTCTGATTTTTCCATCATTGCCAGGATAGCACTTAACGACTCTGCCTAGTGGCCATTGCAGAGGAGGCGCATTATCTTCTTTTATAAGTACCAGCATTCCATTAGAGATATCAGGTGATTGCGTTTTCCATTTATTGCGATATTGTAATTCATTGAGGTACTCCTTGGACCACCTTGACCAGAACTCCTCTTTTAAATGGTTGACCAACTTCCATCTGGTCAAAAGCGATGTTTTGGTTGTCGTTGTTGAACTACTTGGAATCGCTGTCAATGCTTCTCCTATTAAAAAGTGTCCCGGTGTGAGTGCTGACAGATCATTAGGATTTGATGACAAGGGTGTTAGTGGTCTAGAGTTCAACATGCTCTCGATTTGCGTTACCACCGTCTCCAGTTCTTCACATGTGAGCGAGGAGGTGCCAATTGTTCGCACCAAGAGATATTTTGCAGACTTGACAGCCGCTTCCCACAGTCCTCCGGAATGTGGTGCTCTCGGGGGGATAAAGTGGAATGTAATTCCTTGGGCTGCACCTGACCGCATTATGTTATCTTGGGCATCTTTGCTGTGAATGCTTTCAACCAATTCTTCCAGTTGGTTTTTGCACCCACAAAATTGGTTGCGTTATCACAATATAAGTTCTGACAACGGCCTCTTCTTGACGTAAAACGATTAGGTGCGCTGATGAATGCGTCTGTTGTAAGATCGCTGACGACTTCCAGATGCACTGCTTTTGTAGCAAAGCAGCAGAAGACTGCAATGTAAGCCTTGCATGGCCTTTTGCCTCTTATTTTGTAGTGTATCCATATCGGACCACAGAAATCCACCCCCGCGTTGAAAAAAGGTCTCTGCAGTTGTACTCGATTAGCTGGAAAATTTCCCATGATCTGGTTGAACATCTCGGGACGCGCCCGCGTGCATCGCACACAGTGTTGGACAATGGATCTAGCCATAATTTTGCCCTTTATTGGCCAAAATCGTTGTCTGGTTTGAGCCAACAATGCCTGTGGCGAGCAATGGACTCCTTTCTCGTGAAGGTGTTGCATGATAAGTCTTGCTATCGGATCGTTATAAGGCAGCAACATAGGATGCTTGGCGTCGTATGTGAGATGTGATGATGTCAATCGGCCCCCTACCCTGATGATGCCGCGATTGTCTATAAATGGAGACAGTCCATGGAGAGCGCTGTTTCCCTTGACTTCACCCGTATTTGATAGCTGATGTATTTCTTCACTGAAATCGCTTAGTTGTATGGTTCTTATGATGACGTACAGCGACTCATCCAGTTCGGTTGGTGTTAGGTTGATGCTAGTATGTTTGCTCTTATCATGTAGACGTTTAATAAATCGCAACACATAGCCAACAATTCGTTGCAACATTGTTAAGGAGTTTCGATGCCGTATTGTGTAGACCATGTTGCTCAGATCATCCTCATGTGCGATAGTAAGCACGTTTGCCCCTTTCTTGACTTCTGCGTCTGTTTGATCGGGAATCCCGTGCTCCTAACGAAATGGCTGCGGCCAACAATCTTGCTTGCCATGAAGGAATAATGGCCCGTAAAACCACATTGTACACCCTTGGATGTGAAGTGGATCTACACCTCGAGATAGGAAGTCAGCTGGGTTGTGTTTGGTGTTGACATGCCGCCATTGTTCAACTAGTGTCAACTGTTGAATTTTACTGACACGGTGAGCAACAAAGGTTTGGAATTTGGATGGATCTGAATTAATCCAATGTAACGTTATTTCCGAATCAGTCCACATATAAATCGGATGCTGCTCATATTCCAAATCCCTTTTTACTCTTGCCACCAGTTGTGCTCCTAACAGTGCTGCGCATAACTCGAGCCGCGGTATTGTCTGCGTTTTGAGTGGAGCGACGCGTGATTTTGAGCAGAGTAGTTGGACCGAGATAGTTCTATCAGTAATTTCTGCTCTGATGTAAACAGCGGCTCCATAGGCTCGTTCGGATGCATCGGTAAACACATGAAGTTGAATGTTTCTTGATTGTTTGTGGTGCATAATGTGTCGTGGCACCCTCACATTGTTTAGCTCACCTAAGTTTTGGCGGAAGGTAATCCACTGAGTGTGCAGTTCCGCTGGTAGAGCTTCATCCCATGACAGCTTTAATTGCCACAGTTTTTGGACAAACATTTTGGCCTTAACTACCACCGGAGCCATCAATCCCAATGGGTCAAAAATGTGTGCCAAGTCAGATGTCACTGTCCTTTTCGTTATTTTTCCATCGACAGCCCGGTTTGTTTTGATGCAAAATTCATCCGATTTTGGCAGCCATGTAAGACCTAATACTACGTTTACACAGACGAGATTATCCCGATTTGCGCGATTAAGTCGTTAATCTCGTATCAAAATGCGCGATTACCCACACAAAGTTAACCTCGCAAAAAGCGCGATTAAAATTTAATCTCACAAAGTAATCTCGTATTTCCCCAAAGCAACTCTGCAAATTTGGCTGAAATCGATTATTTTTGTATCATCACTAAACAAAAAAATGAATTGTAGCGCGAAAAGGTTTGTGTGCTGGATTAATCATTGCTAGGAATAATGCGTTTCTTTGTTGGCGAAGGGCATGTAGCGCGAAAAGGTTTGTGTGTTGGATTAATCGTATTCAAGTTAATCTCTATGTAAACGGGCAACGAGATTATCGTAATCTCGATGAGTTAATCTCGCTGTGTAAACGTAGTATAAGATTTTCACTGGAGGTAAGCCTTGAAGTAATTTTGCACGCCACTTTCGTGGCTTAAAACCAGCTGTCGCTAGAATCTTGATGAGTTGTTCTTTTGCTGCTATTGCTTCAGTCAGGCTGTCTGAACCACTCAGACCGTCATCGACGTAGAAGTCCTTGCTTAGAGTAGCTGCCCCGAGTGGGAACTGCACTGCATGATCTTTTGCTAAAGTCTGCAGACATTTGGTTGCTAGGTAGGGTGCTGCTCTTGTTCCATACGTTACTGTTTTTAGTTTGTAGTAGCACAAATCGTCTTGCGCTGACTCTCTCCAGATGATGATTTGGAATTGTTCGTCTCTTGGATCAATCAATATTTGACGATACATCTTCTCGATGTCCGTTGTGAAGACGAATCGTGACCTTCTAAAGCGCAATAAGATGGATGTTAATTCGCTTTGTACGACTGGCCCATTGTGCATTATGTCGTTGAGTGAAACCCCGCTTGACGTTTTTGCGGATGCATCGAAGACAACTCTTATATCGCATTTGCTTCGTCGTTTTGTTGAAATGAGTCATTTCGTAGATTTGAATTTGTATGGGGAAATGCGTGATTTGGCTTCGCATTTGAGAATTTTTGCCCAAATCACGCATTTGGGCTCAATGTAAACGTAGTATAAACTTTGTTGTTATGCTGTCCAATTTGGTTACACCGTGATGCGACAGAACGTAGTGAGGAGTCAATATAGCGTCGCGATCGATTCGTTCCATATGTCCGAGATGTTCGTATTCCCGCATGAAGTTAAAGTTAAACATTTCTCTCATCACTGGGTTTTTTGACAGGCGACGTTCTAGGCTGAAAAATCGATTGGTTGCCATCTGCATGGATTCGCCAAGAGCTGCTGGGTCTTCTTTAAACGGAATTTTCACGACAAATCGCCCCATTTGATTGCGCTTGGTGTGTTGGGCAAATGATTCCTCGCATTTTCTTTCTGCATCCGTAAATTGATCCTTGTTATCTGGGAATTCCTCCAGCTGCCAGAATTTAGCCAGTATGTTGTCTAATTCATCCTTGTCGCTTTCGCTGCATACGCCGCAGGTAAGAGCTTCCTGATCGGCACCGTTAATTTTGCCGCTGCACTTTTCGACCAGCACTTCCTGCTTGGAGTTGGGACCTGGCTGGTTAATGGCCTTAGTTGGCTCTGATAGATGCAGTAGTGTGTTATGTTTTTTGTTACATTTACTGCAGTGACGAGCTCTGCAATCAGTGGCCTTATGTCCTATGCGCAGACAATTCAGGCACAGGTTTAGCCGCTGAACGGCCTTGATGCGATCTTGTGGTGTTGATTGCAGGAATGCCTTGCAATGATATAATGGATGTGATCCGTCATTGCAGACCCTGCAGCTTGACGCCTTTTGCCTGTCTACCGCTGTGGTGAGGGCCTTCGCGGCGCTTGGCTTCTCCTTGTGACCAATTGCCTCCAACGACTGGAATCTGGTTTCCATGAAGGCCATAAATTCTTGAGTAGACTGGATCTCTCGTGGATGTGTTAATGATTGCTCATATAACATGCGGCTTTGTTTATCCAGTTTAGGCAGCAGGCAATGGAGCAGTAATGGAGACCATGAATCAGTTTCTAGTCCCTGATTTTTCAGAGCTAGCAGTCCCTCAAGCGTGACGTCGTGTAGTGTCCTTAGTTCTGCCGCTGATGGATTGGCTGTCATTGATGGCTGATTCAGGATTCGTTCGATGATTGTTCCAACGATGATCCTCTTGTTGTGGTACCGCTCTTGCAGCAACCTCCAGGCTGTTTCATAATTTTCGTTGGTCAATGGCAGGTGTCGAATCAAACATTCTGCTTCTCCGGACAGGCTGCCCTTGAGATACCACATTTTTTTGTGCGCCAGGAAGTTCTTGTTTGTGGATCATTTCCGTGAACAAATCATCGAACTGAGCCCATTTCAAGTAATTTCCGTCGAACTTCGGAATGGTTACTTTGGGAAGCGATAGGCAAGCGGTGTCTGACTTGCTGCTCACTTGTTGTGGTTGTTCGTGATCTGCCAGCCTTGAGGTCAATGAAATTAGGTTTGACTGAACCAATTCCTCAAGCTCCACATAATTCTCAAGATCATATCCCACTGCAGCAGGATCGCTGGTGCACTCCCAAAGCTCGAAATTTATGGCTTCAATTTCGTTCCACAGCCTTTCAATTCTTCCGATATTGACCTCGTAGAACGACTTCGCCTGGATACCCGTTTGACGATTGGCGCCTGCGATGAGTCGCCTCAGTGAAGTGCCCATGGCAATTTGTTTCCGAACCAGGCGCGATGCGTTTGCATCTGGTTCCTCACATGGTGGTGGTTTCGGTAGAGATGCTACACCTGCCGATTCTTTGATGGTAGCGGCCGGAGGTTGGAGTGCATTTAATTCACTGCTGAGGATGTCGCTGTATTTCTCTACCAACGCCTGGATGTTGTTGAAATAGTCCTTGGTGAAGTAAACATCGGTTGTGTCTACACCCGGCACTTCTCTGATGGTTGTGTCGTTGTGGTCGAACTGATTCCACAACTCACTGAGTCGCTGAATACGTTCGGTGTAGTATTTGCGACTTGTCTTCCTGTCCTTCGAGTCCTTTCTGAAGTTGGTGATTAGTTGCTGAACTTCCCGACCCAGTTCAGACTGTTCAGCTACTAAATCTTGCATTGTCTTCATTGTTGCTGGATCCGAAGGTTGCGTTCTGCTTACTGAAGTTGTGAAGGCAGTCTCTTACTGCCGAGGACGAATGAAGTTGTGACGGCAGTCTCTTACTGCCGAGGATGGATTGTTGATGTTGGGGAACTCCTGTTGCCCGTGTGTAACGTGAAAGAATCACGTCGGGGTCACCAAAATTTTCAGTGACTAGTTTGTCCCTGAAGTCTGAATCGGCACTTGAACCGATTCAGAATAATTGGGTTGGAACCTGATTCGGCACTTGAACCAATTCAGGATAATGTGGTTGGAGTCTGACTCGGCACTTGAACCGATTCAGCCCTGAGTCAAGAATAAGTGTGTTATCTGTTTGCTGTTTTCCAATTGACTCTCTTTATTTACAATTTTCTTTGGCTTTTATAATATTCCCAATGTCAAACGTTCTCACGGGCACGTTGGGCCTCGCTGCTGACTTAGCATTCCCACGCTTGCCCAAACTGTATTGCATATTGATTGCGCCGCTTCTGCTTATGCTGCGATTAACTAAGTGAAATTTGAGTGTGAAAAATGCATTGACTGCGGAATGGAATTTGCGTGTGCAAAATGCATTGACTGTCGAATTGACCTTGAGTATGCAAAATGCATTGACTGCCAAATGTTAGGTAACACTGGCGCGTAATATTAATATTTGCAGCGGTGGGAACCGAGCCCAATTCTGCCGTGAGAATGTTTGACATTGGTCACATAATATATGTGCAGAGTCTGAACACGCGGAACAAAGTGACATTGATAAACAAGACGTAGAGAGTCGTACACTGCATCATGTAGGGCGCGCTAAAGGTCGCCCGAAATTAAGCAGAACAGGCATACCTGGAAGACCCAAAAAAATAATTCAACAAGTCCAGATACATGCTGACGACGAAGAACTTCGATCTGAAGAAGACGAATTCGAAGAATGTGAAATGGCCTGTTTTGCTGTAGCGGATCCTTTCACAGTGAAAGAAGCGATGGACTCAGATAATGCAGCTGCGTGGGCCAGAGCCATAGAAGATGAATTTATGGCGCACATCATCAATAATACATGTGAGATTGTGAAACGTCCGCACCAAAGAAGAATTATTGGAAGCAGATTTGTATTTCGCACCAAAGACGACGGCAAAAGGAAAGTACGGCTGGTTGCAAAAGGCTACGCACAACGATTTGGAGAGATGTAGTTACTGCGTATCTCAATGGCGAACTTGTTGAAAGCGTTTATATGGAGATCCCCGAGGAGCTGGAAATTATGATCAAGCAGCTAAAATCTGGTAAGCCTTTGGGGACGGGCGGAATAACGAAGCAAAATAAACTTGTCAATAAAACGGCAACACGGTGGCTAACAGCATTAGAAAACACCAGTAATCCTGTATGCTTGCTGAAGAAAGCGTTATATGGTCTACGACAGTCGGGTTTGATGTGGTATCAACAACTTATGCTACAACTGAATCAACTTGGACTGAAACGCTCGAAGAACGATCCATGTTTATTCATCAAACGGAACGGCAAAAGTATGTTACTTATAACAGTCTACGTAGACGACTTGCTTTTGGCAACAAACGATGTTGAGTGGTTAAATGAAGTCAAGACAACTTTGGCACAATCGTTTCAGATGAAAGATATTGGTCCTGTGAAGCGATGTTTAGGTGTCGACTTTCATCAAAACATTAAATCACACAAAATGTTTTTAAGCCAACGACACTATATTGAAGCATTTCTAGAACGTTTTGGCATGAAAGACTGCAAATCAGCCGAGACGCCTATAGAGCCAAATTGCAAATTGGTTAGACCGACGATAGCGGACGAGAAGGTGATGACGCGATACCCATATCAAAACTAATCGGGTCGTTGATGTACCTGGCCGTTACAATGCGCCCAGACATTGCATACGCCGTAAATTTTTTAAGCCAATTTAACTTCAATTACGATGAAGACCATTGGAAGGCAGCAAAGCGAATTCTACGGTATCTAAAAGGAACGATGACTCATGGTCTGCTGTACACACGATCGCTCGGCGTTTTTTTCGGTGTTGTTGACGCTGACTGTAGCACCAATGTGGATAGGAGATCGTACACTGGTTACGCGTTTATTCTGGCTGGAGCTGCTGTAAGCTGGGAGGCACGTAAACAGCGAACCGTAGCATTATCAAGCACCGAGGCGAAGTATATGGCGTTATCAGAAGCAACAAGAGAAGCCCTGTATCTGCAAGCTGTTCTGAGCGACATTGGCATAACAAGCGACGGCGTAAAATTATTCAACGACAGCCAAAGGGCCCAGAAGCTGGTCAAATGTAATGGTTTTCGCCCTCGCACAAAGCACATTGACGTGCGGCACCATTTCATCCGGGAGTGTCAAGAGAATCGAAAAATCGCATTGGAATATATGCCGACCGAAGACATGCCAGCTGATGCCCTGACGAAGGGGTTGAGTAAAGTAAAACATCGCAGATGCTCGACAAGCTTGGGTATATCCGCACTTAATTTTTGATATTTTTCCCACTTTGAGGGGTTGCGCACATGGCAATAATTGTAATTGTAACTTCCGTTTAAATAAACCTTCCTCCTTCTTTTGCATTCAGCACGCGCGCACGCGCTCGAAATCAATCGCTGCGTTTTATTTCTCATCATTAGGTGTTCAATAAAACCTCTGGAAAGAAATTTTCTAATATTTTCCATAGTTGCAAAATAAATCATTAGAGTTAGGCCTTTTTTCGAAAAACTAAAGAAAGATACTAAATACTGAAAAAAATGTATATATTGTTACGAAAACCCAAATTCGTTTTGATTGTGCTTGAAAATAAAACTACTTCAATTATTCAGCGCAAACGCCGTTAAAAACCAACAATCACTTTATTTACAGATTTACTCGTTGCTTGTATCTACACGTGTTTCTACTTTGCTTGCTCAACGCAGAATCGACTCCCTGCGCTGCACACTGCTGCTTTTATACTAGTTTTCTTATCGCGCCGAAGTTTCTTGCACATTCTAGTTGTACTCTCTATCTCGATTGTTCTAGCACAGCCTTTCGCGAACCATCCTTGCCATAATTATAGCATGCCGGCCGTACTTCAAAGTGCATGCCTAAAAGTATGCTATTCATGCATAGCACAGCACAGAGTGCTTCATCGTTGCACTGCCCACCACTTAGACTTGTTCGTCCCGAACAAGTGCCGAGGCTCCGCCGGAGTAAGATGCCAGGCGCTCCAAATGGACTACTTTCAACCAGGCGTTTCTGTTGCCGCAGCGTTGAACCGTGTACACCACGTCATTAATCATGGTCACGACCTTGTACGGTCCTTCCCATGACGTTTGAACTTTTAGAGACAAACCTTCCTGCGGGTTATTGAGCATTACCAGATCGCCTTCTTGGAACCCTCCTGTGTTAGCCCGTAGACCATAGCTCGCTGTTAACCTGTTTTCGACTAGTTGAGTGCGGCTCCGCGATCTTCTCATCGGCACTTTCGCAGCCGAACACCGATCACAGCCTCTGATCCACTCAGCGACAGACTCCTGGCATCCTACCCAATAGAACCGCCTTCTTATCTTGGCGACAGTTTTTGCAATGCCTAGGTGCCCTCCACTGGAGTCGTTATGGTTTGCCTCGATGACATCGTCGATCCGGTCTTTCGGGACCACTATTAGGGATTTTCTGGTCCTGCCATCCCTGCTCTCCCACTCGTGGTATAGGCAGCCATCCTGCAGACGTAGACTTTGCCACTGTGCCCAGTAAGCCTTCGCGATCGGGCTCTCACCAGCCATCTCCTGCCAGTCCGGCCGTAATCTCTGCGCTTTGCGTTGGATGATTTTCGCGAGATCCGCATCCTCACGCTGGTCCTTCTGTAGCCTTTCCGCAAGCCAATCTTCCTCTCGCAGAACTCTTACCGACCGAACATCCACAATCTGTCCCTTGTTTTCGACTTGCGAATCATGCCTGCGCTCGGTTTTGCAAGAATGGTATGGCAGTGCGTCAGCCCTTCTTGGCGACGTCTGTTGCCCGGAACGCTTCTCTCGCAGATGACAGTCTCGTGATATGTGGCCTTGCTGGCCACATCGCCAGCAACTGACTCTAGATGACACTGCCCGCAGCCCCACTGGTGCCTCCGAGCTCAATGTTTGGCTTTGCGTGAACGTCCAGATTGGACTCGACGCCTTTCCGCAGATGAATGTCGAAAACTTCCCCTCCAGGCCGCCTCATACGTCAGTGCGCTTGTCACAGTCTCACCGAATGTCGGCTTCATCATCATCAATGTACTCACACGTGTCTCCAGATCAAGAACGCCTTCGATAAACGCCTCGATCTTCAGCCTTTCCAAAACTTCCATGCTGAATTCTGGGTAGGACAGTGGTACCAGCCGCTCAATATCCGCCGCATACGTCTTCAGCGCCTCGTTGGATCTTTGTCTTCGGCTCTTCAACTCGCAATAATACAGCATTGTGTTGTGCTCGTCACTGTATCTGGCTGCCAGTTCCCTTATGACGGTCTCGTAATCACCTCTCAAACCTTCCGGAACTGTTTTTATTACCTCAGCCGCAGGACCTCTTAGAGCCAGTATCAGTCTCCGACCTTTCCTAACATCGGTCCACTGACTCTCCAAAGCAGCCATATCGAATTGTAGTTGGAATGTGTCGAACGACGTAGTACCATCATAAGTAAGCACTTCTATGGCAAAACTTTCCTCAGCTGGTTACACCCTTGCTCGTAGCTGTACCTCTCTAAGCCGCTCTTCGATTTTTCTGTTCACCGAATCCTCCAGACTATCGACTCGTTTGTGCAGGGAATCATCCAGGTCGTCAACTCGTTTGTCCCAATTGTCCATTCGCGTCTCGAGATGCTCAACTTTCACGTTCAGCCTATCGGAAATTTCCTCCACCTTCTGCTCTATGCGCGCAGAATTTTCCGCCATATCTCGGTTCGCAGTGTCGACTTTTGCCGAAATTTCCTGATTCGAAGTTTCCGGTTTCGCTGCCATTTGCGCCGACATTTCACGATTTTCACGATTTGCAGTTTCCATTTTCTGGTTGGAAGCCTCGAACATGCCTTTCATTGCGACCATTAGCTGGCTCATGTCCATGGCTTGTGGTGGCGCAGCCCCTGCAGCCGTATTTTGCTTCGACGCAGCACCAGCAGGCGATTCCTCCACCTTGGCCGACGCCTCTTGCTTCTGCGTTCCGAACTCGTGTGCAGCCCAATCGATGCCTCGTGATTCACACGCCTCTTGCAAGCGCAGCTCCTTTCCGCCAGCAGTCGAAAAATTCCAGGCGGCCAGCTCCTTCTTCAGCTGGTCCACCTTCAGTTGCTCGAGTTTGACCATGTGTGCGTTTTTATAATTTTATTTATTTTTTGTTTATTTTCAGTAGCACAATCCCACTTCCGACACCAAATGTTACGAAAACCCAAGTTCGTTTTTGGATTGTGCTTGAAAATAAAACTACTTCAATTATTCAGCGCAAACGCCGTCAAAAACCAACAATCACTTTATTTACAGATTTACACTTTGCTTGTATCTACACGTGTTTCTACTTTGCTTGCTCAACGCAGACTCGACTCCCTGCGCTGCACACTGCTGCTTTTATACTAGTTTTCTTATCGCGCCGAAGTTTCTTGCACATTCTAGTTGTACTCTCTATCTCGATTGTTCTAGCACAGCTCATCACCTTTCGCGAACCATCCTTGCCATAATTATAGCATGCCGGCCGTACATGTCTAAAAGTATGCTATTCATGCATAGCACAGCACCGAGTGCTTAATCGTTGCAATATTGTTATACCTTTATTGTGAGTTTTACTCAAAATAGCGGCGGAAGTGCCTGGGGTCATCCGGGTGACGACATTGGTAAACGACGTATACAAATATCTCTGGTAAGGGGAAGGTTAAGCATCTCAATAGCATACATTTATCAATAGCACTTTAACTGAAGAGTTGGCTATCGAAGGATGCCATCTCATCGATCGACACTTGTTTTGACTGTTTTGTTTACTAAAAGCCGAATTTTAACCATCAACCACTCCTCGTTTTCACCTGATGCGGCACCGTGCGACTTTCACGTTTTCAAAAATTGCATTTGCCGATTAAAGAAAGCGTTTTGAGAACGTAGAAACCATCCAAAAGGCTTGTACCGACATCTTGAAGAACAATCCGGTCGACGAACTAAACTACTCTTTAGACATGTTTTTAGAACATGCAAATCGCTGTATTGAGCCTAACCGGGACTTTTAAAAAAAAGTTAGTTTTGCCCAAAAAACTTTTTGTTATTATTCTTTTAAATGTTTAAAGATGAAACGACCTTTTTGCTAATGTGCGAACGTACATACGTAGCATAGTGATTGAAAATGTTGACAAATTATAGGCTATGGGGGGGTTCTGATACCCAAACCCCCCCTTGGCTACGCCCCTGATTAGACCTGCGCCGCTTACCCTTCTGACTTCTTTTTCGCTGTGCACCACAATGTTGCCATACGCTGACGTACTTTCTCCACTGCCGGTCCATCTCATTTCGCTCAAGCCGAGAATGTCGATGTTATAGGTCGCCATCTGCACTTCGAGTTGAGCTTGTCTGGATGCTTCCCTGACAGTTCTCACGTTCCACTGTGCAATTCTTATCCGGGTACGTGTGTCAAATGTCGTCAACTTAGGGGTGGCTGTGTATCCGAGGCTTTGCCTTGTGTTGGTTACGTTAATCGGTTGTGTTGTTCTGCCAGGGTAGGTGATTGGCCTGCCGCAGGTAGTCCTAAGTGATGGGGCTGCCATCTAACGCAGCTTAGGAACGTCGACTCCGTTGCAGTTGGGTATGTTGCAGGGTTTTTAGGAAAATTTAGAGAACAGGAAAAATTGGTTGGAAAAGTGAGGGGACCGTGCACGCGGCGGGAGTTGAACCCACGACCTCTGGGATGACAGACTAGTGCACTCACGCTAGGCTATCGAGTTGCAAATGTATCACCATCAAAATCTCGTCAACTTTCTCCTAAACAATTCTTCCTCCCAAAAATTCTCCTAAAAGGCCAAGAATCTTCTAAATCTAGGAGGAAATCTCCTGATCTGACAACACTGCATCTAATATCCAAATAATAATTTTTTAGCCCAACATTCCAGTGTTATATAGTTGTTAAATGAAACATAGTGTTGTATAACACTGCAGTTAAACAAAAACTAAATTTTTAAGCACGAATTAGTCTTAAAGTAGTTTAAATAAAATAAAGGCACTAAAAAACGCACCAAGCACAAAACTCAATATTTTCCGCGTTTTAATTTTCAAAAAGCACTAAATTTAGTGCAACAGTGCAGGTAAAACTACGCTCTCCCCTTCAAAGCAACGCTCTTACCACATACGTGATCTATGAAAGCAGAGCGTGCGTTCCAATGTTGGAACCCGCCATACAAAATGTTTGCTTGTATGACATGCGTCATCGCCTGTATCTTTATTTTCCTTGCTATAACGAAAGCAGACACATCAGGTAATACAACACAGTAAAACTATTTGGCGTGATTTCCATTCTCATCGAAATAAGTAATAGCAAAAATGTGCTATAGTAATTTTCATCACTTTTCCCCCTTTTGTTAATGAATTATTTTAAAAACTGAGAGCCTGCAAATATGCAAAGTGTTTTTGTTTAACCCATTCGCTGTCAAGGAAGAGTATACTCGTCTTTGGCAGGGTGTCATGTATTGCCAAGACGAGTATACTCGTCCTACTTTAAATATGTTAAAACATGCAGGCTTTCGAATCAGCAAATTTTTTGTGGATAACAGAGCTTTAGAGCTATACATGGCAATGGGAATGACTTCATATAATTTAGGCTTGGCAGCGAATGGGTTAAGATGTGCAATGGTTTTTTTGTTTTTTTTGTTGTTAATGCTCCAGACCAGACCAAACATAGTCATATTATTTAGAATATTAAAAATATGTCTAAAAAATGCTTTTTTCAAGCCTTCGCCAACATCTCTAAATTTATCTTATTTTATTAATTTTATTTTAAAGAATTATACAATAAAAATTTATTATATAAATATAATGAACGCAGCACTGGCAACTGGGCCTTCAGCCAATATGTTAATGGGGTATTAGGTTAGTTTAGGTTAGGGTGGCAGCTCAAAGAGCTCACGTAGGCCATAGCGGCCCGTTGTGATACCACCAGAAGGGCGTGGTTGCCCTTCGAGCTACACACCCCCCGGGTGTTGGGCAGGAGCCATCCCGATTCAGTAATGTATCGGGCGATGCGGCCGATGTTAGTGTGTTATACAATTTATCTTAAAAAAAATATTTCGAGAAGCTTCCAAAAGACCAAAGTTATTTTATGCATCAAAAGTTCAAAGATATACCTATACAATGTAATTACTATGTAATTACAATGTAATGTCGCTGTTGTAATGTGTAATGTAATGTCTAAGTTCAGTGTTACTCTCTGTTCAGATGTACTGTGCTGTATTTAGTGATCCGTCGATCCCATCACTAATCCCAATCTTTCCTTCTCCTTTTGTACTAATGTTCCCCCTATTTGCTGCTCCCCGGCTTCGGCCGTTTGTATCGTTTAATGTTTCTTGTATTCTCTGTTACTTGTCATTCGTACGTCCAGAAATAAAGACCCTAAAAACGAAATTAACCCGCCTTCTCATTTATCCGCTCCGCCGCGAATTTTACATGGTTCTTCGAGCTATCGCGGACCCGCGACGCGAAACACAAAACAAAAAACTATAAAAAACAGTGAACAAAAAACAATTTCAAAAACAAAACAATCAACAAGTGCGAGAACTAAAAGTGAAACGACACTTACAACAAAAACAAAAAACAAAACACAAACATAGTTACAACAAAACTAATTACAAGGGAAAAGTGACAAACAAATACACATATTGCCAACTAACTAACAACAGTGACAACACAAATCGAACAAAAAGTGCAACGAAACAGTAACCCATCAAAAGAAACAAAGTAAAAAGTGTTACAAAAATACATATGTAACTAAAAAGTGCACAAAATTCAAAAATTGAAATTAAAAACCAAAAAAAAAAACACCGCGACACATTGGACATTACAGTGTAGTGCAACAACAAAAACGCGCACATCATCGAAACAACAACACACACCCACAACGCAGAGCAGAAAAGAGGAAACGAAGGAAGAGAACTGCACAAACAACAGCAGCGGACACACAGCTCCAGAAAGGAGATCCCATTCTCGGGCACTGGGCCCACAAAGATAAGCCCAAAAATTGTTATTAGAAATTAACAAATAAATAACATACACACTCATAACAGATATATTTTACTAGTGTCCGACCGAATATTCGGTTTCGGTTTCGGTTTCGGCCCAAATAAGTGGTTTCGGTTTCGGTTTCATTTTCGGCCAAAAAATGGCCGAATAGCCGAAACCGAAACTTTCTAGAATATTTTTTACATTTTATTGTGTAGCAGGTATATAGTGAAAGGAGGAGTCATTTAGATGCCAGCAATGTAAATAAACTTCTTTTTTTTTAGCATATAATATTAAATTATTTAATTTTGAATAGTAGCGAGTAAGGTACAAAAGGTTAATTTTTTCATGTTTAAGTTTTTAAAAAATTAATAAATTGTTTTTATTAATAAGTATTTATTTATTTATGCTATGTTTGTTTGTTTGTTTTTTATTTACTTAATGTAAAATTCGTTTGTTGAAAAAAGTGCTTGATATGGTGATTTTTATTTCAACTAGAAAGTTTCGGTTTCGGTTTCGGCCGAATATTAAAAAAAAACCGAATATTCGGTTTCGGTTTCGGCCCAAAAAAGTGGTTTCGGTCGGACACTATATTTTACCCAAATATATACCCACTCCTCAAAAATCCAGAGTAAAATTTTACATTCTGGTACCCCGCCACTGCCCGCTTATCGTGCATATTTTCCTAGTTACAAAACAGCGCAGTGCAGTAAGCAATCCCGCTACTGCACATAATTCGGCGCTTTGTATATTTTCGCAATCTCTTTTGTGCGACCTTCGCTGCCGAAGCAGCAAAAACTCCGCTGCAGCCAGCATCCAAAACGAACTATTCTCCTTGTGCAGTAAATAGGCACGCAGCATTACTCCCGCTGCATTCCCACTCTCCCTCTTGCACGCATTTTCGCGCTTTGTTTTGTGCGATATACTTCCAAGTGCAAATGCACATTCGCACTTCTGCCTAAGCAATTTTCCCACTCTCGCTAGCAGAAGTAAACAAACGCAAATACAGTGGGACGAGTAGCCTTTTTTCGCAGCACATTGAACAATTTTCTGAGACTTAGAAAATTTTCAATAGTGCTGCACATACACATTCAGTGCACAGCTGTTGTCACCCCAAGCGAATACAGTGGGACAAAACACCCCACCTGTACCCAAAAAATTGTAATCGTTCACCCTATTATTATTTGGTTCCCCTTATACCAAAAATAATAAAAATTAATTATTATTATCCGCAAACATTAACACACTAATATACATATATATATATTAACATACATTGACTCTTTACATACAAACATATATTCACGTTTGCACACAAATAAAGACAAATTCACATACACATTTCACCATATATTAAAAATAGTAATTTAGTAATAATTTCCCCAAATCTCATTCACATATTTCGTGTTTATTCCCAATACATATATATATATATATATATATATACCAATTTCTCGACGCGTTTACGCACACAGTTGTAAACTTCTATCCTCAACAGAAATACAAAATCGTATTGAAATTTTTTACACTTTCGTGTACATTTCTCCATTTTTTAATTATAGTTCGCGCGGACGCGGTAATAGTTCCGGTTTATTCCCCATAAGCCTTATATTTATATTCAAACGAATTTCAAAGCACTTTCGAGCTTTTTTAAGCCATTACAATGCCTGTTGAGCGATCCCCCAAGCGTCAAGTTAACAAAATGGAGTCTCCTTCTCCAAGATATTCTAAGTCGACTGAGGCATATTTGACAGTTCCTGTCACTCGCGAGGCACTCAAAACCCGCTCCAAGCCACCTAGTCCCATAGCAACCGATCCCAGAGTTGCCACTTTTGGTTTTGAGTCCGAGCGGCTCGTGCAATTATGCACAACGTTTTCATCGGCTCCCATTGAGGATTTGACCAAATCACTGGTCCAAATTAAGCAGAAAAATCTGCAAGCCCAATGCGAGAGGCTAATGCGCGCACATCAGGCAGTCTTCATTGCTGAAGACAACAGCCAGCCCGACGGTTTCAAAGAGTCGGCTAGGCAAAAGATTGATGCCTGCACAGACCAATACGAGTTGTGCATGGCTAAGATGTTGGACATCATTAAGATGCTTCAACCTCAGTCTCCCCAGCCTGCTACGCATATGGAACCGGTTCAACCCCTAGAACCAGCAAACACTTCCTACATTTGCCTCCAAGTTCCTCCTTGCGACACCGAAACATTCTTCGGGGGCTATGAGCAGTGGCCGTCCTTTCGGGACATGTTTACTGCGGTATACATTAACCACCCCCAGCTCACTCCAGCCCCGAAATTGTATCACCTCCGATACAAAACGCAAGGCCAAGCCGGTGCTATTGTTAAACAATACGCATTAACCGATGAGAATTTCGGACTCGCGTGGGAAGCTCTAAGATCCCGCTATGAAAACAAACGCATCCTCGTTGACAACCAAATTCGATCTCTATTGAATATCGCTCCTGCCCACACCGAAAATAGTGAGGCACTACAGCGGATCCAGAATTCTATTAACAATTGTCTGTCTATTCTCAAGTCTCAGGCCGTAGACACGGACAATTGGGATCCGCTGCTGGTATATATATGCTCTACCAAATTGCCCGAAGCAACCCTCGCTTTATGGGAACAATCCTTGACATCCCGGAAGGATCTACCACCCTGGTCACAGATGAATGAGTTCCTGACCTGCAGATACGAGGTAGTGGAACGGCTGAATTTCTTTCGGCCTACTAATTCTAAACCACAACCCTCATCTTCCAATGTCCTCAAAAATCGGTCCCACAGATCCCTAAATTTTCACACTGAAGTGAAAAAAGACTTCGCGTGCAAGCTCTGCAACGCTACTCATTCCATACGGACTTGCCAAAGTTTTAAAAGGCTCACCCCCTAGAGTCGATTAGCATATGTGAAAAAGCACAAGATCTGTGTAAATTGTCTTGCTACATCTCACCTAATTCAGGACTGTACAAGCAATTTCACATGCGTATATTGCCAGAAAAAGCACCACTCTTTGCTTCATCTCCCCAAAGGCAATGCGCAACCCACTCAATCCCCCAATCGATCACCTTCGACCACTTCTCTGGTCTCAACGGTTATTCAAAAACCGAGCAACAACTCCATCACTCATCCTCCCCTTTCCGATGCGCAATCCAGCACATCTTCAAGGCAAAGTACACCCCCAGTACCAGCCCTTCACTCAAATAATGGCACCCAATCTCTTCTGCCTACGGCACTGGTGTCCATTATACATTTAGTAAAGTTGTTCAAAGTTCGAGCGTTGATCGATCAAGGCTCTCAGCGCACTTTCATTTCCTCGAAGGTCCAGAGACGCCTAAAATTGCCAATCGAGAAATCTAACCTCCAGATATCGGGCATGGGCGGACAGATTGTGAAAACCGCCAACCATATATGCTTATTGACATTGGCAGTCCCAAAAACGAGCACAAACCTCCCCGTGCAAGCAATCGTGCTTCAAAAACTAACGGAATTGCTCCCCCCTTCAAAAATAAACCCCCCCAATTTGAACTATTTCGCCATGCTAGATCTCGCTGATCCCAACCCCTTCGAGGCAGCGCAGATCGATATAGTGATTGGCAGTGATCTCATCCCGCAGATCATGCTCGAAGGTTTCCACCGAAATGTATGTGGCAGCTTACTTGCTCAACACACAGTATTTGGTTGGATATTAAGCGGTCCAGTACCCATGTCATCACATTTGACATATGTCGCCGAGGTGCCAAATCACAGACACACTGGTCCCGCCCTTCGAAAAACCCTTCCTACTCCCAAGGAAGCCCTTTCTGACGTGAATGCCGCCCTCAAACCCGTAGGGTTTCCACCCAAGGAAATAAAGGCAAATCACGCGGAACCCACCATCCCTACACACTCAGATTCAAAACGGCAAACACCCCCCTTCGTTGCCAAACGTTTCGCCCCCGCAGGATGGCTTTCGCCCCCCAATGAGACCGCGATAAAGGGCACGACAAAAGCGTTGGCTCGACGCCACGCGGTCAATATGCACAGCAATCGATGGAAACTGCAGCCCCTCGCATTTCTACATTGCAACCCCCATACCATAAATCTCGAGCGCACCCATCCCGGGTCCGAGTCAGTCGCCATTCCTGTGCGACATGCCCTAAGCGCATTCACTCCTCCGACGGTAACTCAAGCGAAGCCTATCGCTTGACAATCCGATCACACCCCACACCAACGATGTCAACATCATCATTTCTATTCACTGACATCTCCTCTTTTGCAGATCCGGCGCTAGCGACCACCCCAGCAGTTGCCCCCCAGACTGCCCCGCACGTCCACACCAAGCATCACGCGCAAAGTGGCCCTCAGCGCACTCCCCAGCGCTCCGTCATCGCTGATCGGCGACAACCCCCCAGCCGTCAGCCCATCCCACAGCCAGGAAGTCGCCCATCACCGCCAACTTATCACCAGCCAGCCGTCCGCCGTAACCCTGGACGAGACCCCGGCACCCCCATATAATTGCAATCTGCAATGGCGGCCGCGATGTTCAGATGTACTGTGCTGTATTTAGTGATCCGTCGATCCCATCACTAATCCCAATCTTTCCTTCTCCTTTTGTACTAATGTTCCCCCTATTTGCTGCTCCCCGGCTTCAGCCCTTTGTATCGTTTAATATTTCTTGTATTCTCTGTTACTTGTCATTCGTACGTCCAGAAATAAAGACCCTAAAAACGAAATTAACCCGCCTTCTCATTTATCCGCTCCGCCGCGAATTTTACACTCTCTTTCAAACTGGCTGGTCAAAAAATCAACCAGCGGCCGAAAATGGGTTAATGCTCCAGACCAGCACATTTCGACATGTCTAACTGTTTTATACCAGTACACATTTTTTAATATGTTTATTTTAGAAATGGAAGTGACTTAAATAACATTAAATTAAGTAACCCTCACACCGACACCAATTTTTAAATACGGAAACCACATACATATTGTAACGATAAGACAGTTTGTCGCTGTGCAAAGCAACCCTGTCGCTACGCGCCGTGCTATAATTCAATCTGGCAACGACGGCCGCGACAATGAAGGCAACTTTTAGTCCAATCTGGCAACGATGGTCGCGACCATCATGGAAACCTTTAGTCCACTCCGGAATGTGCGAGAACGATCTGCGCGATGGCCGGACAGGTATAAAAGACAGCCGGGTGCGGCGCAGCGGGTCAGTCTGATTTTGACTAGTGAAGGTGCCACACGGAGTAATTGAGCGAATAATTAAGTGTAAAGACAGTAAAGTGTAAACCTGTGAAATAAAGTGATTGTTGGTTTATTTTATTGACTGCGGTTGAGGAACTAAGTGTGTTTTATTTTCAAATTACGCAATCCAGAGATACGTATTAGCCCACTAAAACTCATATTCGTAACATTTGGTGTCAGAAGTGGGATTGTGTTACTGAAAGTAAAAAAAAATAAAAATTAATTATAAAACGCAGACATGGTTAGACTGGAGCAACTGAAGGTGGACCAGCTGAAGAAGGAGCTGGCCGCTTGGAATTTGCCGACTGCTGGCGGAAAGGTGGAGTTGCAGCTGCGCTTGCGAGAGGCGTGTGAATCACGAGGCATTGATTGGACTGCGCACGAGTTCGGGACGCAGGAGCTAGATTCGTCGGCCAAAGTGGAGGAATCGCCCGCGGGTGCTGCGTCGATGCAAAGTACGGCTGCAGCGGCTGCGCCACCACAAGCATTGGACATGAGCCAGCTAATGGTTGCACTTAAAGGCATGTTCGAGACTTCCAACCGTGAAATGGCAGCCAAAATGGAAAATGAAAATCGCGAAATGTCGACGCAGATGGCAGCGAAAATGGAAACTGCGAATCAGCAGATGGCAGCGAAAATGGAAACTGCGAATCAAGAGATGGCAGCGAAGCTGGAAACTACGAATCTCGAAATTTCGGCAAAAGTCGAGACTGCAAATCGGGAAATGGCAGAGCGAATGGAAAACAAGCTTCAGGAAAATTCTGCGCGCTGGGAGCAGAAAGTGGAAGAAATCGCCAACCAGCTGAATGTGAAGGTGGAGCACCTGGGAACTCGAGTGGAACATTTGGATAAACGAGTCGACGACCTGGATGATTCCCTGAACAAACGTGTTGGCGATCTTGACGATTCCCTGAACAAACGAGTTGACAGTCTGGAAGATTCGATGAACAGAAAAATGGACGAGCGGCTTAGAGAGATTCAGCTGCGAGCAAGGGTGCGGTCTGTTGAGGAAAGTTTTGCCATAGAAGTGCCTACTTATGATGGTACTACGTCGTTCGACACATTCAAACTACAGTTCGACCTGGCTGCTCTGGAAAATCAGTGGACCGATATCAGGAAAGGTCGGAGACTGATACTGGCTCTAAGAGGTCCTGCGGCTGAGGTAATAAAAACAGTGCCGGAAAGTTTGAGAGGTGATTACGAGACCGTCATAAGGGCGCTGGCAGCCAAATACAGTGACGAGCACAACAAAATGGTGTATTACTGCGAGCTGAAGAACCGTAGACAAAGAGCCAACGAGGCGCTGCAGGCGTATGCGGCAGATATTGAGCGGCTGGTACCACTGACCTACCCAGAATTCAGCATGGAAGTTTTGGAAAGGCTGAAGATCGAGGCGTTTATCGAAGGCATTCTTGACCCGGAGACTCGTGTGAGTACCTTGATGATGATGAAGCCGACGTTCCAGGAGACGGTGACAAGTGCATTGATGTATGAAGCTGCCTGGAGGGGAAGTTTTAGACATTCATCTGCGGAAAGGCGTCGAGTCCAATCTGGACGTGCCACGCAAAGCCAGTCAGTGAGCTCAGAGGTACCAACGAGGCTGCGGGCAATGGCATCTAGAATCAGTTGCTGGCGATGTGGCAAGCAAGGCCACATTTCACGAGACTGCCATCTGCGAGAGAATCGTTCCGGAGAACAGGCGTCACCAAGATGTGCTGACGCGCTATCACGCCGTCCGTGCAAAGTCGAATGCAGGCAGTGCTCGCGAGCCGAAAGCAAAGAACAGATAGTGGACGTCCGGTTGGTGAGCGTTATGCCAGAGGAAGAGTGGTCTGCGGAGAGGCTACAAAAGGACCAGCGTGAGGATGCGGATCTTGCAAAAATCGTCGAAGGCAAAGAGCAAGGCGCACGTCCAGACTGGCAGGAGATGGCCGGTGAAAGCCCGATCGCCAAGGCTTACTGGGCACAGTGGAAAAGTCTGCGGCTGAAGGAAGGATGCCTGTACCGCGAATGGGAGAGCGCGGATGGACGGACCAGCAACTCCCTAATGGTAGTGCCGAAATGCAGAATCAACGAGGTCATCCAGGCATACCATAACGACTCCAGTGGAGGGCACCTAGGCATCACCAAAACCGTCGCCAAAATAAAAAGACGATTCTACTGGGTAGGATGTCAGGAGTCTGTAGCCGAGTGGATTAAGAGCTGCGACCGATGTTCAGCAGCGAAAGGGCCAACAAGAAGATCTCGAGGCCGCATGCAGCAGTACAACGTGGGAGCGCCCTTCGAGCGGATTGCTATGGACGTCGCCGGCCCATTCCCAACTAGTACTCAAGGCAACAAATATGTGCTGGTGGTAATGGATTACTTCAGCAAATGGCCCGAAGTGTACCCAATTCCTAACCAGGAGGCCACTACGATCTCGGAAAAGCTGGTAAACAACTGGGTAGCCAGGTTTGGAGTTCCGTTGGAGTTGCACTCGGATCAAGGCCGGAATTTCGAGTCTGCGGTATTCAAAGAAGTGTGTGAGCTGCTGGGGATAAAGAAAACGCGTACCACCCCTTTGCACCCACAGTCCGACGGCATGGTGGAACGCTTTAACCGGACACTAGAGGAATACCTGCGGAAAGTGGTAGGCAGGAATCAAAAGGATTGGGACACGCATATCCCCTTGTTCCTAATGGCGTATAGGTCAGCCCCGCACGACACGACATCACTCACTCCAGCCCGAGCAGTATTCGGCACAGAATTACGGTTACCCGCTGACTTGAAGTTCGGGGTAGTCAGCACGACGGGAGGCGCTAAGACGGACTACGTGGCCAATAAGCGGGCGGAACTGGAGGAGATTCACCAGTTTATAAGGAGCCGCACCAAACTGGTCAGCGATAAGGCGAAAGCCAGATATGATCTACGGGCCAACTCAGCAGGGTTCCAAGAAGGCGATCTGGTAATGCTCTACAACCCGCAGCGGAGGAAAGGTTTGTCTCCGAAACTTCAAGCGTCATGGGAAGGACCTTACGAAGTCGTGACTAGGATAAACGACGTGGTATACAGGATTCAACGTTGCAGCAATAAAGGCGCTAAGCTGAAGGTAGTCCATTTGCAGCGCCTGGCGCCTTATCACAGCGGAACCTCGGCACTTGTTCGGGGCGAACAAGTCTAAGTGGTGGGCAGTGTAACGATAAGACAGTTTGTCGCTGTGCAAAGCAACCCTGTCGCTACGCGCCGTGCTATAATTCAATCTGGCAACGACGGCCGCGACAATGAAGGCAACTTTTAGTCCAATCTGGCAACGATGGTCGCGACCATCATGGAAACCTTTAGTCCACTCCGGAATGTGCGAGAACGATCTGCGCGATGGCCGGACAGGTATAAAAGACAGCCGGGTGCGGCGCAGCGGGTCAGTCTGATTTTGACTAGTGAAGGTGCCACACGGAGTAATTGAGCGAATAATTAAGTGTAAAGACAGTAAAGTGTAAACCTGTGAAATAAAGTGATTGTTGGTTTATTTTATTGACTGCGGTTGAGGAACTAAGTGTGTTTTATTTTCAAATTACGCAATCCAGAGATACGTATTAGCCCACTAAAACTCATATTCGTAACAATATATTCAACAGAAACACTTTGCATATTTGTAGGCTCATAGGCTGTTTAACCCTCGGATGGACTTTGTCGTCTAGCCAGACGAAATGGTTCAAAAAAATAAAAAAATCACAGATTCATCTCCTTTTTACAGTGTATTTGTGGGTAACTAAGTAAGTATATATGAACATAATTTGTATATATATATATACTTACATACAGTGGCGCGCGCAGGATTTTATTTCGGGGGGGTTTCGTAACTTTTTTTAGAACTTTGAAATAGAATAAAATTTAGATGTATGAATCTACAGACTGAGATCCAAAACATGTATGTTTCCCCTACCTGACATATTTTGGTCCTGAAAGTTCAAAATAGAAAATTTATTTAAAAGGAAACAATTTTTCTCTTTTATTTGATACCCATATCTTCATTATTGCACAACCGCAAAAATTTAAAAAAATATTTGAAATGTGTATGTCCTTAAAATTTTAAAGTCCTTTAAAAATCACTTTGAGTCAGAAAGTGAAAACTGACTATGCCAGGTAAATGACCTCTAGTTACACGCCTACATCAACATTAGGATGGGTCACAGTGTAATTAATGTAAAGTTGGTGTTTTCACTCAGTGCATCATAACTTTGTCATTTTTCTTTCGATTCCATTGATGGTAGGCTTAATGTTTGCACAAATAATATATTTTTCATCTTAGGTTTTAAAACCAAAGGAAATAATTTATTTTATCTACAAAAAAACATTCAAAAATTTATGATTTTTGAAAATGGTCGAAAATTCACTTTTTTACAATTTTCACCGTCAGTAATTTCTCCAAATCTCATCTGATTTGGACAATTTGTATATCTCTGGAAAAGCTAAAGTATTATCTTCCGACCGACGGACATCTTGTGTTAGTCGGATAGTTCGTTTACAAGATATATGCTCATAACTGAAACACAGGGTAAAAACTGGTTTTTCGAAGATTTGAAAACGCTTCTCACAAAATTTTTTGATCTTCAGTTTCGTGTTCAGCGGCCCAAAGTTACAGCCTGATTCTGTGTATTCTTGACAAATTTTTTATCAAGGTATTTTGTCAAGATTTTTATGAAGCAAAAGCTTTGTTGGCATTCTGATGCAACATTGATAAAGTAAAAACTCATTTAATTTAACATAAAGTGAATATGCGATAGTTGTCAAATTGTCAAAAAATAAGACAAATTGAAAGAAGTAATTTTGAAATTATTTTGAAATTTTTATTAAAAATGTTTACAATTTTGTGAGACAGATGATTGGCTCAAATTACATGCAAATTACAGTTTTTATCAACGCATTTTTGGTAGGATCCATGTCCAAAAAAATGCAATGCCGCCAGAACGCGTATGGGCAAAGATAGCCCAAGTAATCGATGCCACAAGGATCGAGTTAGCCGGAAATTCTTCATGAATTCTTCTTCGCTCAACGAAGGCAAATTATTTGTTTTCTTCTGCTTCTGATTTCTTCTCTTCTATCCTCCTCAACCGTTAAAAGTGTAAACATGCACAATTCTTCCATTTTCAATAGGCAAAATTTCAATTTGTATGCTGTTGCCAATAGCATTCACACTTTTGACAATTCATCAAGAAAAGAGCTTTTATTTTTAGGAATAGAATACCAATTCTTGAAAAATAGTAAAAACTTGACAAGTAGTCAATATTTATCAAGTGTACAGAATTAGGCTGTTAGTCTAGAAAACACTTTTTTTAGGTGCATTTTTTGTGTCGAGTAGTGTTATTGATGATTGAATATATATGCGACGGTTTTAAATTAAATTTCTGTACTAACTTAAAAATATTTCGGGGGGTTTGAACCCCGCCCCCCCTGTGTGCGCCACTGCTTACATACGTTGCCTACCATATAAACATAATAAACTTCATCTGTCATTGCGCTTTGCCTTTGTCAGAAGCCTCACCCAGATTTCGTCTGGCCAGACGACAAAGTGCAAATGTGTAGTAACTAATTACTGCCCATCGAAGGATTAAAGCAAATCATTGACAAAAGAGTGAAATGTGATGAAAATTACTATGGTTCATTTTTGCTATTGTTTCGATGAGAATGGGAATTACGCCAAATAGTTTGGTTGTGTTGTATTTCTTGATGTGTGTGCTTGCGTTATACCACAGAATAAACAGTAATACAGAACGCGCATCTCATACAAATTCCAAAATGTTAAGGGGTCGTATTATTACTGTTGTTGTCGGCCAACAAAACGAAGTGCCACTTGCTTCTTACATATGGGTCATTCTTTTACAAACCGAACAACTTTTTTGACCCGATAATTTATATTCATCCCAAAATTTTTTTTTCACTTCTGGGCATAAAATTAACCGACACGTATATCAGAATTTATTCGAAAAAAATTTTTTTTCTTTATATAATTATTTAAAATTTTGAAAGTTACGCGTATTTTGCTAGATTCTAACATGTTTAAAATTCAATATCTCCGGTTCGGCTTATCTTATCGACACAATTTCAAAACCGTTTTTTAGCTTATTGTATGCACTTTAGAGGAATATGTTTTAAAATTTTTTTTATTTTTAATAAAAAAAGTATATTAACAATTTGATTGTTTAAACAATTTTTTGATGATGTTCCCCAAAATCAATTTGATTGAAAAAAATTATGCAATTTTCGCAATGTTATTACCTACAAAACGCATATTTCAAAAAAGTGGAGACTTAATTAGATCATAAGATAGAAACAAATTTCCACCGCAAGTCAAGCCGCGCGCGACTTGATGGGACTCGTCACGCTTGACTTGCGGTGGAAATTTTTTTCTATCTTATGATCTAATTAAGTCTCCACTTTTTTGAAATATGCGTTTTGTAGGTAATAACATTGCGAAAATTGCATAATTTTTTTCAATCAAATTGATTTTGGGGAACATCATCAAAAAATTGTTTAAACAATCAAATTGTTAATATACTTTTTTTATTAAAAATAAAAAAAATTTTAAAACATATTCCTCTAAAGTGCATACAATAAGCTAAAAAACGGTTTTGAAATTGTGTCGATAAGATAAGCCGAACCGGAGATATTGAATTTTAAACATGTTAGAATCTAGCAAAATACGCGTAACTTTCAAAATTTTAAATAATTATATAAAGAAAAAAAAATTTTTTTCGAATAAATTCTGATATACGTGTCGGTTAATTTTATGCCCAGAAGTGAAAAAAAAATTTTGGGATGAATATAAATTATCGGGTCAAAAAAGTTGTTCGGTTTGTAAAAGAATGACCCATATATGGGGAGAAGAGCAATAAGGTATGGTTGTTGTTATTGTTGCCGGCTAGGAATTGAAACATTGAATTTGAATACTTTTTGCTTTGTGGTTCATTCTGCGTGCAGCGCAGTGCGTACATACGCTGTCGGTAGCAATTTTACGACGGAGTGTAGCGTGCAAAAATATATGAGAACGAATGTCAAAAGGGGGTAACTTATCGACTTAAAAAGTTACTACGGTATAAAGATATCACACTATTTTTAATATTGATGATAGTTAAACGATGTGGCACAATCGTTATGTACGAAATATCCTTTAAATGGTGGATGTACGTACATATAGGATGTTTTTTTTAGAGGTTTGTTTTACGAATAGAGATAAAACTGGATTTTTGTGGTCAAATCTGGCAACTCTAATGTCATTTATGTTCATTTTGGTTTGCCATTTCATCATGAACAGGTTGACAAAAGAACAACGCTTGCAAATCGTGCAAATTTATTTCGAAAATAATGGTTCAGTTCGCGAAGTTTACCGCAAGCTCCGTCCATTTTATGGTCGACATAATCGTCCATCAGAGCAATTAATTCGGTTAACCATGGGTCGTTTTCGCACTACGTTTACTCTATGTGATAATACGCATCCGCAGAGACGTCGAACAGTGCGCACCGAAGAAACAATTGCCGCTGTAGAGCAAAATGTTGAAGAGGACCCGAATGAATCGATTCGCCACCGTGCACAGCAATTGGAGCTTTGTCCATCAACTTTATGGAAGATTTTGCGCAAAGATCTTGGCTTGCGACCTTACAAGATCCAGCTTGTGCAAGAATTAAAGCCGCGAGACCATGCAATGCGTCGTGATTTTGGTGTATGGGCCGAAAATGAGATTGATCTCGATGCTGATTTTCATCGCAAAATTTTGTTCAGTGATGAGGCTCATTTTTGGTTGAATGGCTACGTCAACAAGCAAAATTGCCGCATTTGGAGTGAAGAGAATCCACATGAGACCCTTGAGACGCCATTACATCCACAAAAACTGACTGTTTGGTGTGCTCTATGGGCTGGTGGAGTCATTGGGCCATACTTCTTCCGAAATAATGCTGGAGAGTCAGTTACCGTTAATGGAGACCGGTATAGAGCCATGATAACCGACTATTTTGTTCCCGAATTGGATGGCATGAATGTGGATGAGTTGTGGTTCCAACAAGACGGCGCTACATGCCACACAGCGCACGTCACAATCGATTTATTGAAGGAAACATTCGATGAGCGCATAATTTCGCGGAATGGACCTGTCAATTGGCCACCAAGATCGTGTGATTTGACACCATTGGATTATTTTCTTTGGGGATATGTGAAGTCGCTCGTCTACGCCAACAAACCAGAAACGTTAGGGGACTTGGAAGCCAACATTCGTGGCGTTATTGCCGACATACGGCCCCAAATGCTCGAAAAATTGGTTGAAAATTGGACCTGTAGAATTGGCTTTATTCGAGCCAGCCGCGGCGGCCACATGCCCGAAATCATATTTAGACATTAATGGCATAAAATTATCCTTCCAATAAAGCCAAATTGATGGACATTAAAACGATTTTCTTGTGTTTTATTTCAATTCGAAGTTCTATACCTCTAAATAAAACACCCTATATATCGAAAAAAAGCAAAACAAAAAATTTATTCTGCCGTCATTCGGGATCGTCGTTGCTTACTTACTTTTTTCTTATAGCTTTTTGCTTTACAATAGATATGTACATACATTCGACATGATTAAATGCACGAATTCGTAATTACGATTCTTCGGAACCTCTCATTTTTTTTTAGGTTTGACAAACAAATGTTTGGGCCAAAAAACTGGGGGCCTAGAGTGGGATAAAAGGCGTAGGGATAAAATAATTAATCGCGGCGAGAAGTCATTTACGCCAAAATTAGCGAAACCTTAGAATTCAAGTGCTCATAAGGAGATACAAATTTCTTCACGCAGAAAGTTGATCGCATAATAACATGAAAAAAGCTTGTTCTTATTAACCGACACACGTCGGGAATTGCCAGCCAATTACCATGTTTATACGACGGTCCCAGTCAATTCGCATTTTCTCGATACGCTTTCGAGCCAGGTGTTTATACATTGATTTCAGAAGAGAATTGACTGCAGACGGTTTGAAAAGCATGCTTTTATATTTTCGTTTCTCCTATTTTTTTGACGCCTGAATGAAAATTAGCTGTTAGTGTTGCTTGTTTTTTAGTTTAAAATGCTCAAAAAACTTAGTGTACAACACCATCAGCTGATTTTTAAAGCACTTTGAAAATGTTTAACCGTTTATACGGATTTTCGAAGCGACTTGAAAATTTAAGAACTCATTTGAAAAGCGCTTTGACTCGATACGCTTAAAATGTTCAAAGCGGTTTGAAAACGTGTTTATACGACTGTATTGAGTCGATGCGTATTGAGTCTTAGCGACTTGAGCTGTCGTATAAACGGGGTAAATGTCAGCCAGAAACAAAAATTCAAAATTTACAATTTTCATTCGCTGATCAACAACAACAACGATAGCACATCGCCCTTCATTCGCTTCATTGAAAATAACAGTAACTATTATGGCCGGCATCGAGCGCACGAACTCGCTCTGCACCACTCGGCACTTACCGAAGTTGACAATAACAGATACCATGTTTATACGACGGTCCCAGTCGATTCGCATTGACTCGATCCGCTCTCGTGCCAAGTGTTTATACATTGATTTCAGAAGCGAATTGACTGCAGACGGTTTCAAAAGTATGCTTTTCTCATTCATTTTCTTTTAATGAATTTAAGCTGTTGGTGTTGCTTACTTTTTACTTGAAAATGCTCAAAAAACTGAGTGTACATCACCATCAGCTGATTTTCAAAGCACTTTGAAAATGTTTAACCGTTTATACGAATTTTCGAAGCGACTTGAAAATTTAAGAACTCATTTGAAAAGCGCTTTAACTCGATACGCCTAAAATGTTCAAAGCGGTTTGAAAACGTGTTTATACGACTGTATTGAGTCGATGTGTATTGACTCATAGCGACTTGAGCTGTCGTATAAACGGGGTAAGAGATCATCGTCGCACGAGAAATTAACAGAGACAAAAGTTCTGTTCAACAAACTCTGTTATCTCCCCCCTGCTGCTTTCGGCCCGCACCATAAATTCAGATTGCTTCGCTGGTCGACATGCGCATTCTGTATACTGTTTATTCTGTGGTTATACCAAAGAATATGAAGTAATATAGAACGCGCATCTCATACAAGCAAACGCGTTGTATGGCGGGTACTGCTGGTAGTACCCTCTGTTATTGACAGCAGAACCCTCTGTTACTAACTGTAATACTACTGTTTTTTGCGCTGTGCCGTGCAGGCGGGATAGCATTGATGTTGTTGGTAATTGTTGCGTCGCTATTTCTGCGTTCTTTTTTTATAATCACAAACAAATTAGGGGTATTCACACCGAGCTCGTTACTTTGTTAGTTCGGTACTCGGTAGTTTTGTTCGTGTATTTTGTTCGTGTTCGTGTGTGTTCGTGTATCGAACAAAAACAAAATACACGTAGAAAACTACCAAGTACCGAATTAACGAAGTAACGAGCTCGGTGTGAATACCCCTATTGCAATTAGCAAAAAATGCATGAACTTGGTGTAGTAAAATATGGGTGCAAACATGTTGCACAAGGGAGTTTATAGTTCTTTGTTAAAAAAATTATTGTAAGGTTTTATGTTTTTTGTTTTACTTTTGTTTTAATTTATCTTTCATAAAATAATAATAATTTTTAATAATAATTTTTTTATTGGCCAACAATTATTTTCAATTTTCGTTCTTTCGAACTTCCTTTTTGCACAGCCCACATGCAGTGTTTTCTAGAAGAACTAAAATAAGAAAATCTAAGATTGTGACTCTATGGTTGCAGCACTCACCATGGAACCATTCAGGTGTAGCATTTTTACAAGATTGTAAAACGTGTGCCTTAATACCAATTTTTTCAGGTTCTGCTTCGAAGATTTTATGAAAAATTAAAATATGTTTTATGCATACATTCATTTATTTATTTATTTTTTTCTTACGGCTACATCAAGCCTAGTTCATAAACTCTAAAAAATAGGATATTTTATTGTATAACAATACTAATATTCAAACTCAACAGTTACCTAATATTTAAAGTTTTACAGTAATTAAAAAGATTTCGTTTAAACATATTTTTATCACCGTTTTTAAGTTCTTCAGGCAAATCATTAAAACACTTAAGGCCTTTATAGAAAAGACTATTTTTATCAGATTCGGTTCTAAAAAATGGTAGCTTAAAATTATGTTTATTTCGAGTATTCACATTACACTAGTAAGAATAAGTTTGCGTACAAGGCGTACATAGTTTTTTCATATGAAAAATAAATCACTTAAAATAATTTTTCAAAAACAAAATATTTGTTATTTCTTCCATAAACTTAGTTCTTTTATTCCATTAAGATAATAATATCAAAAACTTGACCAAATTGTAAAAGAAGGGCCAAAAACAAAATATATTATGAATTCACCTCAGAAAAAGTTTGCGTACAAGATAAGGTTATGTGGCAAAAATTTAATTGGAAATATGTTTTGTCCAAAAATTAATAACTTTGTGAATATGCTTTTCTTGTTTAAACTCCCTGCAGAAGTTTCGGCATAAATTTGATTAAATTCGGTGTTTTTTCAGCGGTTATTTTGTTATATCTGTGAATTGTTATATTTGTTTACTATATCTTTGAAGATGGAGTGTTGTTGGGCTCAGGGTTCAAGTAAACCCCTTGTATATTCAATTAGATGCACGTAGGGTGACTAAGGAGGAACTTTTTCAACTTTTTTGAGCCAGTTAATAGCAAAGATAGCTTCACATCATATGCATTGCGCCTTAAGGTCATCGTAAAGTTGAAAAGAAATGTTGGAACCTGATCCAAAATTTTTAAACCTTGGCTTGCATAAGCTTTTAGAATATGTAAATAACCCCTCGGAACCATTTCTGAATAAAAAAACACAGCCTGCTCACTCCTTTACTAGACATGCAGCCCCATACCATATCCCCACATATGCTTTCACTGTTAATTGCAGATTTTTGTTATTAACTGAATCCTCTTCAAATTATTTTATTTATTTATTTATTTATTTAGTATTGATTAGCCAATGAATACAATAAAATTTCGTATAGGCTAAGTTGAACACATGAAGCTACTTATAAAAAAGATTTAACGAATAAATGAAACGATTTTTTGAAATTGAAAAATCAATCTCAACAATTTTGGAGATTCTATTGAACTCAATTAAGGCTCTGGTGATAGGTGCATTACGCGCATACAGAGCCCTCAAAACACCAACATGGAAGAGCTCTGAGCAACGAAGAGATCTAGCTGGAATATTCAGAAAAATCCTCCCTAGGAGTGTGGGACAATCCACCATACCACGGAGTACATCAAAGATGAAGGACAAAGATAGGATTGTTCTCCTACTTTGCAAAGATTTTAAGTTAATCAATAGGCATCGCGACTCGTAGCTAGGCATAGGATCTGTAAAGCGTAAGTTACGTAATGCAAAGCGTAGGAAAACTTTTTGGATCCTCTCAATCCTAGCGCCATGGCACGCAAAATATGGAGACCAGATGAAGGACGCATATTCAAGCCTGGAACGAACAAGTGCCGTATACAAAAGCTTCAGCGTATACGGGTCAGTGAAATCCGAGCTATGACGCCTTACAAAAGCAAGCATGGCATATGACTTAGAAATGACAAAATTAATATGATTAGTGAACGAAAACTTCGAGTCAAAGATTACGCCCAAATCTTTAATTTCATCAACAAGCAACAGGGGTGTCATGGAAATGTGATAAGAAGTGTCAATGATTTTGCAACGTTTAGAAAAGGTAACATGAAAACACTTGTTTGTATTCAGTGATAATCGATTTTTGATACACCAATTGCTGACATTATCAATATCGATCTGCAGTAGTTGAGAATCGTGGGAGTCTCTGATCAGAGAATAAATCTTTAGGTCATCTGCATAAAGCAGAAACTTTGCTGTCGAGAAGCATGTGCAGATATCATTAATGAATAAAACAAAAAGCAGTGGGCCCAGGATGCTACCTTGGGGTACCCCTGAGCAAGCCACGAAAGGAACCGACCTAACATTGTCGACAACAACCACGCAACTACGATTGTGTAGGTAAGATGAAATCCAACTCAGAAAAGCTGAGTGGAAACCCATACACGCTAATTTATTTAGCAGTATAGCATGAGAGACCCTATCAAAAGCCTTAGAGAAATCAGTATAAACAGTGTCAACCTGGATACCTGAATGAAAAGCAGAGATGCAATCATCCGAGAAAACAGCTAGATTCGACACAGTTGAGCGACCTGGAATGAAGCCGTGCTGCTCCGGACAAATTATATTCCTTACAGAAAATAATAATTTAGCTTGGATGATGCATTCAAAAAGTTTTGATGTTGCAGAGAGTTTTGAAATGGGTCTATAGTTGCTAATATCATTTCTGTTACCACTCTTGAAGATTGGAGAGATAAAAGCCAGTTTCCAAGCATCAATAAAAGTACCTGATGAAAGAGATTTGTTAAAGATGGCCATTAATGGGTACACTAGAGAGTCACACTTCTTATACAAGACTGCAGAAAGGCCATCAACATCCGTTTGTAGGGAGGACTTAAGTCGAGCAATGCCATCGAGTACATCTTGAGAAGACAACTCAAGCTTGCCGAAATCGAGAGATTGTTGTATATTGAACGAGACATTATCATCGCAACTAAATTCCGCTGTGAAATTGGACTTAAAAAACGTCGCAAACAGATTAGCTGCATCGGCAGGAGTATTGGCAGCTTTGTCGTCAAGGAAAAGTGCCGAGGGAAAACTGGAGCAGGATTTTTTCGAGTTAACGAAATGCCAAAATGCTTTCGGGTTAGATTTTATGTTGGACTCATAGCTTAGGATATAATTTCTATGCAGAAATTTATCCATACATAGGAATTTCTTAGAATATTTTTTATACAAGTTGTAATAATCCGAATTGTTGCTTTTCTTGAATTTCCGATGATATTTGTTTCTCTTATTGCGAAGCTTCAACAAAGCAGCATTGTGCCAGGGCACTTTATATTGCTTTTTCGTTATAACAGGGCAAATACTTTTGCAGATGTCTACCACAGTAGTCCTAAAGATCTCAAAACACTTAACAACATCCAGATGAAGAAACAAACTGTCCCAATTGATGTTCATCAAAAGATCATTCAATTTCAAAAAATCGCATAGCTTAAAATTAAAGGATGAATTTGAATTAATATTACTAATTTTAGAAAATGTATAAAATTCCAGATCAAGCACAAGAGGTACATGGTGCATATCAGGTTTACTAATGGGAAAAGTGCATTCAAGCAAAGAAAAATTTACAGTGTTACTTAAGAATATTAAATCTAAAGTACGACCAAGTTTATTTGGAAAACAATTAATTTGCATGAGATCTATGCTTAAGAAACTATCTACTAGATAAATTTCGTTGATACTATTGACATCACAGGCAATAAGAGCAGCTTTGGAAATAGTGCGTGACCAATTAATATTACAAAGGTTAAAGTCCCCAAGCACGCAAAGATGATCACCCCTTGCATTGTTCTGAGCTAGTGATGTGACATTGTCAACATGGGCAGTGTAGAGGTTGTGGCTACTGTTTGGCGGAATGTATGAAGCACAAACAAAGAGGGAGTCAGAAGTACCCCTAATGTAGACACAAAGTTGATCAAGAAGCGCATCCTGATTCTTAAGTGCAACCACAGAAGCCTGATGCTTACTTTGCACAGCAATAAGAACACCGCCGCCCCTAGCACAGCCAGTTAGATTAAAATCCCTATCTTTACGAAAGACATTGTAGAGATTGGAGTCAAAATACTCATCACTGAAGAAGTTTTCATTCAGCCAAGTCTCAATGATGACTATAATGTCGTAATCAAGATGCGAACTAAATAAACGCAAAATCTGTGACTTAGTTCTGAGCCCAGAAATATTTTGCATGTAGATTTTCAGACGATTATTAGCAGGAACCACAGGAGCAGACACTAACCTTTCGTTGGCAGCAGGGCAGGTTTTGGGAAAAACTGAAACGGGCGAACTTTGACTTCCGCTGGCCATACAGACGGAATTAAAAGTTTTTCATACAGTGATGCAGTCACACTAAGCTTAAAATTAACACGCTTGAGCGATTCTAAAGACACATCTTTTTTGATGAGCTTGAAGCACGCGAGGTGTTTCTTTTCAACGCCAGTTCTGTTGGCGATGTAATCTATTAGATTCGACTCCGAAACCGAGGGCTGGAACGACGATAGGTGTAGCCACTTTTTACCATGAGCTACCTCAAGACCAGAGTTCTCGTTCGAGCCGACTATCACAGTCCTTGGCTTTGCGCGTCTGGTACCACCGCCGTCTCCAGCGGGCGTCACAGAAACAGGCGCCGAATTAGCAGCAGCAGCAGACGAAGGCAGCGCAGCAGCTAGAGCATTCGAAGTGACAGCAGCGTACGAAGCAGCGGTAGCAGCAGCATCAGCGGAGATCGGAGCAGTTGTAGCGGTTATAGCAGCATACGAAGCAACAGTAGCACCAGCCTTAGTGACAATTTGAGGCAAAGAGACAGCAGCGATAGATGGTGAAGAGCTAGCAGCAATGAGAACATCAGCATCAAGGGCATCAACAGCAGCAACAGCATACGCGGATTCGGTTTGAGTAGCTTTTGAGGCCACATTGGCATTTGAAGCACCAACTTTGTTGTGGACATAGGCAGAGACAGCCCCACTCAGGTCTTTAACTTCACCAGCAAGCGTAGAAACGGTTGAGACAACCTCAGGAAATTTGTCATGGAGAGAGCGTAGTTCAGCAAGCAAAAGCTCAGTATTCTGGAGAAGGAGCTTTTTCTCCTCCTGAAGAGTGCAGATTATGGCAAAGGCACGAGCATTATCAGCTCTCACAGCAACAATTTCATTGTAAAGCGTCAGCAGTGATAACTGTTGTTTATTGTCATTAGCATTTTGTTGTACTGCATCTTCAACTGAACCCGCGGATGGGGGAGGAGACCGAATAGACTGACGGCGGGCAACAGCACAAGTTTTGCAATAAAAAGGCTTATTCGATTTGTTCAGGAACTCCAGATCCACTGGCAAAATTCCCACACAGTCAAGGTGAAACAATTCATTGCACTTGAAACACTTGACTTTTGAACGCGCACGGTCAACTTTCTGCCCGCACACACACGGCATTATAGAAGAAGTTCAAGAAGTTCTAATTGACTTTTCACTGCGAGAACGAAAAAACACAACCGCTAGGCTTCGCTCTCAGACTCAGACTAGTTGATGCCTTTTAATGCCAAATATGCCAAACCATTATCAGAGAAAAAAAATATACCTACTTTCCATAGATAACAACACATCGTCCCGGAAATCAGGTTTTCTAGAATACTCGATGGATTCTTTCACGAAAGAAATTCTGTGCTCTTCGTTAGTGAGCTAAATATGGGCTTCTTATATGCTGTTATGTAGGGGAAATATGTTTTTTCAGGACTTTTCTTATAAAGTGACTACTCCTAGGTTTTATAAAATATTTTTGTACATTTCTGAAGATATTGGATGCAACTAGCCTAAGATTATGATGCACTGAGTGCAAAACAATCTAATTATCTTGCTCGGGTAGCTTAAGAAAATTGCCAGATCGTAGCAAAGAAGCAAGAATTTCTGGTTTTTTCGAAATTTAGAATAGCTTTTCGAAATGACGAATGTGCTCTTCCAAATGTTTCCCTAATTTCTCGAAATTTTTTGTCAATTTGGGAAAGATGTATCTTTAATTTTTTTCTCTTAGGTTCTATTGCTTTCTATAAAATTTCGAGCACATATACGTTTAGAAATAATTTACAAGTCCGTTTACTGTTCAATGGAATACTAATTTCCAAAAATAAAATAGAAAGCATAACCGGAAATTCCCGTTATTAGTTTTGTACGCAAACTTATTCTGCACCGTTTTGTGAGTATATTGTAAATAAATACGAATATATGGAAAATTATTATTTTAATGCATCTTAAACAGAATAAAAAGTGCAGCTAATGCATATATGAATAATGTGGATAAGTTTTTGTAAACAGAAAACCCATTTTGAGGCCATAATAAATCATAACATAATTTTGACTTGCCTGTACGCAAACTTTTTCTGACTAGTGTATGTGTATTGCTGATTAAAACTAAATTAGTGCTTAGGTATTCAGGTAATAAGCCATTTTTGATATTATTTATAAACTTCATGGTGTGGAAAAATATTTGCTGCCTAACACTAAGCTAATTAAGGGAATGTAACATGTTCACTACGGATGCATAATAACTCATTTTAAGGATAAAACGCATTGCCTTGTTCTGCATTTTTTGCAATTTATCAATTTGAGAGTCTTTCATAATGAAAAATATTGTGGGGCAATAGATAAAGTGTGGCTCAATTATCGATCTATATACCATGATTTTGTATTTCTTACTTAAAAATTTACACGTTTGTTTCATAAACCACATTTTTTTTGCCATTTTTCCCAAAGTGTAATCAATGTGATCGTTAAATTTTAATGTTTCATCGATCTGAATGCCTAGATATTTTATTTTATTTACTTTTTCTATTTCGATGTTATTAATTTTTATATTTTTTAATAGTATGTTATTATTTCGTGAAATGACCATATATTTAGTTTTATCAATGTTTAATTTTAATCTGTTAGTACACAGCCAAATATACAGAGAATCCAAGTCCAATTGCAACTTATGTTGAATTTCATCTACATTAGTCCCACTGATCATAATTAAAGCATCATCAGCAAATAGTTTGATCGTGCTATTCATTAGGGAATTGGAAGGAGCAAAAAGATTACCAAAATCAGAAATTGACTGATAACACCTTGCGGCAAAAATCAAAAAATTTCAAAACACACGAAAAAATCTATATACTTGCGAAACTAGAGGCCAAATGTAGTAAAACTTTTTTAGTTTTTCTCTCTGACGTCAGGATTTTTTTTAAAAGACTTTGAAATTCCAAGGACATGTTTATTTAAAAAAATTATTTTAAAAATTGAGCGCATTGTAGAATAACAATATGGGTATCAAATGAAAGAGAAAAATCCTTAGAATCTTAGAAAATTTAATGTTTTGGTGCAAAAGGACGAAGAGGTATTGAAAATGTCCTTTTAAAACTTTATCCTTGAATATCCTTGGAAATTTCCAATAGTTTTTTTTTTTTTTAATATATATTAAGGACTAATGTGTGTACTATCACATCCTCGAATTTCGTCCTTCTAACTTCTTTAGTTTAGGATATAAAGAATTTAATACTTCTCTCTATAAAACAAAGATACCCCTAATACCCCTACCCCTAATTACCCTAGAACTGATGTCAAAAACAGAAATGGCAATACAAATATGTTGCCTTGTGTAATTTCATAATTATTAGAATCATCTTGAAGGCCCTCTGGATCTACAAAGCTATGATAAGACCCATCCTGGTGGTCTGGATGAGCAGATTCTCTCTAGCAAGGGTCAAGAGAACCTTGTCCAGACTGCAGCGCACTGTGGCCATATAATGTACGGAAGCCTTCCCGACTACTTCCGGCACGTCGCTAGATGTCCTGGTGAACCTTCCTCCACTTGATGTTTTCATCCAAGCAGAGGCCCTAAAGGCCATCCGAAGACTAAAACACAGTGGCCAGTTGTATGGTGCTTGTCCGGCACAGGACAATTGTGCTGGCTCCGACATCGACCTCACAGTCATGTCCATGCCTCTTGACTCCATGCCTTCAACTGTAATACTAAAAAAGCGGTACATGGTGTTGCTGCCTGAAGCTCACTCTTGGTCAGATCCTGAGGATGAGCCCGGTAAACACTGTTTCCGTATATTCATGGACGGCTCCAGAACGGAAGAAGGTTCTGGCTCTGGTGTCTTCGTTGAATCCACGGGGACTAGATGGTTCTTTGCCCTAGGCTCGCACGCATCTGTATTGCAGGCAGAGGTGCATGCAATACTTAAGGCGATGAACTTCGTCGTAGGGAGTAGGTATAGAGGCAGATCTATCTGTGTCTGTAGCGACAGCCAAGCTGCGCTCATGGCCTTGGACAGCTCTCTAACCACCTCTGTGCTAGTCAAGTCCTGCAAATCCAGGCTTAATTATGTCGGCAAATACAATATCCTGATGCTCACCTGGGTCCCGGGACACGCAGGAACTGCGGGTAACGAGACCTCGGACTCCTTAGCTAGAATGGGCTCTGAGGCTGCTTTTGTCGGCCCTGAGCCTGTTCTGCCACTCCCATTTGCGGCCATCAAAGCCACTGTTAACGAATGGATCACTATGACCCAGGAGCGAGCATGGTAGACTGAGAGCGGCTGCAGGTGGACGAAACTTATGCTTCCCGCCATATCCGACAAATGCGCACAGTTTCTTTTGTCACTAGGCAGAAGGGACTACATGCAGAGAGTCGGGTTAATGACGGGCCATTTTCTATGGGCAAAGCACATGGAAATGGTAGGCATATCTGACAGTGCCCTATGTCCTGCCTGTGGGGAGGACGTTGAGACGGCGGAACACTTCCTGTGTCTCTGGCCCGCGTTCGCTCGTATCAGGTTTGAGACGTTTGGCACTGATGTGCTAAGAAGCGATCAGCTTGGCTCCTTCTGTCTGTCCATCTGTCAAGATTTGTCTAGAGGTAGGGTAGATTTAAAAACATTAACAAGGAACACCAAGTCGTAGTAAAATGGACGTATAATTGTCTGAGTGCTGCTAGATCGTTCCGACAAGGGGGAAAAATCGTCTTGATGTGATAATGCCCCCTTTTCAATGAAATATACGTTTTTGCTCTTAATTATCTTACGCGTTGAAGGATATGCTTTTTGTTAAGTGCAATCGCAACAAAGCCAAACCCTCTGAAGTGGTGAACAGCTGGCTTTCTCCCAGTCCTTGCTTCATGGGGAGTTTTGTTTACAAGTAGCTTAGTTGGTGATCGATTTCGCAAAAACACTGCTGTGTTTACAACTTCCGCCCAAAACGATTTATCCAAACCTGCTTCTAGCAGCATACTACTACTACTATCTCTACTCGCGCAGAATTTGCGCGCTCGGTCACACCATTCTGTTGTGGCGTACGTAGAACAGTCAACTGTCTTCTTATTCTGCGCTCTTCGAGGTAGCTATTAAAGCGCCTATAAAAATTTACGATAATTGTCGCTCCTGGCCGTTTGAATTTCAATTATAAACGTGTTTCACACCTCGTCCTTTGATTTTATAAAATACACAAATATGTATTGCGAAATACCGTGTCTGAATGTCACGAAGTACTTAAATCTACCAATCACTTTCCTATTCATCGGCCCACACACATCGGTATGGACTAACTCCATCAGTTCTTTTGACCGATTCTCTAATCCCTTTGGAAAAGGCTGTACACAAATTTTACTTTGCACACACGTCGCACAGTGCTTCGACTCCATACAAAATTGGGACAAAAAATTAAATTTGGTCAATAGTTGTAATTTAAAAAGTTAACCTTTAAAAAGAAGCAATTTAAAAAAATTCGACCTTGAAAGGCCGGAAAGGGGGTGGTTAAATTTATATAGGCGGACATTGTTTTTTGTCGGATGGTTTTAAAATTTTGTACGTATATACTTAATAAAAATAACGAAATACGTATTTCAGCTTTTTTCTAAATTCGACCTTCAAAGGGTGGAAAGAGGGTGATGAAGTTGCTTGAAAGAAAGCATTTTTGGTTTTATTTCCGTAAAGCTTAACATAGAGATGACACAGCTATGAAGATGTAATGCTATAATAATATTTCCAGGATGAAAGAAAATAATTGCAATTTTTCAAAAAGTTCAGTTTGTTCAGTTTAACTATTATCAAGAATGAATTTTTTAATCCCACACAAACAGTTCAATTGAAATACAACTTTTTTACAAATAGTTTTCTCCCATAGTTTTCTTCTTTATTGTAAACAAGTGTAAATAATGCAACGTAATTTTAACAAAATTGCCTTCCTTAACTTTCCTCCTTATTCTCAGAAAATATAGCATTAATTCACATTTTAGCAAAAAATTTCTCAGTAATGAAAAAAAAGTAGGATGATATGGCTCTGAACGGGTTAAGCGGGTAAGCCAAACTCATTTTTATATAGAACATTCAAAATGTGTGGCATTGGCTTTGTTAATATAGAAATTTTCATATTTTATGAAAGACTTCCGTAGACTACTCTGTGTGGTAGTTTTGCCCTATAGGTGGAATTGTAGTTCGTCGGAGTCCGGGTTTCTCCTTTTTTAGTAGCGGGAGTGCGCCAGGAATTCTGGCCACAAAGGCCGAAATGTTTTCTCGGTGAAATGAGCAGACAATGTTCGTCGCTAGATCTCAGTACGAGAAGTTGACTTTATTTTTCAAATAAGTGGCTTATATACTAAATTTACAGTGGTTGTGCGGAGGGGCAATTCCAGTGCTCCTCCTTCCATTTCCAGTCGATTTGCATCGAGCCAATCACAGCGCGGGTCAACTCTGTCGACGCGGCACTTTCCTTAAGTGGACCAACGCTCTGCGTCGACCTGCGGTAGGTCGGGTCGTATAGCAATGCGCGATCGGTGCAAGTGCCCACATGTGTTGTGACATGTGTCGCTTGTGCAAGTGCAGGCCACTTGAGTGACGCCGGCGTTCTTGTGCATGCGACACTTGACACTTGCAAATGTAAACAAACAAAGTGGCGCGCGCACCGATCAATGCACGTCGGTCTTGCCGATTGGCTTGTGCGCTATAGTGCTGGCATTAGTGGTCACGCGGTACCACTACACCCTTACCCTTAAGCGAAAAATTGTTCCTTGGAAAAATTTTTAGAATTTCGGGGGGGGGCATTGGAATTGCTTTACAATGTTGTTATTAAATAAATGTACAATATGATATCTAATGAAACGATTATGTGGTTAGGTTATGTTCTAATAATAATTGTATGTGTTCTTAAAATATATTTTGTTTTTGTTGAGTTAGATTAATGTCTTACATTTATTGTTTATCTCCTAAGAATATTTTAAGATTGTTATTATGTAGTTCTTTGAGTTTTCCATTAATATCTATTATTGTGTTTACACCTTTTCGTTCTACTATGCTGTATGGTCCGTGGTATGGACTTTGCAGTTTCTTGCGTGTCTCTAACTTTACATATACTAAATCTCCTACTTTTAAGTTTGTTACATTAATGTTAGTGTCGTATTTTAGTTTTCTCTTATCTTTTGCTAATTCTATAATATTTCTAGCCTTATTTATTGATGTTTGTAACCTAATTTTTAATTCTTTAGCATAATTTTCAATGTCATAAGTGTTTTTAGTGCTGTTTATTGTGTCACTTGGCAATTGTGGCAATTTACCAAACACTAGTTCATATGGTGAATATAGCGATTCGACGTGTGGTGTCGTGTTGTACGCGAATGTGTAATACGGTACCCACTTGTCCCATTCATAATCGTCTGTAAAAGCAAGTAAGTATTCGTTTAAGGTTCTGTGGTTGCGTTCAAGTGCGCCAATTGTCTGGTGGTGGTAAGGCGTCGAAAAGATTTGTCGCGTGTCAAGTAGCTTGCATATGTTGTGCATTAGCTCGTTTGTAAATTCGGTGCCTTTGTCTGACTTCAACGTGTTGAAGCAACCGTACTTGAGTATGAATTGTTCTACCAGTGTTTTTGCTATTGTTTCCGCGTTTTTTGTTTCTATCGGGTGTGCTATGACGAATTTTGTAAGGTCACACTGCATTGTCAGTATGTATCGGTATCCGTTTGATATACCTAACGGTCCGACTGTGTCAATTGTTATTGTGTCGAAGCTTGTTTTTGGCGTGTCTGTTTTGACCAGTTTCTCTTTTGTGTGCTTAATTATTTTATTCTTGCAGCAGGTCAGGCAATTGTTAACGAATTCTTTTACCATTTGTCGCATATTTTTCCATATATATCGTTGTTTTAATTTTAGAATCGTTTTTCGAATTCCTAGATGTCCGGCTGTGCTGGCGTTATGATATTCATCAATTAGTTTGTATTGTTGCAATTTGCTTTGTATATTTCGTGGAGCGTTGTATATTAGTATTTTTATAGGCGAGCATTTATTTTTGTTTAATTCATTATATCTCTTCTTGAATGCATTCATTGTAGTATTTTCAAATGTAAAATTTTCTCTGCAAAGGGCTAGCTCCTTTATATGCAGGTTCTTTAGTGAACTGTGTAGTTTCTCCAACATTGAATCTAGATTCAAAGGGTCATCGCTACAAGTCACGTGCACTTCATTATTATCAATATGTATCATCGGCCGATGCTTTTCTTTAATTTCAAATTTCAATTTTTTCATATTTTTCACGTCGTTCATAGAGGTACATTCCTCATGTAGAGTTGATCGGGCTCTTGAGATTTGTCCTTCCTATTGTCACGTGTATTGGTACCATTATTCTCATTTTCAGTAATGCGCGCATCTTCAATGTTCTTTGTTTCATTTGCTCTTAAATTTGCTGCCTTGCTCCTTGTAATTGCTAGAATTTCTTTTCGTTTGCCGTCATGTACGTTATCTTCCTGTGTTGGAATCATTGCCTTCAGGGTGTCGCTGTCGATTTTTATGCGTGATAAAGCATCCGCGTTTGTGTTAATTTTTCCTTGTTTGTATATTATTTCGAAGTCATAATCAGTCTAATCTGATTCTTGTCATTTTCGACGATGGGTTTTTATGAGAAAATAGTGAAACTAGTGGTCTATGGTCAGTTACTACAACGAATTTTCTACCGTAGGGATATGATCTGAAATAATTTATTCCCCAGTGTATTGCTAAGAGTTCTTTTTCTATAATTGGTTTATTTATATCGTGTTTTTGTAGTGATTTGCTTGCATAAGAGATTGGTAGGTCATGTCCTATTTCACCTTGTGATAGTACTGCTCCTAAGGCAAAGTCTGAGGCGTCTGTTGTTAGTATGAAGGGTTTGTTAAAATCTGGATATTGTAGTACAGGTGGATTGACTAATTTTTCTTTTAAATTTTTAAAGGCTTGTTCGCACTCGTCTGACCAAATGAAAGGTGTCCCTTTCTTGAGGAGAGAGTTTAAACATTTGACGATATTCGCAAAGTCAGGTATGAAACGTCTGTAGTAATTGCAGAAGGCAATGAATCTTCGTACGTCATCTGCGTTTTTTGGCGTGGGGTATTTCATAACTGCTTCGCATTTGGTTGGATCTGTCTTAACGCCTTTGTCGGTGATTAAATGGCCTAAATAGATAACTTCTGGTCTAAGAAAGTGGCATTTGCTTGCGTTTAGCTTCAGGTTGTATTGTTGCAATCGGTCAAATACTTTGATTAAGTTTGCGTTGTGATGCTTTAGTGAGCATCCAAACACAATAATGTCATCAACGTATAAGAACGCTTCTGAGCTTAATCCGCTGAGAGCTATTGTCAACATTCTTTGGAAACTATTAGAGGATATTTTAAGTCCAAAAGGGAGTCTTTTGAATTGGTAGTGTCCATCTTGAGTTGAAAATGCTGTGGGTGGTCTTGAACTTGGTGCTAAGGGGATTTGGTGGAAAGAACTGGTCATGTCCAAAGTTGAAAAGTATTTTGCTCTTCCTAGGACGTCTAGAACGTCTTCTAGTCGGGTGAGTGGAAATTTGTCGTTAATTATTTTGTCATTGAGTTTTCTGTAGTCCACAACTAGTCTCCATTTTTTTGTGTTATCATCACTTTTCTTCGGTACTAATAGCAGAGGTGCATTATATGGGCTTGTTGAGGGTTCTATTATGTCGCTGTCTATTAGTTTCTGTACCTGTTGTTTTATCTCTTCTTGTTGTGTTTGTGGTAGCCTGTAATTCTTTATGTAAACTGGTGTTGTGTTTTCTAGGTTTAGGTGCTGTTCGTAAAAATTGTTTGTAGTAAGTTCTTCTCCTTCCAAATGAAATATTGATTGGTACCGTTGAAAAATGTCCCTTAGTTCTTGTTTAATTAGTGGGTCAAAAGTGTCTAGTCTTAGTGTAGTTATTAGTTTTTCAAATCTGCTATTGTTTGTGCACTTATTTCTGTGTTGTGTTCTCAATATTGTGTAATTTGACAGTTTTTCTATTTGTGGTTCTATGTCTTTTATTGTGACTGTTTTGTTTGTTGTGTTAATGATTTTGATGTGGCAGTTGCCTTTTGCTGGTGCAATGGAGTTGGCTAAGAATACTCCGTTTGTGAGTTCTTTATTTAAAATGACGGTGTCTTCTTCAAGGTTTAAATTAATTGGTAATATGACTTCGCATCTGGGTGGAATTGTGTGTGTTTTGTTGTGTGGGGTTTTTGTTGTAATGGGGAATACGTGTTCAACTTCGTTTATAATAATTGTTAAAGTGAGGGTTTCGTAATCTACTTTGCACATGTATTTGAGTAGGAAATCTCTTCCTAAAATTCCATCTGTGATAATTGGAAAATCGTCGTTGACCATTTGAAAAGTTAGTTCTGTTTTTGCGTCTCTTAGGGGAAATGTCAATTTAAATGTTCCTAGTGAGTTTATCTCTGCAGGTGATATTCCTGTTAATTTGCACCTGTTTTCTGTATTAATATCGATAGTGTCGTCGTTGTTTACTTTGCGGTACCACTACATCTGTCTTGAGTGGGCGGACCATGCCCATTTTAAATAGCGACAGTGCTACTATACTTTTTCTTACCAGTTACATCACTTTCTGGGCGTTACAAGCTTCGTACAAAAGTGAATGTACCTCAATGTAGGGTATAAAAATCCAATTTTTTTAGAGTAGTTTACATAAATTCTATTATTTTTTAAAGATCGCAAAAAATTGCAGAACTTTTTTTCATGATCCAAAAGAAAGTCCATTCTAGAGGATTACGTAAAAAAGTAAGTGTAATAATGCGCAATTCCATGTTTTCCATCCAAACAGCTTTTTTGAAATCATAAAAATTATTTCTTTTATTAAGAGGGAATTTCTTAGGGTTTAATTGTTTGGAGATCACCTGAACTATTTTCAATAGAATATATTGCTTGCATAGCAAGCAATTAATGAAAAAAGTATTAAATGAAGGTTTCGTGTTTAAGGCTTATCTTATTTTTTTTTTGGTTAACTTTTGAGAAAGTTTTGTTGTTTAAAAACCCCTTAATTTTCAATGAGGAATATTTTCTAAAAAGATAGTAAAGTATTTTTGCAATATTTTACTCAAAAAAAGAGGGGTAAGGAAAGGGGGAGAAGGGTTCAGGTGCATACAAGAAATATTCACATTTTTAATTCAAACAACTTTGTCCTAGACATCGAAACTCTAGCTCTTCAAGTTTTCATACTTTCCGTGTAAAGGTGTGAAGGGACCCTCTAACCTTTACGTGCAAATTATAAAAAACTGGAAGTGCTGGACTATTACTTTGTTCAGCAAGAATTATCTGTACGACTTCCCCTTTCAGATATATACGGTCGCTACTCTGTTGCACAGAAAAAGTTCGAAATTGTTGTACTGAGTAATTACCGATTATTTTCGACAGTATTGCCATATTGAAATGGCTAAATGCAGTATAACATATGTCCACTAAACATTGAGAGTAACTTCCGGTGTGCGCCATTTGAAAACAAAAAATTGAATTAAAAATGTCTTTTATTTGGTACTTCAGTCTATTGGTCATCTGTCAAAAAATACACTTAGAGTACACTCAATGGACCATTGTCTTCGATTTTTCTCAGTGTAGAGCGAATGTCCCGATTTAGGTTTTGGACGGTGTTTATCTCGATTTGTTTCAACTTTCTCTTGATTCGATTAATCAACTCTTGCTCGTTCCGTGCCTCCCAACCCTTTTCGTACACCATACGCTTGAGAACTTCCCAGAAATTTTCGATTGGACGTGCCTGTGGCACGTTTGGAGGATTGTCCTTCTTTGGCACAAATTTTATTTTTTGCTCGATCAGCCAATCCAACGTTTTTCTCACATAGTGACAGCTTGCAAGATCCGGCCGAAACATGATTTCGTCGTCAGTGTGATATTTGCCAATGAATTGCTTCAATTTTGGCAAGCATTGACCGATATAAACGTCAGCATTGATCGCTTTGACTTTGCTTGTGCGAATCAATGGCGCTGAAACACCCTTCGAAGAAATGGCCACTCACACTAGCACCTTTGGTTTGGTTTGGTGTTGTTTCGATGTTTGTTAGTGTAAAAACCGTCGTTGCCGCTTAATTCATGGTGCGAAAATGTGAAGTACGATTCATCATCCAAAATGCTGAATTTTTCATTCACGAAGTGTTCGCGACGAAGTGCACGGCAGCATTTTGGTATATTTTCGAGTTGTTTCGCGGAATACTTTGGTGCTCGCTTACGTTTGCGATAGATTACATTGTTCCTCTTCAAAATCTTGTGAACACCAGACTTTGAAATGCCAAATTTTCGTGCTAATTTGCGTGTTGATTGGCCAACCTTGTTTTTTGCAGTTGTCAGCAGTTTTTTCGTTGTTGTGGCACTTCATTTCGGTGGACGACCAGGTATGACTTTGTTTTCCGGTCCTTTCCCATTACGGCAATCCTTCAAACACGAAAAATAGTCGCCCGGGAGATTGGCTTCTCTTTAAACACATCCAGAATTCCCCTTGTAGTAAGTCGTCCAAACAGATTGGCAACAGATTTTCTTAAATCCAGCTGGTACGACAGTTTGAATGGAATGTATTGCGTAATTTGAGTTTGGCAGTTGAGTAGAAGCCCACTTAAGTATGATAAGTGTATTGAGTGACATCTCCATGCTTGCTTATGCAGTCAAATATACGGCTGAAGTTAGTGTCAATGTTTAGTGGGCATAAGCTAATTGAGCATTAAGGCGCATTTGAGTGAGTCAATGCCCGAGTTAATTTGCATTAATGCTGCCGTTTGTCTAGGCTATAAGATTTGAAAGTTGATTGGTGGATTTGGTAAATTTTCACAATCTTGATCAACAGTTTGGTGCAAGAAATTATAGTGTGGTAGCAAAAATGGACTCCAAGGATGCGAAAAATAATTGAAAAAAAGATAGTAAAATATGATGTTGTTACATTGGAAAATTTAACGAAGAAGGCGGACAATGAAAAGAAAACAACAAGCAACGTCTTTATTTTGTTTCGGTCATATTTATAATTCTCATCAACCTTCTCTCCTTTTCTAAACTCTTTACATAGATAACTACATAATCTTGTTATGTAGACTTTTCATTAAAAATTGCTGTACACTTTTTTAAAAGTCTGAACCATCATACCAATCGATGTGATGATGTTTTTTCGTTAGCCAGTATGCTTGTTTTGGGAAACGTTCCTCCAGATCACTGGTCGGCAAAGCTTACTCATACGAGCAGTACGCTCAGCACACGCATTCTTACGCTCTTTCAATCAGTCGTTGTTCAGACAGCAACGAAGCAACACGTGTGGTGGCTGCGTTGATTTTTTGAAATTTTATGTATGACAAAAAATTGATGCTTTTGTTGTTGTAGTTTTTGTGTGTATGCTTTTTTGTGTTGGCGATTGGTTTCTTATTCGCTTTTCGGTTTAATTTTATACAGTGTAGTAAAATTACTCTGCGCTCACTAACACCATCTCATTGTCAATTTTGCCGACCCCTGCTCCAGATACTCAAAAGGAAATGGTGGTTTCACAAAGAGTTCGTTTCGTTGGAATTAAACTGACTAACTCTTTCAGAATAAGTTAATATGGAGAGCACATAAATCGTGGAATCTATATATTTATTTGAATAAGGGCGCTGAGATCTTGCTATCCACACATCGTACAATATCATATGATACATCATTTTAAAGCTCTAGCTCGAGCATATTTGCACAAACTTTTCAAAATGTAGATTGATAAATCCTATCTGGAGATATTTACATCGAAAGTTGCACTAATTTCCCTATTGGAAACAGCATTGCTCTTTACGTTTATCAAATCCAATCAGAAAGCTGTGCACTTGAGCGAGAAGATGGGAATAAGTAAACAAACAAAATCGTGCATGGAACTCACCCGTTCCACACCCGCATGTGGTGAGAGCGTTACTTTACATACCACAGCGTTGTTTTATTTGCGCTCTATGTATGCGTACACCGCAGCGAGTTTGCGAAAGCACATCGCCGTGGCGGGGGATGATTGTGAGGAGAAAATTATATGCTGTTGTTGTTCTTCTTGCGCCGGCGAAAGGCTGAAATTTCGATTTTCTTTTGTTCTTCTTTGATGCTAGCCAGTGTTGCTATGTCCCAAATTTTGCATTTTTATGTTTTGTTTTGATCACGTTATTCTTAAGAGTCCAACTCAAATCTTACAAAAAAGTAGTTAGAGTTCTTTTTGAAAAATGGCAACATCGACTACAAAAAGAAGAAACAAAATTTTAACGAAGGGAGGAAGTTTGTTGCTATAATTAAAAATTAACCACATCGGTCTTTTTAAAAGAGGATTGCTTCACTCATGGGCAATTGTATGAGCGTTAAGTCGGGTGCGATCATCATTAGACATAAGAGTGCAATTATTGGCAAATAAATTAAACACAACGGCGAATGTAGTATTTCACGAAGTACTATAATGCAAAAAATATACATTACATTTTAGTTACATAAACGAAATGGTAGTTTTTTGTTTACACCCGAATTTCGGGAGTTACAACTAGTGTCCATTATTATTACACTTTTAGTAGTAATTTTAGATTACACAGTGTACCACTAAAAAAAGGGACAAGATCTTATTCGATAAAGGACATAAAAAAGTGCCAAGGGATTTTTCCTGGAAAGTTCGATTTTTTTTAAAATGCAGTTAAAATATGACGGCATAGTGTCCCTAACAGAAATTTGTGAAACATCATATATTTTGAGTCAAATGTCAGAAAACGATGATGTTTACGTCAAATGAAAGTTGATGGTATGAAGTTTAAGAAAACATATATTTTTTGAAAAATTGTGTAAAACAGGACATCAACTAAATTTGTATCCTGGAATATCCTGAAAACCTAAGTAAGTTCTAGTAAGGAAACATTCAAATATCTATAATAATAGTTGACTGGCACGACAGCCCGATACCGCGACTAAGGCCTAGTTACCCGCAATCATCCGTGTTGTGCGTGCGAATTTTTACAAGGTTGGAAGGGACCTACAGTTTTATGCCGATTCCGAACGGCGAGTTGGGAGTTTTTTCATAGACAATTTTTACTCTCAGAGGTTTGCCCTTTCCTGCTGAGAGGACAGCTGCCAAAAGAAAAAAAGTTGTTTTCTTTTTTTCGGTGTTTAGCATTGACGGAGTCTTGAACCTGGGTTCGAGCGTCGCATTTGACTCGCGGCCCAACGCACTAGCCAGCTGAGCTACGACGGCTGAGATCTATACTGCAAGATTTATGTTGCATATAAATTTCATGTAAATCACTTTTGCAGCTAATACTGAATTTCCACCGAGCGCTTAAATGCATTTAAGAGCTCTGTTAAGTTTGAGAACTGTCAAGCGTTTCCACCGAGACTGAGTAAACTCCAACAGCTGGTTTTCGTTTACATTGTTATTTGGAAGTCAAATTCTGAATTTCTTTCTGGGCAGGCACAGCTATGCCCATCGCCGCCATCTCCTTGTATACGTATGTGTGGTTTCTTGTACCCCATCCACTGCATGAAACCAACCAACATGAAGTAATATCAAAAGCTCATCTGATACAAGCAAACGCGTTCTATGGCGGGTACTGCTGGTAGTACCTGTTATTGACAGCAGACCCCTCGGTTACTAACAGCAGAATTCTCTGTGACTTGTGAGTAGAAGTCGCTTCTATACTCATTCGTATTCTCGCTCTTGTTGCGCCAGTTCAGTGGCCCACGCAAGGGATGAAGATTTTGGGTTCAAATCCCTCCCAAATATTTGTGTCTTGTAAAAATTGTTGCTACCAAAAAAAAGTTGCAATTGGTATTGGGCTTGAAAGTTGTGGACGTGACCTCCTTGATATCCATGACCTTGATAAACACGACGAGGAACGCTGATTTTGTTGTTGGGGCGAGTAGTATATATATATATATATATATTAATATTATTGGCAAGCGAAGAAAAAGTTGGCGGTGTACTGTTTTTTGTGCTGTGCCGTGTAAGCGGGGATAGCGTGGATGTTGTTGCCTGTTGCTGTTACTTTTGTTATAATTTATCGTTTATAAAATGCATACGTTTTTATTGGCCAGCAATTATCAGGTGTACAACTTTGCTTCCGCCGTTTTCCGATAGGTGGCTGTACCGGCTGAGGCTGGTTGAAATACATAGATGGTAATGCCTTTAAAGTGAGTGTGGACAGTGCCTAACGAATTGTCATCGCCGTTTCAGTGACAGTTGTTCTTGTTTTCGTATTATTCACGCTCGAAAATGTCCGTTTATGTGCCCAATTCTCGCCATTTGCGGGAAGTTTTACTTTTCTGTTACAATTCGCAAAAAAATGCAGCTGAAGCGCATCGAATGCTCTCAGAAACTTACGGTGATGCTGCTCTGAGTGAAAGAACGTGTCGGGAGTGGTTTCAACGTTTTAAAAATGGTGATTTCGATGTCGAAGACAAACATGGTGGTGGAAGAGAAAAAACCTTCAAAGATGAACAACTAGAAGCATTGCTTGATGAAGATTCGTGCCAAACCCAAGAAGAGCTTGCCGAATCGTTGGGAGTGAGTCAGCAAGCCATTTCAAAACGTCTCAAGGCCCTGGGCATGATTCAGAAAGAAGGAAACTGGGTGCCGTACGAGTTGAAACCGAGGGACATCGAGCAAAAGTGGTCAAAAAGTACCTGGAAACGCTGAAATGGGAAGTCTTGCCCCACCCGCCGTATTCCCCAGATGTCGCCCCTTCTGACTTCCACCTATTCCGTTCGATGGCACACGGCCTGGCAGATCAACATTTTCAATCCTTCGAAGAATTGGAAAAATGGATTGCTTCATGGATAGCGTCAAAAGAGGACTCCTTTTTTCGAGCCGGGATCCGAAAATTGCCGGAAAGATGGGAGAAAGTTGTCGCTAGCGACGGACAATACTTTGAATAATACATCTGTAAGCACTTTTTCGCAATAAAGCTTTTAATTTTAGAAAAAAACGGCGGAAGCAAAGTTGTACACCTGTAGGGCGATTCCCAAATTTCTAACGACCGAGAATCGTTATCGTTAACGAACTACGTTTGTAGCTTGCAGTAACGAACAAGCTATTCCCAAAATCATACTTAGCGACAAAATTCGTAAAAAAAAATTAACGATTTTTGTCGTTAACTTCTAACGAAAAATTTCAGCACTGGGATTTGACAAGTAATTTTCAACGAGTAAAAACATAATATGTCAAAATTTTTGCGATTTTTGTTATTATTTGACAGACTTGTGTTCGTTTAAATTGTTAAATTTAAATTTTTGTAATTGGGTCCAAGACTAATTCTTAAAGGTGATAGGACAACGGCAAATACAAAATTGTAATGTACTGCTGCGGAAGTGGTGGAGCAGCGGCACTGGTATTCGTAGTGTCACTGGTGCGGTTCTGGGTGAGCTAGTGGTAGTGGCATCAGCACAAGTGATGCTGTAAGTGTAATATACTTTTAAATTATATTGTAAAAAACATGATTCTGAATATATGTATATGACTTACATTGTTTATGTAAATTTAGAAGCAATTAAGCGTTCTTGTAGTCGCTTTGCGAGAGCAATTGGGCTTGGAACTTGCTCCAATTCTTCTTCTACTACAACTGCAACTTCTTCTGCACTTTCATTGGCGCTGGTATTTTCACTGGCAATTGTTAAACGCATGTTGTGTAGGGTAGCGCATGAGTTAACAATCCTACCAGCGAAGCCAGGTTCGTACATAAGAACTCGCTGTTTTGAGAGACACCGCCATGTAGATTTTAGTACTCCGAAGAGCCTCTCGACGCAATTCCGGGCTTTACATAAAGCCTCGTTATATCTAAACTGCGGAGAACCTTCTGTCTGGTTAGGCAGAGGCGTCATCAGCCATGGCTCTAATGGGTAGCCCGAATCTCCTGTAAAACATTATTAATCACGATGCAAATTGGACATCTTGTAATATGTAGTAAGCTATTACCAATTAAAAAAGAGTATCGATCTCCCCTATCGAATGCTCGCTTCATGACTCGCCGAGCAGCTGAGCTATTCCAAATAAACGCGTCATGACGTGCACCGGGATATCTTGCGTTAACGTTAAATATTTCAAGTTTTGGGCTGCACACCTACGATAAGAAAACATTCATGGAAAATACACATATTTGAAAATTTCATAACTTACCATTTGAACGTTTATTGAATGATAACCATGGTGGTTCACATAAGCTTCTTCATGTTCTATTGGCGCAATGACTGCAATGTGCGTGCAGTCAATTGCACCAATGGCGCCATCAAAAGGTTCCCGCGCTGCTAGAAACTGATTCCGAGCAGCCAACCTCTCAGCTATCGTCATCGGGTAGCGCACATTTTCCATGAACATGATGTCGTTTATGGCATCTGTTACCCGATGAATGGACCGACTGATTGACGATTGGCTCATTGTGAGACCCCAGTGCTCTCCTACAGGTCGTTGATAGCAACCGGTCGCATAGAAGCGAAGTGCTGCTAACACCTACAATATGTATATGTAATTTGTATGTACGTATGTGCATTTTTTTGTGCTTATTATTTGAGGTTTCTTACCTGCTTTTCAGCCGACAATGCTGATATATTTTTTTTCTGCAGGCGGTCGCCAATTTGGTCGACAATGTTATAAACGAGGTCGGGACTTAGACGGAACAAACGTTTAAATTGACTTTCCGCCAAGTCAAATGGGTTGTCCACGTCTCTTAGCAGCGCACGCTCAGCTGCAGTGCTTCTCATGGATGCTTCTTGTTGTAAAACTTCAGCATCAAATGCAAGATACTGAAAGGCCATAGTCGTCTGCTGGAAATTTTTATGATTTATTGCAACTATTTACATATATTAATATATTAAATTGGCTTACCCGTCGTATTTCGCTTATTTTTCACAATGAAAATTCAAAACAATTTCATCGTTAAGCTTTTCTACCTCAAAATATTCGTAGCTAGGCTACCGACAAATATCGTTAGGGAACTGTCAAAGCTAGCAACAAAATTCGTTAAAAGCGTGTTTGGGAATAGCAGTTAACGACGATTGTCGATATCGTTAGCTAACGATACGAAAATTGTCGTTAAGAAATTTGGGAATCGCCCTACTGATATTATAAATTTTCGTTTTTCAATCTCCCTTTTTATACAGCCCACAGACAGTGTTTTCGTAGGAGTGATAAAATAAGAAAATCTAAAATTGCAACTTTATGGTCACAGCTAGGCTTACCACCTTTTTAAAATGGCTATGGGGGACACATACAAAATGCTATAAACCAGAGGTGCCCATGCCCTATGCTCTCGTTGCTCATTTGTTTTTGCAAATCCTCTTCAGCATAGGCTGAGGAATCTCATTCCTCATTTGTTTTTGTAAATGATCTTCGGCATAGGCTGAGCATTCTACACCTTTTCAAGTTCGATTTCAGAAAGTGTAAAAGCAATTTCAGAAAATGTAAAAGCAATTTCAGAAAACTGAAATTGAATTTACGCTTTCTGAAATTAAATTTATATTTCTGAAATTGAATTTACGCTTTCTGAAATTGCTTTCACGGTTTCTGGAATTGCTTTTACGCTTTCTGAAATTGTTTTTACACTTTCTGAAATCGAACTTGAAAAGGTGTAGTATACTCACACAGCACTCCGCACGCATTGGCGACACTTATCTTCAACGTAGGTTTTGTTGTTGTCTAGCGAATGAATTTGCTTCAAAACGTGTGCGGCTGTCGATTGAGAAGCACTAGAAAAAATTCGGTGTTTGTTTCGTTTTTAGTTTTTATTTATTTAGCCATTTTTTATAGCCCAATGACATGTAGCATTTATGATCAAAAGCCTGAGCTACAAATGGGCATTGACTTTTGGAAATCTTTAACACCAAATAAATATCCTTTACTTTACAAAGAAATTTTAAGTTTGTATTCCATGTTTGGTAGCACATATATTTGTGAAAGTGCTTTTTCGAATTTAAAATTTATAAAAAGCAAGCACAGAAATAGAATAAGCAACGAACATTTGGAGGCTTTATTAAAATTGTCGACAACTGATATTGATATCAATTTGGATAATTTATTAGAAGGATCATGGAAGAAGGAAGATTAGAATTGTTTTTTTAAATAACATTACAGAAAATGAAATTTTTTTTTTCGGTGTACATACTGAATTCCATTTTTTTGTTTGCATTTGGGCAACTTTACATGTATTGGTGTTTGCTCTTCCATAAGAAGATTTTGGGCACCCCTGCTATAAACAATCATACATTTTTAGTTTTCAGAGCAGAGTACAGAGTGCACATGTATTAAAACTTTTGTATACAAACATCCATATATAGTATATATGTATACAGAAAAAGCCTCCAAAAAACTTTAACATATAAACATGAAAATAACAAAACAATAACATAGGTACGAAAAAAATAAGGGTATTCATTTAAAGGTGTAAAAGCCCCGCAAACATCGTAAACCGTATAAATTTACCATTGCGTAAATGAGTTGTCAAAATTTATATGAAAATTTATTTACGCGCATCGTATAAGTTAGCGCAGCAATTTCGTTGTGCAAACAATGTGCGCAAGTTTGCGAGGTTGTGAATGCAACCCTGCCAAATGGTCAGCTGATTTATTTTATTGTTCAACGTGAAAAGGGAAATTGCTTGCACGAACGCAGGCCATTGAACACTTCATCATATTTTATTAGATTAACGATAACATCAAACGTTTTTCGGCTGACTCGCACAATTTGTCTAAACCTGTTTTCATCCAAATGCGGCAAAACGTTTCTTAAAAAGTCTTGCGATTTTGTAAGGCTTTCTTCCCAAAATTTAAGAAATTTCACTTTTTCGCTAACTCTCGGCATTTTAATTTTATGATTTTTACAACTAAACAGCTGATCGATAAAGAGTATTTACACAAATACTTTTATATGTGCGTTCGTGTAACACAGGGCGTAAATGTATAAATATATGCGGTTGGTAAACTTATACACTTAAACGAATACCACTAATATAAAAAAGAATTAATTCATTTACATAAATATATGTCTTTTTCAAAGACTATTTGCTTTTAACCCATTAGCGCTCAAAACGTCTAAAATTTTTGTACAACTTTGCGATTGTACCAAGCGATGAAATCGGCGTTACGGATAGTGAAAATAGTCATTCTATATGTTTTCGGGTCCGCTCTACATGATTATGCCATTAGATTTTCATTTTGGTCACAAGGAAATCCAATATGGCGGTGTTTCCGGAAAAAAATGCAAAAATTTCGACCAGTTTCTTTTTTTTCAAATCAATATTTCGTACCGAAATAGATTTTTGGTTGGAGTATAAATATGCACAAAAGTGCACAAACATGTTGAACTTTCAGAAAATACCTAAGTTGCCCCATGGGAATACATTTAACAACCTCAAAATGGCGGAAAAATGAAAATGGCGGAAAATTTGTTCACAATCATTCATGAATTTTTTTTTGGAAAACGACGCACTATAACGAAAAATGTTCAAGAACAAAAAGTGTTTAGAATTTGATAGAGAATACGTCTGAATTTTTTGAAAAAGTTTTGATCAACTTTTGAAATTTTGCAAATTGTCAATTCTTAACAAATTGCAAAAATTTCTCAAAAAATTCTGAAAAAAATTCATAGATGTTCTTAGACTGATTCTAAGCATTTCTGGCTAACAATTATTCTGTTAAATGCATTCTTTTCGAAAATTTTTGCAATTTGTTTGAAGCTAGCGATTGACCAGAAACGGAGCGGAGCGGAGCGTACGCGAGGCTGTGCGCGCCGAAACATTTTTGGCTATAACTTCAAAACTATTGCATATTTCATTATGAAACTTTGGCTTCATATTGTTATATCATAGTATTTATAAATCGATTTCTGTAAAAAAAAAAACGATTTTTTGAAACCGAAAAACGGGAAAGCCCCCTTAAGAAATGGGTCGATTTCATTCCGCTTGGCCAAGGCTTCGCAGATGGAAATTCATGTTTTTTGGTGTTAATTGGTGTGGCACCCAAACATCGAACTTCTTTTTGAATCCAGCTTTGTGCAAATGGTTTAAAACTGTTTTATGGTCGATTTTTAGTTCCTGGACGATGCTACGACTACTAGCACGTCGGTCAACTTCGATCATTTCTGTGATTTTATCGACATTTTCGACGACGGGCCTACCTGTGCGAGGTGCATCTTTAACGTCAAAAATACCTGAACGGAATCGACGAAACCAAAATTGCACATAATTAGCTGTTACAGTATAGGGACCATAAACACCATTCACAATTTCAGCCGCCTGGCTCGCATTTTCGCCTTTATCAAAGACAAACTGTAAAATGTACCGAATTTTCTCTTTGTTGACTTCCATTTTTAACACCTTGTAACTTACAACTGAATGGACCAAAATAAAACAGCAAATTAGTGTCCGACCGAAACCACTTTTTTGGGCCGAAACCGAAACCGAGTTTCGGTTTTTTTTTTAATATTCGGCCGAAACCGAAACCGAACCGAAACTTTCTAGTTAAAATAAAAATCACCATATCAAGCATTTTTTTTCAACAAACGAATTTTACATTAAGTAAATAAAGAACAAACATAACATAAATAAATAAATACTTGTTAATAAAAACAATTTATTCATTTTTTAAAAACATTAACATGAAAAAATCACCCTTTCATACCTTACTCGCTAATATTCAAAATTAAATAATTTAATATTATATGCTAAAAAAAAGTTTATTTACATTGGGGGCATCCAAATTACTCCTCCTTTCACTATATATCTGCTACACAATTAAATGTAAAAAAATTTTGTAGAAAGTTTCGGTTTCGGCTTTTCGGCCATTTTTTGGCCGAAACTGAAACCGAAACCACTTATTTGGGCCGAAACCGAAACCGAATATTCGGTCGGACACTACAGCAAATTAATTTTTTTAGTGTGAAATGTCAGCTTGACAACGAGTATAAATTTGAAATTGTTTGCCCGGTACTTTGCGAGATATCGATCACTATAGCCATCTACCAAAAATATAATGGATTTCTTTTTCCCCAACCTAATATTTGTCATTGCTCTTTGCTGCTTTAATCAGACTTATATTACATTTAATGAGATCATAAACTCAACTCAGATTATTATGATGCATTTCGTGTTTATTAAACAAAGAAAATAGTAGTTTCGTGTTCGTGGAGGACATTTTACCCTCTTTAGAGGACGGAGGACATTTGAGTAATTTGGAGGACTGTCCTCCACAATGGAGGACGGGTGGCAAGCCTAGTCACAGCATTCGCCATGAAACCATTTAGGTGTCGAATATTTACACTATTCTAAAACGTAGGTATGCCTCAATAACAGTTTTTTTAAGTTTCTGCTTCGAAAACTATCAGGGCCCTTCGGCTCTGCGAGCAATATTGCAATCAATGGGCCCAAAAAAAATAAGTTTATTTTATCCTTCGCCGACCCCTTTAGATTTTTATGACAAAATATTTGTGTAATTATTTCTCATATGCAGTGCTTTCACCATATTTAAAGTCAATAGACCTATTAAATCATGTTTTTCCATACAAACTTTTAACCTTCGGTTTCCCGTTAGATTTCGATTTTCAAAAAAATGAAAAACTCATGTCTAATTAATTTTGATTTCAATAGGCCCATCGGTTCATTTTTTTTGTATATTAGTTTTCCCGTATTCTTAAAAATTGTAACCAACCATGTTAAAATATAAACAAATTATTGTATTTGAAACTCGTCACGTAAAAATATTTGTTAAAATTTTAAATTGAGATCAACCACGTCTAGCTTAGGTTATGTTGGGTTGCGGTGGCTGCCTCTATAAGAGACACACTCTTAGGCCTATTATGAGGCCCATTGTGATACCACATATTTCACCCGTTTTTGAAATGTGTATGCAACACTGTCTTTCCAACATATGTTACAACTAGGCTTCCCAACTATTAAAACGGTTTAGGGAGGACAAAATTTGGCTTGAGGAGGACTTTATATGGGAACTATTTTGTTTCAGGAGGACATCACATTCTTTCAATATTTCACCATGTTTTTAGAAAATGCAAGTGTAAAAGAGAAAACCTAAAAGCACAAGTAAATTTTACCTTTTTAACCACTTTAAAAAATAAAACAAAACGCATATTTGTGCGACTGTAATCAACAATATCAAACAATATTTTCAATATCAACATCGAGATCACACAATGGTTTTTTTAATGCAATTTGTATTATGTGCGCGTGACAATTGCCTTTTAATATATTTTGGTTTGAATTCTTAAGATTAACGAATTCGTATTATCAGCAGGCACACAACATTTTTTATTTTAAAGTCTAATTTTTCCAATGCGGCCTTAATCATGTTGAACATTCCAGCTCATCCGGATTTTCAACGAAGTCTATAATTTTATTTTGAATGCCTAAAGCAGCATCGAAATATTGGACACAAATTGGAAAAATTTTCCTCATTAATTGATTAAGTTGCCACACTTGAATAAAAAAATATAAAAAAATTGAAACTTAATTTGAGCTTGAGGAGGACTTTTTGGCCTTTGAGGAGGACGGAGGACATTTTCTGTTCAAGGAGGACTATCCTCCTCAAAGGAGGACGGTTGGGAAGCCTAGTTACAACACACATTTCAAGCGGATGGTGGAAAGGGAGGAGAGGGGACCTACAGTTTAACGCCGAATCCGAACGGCGATTGGCAGTTTTTCTTTCACACTTGGAGGTTTTGCCATTGCCTGCCAAGAGCGCACTTGTGCGATTCTTGTAATTCTCATCTGCTTCATGTGGATAGCGATAGAAGTAGATGAGCGTTTTACCAGCCCGAGCCAGGAATCGAACCTGGGGCCTTCGGTATGAGAAGCCAGCACGTTACCCGCTGGACTATCGGGGCCGGCAACCACGTCTAAATATTTGCAATAATAAGAACGCGCATGTGGGCACAAAAGTGTTTTCGGCTGTTAAGATGCGAGGGGGAAGAGCGAAGCGTAGGCATTTGAGCGTGTTAAGTAGTGATCGCTCAATCATTTTTTGCATGTACATATGTTTATTGATCTTCCCTACAAGAACAGTGACGGTCATTTGACCGGTCATATGACCGACATGCCTTACCGAAGTTTCGGTCAGCTCTCCGAACAAAGTTTCTATCATTTTTGTACAGGCGGTGTGAAAAAACTGATAGAAACTCTCGTGTACGTGTGATAAGAAGAAGCACCTGCTGACAAGAACTCGCATCGGAGTTAATATAATTATTAAGAGCCGGAGGCTGCCGTAGCTACGTAGCTCAGCTGGCTAATGCGTGCGACCGCGAGTCAAATGCGACGCGCGAATCCAAGTTCAATACTCCGTTGCGTTAACACCGAAAAAAAAAGAAAAACAACTTTTTTTAAATTTTTCTTTCGGCGGCTGTCCTCTCAGCAGGAAATGGCAAACCTCTGAGAGTAACATTGCCTATGTCTCGTAATCGGGCTGTCGGGCTGAAATGCTGATGCAAATATCGGTCACAATGTGATGTATAAATCGGTCATTCATGACCAATACTCAATATTGAAAAATTCAGGTTTTTATTGAAATTTTTTGGAAAAACCGTTTGCTTTTACTTCTGCCTGAATTTATTTTAAATTAATTTAAATGAAATAATATAACAAAAATTGAATTTAAAAAAAATCATTTGCGGTCCTGCTTGGATGATCCCATATTGTCGCAATCGAAGGCGTTTTGCTTAGCGCGGCATCATTGGCATCGGCTTCCTTGGTCTTGCGATTCGGTACTTTCTATGGCTCAATATTGAAGCTACTGAAAGTGCAGAATTATTTAAATATTCAAATAATATGATTTACAGCCCTATTCTGGCAACCGTAACAATATTCACCTCGGTAACAATTGAATACTTGGTAACAATTGTCACTTTTTGGTATTCTGAAACAAATTCAAAAGCTCAAAAAGCGTCAATTGTTACGAAATTTGTTACCTCCGTAGGAGCAGGTGACAAGCACACAAAGCTTATAAAATTCAAATTTCAAAAAATTCAAATTCATTCAATTCAAAATTTCAAACTGCAAAAAATGCTTCAGCTGCTCCTGCGTCGTGCGCTTAAACTTAGGAACTCTAGAAAAGAAAATATACATACATTGTGAAGAAACTCCAAAAAAATTACTTACTTCGCCAGATTTTCTGCATTTGCCATTTTTTGTTTATTTATTTTTTTACAGTTTGACAGAAAAAATACAAAAAACAGCTGTATTGACAGTAAAAGAGCTTTCACCTCGAGTGGTGAATTGTTTGAACTTTCTTCTTGTCACCATTTTTCCAGAATACGGAAACAATCAAATTCAATTCAATTGTTACGGGGGTGACAATTGTTACGGTAGTGCCAGAATAGGGCTGTTAAAGTAAATTTTAATTCGAATTCTTACCTTCATTCTGTGTTTCCCTTTTTTTTTGGTGTTTGAAGCAACGGAGTATTGAACTTGGATTCGCGCGTCGCATTTGACTCGCGGCCGCACGCATTAGCCAGCTGAGCTACGTAGCTACGGCAGCCTCCGGCTCTTAATAATTATATTAACTCCGATGCGAGTTCTTGTCAGCAGGTGCTTCTTCTTCTTACACATGCGTGTATAAGCGATCATCTCAGCAGGTCAATTTCAAAGCACTCTGATGACAAGTTCACAATGCTTGCTGACAAGTTCACAATGGGCCAAATTTCATGCGAATGTGTTGGTAAATTTAAAAAATGTTATGAATGTAGTGGAGTTTCGGTCAGCCACGTCTTGTAGGGACGTCTTGTAGGGTACTTAGCCACACAGTCACACACACAACTTGTGAGTGGAATCATTTCGCGCAAGCTGTTATACGTGCTCTCTTGTTGGTACCGTCATAGGAACCCAAACCTTTATACTGCACTGCAGACTGCGGTCATTAGACATTGGTGAAGAGTCTTGTTTAGCTGCGTGCTTCGCATAAGCAAAGGAACTCTCGCGATCTGATGTACTTTACATAAGCTGAAATCAGTCGCACCTTGTACGCGTACTTATTGCTCTTATAAACTCGAAACTATGGGGCTTGACGATGCTGCTACATCAACACCTAACTCGCAGATCAGCGCACCCCACTCCTCTCCACCCGCTTCGCTTGAAGAACTTAAGACTCTTCGTGCTTCTACCAAGGGCAGCATAACGCGAATAAAAAATGTGGTTGACGCAAACTCGAAGCTGTCGGTTACAGAGTTGGAATATAGATTGGGCATTATCGAATCTTATTACAAACAGGCAACATATTATCAAAACCAAATAGAGAAGCAATTGCCCACTGATTCAGGTCGTGCTGATATAGATGAACTTTATATTTTAACAAAAACCAAAATTCTCTCTTTATTGGGTGAGAGAAAAAGCCCAAGTCATGAGCAGACGTTCTCATTTCCGATTGTACCCAGCAATCGACTACCACATCTTAGTTTGCCAACCTTTGACGGGAAATATATAGACTACAAGAATTTCATAAACACTTTCAACAACTTGGTACATAACGACATAAACATTCCAGTCATTGTAAAATACAATCGCTTGCGAAGCTGTCTTACTGGTGATGCGCTCTCTACTGTTATGGCATTTCAAGTCACGGAAGAGAACTATCCAAAGGCTCTTGAGTGTTTAAAAGAGCGCTACGACAATATTACTCTCATATTTTTGGAAAATGTTACAACAATGTTTTATATAGATCAAGTTACAAAGCCTGTGCCGCAAGAACTCCGTAAGGTCATCGATACGTTGTCCGCACTTTATAGTTCCTTGCAGACGTTGGGTTCTTATCAAGAAATATGCGATGCCTTTCTTATCCATATAGCTATGAATAAAGTGGATTTTGAAACAAAGAGGAAATGGGACGATCACATGGATTTTTCCAAACTCCCGCCGTGGGCGGAGTGTTGCGCCATGCTTGACAGACGTTGCCAGCAACGGGATGCACAAGGCAAGGGCCACGCTACTCAGGCCACACAAAACACGCATAAACCACGTTCCAAACCTCATTCATTTCATATCAGCGCAAGACATGTCTTGCAACTATTGTAACAAGAAAGGCCATCAGATTTCAACATGTCAGCATTTCTTAGTTCACCCTGTGCATCAGCGTGTGGCGCACATTAAGCAACGTAATCTTTGTTTTAATTGCCTCTCAAAGAGCCACGGTGCGCAATGCCCTTCAAAATACTCCTGTCGTTTTTGTAAGCAGCGCCACCATTCGTTGCTGCATAAGGTTAAAGATGAAGAAACTAAAGCAGCGCTTACACCGTTTGCGTCAGCGTCAAACTCAATTACAGGCGAAACAACTGCCGCTGTTCACACAACAACAAGTGCTAAGGTGGCTACTCCAAGCAGATCCAGCATTATTTTAGCCACAGCATTAGTTCTCGTTCGCAATGCTTGTGGAGAATTTCAGATCGGCAGAGCACTTTTAGACTCTTGCTCACAAGTCAATTTTATCAGTGAGTCGTTGGTTCAGCACTTAGGGTTGAAAAGAACAAAAAATTTCGAAGACGTTTTTGGCATTGGATTATTCCGTGTTAAGGTTCCTTTCAAAACGCAAACGACGCAGAGTGGCTCAATTTGTCATTTCAGGTTGCGAAAATCATAACTTCTGAACGAATAGAGATAATTGCTGTTGATTAGAAATTCATCAGGCTATTGTATTCCAAAAAATAAACTCAATCGAGGTACAGGGTGCTACGTAATACTTTGTCAAAGTTCGGCTTACTGTAAATAAGAATAATGCGAGCAACAATGATAAGTTTTAGTTGCAAAATTAATGAAAATTCATTAAAAAAGATGAAAGGTAATAAGAAATTTAAGAAATAAGCTGAAAGAGTCAAATTTAAAGATACAAATTAATAAATTTCGCTTTCAAAATTAGAACCAGAATTCGAAAAATTTACATAAAAAGTCAATTTTTCTTTGGACAAAAACAATGCTAAAGTTTTATTATGACTATATTTGATGGGTAGCACATTGGGTGGGGTGGGAATACTGTTTTTTATTATTTTAACACGACCCGGGCTTGCTGGTAAAACTGCTTCCACTATAACGCCTTTCATTTTCTCCTGATCCTTATTTTATTTTATGATCAAAGCTTCTGACAGGTGGGTGGTGGTTATTATTTCCGTTGCCTCCATAACCTTCCTTTTTTATTAAATGATGCACAGTCCTGAATTGACTTTTTCAGCCTTCCTTTTTCCGCCTTTGATGTCGATGGTTGGTCATCGCTTATGCTACATGCATCTCCTAAAATTGTAAATTGTTTTTTCCAACCACTCCTCATTATTCTGGACAAAATTGAATTTGGTACGGTTTGCCGCAATCCATTTCAACTTTGTAGTGCGATAAGTCCTGGATATCTTCTCTTTAGTCGTAGATATGTTGGCTGCAGGCAAACTTCCTTCGACGTAACCAATTTCTTTAGTGATAGCCAGAACGAACTTCTCCTTTGTCTTTGAAATAGTAAATGGCGCATAGTCATAGTCGAAATAAAGTACACTTTAAGATGAATAAAGTATACTTTTAAATAAAGTAGGCTCTAAGTCAATCATAGTCGAGTTAGAGCATACTTTAACGCTTAAAGTATACTCTAACTTTAAGACAAGCAAAAGCTGTTGCTAAACCAGTTAGCAATGAGTCCAAATGAGAAGACTCTTCAAGACTTTTTCAAAATACTCTAAATTCAAAAAACCAAATAAATCGAAAAAAAATGTAAAAGGTTTCATTTCGCGGAAACTGAAAGAGATTTCAATATTATGAACGACGACATTGTGCTGAGACGGCGAAAAGTATATAAAAGCCGGATCAATCCCTTCGAGTTCGATGACGAGGACTTCTATAGTCGTTACCGGCTCGATAAAGTTACTGCTCAGTTTTTAATTGATGTTTTGAACATTCAGGAACCAAGCAGCAATAGAATACAATTGTTTTCTTTACCCCGTAAAGTAGGCAATAATTTTCAAATCAATCAGCTGTTTGTTTGTTTTGTTTATGTCAGAGATGGGCAGATTAATCCTCGGAAAATTGTGCAGTCGATTTTTTTAAGCTGCCGTCTGCTTTTCACAAGTAGTCGACCGTAGTCGTCCATTTTTAACTGCTAATTAGTGTTCAGGAAAACAAATATTGCAAAATAATTTATTACAAAATAAATCGGTATGGGCATAATTCCGAAAATAAATTCTCATTTGTAACTCCGAATCGCTAGTTTTTGTAGAGTTGCCGTTGCTTTCGTTTGCTGTTTCAAAAAGTCGCTGCTGCGTAGAAGCATGTTCTAAACTGACTATGGTATCTGAAAAATTAAAGTCGACTTTATCATTTTAGTCTTTTGCTAACTAAAGCCGGCTTTTATGCGGGACTATGATTATGCGCCAATATTTCAAACAGCTTCGAATTTTTCAAAAACATCTTTGTGCTTCTTCTTCGGTTTAGTTGCAGTGGCGGAGTTGAAGTGCTGTCTAGTTCAAATTAAATTCGAAACTAACTTCACTTAGTCCAAACTCCTTTATTTATAAGTAGGATTTGCATATGCATTCAAATAGCAGGTACTAAGCTTCTAGTACTAGCAGGTACCTAGAGTTGTTAGGTTTTCCCGCGTTGTGGGATTTTTGAACAGCTCAGACACATAAGTGGGATTTAGACAGTGCACATAGATATAAGTCTGCTTTTTGTTTTTCAATAACTAATTGTTTCATTGGCGCGGTTCAACTCAAAGGCACGCACCCGAAAGCACAAAATTGCACGAGGTGGCCACAGAAAAATCGCTTTAAAATCCAGTCGGGCAAAATTGGGCACCCGATCTCTTCAGGGCAGTACTCACAGAAGACTAGTGTTCCATTTATAGTCTGATGTACAAGCAAAAAAACAAAATGATTTTGAATTGCTCCAAACAAAAAAAAATAAAAGCTTTGCATATTTTGAGGCACCTAATTTTTTAAGGAAATTACCCACATTTTGATGAAAATGACTATGGTACATTTTTGCTATTATTTCGATGCGAATGTGTATTCCGCCAAATAATTTGGCTGTGTTGTGTTGCTGTGTTCCATATTTTCCGACTTTGAGGTCCAATTACCGCGGAATTTTAAAACTCATAAAAATAAATTACATTGGAAAAGAAGCCGTGAGGTGTTGTAACTGCCACAAAGTGAAAATCATGTCAACCGGTTGGTTGGTTTAGAAATTACAATCCCAAACGTGGAAAAAGTCAGGGAAAATCCGAAAAAGTGACACGCCCATTTTTTGCGAAAACGGAAACTAAGTTTTGAAAACGGTTTGCGGATTCGAAATCAGCGGTCCCTAATTACCCTAGAACTGATGTCAAACCCAGAAAAGCCATTTTGCTGTTGATCAGTGTTATTTACTACAAATGCCTTCTTTTACGATGCTATTTTAAAACTTCAGCTTTGCCGAAAAAGTGAAAATTGCTGATATTATTTCACACTCTAAAAATTGCTCAACTTTGACGGGCTCTACAAGCAAAACTTAGCAAAACCAATTTAGTTAAGGTTTTCGGATTTCGTAGGTCGAAGCATTTATCTATCGGACAAGTATAACAGTTTCCCCCAAATCGAACATGACAAAATTGACTTTTGCAACCTGCGTCGGCAGAATCAGCCACTGTGCGACGGTGCGCTCTCGCATAAATGAATTTGAGTTGTCACTAGAGTTTTTGATTTCACATCAAATTACTGGCTACCACCCTGACGAAAACATGTCTATTAATGATTTCAATTTACCTAAAGACATTGACTTGGCAGATCCACAATTTAACATTTCGCGTGGTATAGATATACTACTCGGCGCTGAGGCATTCTTTAATCTCTTGGCTGCAGATAAAATTCAGCTGGGCTCAGGATCGCCAATTCTACAAAATACACAATTTGGCTGGGTGGTTTCAGGCCGCTGCGTTCTACCATCGTCGCTATCATCTTCAAAATCACTTTGCACTACGACGGATATGGAGCTTAATAAAAAGTGAGAACGGTTTTGGCAGCTAGAAAAGGTTGAAGGTACACGTCCACTACTAACACCAGAACAGCAAAAATGTGAGCAACACTTCCACGACACAGTGACGGTTCAAGCTGATAATAGAATCGTTGTTCGGCTACCTTTTAAAGAAGAGGTGTCGATTCTTGGAAACTCACGAGACGTTGCTTTACGTCGTTTTCTTTCTATTGAACGCAAGCTCAACAAAAATGAAGACTTAAGAGTTCAATACGTCAACTTTATGCGGGAATATGAACTACTCGGCTATATGAGTCCCATAAGAAATCCTGACCTCAACCAGCCGCATTACTATATTCCCCACCATTGCGTCTTAAAATTAAGCAGTGAAACCACAAAATTGCGTGTGGTGTTCGACGCAACTTGCCGAACCGCGTCTCAAACATCGCTCAACGATATTATGATGGAAGGTTCCACGATCCAGCCAGACTTGCTCATAACTCTTCTACGCATTCGATGCCATGCTTACGGCTTGACAGCAGATATCAAGAAAATTTACCGGCAGGTTGTAGTCCACCATCACGATAGAAATTTTCAACTTATATTCTGGCGTGAAGACAAATCGCAACCAATTTCGACATACAAGTTAAATACTGTTACGTTCGGAACGGCCTCCGCGCCTTATTTAGCAATTCGCAGTCTTCAGTTTGCAGCTGACCGATTCCCATCCACGCACGCAATAAGAAAAGCTGTCATATGCAACAATTTTTATGTCGACGACATGTTGACTGGCGCTGACGATCTGGATACTTTACAAAGAATTAAATTCGAAGTCTCTGATATTTAAATTATTGAAAGTTCGAATTATCCAAACGGCATTGCAATCACTCTGGATTCTTACCTAACGCTGATAATTGTAAGTCCATCCCATTTGACGATGAGATAACCAGCGTACATTGGCATCCGGTGGACGACATATTTTGTTTTGCATCGAAATCACGCGTTGCGCCGGTGAGGGCTCGCACATTGCCACGCCTCGAATTAAGCGCGGCGCACTTATTATCAAAATTTTGGAAGAAAATTCGAAATAATTTCCAGTTTTCTATTTCGCAAACCTTTTCTGGATTGACTCGCAAGTAGCTCTTCACTGGATCCACACACATGCTTCTAAGCTTTCTACGTTTGTTGGCAATCGCGTTGCAGAAATTCAGGAATGTTCATCAGAAGTTGTCTGAAGATACTGCCCTACAAAATCTAATCCAGCAGATCTCGTATCCCGTGGGTGTACCGTTTCTGAATTAATCAACTCACATTGGATATCTGGTCCTTCCTTTTTGCATAGCAATGCTTCGATGTGGCCAACAATGGATGAAATCATATTGACGAAAGAAGAAACTCAGCTTGAGAAGAGGAAAACGGTCCATTTTTGTAAGGAGCGGCCAATATCTTCTATTCTTGAAAGGTTTCACAGCATTAGCAGTTATACAAAATGCCTTCGAACATTTGCATATGTGTTGCGTGTGAGTAACATTCAGACGTCACCCTCCACAGCCCTTTCATCACATGAATTGCAAGCAGCAACACCACTTTCGTGAAAAAATCTCGCAGCTAAGCAAGGGACAAACGTTTACTGGCAATTTAGCATATCTCAGCGCCATTCTCGCTGAGGACGATGGAGTGTTATTAATGAAGGTTGGAGGAAGACTCGCAAATTCAGCCTTGCCTGGGACCATCAAGCACCCGCTGTTGCTTCCCAAAGACGATGCCTTTGTTCGGCATTTGGCAATTCATATTCACCGTGCTAATTTTCACGCGGGCCCTCGCGCTCTGGTCGCTTTGATACATTCAACAGTTTTGGGTAGTCAATTGCCGAAGCTTAGCACGCCAAATCGTTCACAATTGCATTCATTGCACGCGATACAAGCCCAAACTACTCACGCAGATCATGGGCAATTTGCCGAAAGACCGCGTCCTTGGTGGTAGACCATTCGAGGTAGCAGGGGTGGATTTTGCGGGACCAATTCTAACGTATTTAAAAATTCGTGGGAAAACTCCCTACAAGGCCTATATTGCAGTCTTTGTGTGCTTTACAACCAAGGCCGTCCAGTTAGAGGCAGTAACCGATCTATCCAGTGATCATTCATTGCATCATTGAAACGTTTTGTAGGCCGCCGAGGGTTGCCGACAAAACTATTCTGCGACAACGCCACAAACTTTGTAGGTACTGCGGCGATGCTGGATAAATTCCGAAGACATTTTTGCAGTGGAGAAAACTTATCCGTCCTGGAGGCATACTGTGCTGCCAATTCCATTGAATTTTCATTCATTCCACCTCGAGCGCCACATTTTGGTGGCTTGTGGGAGGCTGCCGTTAAAATTGCTAAGTCCCATCTATTTCGGACATTAGCGAATGCTCGACTGATGTTTGAGGAACTCGTGGCGGCGTTAGTCGAAATTGAGGCCGTCATGAATTCGCGGCCCTTAACTCCATCATCTACCGATCCGAATGATTACGAAGCCATCACTCCTGGGCATTTCATAATCGGCGTTGCGCTCAAGTCCATACCAGAGAGGGTCAATCTGTAATGTGACATTACACATCTACAACGATGGCAGCGTATTCAAGCTATTAAATCTCATTTTTGGCAACGCTGGCATACTGAATACATTTCCGAACTCCGCAACCGCACTCGTTGGCTGAAACCACAACGAAATCTGCAAGTTGGCGACATGGTTATTGTACAGGAGGACAACACACCGCCTATGAAATGGGCACTTGCACGAGTAGTCAACATCATTTATGGCGCTGATGGTTACGCACGACTCGCAGACGTAAAGACTACCACCACGACGTTTCGACGCCCTATAACGAAGCTGGCGCTACTCCCAGTGAATTGAGACTTCGGGTCTCAATGGCGGGTCGGCATGTTCGAGCTACGTCGAAAAAATATGGTCTCACTGTCAATCGTTTAATCTATTACAATTGTAATTAAAATCTGTTGTAATTCTTTTACGTTACAGCCAATAAATTCATTCGCCTTTTGTCGTTCAACCGAACTACGTCGTTTGTTCCTGTTTTCTTCAACATACAAGCCCGGTCCGAACCGCTGGGCAGGAACTAATTTTTGTAAACCAATTTCAAAAAGACGTTCCAGGTGGCTGACATAGCCCACCTTAAACATTGGCGACCGCGACAGGACACTCACATAGTGCTCCAAGACTCTTGTCTGACGTTTCGCGATCTCCGGTATCAGTGAAGACATTATTTTTACAATATTACACCACTGTAAGACATTGTGAGCAAGTGTGTAAAATGTGAAGCGGTGATCGACAATATTTTATATAAATTGTTCTCAGTGGCATGATAAAGTGTGCAAATACCTAAATAAAAAATCTGTTTAATAACCTGACTGTGCAGTGAATGAACCAAAGACAAAAAGGTGTACTATTTACATACGAGTAGATTATACAAAAATCATCCTCTCTAATACTCGCGACGGGTCGGTTCGGTTATAATAAACATTTTAAGCAATTGCGTAAACCAGCCATTCACTGTGCCAACGTGGGATTAATAGGGAGTAGTAGTCATTTGCTCCCCCAGGTAGTCTGCCAATTTCACTACGCCACTCCATTTGATCATACGATACGAGTATCGCAAATCATACCACCATTGAAATCGCAGCTCCAGTTACTTCTTCCAGAGAATCTACTACCCTACAAGAACAGTGACGGTCATTTGACCAGTCATATGACCGACATGCCTGACCGAAGTTTCGGTCAGCTCTCCGAACAAAGTTTCTATCATTTTTGTACAGGCGGTGTGAAAAAACTGATAGAAACTCTCGTGTACGTCTGATAAGAAGAAGCACCTGCTGACAAGAACTCGCATCGGAGTTAATATAATTATTAAGAGCCGGAGGCTGCCGTAGCTACGTAGCTCAGCTGGCTAATGCGTGCGACCGCGAGTCAAATGCGACGCGCGAATCCAAGTTCAATACTCCGTTGCGTTAACACCGAAAAAAAAGAAAAACAACTTTTTTCAATTTTTCTTTCGGCGGCTGTCCTCTCAGCAGGAAATGGCAAACCTCTGAGAGTAACATTGCCTATGTCTCGTAATCGGGCTGTCGGGCTGAAATGCTGATGCAAATATCGGTCACAATGTGATGTATAAATCAGTCATTCATGACCAATACTCAATATTGAAAAAATGCAGGTTTTTATTGAAATTTTTTGGAAAAACCGTTTGCTCTTACTTCTGCCTGAATTTATTTTAAATTAATTTAAATTTTTTTTTTTTTTTTGTAAACACGAACAAACGCGCAGGGGATGACCCCTATTAATGCGAGGCGAGGCGAGGTTAGGAGATAGGATGTTGGGTGAAGAATTTGTGGACCCTTGCCTTGAACCCATCAAGATCATAAGTGCTGGGGAAAATATCTGCAGGGAGACCATTCCACAATCGCGCTGTACGGGCCAGGAACGAACTTTCTCTGTAGTGCGTAGTGCGCTGGAACATCGTTTCAACGTGGAATGCATGGGCGCCAGTGTTCAAACGGGTTGCCCTGAGGAATACCCGGAGTGATGGCAGCAAGCTGCTCATCTCCACTGAGCAATTACCGAAAAAGTACCGGTAAAATAACACCACACATGCCACGTTTCGACGATGTTCCAAGGAGTCAATAGAGCTGGATGCCCCATTGTCCCCTATAAATGGGATTCTTCGTCGACGACAATAGGTCGTTGATGAAGATAAGGAAAAGGGTTGGAGAAAGGACCGAACCCTGCGGCACTCCCGCGCTAAGGGAATGTTTTTCCGAGGCTATGCCGTCTATTACAACACGAATAGAGCGATCATAGAGGAAGCTCGTAATCCAACGAGAGAAGATACTACCGACGCCATAGGCAATAAGTTTTGACACGAGTGCTTTATGCCACACCCGGTCGAAGGCCTTGGAAATATCCAATGCAACAACCTTGCTTTCACCGAGGTTTAGAATGCTGTGGTTCCATTTCTCGGTGAGGACCGCCATAAGGTCTCCCGTCGATCGCTGTCTCCGAAAGCCGTATTGGCGGTCACTTAGCAGTCTATTGTGCAGATCTCCAGATATTTCACAAGGTTGAAGTTTACAATGCTTTCCATTGCTTTGGAAAGCACCGAACAGATTGCTATAGGTCGGTAGTTCGCAGGGTCAGTAGTCTTGCCTTTTTTAGGAACTGGTTGAACATTTGCTACCTTCCAACATGTCGGAAATACACCTGTGGTGTATGACATGTTGAAAAGTTTGCGTAATGGACAAGCCAGTGAGGTAGCGCACTTTTTCAAAACAAGGGCTGGAATGCCGTCCGGCCCTGAAGCCTTATTTACATCGAGATTTGCAAGCACTCTTTTAACTACCCGTGTCCGAAAATGAATTTCTGGCATAGAGCAAGAAACGTTCTCGACTACGGGTAGTGGTTGATCGCTGGGGGGCAGAGAGGAATTCATTCTTGACGTGATTGACTCAATTATTCTTAAACCTATATTTTTGACGTGATTGAATCATTCTCAGTTAAGCTTAGGGCGCTGTTATGCAGACGGTCAAATGACCGTCGGTCACGATACTTTTTACGCTCTCGTTTTGTTTTTTCTACTCTGTGCCAAAACCCTGTTATGCAGACGGTCATTTGATCGCCGGTCACCAGTACACTAAACAAACGATGAGGGTTGCTACGAACCATTTTTTCCGTCATTAGATACATATTTTCGCGACAAGTGTGCCATTTTGCTCCGAAAACACATGTGTTGTGAATAATTTCACAACGCAACACTGTTTTGATCGCATGATTTAGCATCGAGAGCCTCATCATTTTTGACCGACGCGGTCAAATTTTACTCTCCCGCTCTCTCTCTCAATTTTTCATTTTACATTGAAGCAACAACAACTATCGTGACCGACGGTGACCGAGGTTGACCGTCTGCATAACAGCGCCCTTACCTTCTTCACGAGACTGAATCATTTGATTAACAATATATATACAAATATATATTTTTCCATAAAACTGCAAAATGGAGCCTGTGGGAATTATTTCTAAGAAATGCGGAGCAAAATGTTGCATCCAAACCTGCAAAAAATCAAAACGTCATAACGAAGGTTTAAGAATTTTTAAATGTCCCCTATGTGATTCTGTCATGGGCCAAATTTGGAGAGAAAAGTGCAACGTAGCTATAGAAGATTACTCAAAAACGCTATATATTTTCGGAAACCATTTTGCAGATTCGGATATGGGTAAAAAAAAGTTAAAGTCTGGAGCTATTCCTGTTCATAATTTGGAAGAATTTAATGATGATTATGAATTTTTAGAACCAGAGTGCTACGCGAAAAAACGTCGGTTATCAAATTCCGAGGTTAAAGGTTGTAATAATTGCGAAAAATATGCAAAGTCTGTTAACTTTTACAGACGCAATTATTACAATCTGCTTGGAAAGTTTAATAATTAAAAAAAGGAATATAACAAATGCGTAAATTCTAGTTTAGATAATAGAATTGATTCCTTGAAACATGTAGACAGTGAGTCAAAAACCCTTTGCAAACTTCTTTTAAATTCTCGGCCTAAGGAATATAGCAAAGAAGTGAAAGAATTGACCCAAAATATTTTCTATGTGTCTCAATCAACATATTATTTTTTAAGAAACAAGCTACATTTTAATTTACCTCATATTGCTTCCCTTAATCGATGGGCACCCGCGAAAATTCTACAGCCAGGCTTCAAACATAGCTCATTCGATATCATAAAACAAAAATGTCTAGATCTAAAGCAATGGGAGAAAGCTAACATGATTTTGTTAGTAGATGAAATGACAATTCGAAGAGAGTTGCGGTACAAACCAATGCTAGATTTGGTGGATGGGTTTGAAGAAAACGGTTTTGAAAGAACCTCCGAAATTGGGAAACAACTATGCGTGTTTATGCTAAAATCAATGTTTTCCAATTGGGCTTTGGTTTTAAATTATTTTGTTTCAAAAAATGGTCTTTCTGGAGATTTATTAAAGAATATTATTAACGAGAATTTAAAAATTCTTAATAGCATCGGAATCACAATTAAGGTCTTGACCTGCGATCAAGGATCTGCAAATAAAAAGTGTTTTTCCGAGCTCGGCGTTTCGCCAGAAACCCCTTTCTTTATGTTTAATGACACCAAAACATACTTGTAATAGACGCGCTTAATATGTAGTAATCGCGCTTACAAAGTAGTAGACGCGCTTACAACGTAGCGCTTACAATGTAGTAGCGCCAGTAGCGTGGTTACCAGAAAATGTCACTTTTGAATAAAGATCTTGAACTGAACACACCTGTTCCTTTTTCTTTTTTCCTCGACCACTGACGGCCACGATATAACATACTGGCGACGAGGATTCAGAGTCACAAATTGAAAACATCTGTAAGCATCCATCCGTAATATGGACGTAAACCAATTTGAGCGCTTCTTGGACGCGCAACGAGAACAGCTGCAACAAATAACAACAATATTTCGACAAACTACACAAATCAGACAAAAACAGTACCGCCATCACGCGAATTGGACGAGGCGAAGCAAGCGATCAAAAATTTCAAGTGCGAAAAATTCGATCCGCAAGCCGTAGAGGCTGAAACGTTTTTAGACTATTTCGAGGCGCAATGCCGCATGTGGGACATCAACAAAGATGGCGAGGAATTCAAGGGAGCAAAAAAAGAACTCTTCCTAGCATGCCTAAAACCCGAAACTTACCACCAACTCAAAATTGCTTTCGCGGATGACAAAACATCATTCGAACTACAAACGTTCGCAGCATTAAAAGTAAAATTTTTACGGCTGTACCAGACCAAAACTACTAGGTTCAAGGCATTGACCATGTTTTGGAATTGCTTACGAAAAGACGGTCAATCTTTCGAGGCGTACGCCAACACACTAAAAGCCTTACGTCGCGACTGCAGTTACGAAGGTGATATGTTAGACCGCCAATTGAGAGATCGCTTCGCAACAGGCTTGAGACACAAGACCTTGGAAATTGAACTCAAACAACGATGGCCAGAGCTAAAAATCAGGAACCCTAATGACGACACAGAACGCGAGATCACATTCAACGAAGTTTTTTGCAGTAGCACAAGCCCGAGAAACGGCAGAAAAGGACTGCACCGAACAGAACAGTGAACAAGACGCTGCTTTCAATGTCAATCACAGCCGCAGCAAACGAACAGTACACCCGCAGCAGAAACATCAAAAACACAACACCAATTACAAAGTACGACAAATAACACAGAACCAAAGCAAAAGGTGCGGAAAAGAGCACAGTGGCAAACAACAGTGCAAGGCAGCACATAACATTTGTGAAGAATGCGGTATCAAGGGCCATTTCGCATCGTGCTGCATTAAAACGGGCCGTGCAACAATAATCCGGAATCAACGCGACACACAGACCCAACAACACAATAAAATACACTGTACAACTGTCTGTAAACACAATAGCGACGACGAAGATGATGACTACAGTAGCGGAAGTGCTGATAACGCTTTCTATGTTAGTGGTCGGAATAAGAGAATTGATGTAACCATCAACAGAATTCTATGCACTATGGACTGGGATCCTGGTGCAACGTCATCCATCATCAGTACACAGTTGTGGAAGGAAATCGGTACTTCAAAACTACAAAAAGCCTCACCATTAAACGCCTATGGTAACGTCAAGCTACAGCCACGAGGGCGAACAACTGTTCTAGGTACACTGGAGGAAAACCAAACATTTACCCGTCATCGTTTTAGACGGAGCTAAGCCAATGTTATTCGGGCTTAATTGGTGTGAAGCATTTAATCTGCCCTTCCCATTACAGGTTTACGCAGTACATGACAACGAGAGGACGAGGTTCCAAAATCAGACCAACACACAACACAGATTGAATACAATCATCACCGCGTACAAGTCTTTGTTCAGGAATACACTGGGCACAGTCAAAAACTTTCAAGTAAAACTATACGTAAAGCCAAATGCCATTCCAGTGCACAGTTCCACCAGGCCGATCAATTTCGGCATGCGAACGAACGTGGAGGCTGAGTTGCACCGGCTGCTACGCGAAGGTATCATATCTCCAGTCGACCCGAACGAGACACCAGTAGAATGGGCTACGCCGACAGTTAACGTTCTTAAAAAGAACGACTCCATTCGTATATGCGGAGATTTTCGAACAACTTTAAATACAGCACTTGTACGAGACACACATCCGGTACCACTTTTTGACCAACTACGAAAACAACTAGCTTACGGTCAAAGTTACTCCAAAATAGACCTGAAAGACGCCTACCTACAATTCGAAATCGATCCAGAGCCACGTAAATACCTGGTGATAACAACACATAAAGGCTACTTCTAATATAACCGCCTGCCTTTTGGTATTTCTAATGCACCCGCCATTTTTCAACGTTACTTGGAACGCCTACTGGAAGGCATTCCGAACACGGCAGTATATTTTGACGACATAGTAATTTGGTCATTTGTTTAACTTAGACGACATTTTTAGAAGATTACGAAACGCTGGTTTCGCGGTCCAACTTCAAAAGTGTTCGTTTTTAAGACCAGAAATCGAATACTTGGGCTACGTGATCCACCAACAAGGAGCACGACCATCACCAACTAACAAGACAGAACTACGTTCATTCTTAGGACTAGTTAACTTCTATGAGAAAACAATCCCGCACCTACATACGTTATGCGCGGACTTATATGAATTAACTGGTACGAGAACGGCGTTCCGATGGTCACGTCGTGAACAACAATGCTTCGAAAAGATAAAAAACGCTCTTACAAATACAAAACTGCTGATACCTTTTGACGAATCAAAACCAATTTATGTAGCTTGCGACACATCGGAGAAAGGAGTCGGAGCAGTCTTGTATCACAAGAATAAACAAGGCTTGGAACAACCAGTGACTTTTACATCGCGAAAACTCACAGCGGCTGAACAAAAGTATTCGGTGATCGACAGAGAAGCATTGGAAATTTTCTGCGCCATCAAGAAATTTGACCAATATCTCCGTGGCCTACATTTCACATTATTAACAGACCACAAGCCCCTGACACATATTTGTTGAAAGGAGAAACTTACCGAAGATTGTTAACAACCGGTCAACACGATACGCACTGTACATTGGTCAGTACAACTATGATATTAAGTACCGGAAGGGCAAAACAAACATAGCCGCAACTGCTTGTCGAGATTGCCTGATGAACCAGAGAAACGTTCCAAAATGGAAGCCCAAATTGCGCACGTGTCTTCACAACAAGTTGTCGAGGCATTCAATGACTTGAAACTAACTTATGAGGCACTGAACGAGGCTACCAAACGAGATAGTATTCTGAAGAAGGTGGTGAGCAACATGCGGACAAATTGGCATGCACACAGTACTACAATGGAAGTGAAACCATTCTATGACAGACGGAATGACCTCGCAGTAGAAGACGGCATCTTAATGTGGTCTGGCCGACTTATCATCCCGATACAACTACAAACAGCCGTATTGCAGCGCTTACATGAGGGTCACCCAGGGAGCACAGCCATGAAAGCTCTCGCCAGATTTTACATTTGGTGGCCACATTTAGACGCAAACATCGAAGCTTTTTGCAACTCATGCAGAAAGTGTCAGGAGCAACGACCACAGACACTACAGATGCCAGTTTATTCGTGGTCGTTACCCGATCAAGTATGGGAAAGACTGCACATCGATTACGCGGGACCATTCGAAGGGCGAAATTGGCTCATTATCGTAGATGCATTGTCCAAGTGGGTTGACGTTCGCAACATGAAAAATATGACTACCGCCACCTTATGCGACACACTCGAGAATGTATTCTCAAAATTCGGCTATCCACAGGTAATCGTATCGGATAATGGAAATCAATTTACTTCTCAAGAATTCCGAGCATATTGCAGACATTTTGGCATCAAACACATCACATCAACACCGTAGCACTTTCAAGTCAAGAATGTTGTCAAACCAGGGCGACAAGAACCTTAAACAACGCGTGCGTGAGGTTCTATTCGCTTACCGCAACACGCCACATGCTACGACATAGAGAACACCCGCGGATGTCATGTTCGGTCACCGCCTTCGCAATATTTTTGACAATTTGAGACCAAACAAAAAGAAACAACTACAATTCAAATACCTGCAGTCGGAGGTGAACTACTCAAAACGTGTAAAGCAGTTTCAACCGGGTCAAGCTGTCTAGGACATACGTTGACAAACAATGGGTGCCAGGTCAGGTGATAGACAACACGGGACCGTACTCCTACGAGATACGCACACCTGATGGGGTCACTCGGAGAAGACACGCCGACCAGCTGCGCGAACGAAAAGAAACGGCGCACGAAAAACCGAGGCCAGTGGCCGACACCCCGTTAGTACCCGACGAAAGAGCCGTGCCAATGGAAATGAACGCTCACAGCACACCAGCGACTCCGGCGATCGAAAACAAAGAGGCAGCAGACGAACAGGAACAAGAGCAAACACGATCACGAATAGTGGTGCCATCGCCACTAGAGCCGAGGGATGCACATGATCGCTCTCAGCCAATGGTCGTTTCACCAGCAGCAGCAGCAGCAACCCCACCGATACGACGCAGTAACCGAGTTCGACGACTCCAACAAAGATTTACATGAGTATATTGTTTGTTTACAATTGACTAAGCTGGCAGGGGAGGAATGTAATAGACGCGCTTAATATGTAGTAGTCGCGCTTACAAAGTAGTAGACGCGACCACTGATGGCCACGATATAACAATACTGTTTGTTTGATTTCCCACACCTAATAAAATCTCTTCGAAATGGGTTAATTAAATGTGATCTTCAAACGCCGGATGGCAGAGTAAGCTTTAAAGTAATACAGGAGCTTTGGGAAATGGAATTAAGTTTGGGAACGAACATCACAACATAGACAACATCTTCCCGAATTCATTCGAAAAAATGAAAGTGAAGTTAGCTACTCAAGTTTTCAGCCGAACTTTACAAGCTGCAATAAATACAGTGGCTGACACAGTTGGATTTAAACGAAGCAGTAAAGAAACGGCTCTATCCACTGCTAGTTTTGTCGAAAAAATTTACAAAATATTCGATTGTTTAAATAGTGGTCCGCTATATTCTTAAAATCTATATAGAAGTGCAATACAACAGAACAATAAGTCACATGAGTACATTAAATATTTTTTGGATTATTTGAAAGATGTAAAATTTATTGACGAAAAAAATAAAACTTTTTTGATGGTATGAAACTTACATTAACTGCGGTTCTACAACTGGTTGATGAAATTTTTAAAAAGGAATCGGAAGTATTTTTTTTAATGACACGAACGCTTAATCAAGATAAGCTTGAAAATTCTTTTGCAGTGTTACGGCAAAAGGGTGGAAACAATAATAATCCGTCTGTCGCTGAAATAAATAACATATTAGCGCGATTGATGACAGCTAAAATCGTTCAACTTAGCTCTCAAAGCCATTGTGAAGAGATAACAGACACAACTACAGATTTGCTTTCCAATATTTTAACGGAAGAATCTTTTCCTGAGGATGAAAGCAGTTTCAGTAAAAAATTGAAGAAATCAGCCAAAATGTTGAAAATAACGAGGGTATATGTGTTGACAATTGTATTTTAAATGACAGCTTTAACACTTCTTCAAATATAACTAGATTGTGGAAACCTCATTGCTCCTTCACATGAGTTTTTAGAAACAAGTAATGCCCACATACAAGTTTTTGAAAATAACCCGCAAACTCTTGGGATACAAAAATTAATAATAGAAAAATGCAAAAAAGCTACTCCCCATTGGTTTAACAAATGTTGTGAACATAAAGAACAGATGCTAGACTTTATGATTTTAGTTTTATTAAGAAAGCATTGTTCATGGGCAAGTGAAAAAAGAACACAAGCACATCCCGAAAACTTAAAATACTAAGGGTCAATTTTTCAGTGCGAGTTTAACTCAGTTTCTAGATTAAACTTAGTTTAAACGCAAACAAGAATTTTTCAGTCAAACTTGACTGAAGTTTAAACGCCCAACCCTGCATGGTTAAACTAAGTTTAAACTGTCAACAGTTTTTGACAGTTCATTTATTTGGGAAATTTGTTTTGTACAACTCTTGCCTGTCGTGAGCGAAATTATTTTTTGCACTTTTTTTTTAGATTTTTATATTTCGTGCGCAACGTTTTCGCGCACCGGAACTTATCAACAAATTTTGAATCGAAATCGTCCTCAATTTCTTTCCATTTGGTTTGTTTTTCCTCGGCACTCACGCGGTCTGTCTTCTTGCACTCGAGCACTTGTTTATTTTTTTTTCACAAGTGCAAGAAGACAATCGATTTCCCGAGTTTTTTGATGAAATACATTATTTGAGCGCAAAGAATTTATTTACGAATGACAATCAAAACAAAGAAAAATTATTATCTAGATACAAATATTGCCAGTACTGCCACACTCAAATGACAAATATTTGTTCCAGTTAAACTAGCACTGAAAAACGCTTTGTCGTTTAAACTGAGTTTATATTTAACCCTTTAATGCATGGGGTCAGCACCCAATATAGAGACCAACCGTCTCCTATGTGAAATCACCCACTGATCACTAAATGGACACTTTTATTATTTGGGGGCAAGATATAGTTATTAAATACGCTATGATCAATAAGTACCGGGACTGTGTCAAAAAAACAAAATTGTTTTATTCTTCTGGTAAATTTATTTTATCCCCTTCAAAATAAGCCCCATCTGAAGCAATACACTTATGCCAACGCTTAATCCAATCGTCCATGCACTTCTGGTAAACCGAAGCAGGTATGGCCTTCAGCTCTCGCGTCGCATTTTCTTTTATGACCTCTATGGACTCAAATCTCTTTCCACGAAGCGGTAACTTGAGTCGGGAGAACAGGAAAAAGTCACATGGTGCCATATTTGGAGAATAGGGAGCCTGATCGATGATATTCACACTGTGTTTGTTCAAATAATCGCGAATAATGTGCGCTTTGTGAGACGGCGCATTATCGTGGTGCAAAATCCAGCTGTTATCGGCCCACAAATCCGGTCGTTTTCTACGAATAGCATCTCTCAAACGCCATAAGAGATGTTAAGACCGTTAGAAATCTCTCTGAGGCTCACATGACGATTTTCAAGCACGATTTTCTTCACAATTTCAACATTTTCGTCAGTATTCGATGTTGAAGGACGTCCAGAACGAGGAAAGTCTTCGACCACTTCACGACCACTTTTGAACATTTCACTCGAACGCTCTGGTTCTTGATAGAGCAGACTCCCCAAATGCTTTCTGCAACATTTTAAGCGCATTGGCACAAGAAATTTCGTTCTTAAGACAAAATTTCAAACAAATACGTTGATCAACAAAATTATCCATTGTAAAATGCGACGAAGTACAAAAAGTTGACTGACGCTAACAGCTGCCAAACAAAAACTAATGATGCAATCCCGCTCAAACAGATGTCAGTTAAGGTCCTACCGACCTAAAAAAAATTTTTTTACCTGCATCGGGCAACGGCGGAAAATTTAAAATACACAGTCCCGGTACTTATTGATCATAGTGTATCTACTTGTTTTTCTTTTTTATCCCAGCGTTGTATTGTCGGAACTTTAACGTCGCTGGCATGTTTCATCCCAACGAAAGTTGAGACAAGGTTAACTACCCGATTATCTTTCCAAGATAATGATGTTATCGGCACTCCATGTATTGTCGTTATGAATTCTGCTAAAACACCTCGATTCATTTTCATCATAACCTTCGCATCTGGGAACTTACAGTTTTTTATTCGATTTCGATTGATGGTTCCAATGCTGTGAATACCTTGTGTTCGTAGATAAATCAGTAAGGGTACGGAGGTATAGTAATTATCCATGTAAACGATTAATTTTGGAAACGAGGAACCCCACGAATCATGCGGACTACAATATTGGCAGAGGCTTTCAAATCTGGTTCTCCAAAAAATATTTGAAACAACCAAATGGACTGACGAAATCATCTTCTGGAACTGGCTTTAAAGCTGAACTTCCAAGGAAAGAGATTTGATCTTGGTTCAACTGAATACTACCTTTTTTCCAGCGAACTCTCTCAAACCCTGACAACTCTATATCGACAATATTTTTATATTTACAGCATTCTTCGCGTATAGTCTCTTCTGAAGAACAGTTTTGAAGTGGCACTAGTGTTGATGATTTTAACATTCTCTTTCGTGGAGACGATGAAAGTTCTTGCTCTCTGCTCGGAACAGTGACATCAGAATTTTCAAGCATTGACGCGTCCACATTATCATCATTTATCTTTTTTAAAAATTAATTACTAATGGACTCTTCATCCAATAATTCATAGTCGACTTCGGCTTGGTTTCTAACACGGTGTGTGTTATCATCAGGGAAAGGAATTTGAGGACTTAAAAACCTATAAAAAAGGCAAAATAAAATTGCAAAAAAGGCACGGAAAGGCCAAAAAGGCAGAAAAAGGCACTAAAAACTGCCTAAAAAGGCAAAATAGGGCATTAAAAACTGTTAAAAAGGCAAAAACAGGCATTTAAAAATCAGAAAAAAATACTAGAAAATCTACAAAAAGCGGTATGTATTTTTTAATAATTTTATTGCATCTGACGTATGCAACATAAAATATTTATACCTCGTTTTTTGTAAAAGAAAAGGAACATCACGGTTTTAGGTTTGCACTAACCGAACTTTTTGATTTTGGCATGTTTTTTTCTTTAAATTTTCCAATGCACAACAAAAAATAACGGCTTAGGAATGATCAAATCAATGTAAAAACATCGATAAGTTAACGAAATTGCAATGTTGCCACTTCATTTTTTTTAGTTTCAAGGTATTTTTGCGAAACAAAAGGGGGAAAATAATAAAAACGAAAGAAAAATAAAACGGCGCTCGACAAATCTTGAAAAAGGCATTTTGTGGCATTTATAGGTAAAATAGGCACTAAAAAAGGCATTTATGGGTGAAAAAGGCAAACTGCCTTTTTAAGGCAAAATAAAAATGGTATATTTCTAATCAGGAGGACCTAATTCGTGCTCCTTTTCAATCAGAAATGCTCTATCTAGCAGCAAACAAAAAAGGCAATTTCCACAAAATCCTTTCCCTGGTTATCATCATCATCTAATGTATCTGCACATTCTTCTTCGTCGGAAGATACATATCCATTTTTTGGTATATCTATCTCATCATCGCATAGCATATTTGGCACTTCATCTGCGTTGTACCTCTTTCCGTCAATTATAAGTTCATCCATATCTGAAAACAGGCATACATGTACAAAGGCAAGCGCTGACAAAATGTAATTCTTATTTGGTTTAGATCAGAGATCTGCATGCGGTCATATTTTAATCGCTCAGTATGTATTCGTGTAAAATGCGGTGCGTTATGTGCCACTGCTCAAAAAAACGGATATCAGTATGTAACCCCACCGCAATGCTTCATTCATTCCGAATACTAGTAATCGGAACGAACGAATCATCAGCTTGCAATACTAAACGAACGCAAACTATCGCATCTTCATTTCACTTCGGCTATGCGGTGCTGCCGATGATCCAAACGAACTATGCACTTCGGAATGCGGTGGTGCGAATGATTCAAACGAAGACGGCAATGATCGGCAATGATCCAAACGAAAATGGAAATATTCGTTTGAATCATTCGCACCACCGCATTCCGAAGCGATATGAGAATGCGGTGGTGCGAATGATCCAAAGGAAAGATGGAAACACCGCATACCACCGCATTTTCATATCGCTTCGCACTTGTTCTTTGACTCTTATTGTGATTAAGCATTCGTAGAAAAGAAAAGAAATGACAAGCATTTTTTAGGATATACCCAATTTTTTTATGTTTTACAATAAATAATAAGTATAAATTAAATAAATAATTCATTCACGAATGGTCGAAAAGCCGATGGCTTTGCCCGTTGTCACAGAGTATTTCATTGATGTGGGTCCAATTACCGACAATTGATTCAATCATCATATATTTGGAGTTCTATCGTGTTTTTAAAGTATTTAACCATTTTTGTTTTGCATGATTCTATAACTTTTAGACTTCAACTTGCTTAAAAAATAGCAGCAGTTGAGGTGGCAAAATCCATGCCGCAAACATTTCTTCCAAATGCGTATACTTGCTTCATACGCTTCGCGAATTGTGCATCATGTATACTTGTATGCATTGCTTTCAATCACTGCAAACAACGCATACCGCATAATGATTGAATTTGGGATACTTATGATTTGCGTTGCTTATGAGCAGTAGGTAGTAAAAAGAATGAGTATCAATGCGGTGGTAACCAAAATTGCGCGACGCGAATTGTGCAATATGCATAAGATTACGAAGTGGTCGTGTAAGCAATACGCGAAATGAATCGATGATCGCAAACTCGTTCGGGTTTTGTATGCGTGCGGTTGCGATACCCTGCAGGAAATCGGACTGGTCTAAGTCTAGTTTTTCAACTGGTCGCTTGACAGTCATATATGACCTCAGAATCGACTCGTTTTCTTGGAGCAAACTCACCCTTTTAACATGGCGGTGTCCTAGGCGAGGGTCAATTGTCCCCGTCTGCATCCATTTGCAACTAGTCCAAGGTTAGTCCGAAGCAAACCAGTTTGCAGACTAGTTGCAAAGCGACTAGTTTGCAAACTAGTTGTTAGTCAGCTAATTTTTCAACTAGTTGCCATGTGACGCGTTTGAGGACTAGTTGATTTCGGAATAGTTTCCTAACCAGTTAAAATGAAACAACAACGTTTTCAAAATAACATGTAGTTTAATTCAACAAGTACTAGAAAACTCAAACAAAACACAAAAACAATCAATTCATATTAAACAGTAACAAAATATAAATGCAATAAATGCAATGCATACAAAATTCAGTCTTAATACATATATGAATGTAAGAAAAACATTCTTACTCGACACTACTTCCTACGCGACTACTCTTTTTGATTGCACTCTTTTGTCGGAAAAACTTTTTTTCTGAACATTGAATGCATGGCGCAAAACAGCCTCGGGGTCATCATCGCCTTCCACCGCGTCTGCAATAAGTTAATAATAAAGAACTAATTAATTTTTTTATATAAGATACCAAATATACACAGTAAAATAAATAAATAACTATTTAAATTTATCTAAATTTATGGGAAAGCAGGAAAAAATTTACAAAGAAATAAGTAAAATAAATAGATAAATAAAAGAATATGTAAAGAGATTAAATAACTAAAATAACGAAACATTTAAAATAAATAATAACAATAAGAACAAAAAGTACATAATAATAAAAAAGAGGAATACGCAATTAATGAACGAAATAAGAAATAATAAACACCTTTCAAAACGCCATAAAGTCTTGCGTAGTCTTTTAGTCGTTCCTTCCCGTGGCTTCCATCGACATTGAAGTCAACAATTATCTCGATAGAGAGAACCGTAATTATGTTTTTATTAAACAATCCCCTTATGAGTGACTTAACAGTTTTCACCTGTAAACAAAATTACAATAATAAATTAATTAAAATTAAGACTTTTAAGTTCAAAAAGGCATAACAAAAACAATACATACATACAAGTATATATCCTTATTTTCGTCGTTTATTTTGTCATTTAGTGCTTTCAGTTCCGTCCGATTGTTGACAGGAAATTCAGTCTTTAAAGCATTCGCATTACACTCCTTCTTGACGAGGCTTTTTATCAAGGCCGTTTGAGCAGCAAGTGTGTCCATAATTACTGCGTTTTGTCGTTGCATCGTTTCTATTACATAATAAGAAAATTAATTTGAATAACCATGCAGTCAGTTTATATATTTAAAGCTATACCTTTCATTTCCTTTAATTCAGCTACTGCTAGCAGGCAGTTCTCGCAGCTGCTTACGGCATTTTTGGCTGGAAGAAAAATTAAATGGCTTGACAAAATATAGATTTAAGAAATACGCCACAAAATTTCACAAAGTTTTTATGTTCAATAAAGATTTGTGCAATTCTGATTAGTCTTTATTATTTATACTTACATTGCGTAGATACATCTGTCTCAAAGCGGATTTTTTTTATTGTGTGCTTATGCATTGTGTTGGTATTTTATATATTATGTTGTTGTTGTTTTGTTTTTTATATATTATTTTTATTTCTTGTTTTTGTATTAGTTCTGGTTATATTATTTATGTTTATTATATTTTATCTTTTTTATTTCTCTTACTGTTATTGTTCTGAAACTGAAAAACGCAAAAAGGATCAGTCCTGCTCAACGACGCAGAAATTTGAGCAGTTATTTAGGAAATTTCCATGGCGCGCTCAAAGGAAAAGTATCATAAAATGAAAGGGATACATCACATCTAATGGTATTTTTGTTGATCATTTCCTCTCTGCTCCATGTCTCTCATTTTCATGTGCTCTTCTCAGCGTTTGATAATGCTGTGCTTTTTTGGAGCATTGATTTCGTCTCCCTGCAACTGCTATCACAAATGAAATAGCAGTAGCAGGTGCCGCAGCACGAAAACAAAACGCAAGCACTCGGCTCTGCTGCGGCGGCCGTTCGTTTCTGCTACTTCATGTTAGGTAGTCGGTAGTCCCTTGGCTCTTTTGCGAATAGTTTTGAAGCCGCGAAAGTAGGTAGCCGAACAATGCTGCTTTGGCCCTTTTGCAGATACTTTTGGAGCCGCGATCGTGAAAATGCAGAGACAGACATCTTTCATTATTTCATTTTCATGTCTCTTCTCGCCTATGAACGCGCACGCAGAACGTGAACGATTAGACGCGAACTGACCGACTTCTGCATCCGCTGACAGTCACTTGGACAACTAGTTGCCCAATTGACTACAAAAAACCAGTTGAAAGACCAATGAATTTTGGAAACTAGTTGTCTCAGTTCCGACAGGGTACTTATGTTATGCGGTGCTTATGTGTAAATTATTAAAAATCACTTTTATTTATTCTATACTTTACTGCTGCGAGCTGTTTGCTGCACCTTTCTTTATTGAGTTTCTGATTAAAACTAATACAACGCTCAACGCTAAGTCTTAGCCTAAGCCGATTGCCGCCGTCGCCGTCGTCGCCGTCGTCGCTGTTTGTTGACGTCGCAGTCTGTTGACCTCGCTGCCGGTCCGCTGCCTGCTGCGCGTGCAGTGTCTTGTTGCATCGACCGCTACCCAACTTCACGTGTGTCAGCAATATTGTCTTGCTATTTAGGCAATATCGCTGACGGAGTTCGTTGCCCGTTGTTATGGGCTAACTCCGCTTTGTGATTGCATCGACCGCTACCCAACCTCATGTGTGTCAGCAATATTGTCTTGTTATTTAGACAATATCGCTGACGGAGTTCGTTGCCCGTTGTCATGGGTTAACTCCTCCCTTCCTAAGTGAGGGTCGTCCGCGATCCTCTCTGCGACTTTCCGGATAGTGACATCCATCGTCTTCTTTGCGGTACGTTTCTTGTAACTGCTTATGACCAGCCGTATTATTACGAATGCGATAATAGTCGTTATTGCAACAACGAAGGCCATTGTCTTGAAATTGATTTCTTGTCGCAAAGTACTTATGTGGTTGATGTTCTCCACATCCATTTCATGGAGGTAGTTCAGACTCAGGGATTCTAAGTGTCCTACGAGGTTGATCTTCTGGTCATTCGATGTTCTCGGCGTACGTTCTACAGCGTTGTTTCTATTTCGGAATTCGGTGCCATTTATTGTCACCTGCTGCTCGAAGGTTAACAGATAAGTCCCTCTAATGATTCTCGAGCTTCCACTTTCGCCCTTGACCTCGGCCGTGTCATTGCTGATGATAATTATTCCGTCGTCTATCTCATTGATGCCTTTATTGTGGTTGGCTGTGGTTGAGCAATTTGCTGTTTCTCCCGCGACCAGTTGCTGTCCGCAGGTGATGGTTTTTAGCATTTTACAAAAAGTAGCGAACGTCGATTTTTCGCATTTTACGGCATGCGTTTTATTTCCGCACTCGGCGACGGTGTTGGTGTCCCCAAAGTGTAGTACTCGTCCTTGATGTGGCACGGCGAATAGGCTAAGTTTTTTACAGACTATTTCGGGTATAGGATATTTTATAATAAAATACAAGTTGTCCTTATTTTGTAGAACCTTAATTCTAGACATTCCTAATATTTCTATTATCGTTACATTGGTAGAGTGCTCATTGATTATTTTGTTTATATCGCTATTGTCTAATATGGTAGGGTTAACCAAATTTAGTTTAGCTAACGTTATTGAAATTGTGACAGCTTGTAATTCGAGAGTTATCATCCTATTTCTTGCTAGTATTGTTTCGTATAAATGGCCTGTATCTATTTCCACTTTTTTTGTAGTAGAAATTATTTTGTTTATTTTTTCTGTGATTTCTAAGATTTTTTGCTGAATATGGGTGTTTATCCTATATTGTTTGTTATTAGAGTCGACGAGCATATCCTGTCTCATCTGTAGTCTCTGGTAGTCGTCGAAGTCAGGGGTGCCGGCAATGACCTTCAGTGCCGTACCCAAAAAATTCAAGCTTCGTGCTTGTCGGTGGTGAATGTCGACAGTTCGCAGTAGTGTTTCGATGTGCGCTATGTCCGAGTCTAGTAACTTCCTCATGTGCGACTGGGGAAATAGGTCAACTAGGTTTTTCGTCTCGTCGTTCAATGTTGAGTACCAGGTCAGGTTGGTGAAGTGCGTCAGGTAGCCGTGGTGTTCCCATACGATCGCGTCTCCGTCCAAAATTGGGATATAGTTGACGTTGGTATAGTCCGTAAGTTTTTCCATGGAAGTCGTTGATAGGAATGCCATTGTTATTATCCTGTAATTAAAAGTGGTAATGGGTTGGATTATTAAGGTGGTCGAATGTTGTCCTTGTGGACCTCCCTCCCCCTTATAAGAACGGTGGTGCCGAGGTCCTGTTCAATTATTTCCTCTACGTATAATGCTGATAGTTTATTACCTAGCCTTCGATTAACTTTTACTAGGACCTTGTCGCCAGTGTTATATGTCTTATTTTGACGATTCTTATTATGGTATTCGCGGTCAGCGGCCTGTGTTTTTTCGATACGATTTCGAATTGATTCCGTAATGTTGGTTGGATCGGAGTGAAGGATTTCGATTGGTTTCTTTTTGGTTACTGAATGGATGGACTTGTTATACTCTATAGTGGCTAGCAAAATTAAGTCAACGGTGTCGCTCAGATTTTTCTCGAGTTTCAGGCACCTAGCTATCTCAGTCAGGGTACTGTGAAAACGCTCCACTTGCCCGTTTGAGGTACTATGGAGTGGAGGAGCGTTTGCAATTTCCACATTATTGTAGTCTAACAGTATTGATTTAATGGTATGTGAATTTAGCGACTTTTCGTTGTCACAGTATATTGTTTTAACGTTCGGAAAAATGTTTATTAGTTGTAGAATTGGTGGCTTTACGTCTACGATGGTTCTAGATGCAATTTTTTGTACTATAGCGAATTTTGAAAACTTGTCAAGGCAGGTTAGAAAATATTTTTGGTCCGTAGAGAAAATATCGATGTGTAATATTTCTCCGGTGCTAGACGGTATAGGTGTCGCCGCGATAAGATGCTTTTTTGGGTGTCGATCGTATTTGGACTTGGAACAGATTCGGCAGTTGGCTGCTACTTCTCTTGCCTTTTTATCCATCTTTGGGAAAAAATAGTCGGCCAAGATTTGTTTCACATTTTCTTGTGCTGCCCTATGAGCTCTGCTGTGTTCAGAAATTATAATTTCGTGCTGGTCGTTTTCACTGAAAATATCCGTAAGCATTTTCTCAGTATGGCGGAATTTTACGTTGGGATGAAGTTCTACTAGTCGGTGTTGAATTTTTGCCAGAACTGGTAGGCTGCAGTGTATTGCGTTAACCACACCATCGTTAATGACTTCTTGTATTGTTTTTAGTAGCGATTCTACATCACAAAATGAGATTATATGTCTGGTTTTTGAGCCAAATATGATAAAGGTCTGCTTTGACGGGCTTTCGCTCTCTTGGAGTATTATTTGATTCCTGAAGCAATTGACAGGTTTATCCACCGTTTCAATGGTGTAGGTCAGTGACTCTTCACTGTGTATGGTAGCGCAGTCAGAGCTTGGTTCCGATTCAGCTTCTACCATATTCATGTGCTGTCTCGACAATGCGTCAGCGACATGGTTTTCTCTTCCTGGTTTGTAAAAAATCTTCGCGTTGAAGCTTTCTATGAGAGATTTCCAGCGCTTGATCTTTGCGTTCGGATTTTTATCCGAAACGGCAAATGTCAGGGGCTGATGGTCAGTGAAAATGTTCAACTGGTTTACACCGTACAGATAATTCCTCAAACTGTTAAGGGCCCACACGATCGCCAAGAGTTATCTTTCATTTGTTGCCAAATGCTCTTCTTTATCTCTGAGCGTTCTTGAGATCATGGTTATGGGCCTCCTTTCCTGTGATAGTACAGCCCCTAAACCCCTTGAGGATGCATCGGTCGTCAAGTCGAACGGCTTAGTGAAATCCGGAAATGCTAGTGTGACGTCCTCTGACGCGAGAATTTCTTTGAGTTTGTTAAATGCTTCAACACCTTCTGGTGTTAACTGAACTTTAATTTTTTCGATTGGGTGGCACTTACTTTGCCATTTTCTCCTTTTAGCATATCGGTCAGAGGTTTTGCTATGCTGGCAAAATCCATGACAAAACATCTGTAGTAACTTGCTAACCCTAGAAAAGAGCGGAGCCCTCGGAGGGTGGTTGGTTGTTCGTAGCATTTTATGCCGTTAATTTTCTCGGGACTTGTTTTTATACCCCCTTTTGATACAACAAACCCTAAGTACTCTACTTCTGTTTTAAAAAATTTTGATTTTTCCACTGATACCCTCATGTTGGCCTCATAGAGGCTTCGTAACACCCATTCGATGTCCCTTAAATGGTCTTCTGCCGTTTTTGAGTAGATAATTACGTCGTCGACGTAAACATGGCATGTCTTGCCGATTTGCTCCCTGAGCACATCGTCGATTGCCCTCTGAAATATACTAGGAGCGTTTTTAAGGCCGAAAGGCAGGCGGCAGAATTCATATTTGCCGTTGTTAACAGAGAAGGCAGTTTTTTCCCTGTCTCTCTCTGCTAACTCGATCTGGTGAAATCCAGATTTCAAGTCGAGTGTGGTAAAGTATTGTGCACCTTTTAGGTTTGACAATATCACCATTGCATTCGGCATTGGATATTTGTCCTCGACTGTGACTTCATTCAGTTTCCTGAAGTCGATCACTAATCGCTTTTTTTTATTTCCTGCTTGGTCCACTCCTTTTTTATCAACAACCCAAATCGGGTTATTGTAGGGAGACCTGGAGGAGCGAATGATGCCATTTGCTAAAAGATCAGCTACTTCCTTATTGACGAAGTCGGCTACACTTACAGGGTATGGATAGAGCCTAGAATATACCGGTTCTTCGGTTTTTGTTCTAATAGTAGCAACTATATTTGTGTTGAAGGGTAAGGACTCGTTGGGGTCCGCAAAAGCCTTTTTTTTATTCTGTATCATTTTACAGAATTGATTTCGGATAGAAGAGGGAATTTCTTCGCGTCTTACATCAATGAAATTAACATTTTTGCATTCGTGGAACAACAGTTTCTCGTTTCCGAAGTCGTGTCGTATTACTCCATTGTTCAAATCTATCTGGGCGTTGACCTGATTTAGTAAATCTAGGCCAATTATCCCGTCAAATGTCGTTATATTAGGCAGTATGAAAAAGTCTGCCCATATGCCGAATAACCTAATTTTACATTTTTTCTTCACCGGGCTATTGCCATGTAATGATCTAACTAAAAATGGTGTTGATGCCGGAATATTATTTTTAAGTTCTGGTAAGGGTTTGATGTAATTTTTCGATGCACCCGTGTCCACTAGTAGCTTTACCTTTTTCCCACGGTCCCCTACTTCTCGCTCGATCCACGGAAGCAGGGACTGCCCCCTAAAAAATTAAGCTCTTCTTCCTCGAAGTCCTCGACAGTTGTTTCCGCATTTTGGTCATATTCTGCTAACTGGGCTTCTTCCTGTTTGATAGTATTTATTCTTTGCACCTTGGGTCCTGTGTCTCTTTCCGATCTCTCTGCCTGTCGTTTGTTTTGTTGAAATCCTCTATTGAAATTTTGTTGATTACCGTGCCTGTATTGCTGTGGGCTTGTCCTTTGCGAGGGACCTCGCTGCCAATTTGTGTTCTGGCGCAACCGGGGCTCAGATGGGTCGATCTCCTTCATCGTAGGTTGGTCATGCGGTGTTTGCTGTCCGTTGTTGTTTCCGGTTCCCCGTGGTCGCCTGTCTGTACTATGAGGGTTCCTTTGTTGCCCCTGGTTTTGCGTTCTGCTTTGATTTTTATTTTGCTCATCACTTCGCGCCGCATAACTAGTCGCGAATAAATATCGTTCGTGATTTGCTTCGACCTCCTGGGCCAATGCCAGAGCACTAGGTAGGTCGTTAGGACGTGCAGCAAAAAGAATGTCGCAAAGTGGTTTCTTCAAACCTGATATGAACACCCTAAGTGCATCCGCCCTGTACTTTTCACAAATTGTTGCGGCCATGTCGCCTTCATAAGACATTATTGTCTTATTTGTGAGCAGGGTAAGTTTCTTTTCGACTTCATCGAAGAAGCGTAATACCGTGAGGTTACCCTGTCTTAAGGTTGACAATTGTTGCTCTATTAGGTGGACGGGACGTTTGTCCGCGTAAGTAAAATCTAATCTCGCTATAATCGCATTAAAGTTTAATACGGTATTAAAGGATGCTAATACCGCGTCGGCTGAGCCCTTAATTTTATTCCGTATTATGCCCACGGCCTGGAAATGTCTAGAGCTCCCGGGGTAACCTCGGAATACCTCATAAGCCGTGTGCGCCGCCTGGCGCCACGATACATAGTTATTGGCCTGTCCATCAAACTCAGGCAAAGACTTTACCAGGTCTAAGGGCTCGTCGCATTTTGCCGCCCCGGAATCTATAACTACGGGTTCGTACGTCACTACAGCACTAGTGTCTGTGCTTAATGACGTCACCTTTGCCGTCAGTTCCCTAACCTGTGCCTCAAAGTCTTGTTTTTGTTTTCTGAGTGCAGCTGATACTGCCGCCTCCACTATAGCTGTTATTTGGTTTGCGTCCATTTTAATATTTGTTCTTGTATTTGTACGTTCTTCTTCGTTTCTTACTGTTAACCGCGAAATCCTATCGAGAATCTGCTCTAATTCACTATCACTATCTGCTCTGTTCATATGTTTTTTTTATTCATAAATCCATTTACTCTTTTACGAATTCTAAACTTCTAACTTCCGCTGTCACAATTATTTCTTTATTTTACAAAATATGTGGCCTAGTTTTTTTTAACGAAAAACAGGATTGTTTCACAATTTACAATTCACAGACAAAATATATTCGCTTTTTCAGAAAAGAGAAAAAAGAAAAATTTACAATTCACCGACCAAATATATTATTCGTTTTTCTAATTCACAAACAAAGATTCTTGAATTTCATTCCTGAAAGGCGTTCAATTTATTAACATATCTTCTTTAAAACACATTAATTTTTTACACTGACGTTATTTGACGTTATTATATTTATTAACATATCTTCTTTAAAACACATTAATTTTTTACACTGACGTTTTCTTTATTACTGAGCACTCTACTTACAGTTTTAAGTCTACTCTAAAATTCTCCATTTCCTCGGAAAATTTGGATGCTGCTTTCTTTCCTAATTTGGTAGGTGGGTGGCTGGTGTTGTTTTATTCCTTGTTTTGTCGTTCTCCGTTGATGCGCAGGTCCCGTTGTAATCTTTTCAGATTTGACTGGATCTTGATGATGCGCAGGTCCCGTTGTAATCTTTTCAGATTTGACTGGATTGGTTGTCGTTCGCACACGAGTTCGGACTTGCAAACCACGTAGGGCGCCAATTATTAAAAATCACTTTTATTTATTCTATACTTTACTGCTGCGAGCTGTTTGCTGCACCTTTCTTTATTGAGTTTCTGATTAAAACTAATACAACGCTCAACGCTAAGTCTTAGCCTAAGCCGATTGCCGCCGTCGCCGTCGTCGCTGTTTGTTGACGTCGCAGTCTGTTGACCTCGCTGCCGGTCCGCTGCCTGCTGCGCGTGCAGTGTCTTGTTGCATCGACCGCTACCCAACTTCACGTGTGTCAGCAATATTGTCTTGCTATTTAGGCAATATCGCTGACGGAGTTCGTTGCCCGTTGTTATGGGCTAACTCCGCTTTGTGATTGCATCGACCGCTACCCAACCTCATGTGTGTCAGCAATATTGTCTTGTTATTTAGACAATATCGCTGACGGAGTTCGTTGCCCGTTGTCATGGGTTAACTTGTAGTAGGTAGTAAAAAGAATGCGTATTAATGCGGTGGTATCTAAAGTTGCGGTACTCATTGCTAATCTCTGGTTTAGATCATAGAAGGGCACGCTGCTACTCGCGAGTAGCAGCGACGCTTACTCGCGTATACGAATACAAAGCAGCGAAGTTCCGAGCGCAGCTTCAGTGTCGTGTCAGACTTCATGCAAGCAACTTCACGCTCGTTTGCGGCTCGCATACTGCGAATATTTACGTTTTTGTGTACACTGAGTATTCATGTAAATCAGAAAATGTTTAAGGTTGAATGGGAAATACAAATTTTTTTCTTTTCCTTTTTGTTAGTTCCTGTTATACCTGTCCGTTATTTGTCCGTCCGGCTTTTATATTTTTACGCTAGCAATATTTTTTAAGTTAAAATATTAGAGCTAAAAAAATTTACGCCTTAATTTTGTGCAGTGTTTTTCACGCAAACATTGCCAAAATGCGTGGTTGTTTTAGTGCCCATACCTGGTTTAGATACATGAAGTACCATAAATGGTACATGCGAAAAAAACAAAAAAAAAGTATATCAAATGATCGTATTTCATACCATAGATTTTATTTGGCTAAAATAAACACAAATGTACTTACTTGTAACATTTATTAGAAAAACAATACCATAATTTATATTTTATTCACGAATAAAATTCACACTTGAACTTTTTCGCAAAATTTACGACCGGCGACTTCGGTAACCAACAGTGAACTGAATATAAATTTCAGCAAGCTGTTGCGACATTTAACCCGGCGTTGGCTTGGTGGAAAAAAATTACGTTATTGGTTTGGTGGGGTATGACATACCCCAAGACTTGATATAGCAGCAACCTAACGAAACAACACAAATATAAAAGATAGCAATTATATATTATTCTTCATTTACTTTTACGCAAGAAAATACAAATGCACTTCATGTGCAAGCAATTTGTAAAAGAAAATATCAAATATAACAAAAATAAACGAAAAATACCGATATTTATATGTTGACTTCATATAATGGGGTTTAAAAAAATTGCTGTATATAATTTTCCAAAAAACATAGTCTGTTTTAAAAATGAAATACATACAGTTATGTGACATTAAATTTTTGGTAGCTACCCTAAAAGAGGAGCGAATTACAGGGTCTCAAAATTAGCGCATTTTTCGCAAGTCGTATAAGGTTTTTGCTCTCGGACATACCGAACATCGAGTGCTGTACTCACGACGTTTTGGTACAGCTTCGCCTTATTTCAAGGATTTACAGAATCATGATATTTTTGTATATTAATGATATTTTTTGGAACATATGATACGATGAAAACGATTGTCGTATGTGCTAGTAAATTAAATGGAACATACGACATTCGTTTTCTACGGCGACGAAATGCGAATACTGAACTGGGAGCTTTTCCTGCACGTAGCAGTTGGGCAGTTGGTATTTGCCTCTTATTTTTCCGTACGGTGAATTTTTTAATAAATCGATGACTACTAGACCATCGAAAATAACAATTTGAATTCAAAATCATTTACACAAAAAGTTACGTTATTGGTGTGGTGGGGTATGTCATACCCCAATGAACTTTAGCGGGATGTGACTCAAATCTGGTCACACTTAAGTTGTTTTTGAATAGCAAATGTGTATGGTTGGTCTGTTATAAACAGCTACTAGAAGCAATAGTGCCCACATAAAACTGATATCCGAATTATTGACAAAAATACAACCTCTGGGGTATGGTATACCCCACCACACCAATGCCGGGTTAAATAAACGGCAATTATTTTCGAATCAATCTAGAGCTAGCACAAACGTGATTTAAATTGATTTAATAGAATTACGAAGGATTTAGGAATTGTACCATATATGGTACGCCATGCATTTAAGGGTTAAACCAAGTTCAAGGAAACTACGTTTGAACTGCGTTTAAACCCGCACTGAAAAATTGGCCCTAAATAATTAATTAAATAATTGTTTCCCCCTTAAAATTGTTTATTTTTTTTTAAATACATAATAAAATTTTTTTCATATTGCTCAAGCATAATAATATGGTAACAAAATTATTACACCTTAATAATGAATTTTTTCGAAAAAAAATCCGTTTTTGAAAAATTTGTAAAAAAAAATTGTTCTTTCGCTTAAAACTTTTTATTAGTACATTTTACGTATCTAATGTTGCAGAAGAAAGGTATGAAAAAGTCCTTTCGTTTGATACCCATATCGTGTAAATCAGTTAGAGATTAATTGAGTTTTTTTGATAAAAACTTTGAACTTTGACCCCGAGCCACACCTTTTGTGGGCGTTTCCCAGGCAAAATTTTCAGTTTGTTAGATTAACAAAAATAAGTTCTATATGATCCAATTTTCGGTTTTTTTTTCATGAGGGTTCGCTATACTGCATTTGTTCCTCTTATTGCAAGCAAAAATGCTGTAGAAAAAAATTGACTAAGCAATGAAGATGCCGAATGATGGCGAGTTGCCGACAAAAAATGCCGAACGCTCACTCGCTTTGCTAGAAAACAAAATACATATATTGAATATAACCACAGAACAAACAATATACAGAATGCGCATCTGGTGTAAAGAAAATTTTCTTTGCGGGTTCCAGCGGTAGGACCCGTTTGTGGATGCGGGGGAAGCAGTAAAGGGGACGAGAACGCACAGAGCGCGAGAGCGTAAAATGAGAAGCTGTGAGAGCGAAAAATCAAATGTTCGGAGAGCAAACAGATAAAACTATTGATCGCATGCCGGTGTACAAAACAGTAACGCACCATATATGTGGTTGTTGTTGTTGGCCAACAAAGCGATGTGCCGCATGCATGGTGATGGAGGAAACGCGTACAGGGGAAAGGCGACAGCCGGTGGTTGTTGTTGTTGCTGGCTAGCAACTGAAGTTAGAATAAATGTTTGCTTTGGCTGATTTCTGTAAGGAGCTCAGCGACTCACAGTACTACGATAAAAAAAACCGCCAATTGTGGGAATAAGTCAGGGAATAAGTTTGGTCAAAATAACCAGAGTTTATTACGATTTTAGGATTTTAAGTTTTCGGGGTTTAGTTAGATTTTTCTTTTCTGAGGCCCATGAACAATGCTTCCTGAGAAGAACTAAAATCATAAAATCCAAAATTGTGTTTTTATGATCAGTACATGTGGAAAACCATTGGGGTGTAGCATTTTGACATTTAACTTTTATTAAAGTTTTAATGCCTACAATTTGTGGCTGTTTTTCAAAAATGCTGCGGAAAATTGAAATATGTACTTTGCTTATCTCCAATAGAATAGGAACTGTTAGTACCTCATCTTCTTTTCTCAATTCACCTGCACATGTTTCACAGTTTATTTTGGGAAGTATTTTGTAAACAACATAACCCAAAAAATATCTTAAAGACGCTAAATCAATGGTAAATTCAGAACAGTTCTGAAAATTATCATTTAATATGAAATCGGCAAGGATGGCTGTATTATTATCCACTTCGAAATCATCGGTTTGACTAGTTTCTTCGTTGTGTTCAGGAGCTGAGTCGAGATTTAATACGATATTAGAAAGCGTTTCAATCGTAGTATCATTTAATTCTTCACAATTGCTGTGGGAACTCAATTGCTATATTAATATATTATTAATATCAGCCACTGATGGATTTATATTATTACCACCTTTTTGTCGTAGTATAGAAAACATATTTTCAAGTTTGTCTTGGTTTAAAGTCCTTGTCATCAAAAAAACAAAATCGAATTTTTTCTCAAAAAGCTCGTCTACTAATAGCAAAACAGCTTTTAGAGTAAGTTTCATCCCATCTAGAAAAAATACGTTTTTCTTTTTGTCAACAAATGAGATTTCATCCAGGTATTTAGAAAGAATTTTATGTACTCATGTGATAAACTGTTGAGTTGAATCGCAGATCTGTAAAAATTTTTGGAATATAACGATCCACTGTTTAGGCAATAAAATATTTTGTCAATATTTTCTATAAAGCTGGCCGTAGATAAAGCCAATTCTTTACAGCAACTTTTGAAACCTATAGTTTCAGCAGTTGTCCTAATAGCAACTTGAACAGTCCTGCTGAAAATTTGGGTTGCCAGTTTTACTTTCATTTTCTCGAAAGAATTTGGAAAAATGTGTTGGCTGGTTAGTTTAGGACACATTTTTGTTGTTGATTTAAGTTCCATTTCAAATAGTTCCTGAACTACCCTAAAACTTGCAATTCCATTTGGTGTAGCTAAGTCGCATTTCAGCCAGCTATTTCTCAATGATTTAACAAGCTATTAACTTAATTTAACTATTAAGAATTTTTAAATTTTCCAGAATTATATTTTTTAACATATTTGCAGAAAGTCCGTTTTTGGAAACAACGTAATTTAGTACCAATGACCAGTTAGAAAACATTGATTTGACCATAAAAACACATAATTGTTTTCTTATTTGGCTTGTCCTTTCAACCCCATTTTCTTCATACCCATCAACCAAATCTAATTTAGGTTTATATCGTAATTCCTTTCTAATTGCAATTTCATCCATTAATAGAATCATGTTGTTTTTTTCGCTCTGGGTCAAATCCAAGCACCGTTTTTTTATAACCTCAAAAGTAGAGTTCTTAAAACCTGGCTGCAGGAACTGAACATGGGCCCATCGATTAACAGTCGAGATATGTGACCAATTTAGATTTAGTTTATTTCTTCAAAATTGATATGTCGGCTGCGAGACATAATAAATATTTTGAGCCAAATCTTTTACCGTATATTCTTTAGGACGGGAACTAAGAAGAAGCTTACAAAATACCTTTGATTCTTTGCTCACGTTATTATAAGAGTCGATACATTGGAGCACATTTGACTTTTTTGATAATTTCTTCTGGTTTTTAATGTTTCTGTATTTTGCCAAAATGTTGTAATACTTCTTCCTGTAAAAATTTACGGATTTAGCATATGATTCGCAATTATTGCAATACCCATCTACGGATTCACTTTTTCGTCTCTTTTTAGTTGAACGATCGGGCTCTGAAAACTCATAAGTTTCTTCAACATTTTCCGAATTAAATACAGGAACTGCTCCAGATTTTAAATATTTTTCCCAATGTCAGAACTTGAGAAGTGATTAACGCATATAAATAATGGTTTGGTGTATTCTTTAGTTTTAATGCTACATTTTTCTCGCCAAATTTGGCCCATAGCTGAGTCATAGGGCGGAAATTTAAACATTTTAAGTTTTTCATCATCCCGTTTAGATTTTCGGCAACATGTTATGCAGCATTGAAGCCCTGACTTTATTAAATTTTTACCCATAAATTTTTACTCAGAGCCGGATCCATTTTTCTTATACTAGTAAAGTCAATGAATATGCCAAATCAAAGGTAATATAATGACCAGAAAGGATCAACTACGTCAAAATATCTGTAAAAAATTTGAATTTGGATCAACCACGTCAAAAAATAGCAAAAAATTCAATCAAGATTGGATGGATTTCAAGCAATCCCCCTAAAATGAAGTCCATTTCCCCCTAAAAACTAAAATTTCCCCCTAAATTTATAATGCACACATAAAATTAATATTTCAAGAAAATTGCATATTTTATTTGGTACATGAAATTAAAAAAATCCCCACTAGCCATATCTGAACAAGGTGTTGATGTAACAAAAATTCAACTTGGTTGGCCACAGATAGTTTAAAAAGTGTAAATTAAAAATGTCTGTAAAGGGTCAAAATTTCTCAAGTGGGCCACTTTAAAATCGATGGTCTCAGTTTTCGTTGATCAATACGGTTTTCGATCGGTTTGGAGGTAAAAACGACACCCCCAAAAATAATTTTGAAATAAATTTTTTTTTCATTAGTTATTTACAGTTAAAGTTTTTGATCATGTTTTTTTCAAAAATTCATAACTCACGAACGGTTTATCGAAACTCAACGTTTTCTACATCAAAATTTTTGTCAATTAATATACTTTGCCATGAAAAAATCTTTCTTCACAACAAATTATTATTTAGCTGAAAAATCCTATTTGTTGTAAATAATTGAAAATTAATGAAACTTCTCCGCCAGCGAGAAAATTTTGACACATTTCATTCAATTCTACAATCCCTTACAAAAATTTTGGTGAAAAAAAAGTCATTATTTTGCATTAGGTCAAAAGTTATACATGTTTTTGTGACCGCGCTCCTACCTCTAGCGCTGGACGAGCACGTATTGACGCGCGCGCGCTTAGTCAGCGTCAAAATTTCGGTCACACGATTTACAACAAATAGGATTTTTCAGCTAAATAATAATTTTTTGTGAAGAAAGATTTTTTCATAGAAAAACGTTGAGTTTCGATAAACCGTTCGTGAGTTATGAATTTTTGAAAAAAACATGATCAAAAACTTTAACTGTAAATAACTAATGAAAAAAAAAATTTATTTCAAAATTATTTTTGGGGGTGTCGTTTTTACCTCCAAACCGATCGAAAACCGTATTGATCAACGAAAACTGAGACCATCGATTTTAAAGTGGCCCACTTGAGAAATTTTGACCCTAAAGTATTTCCCCCCTAAATTTTCCCCCTAAAATATTTATCATAAAATTTCCCCCCAATCCAAACAAATAAGTCCCAAATCTAGGGGGGAAAACCCCTAATCTGGCAACACTGAATGACAATAAACCAATTCGCCGGCACGTGCTCGCTCTGCGCTTGCTTTTTTACAAACAAGAACAAGAAGCGGACAGGCAAAATTTGCATAGGAAAAAGTGACTGGCGATCGCTTTGCCAAAACATCCACCATTTCAAAGTGCCCGAGTAAAGCCAAGCTGGCTTGCTGCGGAAAACAACAACATTGCGTGTCGGAATGAGAATAAACCAATCCATCGAATGAATGCGAGAATGCAAGAGAGTATCGCAAAGCAGCTCTCCGCTCGCTTGCGCTTACTCTCTCGGTTCCATATACATTTTCCTCATCTTTGCTACTCCCGCCTGCGTCTGAAATGAAATCGCAAAATTATTTCAGATGCGCCTTCTGTATACTGTTTATTCTGTGATATAGGGTGTTTTTTTTAGAGGTATAGAACTTCGAATTGAAATAAAACACAAGAAAATCGTTTTAATGTCCATCAATTTGGCTTTATTGGAAGGATAATTTTATGCCATTAATGTTTAAATATGATTTCGGGCATGTGGCCGCCGCGGCTGGCTCGAATAAAGCCAATTCTACAGGTCCAATTTTCAACCACTTTTTCGAGCATTTGGGGCCGTATGTCGGCAATAACGCCACGAATGTTGGCTTCCAAGTCCCCTAACGTTTCTGGTTTGTTGGCGTAGACGAGCGACTTCACATATCCCCAAAGAAAATAATCCAATGGTGTCAAATCACACGATCTTGGTGGCCAATTGACAGGTTCATTCCGCGAAATTATGCGCTCATCGAATGTTTCCTTCAATAAATCGATTGTGACGTGCGCTGTGTGGCATGTAGCGCCATCTTGTTGGAACCACAACTCATCCACATTCATGCCATCCAATTCGGGAACAAAATAGTCGGTTATCATGGCTCTATACCGGTCTCCATTAACGGTAACTGACTCTCCAGCATTATTTCGGAAGAAGTATGGCCCAATGACTCCACCAGCCCATAGAGCACACCAAACAGTCAGTTTTTGTGGATGTAATGGCGTCTCAAGGGTCTCATGTGGATTCTCTTCACTCCAAATGCGGCAATTTTGCTTGTTGACGTAGCCATTCAACCAAAAATGAGCCTCATCACTGAACAAAATTTTGCGATGAAAATCAGCATCGAGATCAATCTCATTTTCGGCCCATACACCAAAATCACGACGCATTGCATGGTCTCGCGGCTTTAATTCTTGCACAAGCTGGATCTTGTAAGGTCGCAAGCCAAGATCTTTGCGCAAAATCTTCCATAAAGTTGATGGACAAAGCTCCAATTGCTGTGCACGGTGGCGAATCGATTCATTCGGGTCCTCTTCAACATTTTGCTCTACAGCGGCAATTGTTTCTTCGGTGCGCACTGTTCGACGTCTCTGCGGATGCGTATTATCACATAGAGTAAACGTAGTGCGAAAACGACCCATGGTTAACCGAATTAATTGCTCTGATGGATGATTATGTCGACCATAAAATGGACGGAGCTTGCGGTAAACTTCGCGAACTGAACCATTATTTTCGAAATAAATTTGCACGATTTGAAAGCGTTGTTCTTTTGTCAACCTGTTCATGATGAAATGGCAAACCAAACTGAACATAAATGACATTAGAGTTGCCAGATTTGACCACAAAATGCCAGTTTTATCTCTATTCGAAAAACAAACCTCTAAAAAAAACACCCTATATAACAGAAACGAAAGCTGTCGAGTGCTGTTTGTAATGTTAATAGCAGAGGACGTAATGTTAAATTAACAGTGGTCGTAATATTACGACCCCTTAACAGTTTTGAATTTGTATGAGATGCGCGTTCTGTATTACCACAGAACAAACAATATACAGAATGCGCATCTGGTGTAAAGAAAATTTTCTTTGCGGGTTACAGCGGTAGGACCCGTTTGTGGATGCGGGGGGAAGCAGTAAAGGGGACGAGAACGCACAGAGCCCGAGAGTGTAAACTGAGAAGCTGTGAGAGCGGTGTATGAAACAGTGACGCACCACACACTGTGGTTGTTGTTGTTGGGCAACAAAGCGTTGTGCTGCTTGCATGTTGGTGGTGGCTCGTGCTTGCTCTCCGCTTGCTTTTTTACAAACAAGAACAAGAAGTGAACAGGTAAAGTTAGCATAGAAAAATTGATTGAGCGATCGCCAAGGCGCATAAATAAGGTGGTAGCACTACGGAAAAAATCAAAATTCAATGGGTTTTATTAGTTCTTTTGGTCTGCTTGTAAAATAGTAGTTGTAACAAGTAAAAATGGCTACAATGAAAATAAATATACACTAGTCAGAAAAAGTTTGCGTACAGGCAAGTCAAAATTATGTTATCATCAATTTTGACTTCAAAAATGGGTTCTCTGCTTACAAAAACTTATCCACATTATTCATATATGCCTTAACTCCACTTTTTGTTCTGTTTTAGATGCATTAAAATAATAATTTTCCATGTATTCGTATTTATTTACAATATACTCACAAAACGGTGCAGAATAAGTTTGCGTACATTGCGGAATTTCCGGTTATGCTCTTTACTTTTTTGGAAAATTTTTATTCCCATGAACAGACTTGTAAATTATTTTTAAACGTATATGTGCTTGAAATTTTATATAAATATAATCCAACAGAAAAAAATTAAAAATGGATAAAAGGATAATCTTACTAAAACTTTCCAAAATTTACAAAAAATTTCAAAATTATGGAAACTTTTGGGAGAGCACATTCGTCATTTCAAAAAACCATCTTAAATCTCGAAAAAAAAACCAGAAAATCTTGCTTCGTTACTACGATCTGGCCATTTTCTTAAGCTACCCGAGCAAGAGGATAAGATTATTTGCGATCAGTGCATCATAATCTAAGGCTAGTTGCATCCAATATCTTCAGAAATGTACAGAGATATTTTATAAAACCCAGTAGCAGTGACTCTATAAGAAAAGTCCTGAAAAAAACATATTTCCCCTACATAACCGCATGTAAGAAGCTCATATTTAGCTTACTTACAAGGAGCACAGAATTGCTTTCGTAAAAGAGTCCATCAAAGAGTCTAGAAAACCGGATTTCCGGGACGATGTGTTGTTATCTATAGAAAGTGGGACGATTCATTATTATCTGATAATGGTTGGCATATTTGGCATTAAAAGGCATCAACTAATTTGAAGAGGATCCTGTTAATAACAAAAATCTGAAATTAACAGTGAATCATAGCATATCTGCATGTCTTGAAAAGGAGTGAGCAGGCTGTTTTTTTTATTCAGAAATGCTTCCGAGGAGTTATTTACATATTCTAAAAGCTTATGCAAGCCAAGGTTGCAAAACTTAGGATAAGATTTCAACATTTCTTTGCAATGCATATGATGTGAAGCTATCTTTGCTATTAACTGGCTCAAAAAAGTTGAAAAAGTTCCTCCTTAGTCACCCTACGTGCATCTAATTGAATATACAAGGGGTTTACTTGAACCCTGAGCCCAACAACACTCCATCTTCAAAGATATAGTAAACAAATATAACAATTCAAGGATATAACAAAATAACCGCTGAAAAAACACCGAATTTAATAAAATTTATGCCGAAACTTCTCCACGGAGTTCAAGCGAGAAAAGCATATTCACAAAGTTATTAATTTTTGGACAAAACTTAGTTTCAATTAAATTTTAACTACATAACCTTATCTTGTACGCAAACTTTTTCTGAGGTGAATTCATAGCACATTTTGTTTTTGGCCCTTCTTTTACAATTTGGTCAAGTTTTTGATATTATTATCTTAATGGAATAAAATAACTAAGTTTATGGAAAAAATAGAAAATACAGTGTAATCTGGGTGGAGTGAACCCCCGATGCTACGAACACCCCGATAGAGTGAACATCAAAATTTTTACATTGAGTACTCTATAGAGTGAACAATTCTGAATCTCTTTAGAGTGAACACAATTTAAAATAAATTATTTCAGTAACTTCAAGTTACTGCCAACCAGAATTTCGGGCTGTTGAAGAGAAAAACTCTTAAAAAAGGCGAATATCCGCGTATGGAAAAGGCATTGTACAATTGGTTTGTGCGGCAGCGCCAGAAAAATTTTCCTGTCAGTGGAGATATGTTAAAAGAAAAAGCAAAGAAATTACATATGATATTAATGAAAAGGAAGGCGGTTTTAACGCCAGTTGTGGATGGCTAGCCGGATTTAAATCACGCTGTGGAATTCGTCTGTTAAAAGTGTGCGGCGAGAAATTGTCTTCAGATAGCCCGGCTGAACCGTTTAAACAAAAGCTCAATAGTACGATTTGTGAGGTACAAATTTATAAAAGCCAAATTTACAATGCGGACGAGAGTGGACTATTTTTGAAGATGCTACCCGAAAGAACTTGTAACCAGTAACCAGTGCAGAAAAACGGCTCCAGGCAGAAAATTAGAAAAAGCCAGTTACAATTCTTGCATGCGCAAACGCAACTGGACAAACCACGCTCTTTCAAATCTTTCAACATTCCGGTGGACTACCGAGATTTAAAAAATGCATGGATGACAGCAGAAATTTTTAAAGAATGGTTTCAAAAGTGTTTTGTTCCACAGGGGAATTTAAAAAAAGAAAGGCAAAATTTCAATTTTTAATAAATTTATTTATTATCCCCTTCAAAATACTCTCCTCCTGCGTCAATAAATGTATGCCAACGTTTGATCCAATTTTCCATACATTTTTTATAGGCCGCCAAAGGTATGGCATTCAGCTTACGCAGCGAAATCTCTTTTATCGCTTCTATGGTCTCAAAACGCGTTCCCCGCAATGGCAATTTGAGTTTAGGAAATAGAAAAAAGTCACACGGGGCCATATCTGGACTGTATGGTGCTTGGCTGATGACATTGGTCGAAATTCCGACATTGGCCAAAAATTCCGAAATAATCAAGGCTGTTTTTAAATGAAATTCAGCTTTTTTGGCACCAGCCGAGAAGCGACGCGTTTCATGCCCAAAATATCAGTTAAAATGTGTTCAGCTGATCCAAATGAGATGCTCAACAACACAGCAATCTCTCTAATCGATACACAACGATTTTCCAACACGGTTTGCTTCGACGATTCGATTTTTTCTTCGGTAACAGACGTTGATGGCCGTCCAGGGATGTCATCGTGCTCTAGGCTCTCTCGGCCCCCTTTGAACCTTTTATACCATTCGTATGCTCGTGTTTTCGACATACACGCTTCACCATACGCCTTTTGTTACATTTTAAACGAATCGGCACACGAAAGTTAATTTTTAACACAAAATTTTTGGCACGCGTGTTGTTCCAATTCTTCATCCATTATAAAAATCGCCACACATCAATTTTTCGACTTCTTCGTATAGACGCCAATCGAATACTAATCTTACAATATGCGTCAAAATTTGACAGAACACCAATAAAAGTATTCCCAACGTTGAGAAAATAAATTCCAAATTACCGTTCTTTTTTGATCATAAGGTATACTCGTACGTACGTAATGGTGAGCAGAAAAACTCAATCTGGATATAGTGAACAATCTGGATTCTATGAACTGGCCTTGCATTAATTAGTTCACTCCACCCAGATTACACTGTATTTTGTTTTTGAAAAATTACTTTAAGTGATTTACTTTTCATATGAAAAACTACGTACCCCTTGTACGCAAACTTATTCTGACTAGTGTATGTGCAAAAATATTGGAACAACCAATGCGCATTAAAAAAGTGATATCAAGCTATTGTTACAATGTTGTGCCAATAATCAAAGAATCAGTTCTGTTGCTGCAACTACCTATTGAATTTGCCTTGGCGGTCGGTTTGCCAAATCAACCACCATTTCAATGTGCACGAGTAAAGCCAAGCTGGCTTGCTGCGGAAAGCAACAACATTGCGTGTTGTTGTCGAAATGAGAATAAAGCACAAATCTATGCGCGCAGTTCCCTTTACATTTTTCTCACTTTTGTTACTTCCCGCCCGCGTCTGAAATTAAATCGCAAAATTATTTCAGATGTGCCTTCTGTATACTGTTTATTCTGTGGTATTACTGTTTATTCTGTGCTTCTACTCACATGTTACGCTGAAGTTACAGAGAATTCTACTGTTAGTAACAGAGGGTTCTGCTGTCAATAACAGAGGGTACTACCAGCAGTACCCGCCATAGAACACGTTTGCTTGTACACTATGATCCATAAGTACCGGGACTGTGTCAAAAAACAAAATTGTTTTATTCTTCTGGTAAATTTATTTTATCCCCTTCAAAATAAGCCCCATCTGAAGCAATACACATATGCCAACGCTTAATCCAATCGTCCATGCACTTCTGGTAAGCCGAAGCAGGTATGGCCTTCAGCTCTCGCGTCGCATCTTCTTTTATGACCTCTATGGACTCAAATCTCTTTCCACGAAGCGGTAACTTGAGTCGGGAGAACAGGAAAAAGTCACATGGTGCCATATTTGGAGAATAGGGAGCCTGATCGATGATATTCACACTGTGTTGGTTCAAATAATCGCGAATAATGTGTGCTTTGTGAGACGGCGCATTAACGTGGTGCAAGTCTTGAGGAACAAGCCGAGCGGCGACGCGTTTCATGCGCAAAATATCGACAGCAATGTGTTGTGCGCTTCCATAAGAGATGTTAAGATCGTTAGAAATCTCTCTGAGGCTCACATGACGATTTTCAAGCACGATTTTCTTTACAATTTCAACATTTTCGTCGGTATTCGATGTTGAAGGACGTCCAGAACGAGGAAAGTCTTCGACCACTTCACGACCACTTTTGAACATTTCACTCGAACGCTCTGGTTCTTGATAGAGCAGACTCCCCAAATGCTTTCTGCAACATTTTAAGCGCATTGGCACAAGAAATTTCGTTCTTAAGACAAAATTTCAAACAAATACGTTGATCAACAAAATTATCCATTGTAAAATGCGACGAACTACAAAAAGTTGACTGACGCTAACAGCTGCCAAACAAAAACTAATGATGCAATCCCGCTCAAAATTTGACACTGATGTCAGTTAAGGTCCTACCGACCTGCATCGGGCAACGGCGGAAAATTTAAAATACACAGTCCCCACAGTACTTATTGATCATAGTGTATGAGATACGCGTTCTATATTACTTCATGTTCGTTGGTGAAACCTACGCTTCGCTCTTCCCCCTCGCATCATAACAGCCGAAAACACTTTTGTGCCCAGATGCGCGTTCTTATTATACATATTCTTTGATGAAACCCACTCAGCTTTCCTTCCCAACAGTCTAGTAAGGTCTGCGTTTTCATATTTTTGAAAATTTATTTCATTTGTCAATGTTTATTTCATTGGTGCAAGTTGTCAGCTGATTGATATCAGAGCTGTCTGAATTTTTATGTCAAGAAGGTTCATGAGAAGTTCCACGTTTTTTGTTTGCTTTTTCAGCATTTGGTCTTTGCAAATGATGGAAGTATTAGCTTCGTTTATGTCGGTATACATCTATTTATGCGAAAAATACAAGTAGAAGTAATTTTCCTAGCAAAAATCCTGACATAGAGAACGCAAATTAATTCCTGTTATTTGTTTGTGTATGTATGACTCGTGCTGCAGCTGCGAGCAAGATGTCAAAATGTTTGCATTTGTGAATACGGCTCCCAATGTTACCATAACATTTTCTGTTCAGACTTCTGTAAACGGCAAAACGCACGAGTTAACGCACTTTGATACAAAAACAATTCCATGGAAACTAGAGCATTTAAATGCGATGTTAAATGCATTTAAGGCCCGGTCAACGTTTAAAAAATTATGCTTTGCTACATGAATGTGTTTATATACAAAATATGATAATGAGATATAGAAATGTTACAAATCGTCCTCTTATTACGTATATAATTTAATGTTTAATTGTTTTTCACTTTTCCTTACAGAAAATTGATAATGAGGTATAGAAATACTAAAAATCGTCTCGGTTATTTAAAAAAATTATACTCGAATATAGTTTTAAAAAATTATAAACCATCATATAAGATTCATTATTCAGCGTTAAATCCAAAACCAACGGCTTCGATGGCCTTTCGGTTTAATAATTATTTTGTATTTAATTTAACGCAGCCCCAGATCAAGCAAGAAGAAATATTACGGTCAAATAGTGCACGGTCAAATACTAGTGCACGAAATTTATTTCTGACTAGCTCTGGAACAAAGGATTTAAAAAAAAATTCCTTTAGCTCAAAGCACACTGCGGATTGCATAAACGACGATTTTCATCAGTTTGGAGCTACTAAGAATGCGCAAGTGTCTATTCCGTGCTCGCCAACTAATACAAATAATTCTCGTATATACTTCACACACCTAATGGAAACATCTATACCACCTGTTGGCAATATACTATGGAAGCCTGAAAATTCGAAAATTTGTAGAAATAAAAAACGTTGTAATACTAACCATCTTTCGTTTTCAAGCACACAACGTTCACATTACATATTTACCCTTAAAGATACAATTACATCTCAACATACTTCAATATCTAAGTCCTTGACAAATATACCTTCGTTTTGCACTGATATTGAAACTACAAAATTAATTTTTACTCAATCACCAACGCTTTTTACTTCAATCTATTCAGAAGAAACCGCTTTACCAAACAACTCATATTACCATTCTCACACAATTATATTAAAAAGATATGCAAACACGAATAAATCTCAGGAAGATTTTAACGAACCTGTAATAAAAAACGGTAATAAAATATCAACTAAAAAAAAAAGTAGACATGTAATAATTTCATTACAACACCTAAATACTTCAATTAATTATAAAAAGAACAATTTTAACTTATCGAGCTTGATTAAGAAACTTAACTATCCAGTCTCAAAAAGATTTAATTTAGTAATTTCTAAAAGACATAGAAATAATGTTTCTAAATTAATCAATACTACCCGCACTTATCATAATACGAATGAAATTGTTGTAAACAAAACTTCTCCTGCCACGAAAATTAGCAAAAAAACATATGCTTCAAAAAACCTGAACTTTGATATAAATTCTCTAAAAAAGCGAATATCGAAGACAAATAGAAATACCACAATAAAGCCCGCTTCAATAAAGATTAACTCTACTCAACGCATCATGGTAAATATTTCTGAAACATTTGATATTAAGAGAAAACATAAAATCTTGCCTCCGTTGGTTTCATCAGCTACATTTGTAAAAGGAAATGATCACCAGCTTAAGCAAAATAAAAAAAAAAACAATCTTAATAATCTAAGTACAAGTTTTTCGAAAAAGTCGCATCGCATAAAAGAAAAAGTTAATACTAGAAGTGTTAATCCTCCGAAAGATTATCAACATTTAGAGTCGCAATTCAAAGCTACATATTTCTCCAATACTCATGATCCTACACCAAGTAACGGTCAAGAAACAGCTATTATGAAAATATCCAGCTCCAATTTAAATAAACGCATTAGAGAGGAGCAGTGTGCATCACTGCCATTTAGTAAGCGGATTTTTAATTCTTTTGTTGTTCCAAAATTACCTATTGAATTATATTTTAAAAAAATTGTAAAATCCAAATTTACTTAGAAAAATATACAACCCCTTAGCAAATATATTTCTTCTTGTGGAAACAATAACCATATTTTTGTTTTATTACTGTTTCCGCCGAAGGTCGTGCGGGAAATAAGAAAAGAAAACCGACAGGTTTTTCAGCTCAGGAACGCTGAAAACGCAGAAAACTAACACGCTTGACTTGACTGTTGTGACTTGACTAATGCTCTGGTCGCCCAGACCCTTTATTTATGTATAATATTCCTGATTTCCTAGTATCTACTTGATAACAGTATTCTTATACTAAAGGCCCAACCAACTTTGGCATGCACATGGCAGCGCATGCAAAACATTGAATGCACGGCATCATATGGAGGCAACTAAGGAGCCCCAGCATGTGCCTACTTCCAAAGAAAATAAACATACAGAATGCGCATGTCATACAAGCAAAAATTTTGTATGGCGGGTTCTAACATTGCGCTCTGCTCTCATAGATCACGTACATATGTGGTGAGAGCGTTGCTTTGCAAGCGAGAGCGTAGTTCCATCCAAGGTTTATAGAATAGAAGGTTACGCATTCCGGTTGTCAAAAAATGGCAGCACCTCGCGTGACGTAGGCATAGCTTGGTTCTGATTGGCTGAAAATATTTTTGAGCAAAAAAATTGCAAACAGTGTAAACAAATCCGGAAAAAGAAGTTGCCAGATTTTATATTTATACCCCCTAACCCTCCATTACTATCGTCAGGGTGGAATCCACCCTGTGAGTTCAATTTCTTACTAAAATATAGATTTTTTAACCAAAACCAAAATAAAGTTATAATGTAATCCACATTTGCATATTTCTGAAGGTTTTAGAGTACATGCAGTTGCATAAATAAAGCTGATGCTTTTATACAATTGTTTTAAAGAGTAACTGGGTGTATTACACCCACGATAGTAGTGGCGTTATAAAATTGCTGGATGCTTAACACCCATTATTAGTAATGAAGTTTTATTTTTTATAAATTACATTTACATATTTGTATTCACTTTTTGGTGATAATTTTTTTTAATAACCTATAGACCATTTACTTAGTAGAAAATCCTTAAAAATTATGCTAAACAATTTTTATAACATTAAATTTGTTATATCTTAAACTGATAAAGTTAGAAGAACGAAATTCAAGGATGTAGTAGTGTACATATTAGTCCTTAAGATATCTTTTTTTTCAAATTTTTTTTCCAATAGTTTTTGGGAATTTCCAAGGATATTCAAGGATAAAGTGTCAAAAGGACATTTTTAATACCTATTTGTCCTTTTGCACCAAAACATTACATTTTCTAAGATTCTAAAGATTTTTCTGTTTCATTTGATACCCATATTGTTATTCTACAATGCGCTCAATTTTTAAAATAATTCCTTGAAATAAACATGTCCATGAAATTTAAAAGTCTTTAAAACAAAAATCCTGACGTCAGAGAGAAAAACGAAAAACGCAGTTTTACTACATTTGGCCCCTAGTTTCGGAAGTATATAGATTTTTTCGTGTGTTTGGAAATTTTTTTGATTTTTGTCGCACCTTGTAACCTTAAAAAGTAGCAGGTAAATTTTACCTCCGTCCGAAAAAAATTATTAAATAAATATTTATTACTTATTTTTGTAGCTTTCTAAATCACTAAGCCCAAGAAACATAACTTAAATATTGTGCAAGATGTGGCTATTTTCCCAATACAACTTTTTATTTCATCTTTTTTTCCTTGAAATGAGATGCACATAAACAAATGTTTATATTAAATAAAGGAATTAACAAAATTAAACAATTTATTTTTGTTTTTACATGTTATGATGTTCTGATTATGAAAAAATTTGGTTTTTGTTTATTTTACCTCCATGGATAAGTAAAACGGATAATAAAAAGTTGTGGGTGGATTACACCCACGATAGTAATGGCGTTAGTGAAATAGACGATAGTAATGGAGGGTTAAATAATAAATCCAAATACTTTTCTGGATTTGTGCTCCATCAAACTCTTCTTGAGATTTTTATGTAGCGAAGCTTACTTTAGTTACGAGATGGTACGGAACAGAAGACCACAGAAGACCACCCAAAAAAAGCAAAGCATGTTTTGTTTTTTAGGGATGTCAAATGTAAATTTGTGAATAAGTGGCACCTCGATTTTGGCCCCCGCCTACGTCATCAACATGGCGAACGTTGGGAATGCGCAACCTTTAGTCTATAAACCTTGGGGAATGATTGTGGGGTGAAACGAACGCTGTTGTTGTTGCACTGGCGAAAAGCTGAAATTGTAAAACGATTTCTAATTTCTGGCTGGCTTTTGATCTTCTTCTATAAGCCTGCACGGCATCGCATATTGGTCCTGAAGCTACTGCAGACTGTAGTTTGCGCAAAGTCATAGAAAAGAAAATAAAATATGGTTGGCATGACGACTCATATGGTCGCTACAAACAATGCAAAAACCAAACAATTAAAAAAATAAACAAAAACAACCGAAAACAGGATAAGGAAATGGAAAGAAAAATTGAATAAATGGGCCCCCATAAAGTTCCTAAAGAATTTATCAAAAAAGTAGACCTAATATTTGATTGAATGAATAGGGCAATCGGATAATTGCTTTAGATCGGCTTTACAATTAAATAATGAGTAAAAAATTTATAAAGACTTTTTTTAAAGTTTTTTTGTTAGTGCTAAAATCTGTTTTTTAATCACTGATTGTTAAGCAATAACCCACATAAATTTTTTATAACAAATACGTTTTTTAACCAAGATAAAATAGAACAAACTTTTGCAATTTTGGGACAAAATTCAAGTACTACTCGGTCAAGAGTAACAACTAATTGCGAAGATACACAGGATTCTATGAATCAAATCCTATTACATGCAGGGACAGACGAAACTGTCTTTTGTATTATTTTATTTCAGCAGTAATGATTACCCAAATTATTTTGTAGATGACAACTTCGGCAATCGAGTAGAAATTAACGTGGAGTTAGTTTCAATAATATCTGTGGCAATACAATAGAGTAGCTTATGTCGAAAAACAGCGAGCGGGGGAAAAAGCAATTGAAAAAATTAATTACCATATGTTTTCTATAGAATCTTCGAAACGTTTTCGCGTAGAAAAAGGTAATAATACTGAATATGGAAACAGGGAATAAACACATTGAAAGTACTTTTACGGCAGATTTATTTAATCTAAAATACGGTAAAACATCTTAAGTTGTCTTAAGCTACTCTGTTTTATTGCCACAGATATATTTTGTAGGATATGTTGCTTACAAAATTCTTCCAAAAATTAATTGTGGCATATGTTTCCAAAAATTAAGAAATGATGAACTGCGCTAAGTGAAACATTTTCCATAAAAATTATCAATTATCAAAATTACAGACTTTGGTAACCTATTTGCTCCTTCAGATTCCCTGATGAATGCTGTGACAGTAAATTAAAAAAAAGGAAGTTCCTAACGATGCAAAACATAAACAATCAAAAAAAACAGCAAAGAACTGTCCCAGCGGGAAAGTTGGGAATGCATGAGGTTTTTCATGCACGAATTCGTATATGAAAAACCCAAATAGAAAACATATATTACCACGTAAGCGAGGGTGTAATGCATAGCTTTCGTTTCTTCAAATTGTGCTTTGTTTTTTATACCAAAGAGATTGCACCTTCTGAAGAAATTCTGAGAGAGCGGTGCAATCTTTCTTAGAATAAAAAACTGTTTCTTTGAAAAAGTCGCTTCTATTGATTTTCGGTAAAATAACTTCAGTTGTGATAGAAAAATCGGTGAGATAGCAAGCGCGCGGATCGTTGCATCAAACGAGGTGAGTTTTAATAAAGTTTCATTTGCAAAGACAATTAATTTCATTAATCTTTTTTAATATATCTTTAGCAGCTCCCAGCGTTTTCATACATATATCACGAAGCCCCGTGGATTAACGGAAACAAGACATTTTTACAAAAATATTCAAAGCAACTTTGGTAAGTATGAATTTACAAAACAACTTCGTTTACTGGATTTTTTTAATATTGAGTTATTTTCCTTTTTCAGAATGCCTGTCCAAAGACGAACAAAGAAGTTCAATAACATCCCTTATGTTATTGAAGTGAGTGTATTTTAGTTTTTTCATTTTTACTTACCTAATGTATTTATATATATTTAATGTATGTGGTTATATGTAATCTATTGAACTTCAATTACTTTAAAATTAAAAACTAACATAAAGCAAAACAACAAACATTTTATTTTGGGTGTACAGGTTTTTGGTAGATCATTTTATGCATTACCGAGTAATGTACGATTTCCTACATGCTAGGCGATTTATGAAAACGTACATGTTTTTGGAATGCATGTCTTCATATACTCCCAGGTAATGCAAAAAAGGGAAGCATTAAATTTCGTAGGACATCGCCGTGAGAAAATTCATGCATGTTGTAATGCATAGCTTGCAAGCAAATATGCATTCCTATACATTCTTTTTCCCGCTGGGAAACAACCACCAACACCTCAAAGTACACAGGAGAAGCGGCGCTTTCACTTCATGTGTGTTTGTTGGTAGCGTGTGCTTCAGTTCGGATAGTCAATGAGCGCAAACTGAAACGCTTGCTCTCCTGCTGATACCGCTTTTTCCCTTTTGTAGCTTCCTCCCGCTCTATGAAGCTCGCAAACAAAAATGTGAATTTTTGAGCTCAGATGCGCCTTCTATACACTTCATATTTATTGCTACTTCCCATTCAGTTTCTCTCCGTTCGTTAACTTTGGCATGCATGAGAGAGGGCGATCCGAACCGTACTTTGCGCATTCCAATAGAGTTGCTTTGTTTTTTAATCAATGAAATTTATTGTAATGAATATTATGAAAAAATAAAGGAAATACATTTTAATTTATTGTGATTTGTTTCTGAATGTCTTTTAAAACTGTTTCTTATTGACGCTTATCAAATTATCTGAGGTTTTCAAATGAAAAATTTAATATTTTTAACGCATTACATTTTTATGTTTAAAAAATTTTCAACTCTAAAAAGTAAAATTGTCAAAAAAAGTATGGCAATGACAGCATAGCCTATGCACGAAAGTTTCTATCACGGGCGCCGAGGTGGTTTTTCCAACCAAGCAAGAACAATGTCAGAATCGGTCCATAAATGGATCTCCGATTTATCGAACCCGAGATGAGAGCGAAGGGATTTGATGAGCTGGGAGAGTAAAACTGCTCCGCAAAACTCTAAGCGAGGTAAGCTTATTGTTTGAAGAGGTGCAACACTTGTTTTTGCAACAAGGAGATGTGACGAGTCACCATTCGTGCTAGTACGTATGTACAGAGTTGCACAGTATGCCTTTTAAAAGGCATCGCAAAATCCATGAATCTGAACAGTTCGATTGGGGGCGTAATTAACCCACCGGGTGATTTCGATATGTTCTATGGCTGGCAAGTTCTCAATGAATTGCTGCCATTTGATAAATGATCCTGGCTTTGGCAACGGAGGAAAGAATTTGCCTTTTTGTGAATGAATTTCCAGGAGTAGTGGGAGAGATGGAGTATGAAAATGAGTCCGATAGGGCATTCCAACTAGGCTTGCCACCTTTTTAAATTGGCTGTGGAGGACACTAAAAAATACTATAAACTGTACTGGGCTGCATATAAAGACTCAGAGACATAAAACAGGGCCGCGTATTAACGCGACGCACTGCACTAATCACTAGCGCTAATCAAGCTTGACTTGTGCAGCAGTGAACAAGCGAGCGCTAGCTAGTGTTCGTACGCACACTCGGCAACCAACAAGGTTGTTGTTGTTGTTGTGCTGAGCCACCCACGCTAGCGAAGGTGAGCGCAGAACTTTCGCGCTGCACTTGCGCCTTCTCTTTCGCTGTACGTTCGTACTGCGCTAGCGCGGCGCTCTTAAATCGCATCTGCGTATCCAGCAGATAGTGGGGTGTGGCGGTGGTAGTGCACTTCGGCCGCGCTGCACTTTATGACCTTGCGCGAAGTGTTGGTAGGATGCATTTCGGCTGCTGGCACTTGCTATTCCAAGCATGGTGTTGTTGTGTCGTGCGGCTGGTGAAGTCTTTGCCGTTCTGGCTGCTGCATTCCACCAACCACGTAAAGGTCACCCCATGCACCAAATTTTGTCGCATTCCTGCAAAGAAGTGGGGTGATCTGCTGGAATTTGGAAGATCAGGCGATTATGCGCTGTTGCGGCAAAATTTGCCTTTATAAGCGGGCGCCGCAGTAAGGTCGAGAGAGTCGTTGGGAAGTCGTTAAGGAGGAGTCGTGGCAGATCATTAAGAGGAGTAGTTGCTGAGTGTTACGTCGGTGGTTAAGTGGCAGATCCGTGGTGGTCAACAAATTGGCCTGTGAAAGTTCGTGCGGCCCAATAGTGGCATAACTCGATTGTTCAGGAAAAAATGACAATGGTGAAGTGCGCGGACATAGTGGCCAAAACAATGGCATAGTTTAAAGACGAACCAATATTCAGTGCCGAGTGAACGAAATTTCATTTTTATTCAAAATTCTCGCGAGGCAAAACTTTCCAATGTGGCTAAAGTTAAAGTATACCACCAAAGAAATTCAAAACGCCAAAAACAGCCAAAAATTCCGACTATGCTACAGAAAAAATTGCCAATGCTAAACAAACTACCCAATTTGTACTAAAAACTAAATGATTCTGCTAAAACTTAACTTAAAACTCCGCCAAATATATATAAAACTTTTGATAAACTATGAGTATGCCACTGACACAAATTTAAGACTAATAGTGTTGCTGACCGGAAATACTGCCGAGAATGAGGGTTTCCAGTTACCGTTGGATTTCGAAAAGCTGCGCTAATCCTGCCAGGAGGTTCCCGAAGTGTTGCTGAATTATTTTGTTTATAATAAAAACTAATTAAAATGTTTAAACAAATATGTGCGTCATATTACGAATTTTTTTTGGGGAAAACATTTTTTTTGCCTAATTAAAATTTTCATACAAAAGGTATTAATTAATGAATTAATTACTTACAAAAAAAAAGGTAGAATGTAAATTGTTGCTAAAAGAGTATTTTTTTTTCTTATTTTATTAATACGATAATGTTTTCCAGTTAAAACTTAAAACTATAAAAAGTTGGCTAGGAAAAGGTAACTTGTCTAATGTGAAATTACGCTAGCTAAAAGTTTTTTAAAGAAAAAAAAAAAAAGGGAAAGAGATGATGATTTTAAAGACGAAATAAAAGAAAGAAAAAGGAAGTAAATAAATTTGGTTACCTCGAAAAGAAAAAAATATCAACGCACTTACACCCATAATCAATATTCTTCCCGTAAAACCTATATAGCACCAAATGTTCCTGCAAAACGCGCCTCATGTCGCTGGGCCCAACGCATCGATGGAGCGAGGGGAAAAACCGTGAGTGAACACTTAAAATTCTAATATATTTTGGGTTTTTGTGCGTTTTATTTGAGAAAAAAAAAAATTAATAATAGTAAAGTAAAGGGATAATTTTCAATTAAATTCAATTAAATTTGAAAAAAAAAGAAATAAAAAAAAGGGGGATAATTTTCAAGAAACTCGAATTTGGGAAAATTAATGAAAATTAATTAAATTTGGAAGGAAAAGTGAGACAGAAAATTGATTTTTTTTCTTATTTTTGAAGGTATGGTTTTGGGTTTTTTTTATTGATGAAATGTTGGTTAAATTTTTTTTATAAAATATTTGGCTAAGTCGAAGAAAAAGTTTTGTTGCTACTTTTTTTTTGAAATTTAATAAATAAAATTACAATTACAATTTCATTATAATTTGAACATGCCAAATAGTTTGGAAATTAGATTAAGAATTGACTTTGTTTAGGTTAAGATTATGGAATAAAAATTGTTATAATGATTGCTTAAGCTTAAATAATGTGTGGTCTGTCACTGAAGTGGGGTAAGGAGGGTTAGTTTTTCCATTGGGTTTCCAAATTCCATCATAGGAAACAAAGGTAGGGCGGGTTTAGAGCATCCCATTCAATGAGGCGATGCTGAGGAATCGGAACAACAGCAGCAATGGTACTTGCTACCATGTCCGTCCGTTATGTCGGGAGTTAAAGCGTGTGCATACAAATAATTGTATGTTAGTGTATGTGTGTATGTATCTTTTGTTATGATTTTCCGGTTGTAGGCTGCTAGGTCGTCGTTGCGGTGTTTGCTGATGAAGATCCAAATGGCTGTAGGTAAGGCGGTATGGCTACTGAGCGGATTTGGTTGGAGTGGAACCCACGCCAGCTGAAGCTACGGGATAACCAAAGCCAGATGCACGCGTCCAACAAAACCGCTGGCCCCGTAGCCATACTCGTGCTCACCGATCGAATGTAGAGTGCCGGCATACATGCAACAGGAGGACGACTAGCGGTGACCTGCCACAAGGACTGTGGAGGTGCAGCGGCAGCAGAAACAAAAGGTCGGAAACCAACACCTATGTACATAGGACCGAACTTAGTGCTCAACGTGAGGCCAGATGTACATACCGATCTGCAGATAACAGAAAGTGGCGCCGACGTGGGGTCGCTACGAACATGGGGCATGCCACATAGGATCGACACACGCATACACATAACAGAATTGGCGCCCAACGTGGGGCCGCTACGTAAGTGGGGCCGAATTTTACCATAGGGTAATTGTCCGTCGGTCCGTTTGGCTTTTTGAAGCATTGCGTTTGTTAGGCATGCTCGGATTTTTGAAGTTTTGGTTGAATACTATACCTTCTTACCACTGCCTGCGAACGTTGAATCGCTTCGAAAAGATTTTTTTGCAATCGGATGTTTTTCTTTATTAGCTTCATGCTTTGGATTCTTAGCACAGCTTCAACTAAATGTTGGTTGAGCTAACCGGCATGAATGCTGAAGGGAGAACCGATATGCTAGAGGTTATATATTTTTTTCATTTTTATTAAATATTTTTGAATTTTCGTTTTTGCGATAGCTTTGCAGTGCGGATTTTTTTTAAGCTCGTGGTAGTAGCTTATAACCTCATTGCAAATGCATTTGATCGTCTAAGCGAGCTGTTAGTTGTTTCATTTTCCTCCGGAAAATCTCCTTACACCCTTCATACAGACCAAACTAGAAAGTTATATCATTTGATTGATTTTTTGTTTGTGATTTTTTTTGCGATTGATGATTTTGTTTTGATGGTTTATCTTTACCTTTATCTTTATCTTGTTGGTACATTGTGAGAGTTTGTTGGTACAAAAATTATATCTTTATCTTTAATTCTTTTGCGGTTTGATTTTTTGGTTTGGTTTTGCGAATTTTTGGCTGGTGCTATAATTTTTTGGTTGATGAATTTTTGGATTTGCATTTTTTTTTATTTTTTTTGTTGGTACAACACATTTGTTTGAATAAAGATGTCGCTGAGACACAGTACTGACAATTTGACTATGCAATCGGTTTGCACATTATGCCGTGCGATTTTTATTGAAGGCAGTTAGTGTCCGACCGAATATTCGGTTTCGGTTTCGGCCCAAATAAGTGGTTTCGGTTTCGGTTTCAGTTTCGGCCAAAAAATGGCCGAATAGCCGAAACCGAAACTTTCTAGAATATTTTTTACATTTTATTGTGTACCAGATATATAGTGAAAGGAGGAATAATTTAGATGCCACCAATGTAAATAAACTTCTTTTTTTAGCATATAATATTAAATTATTTAATTTTGAATATTAGCGAGTAAGGTACGAAAGGGTGATTTTTTCATGTTAACGTTTTTAAAAAATGATTAAATTGTTTTTTTTTTAATAAGTATTTATTTATTTATGCTATGTTTGTTTGTTTGTTCTTTATTTACTTCATGTAAAACTCGTTTGTTGAAATAAGTGCTTGATATGGTGATTTTTATTTCAACTAGAAAGTTTCGGTTTCGGTTTCGGCCGAATATTAAAAAAAAACCGAATATTCGGTTTCGGTTTCGGTTTCGGCCCAAAAAAGTGGTTTCGGTCGGACACTAAAGGCAGTGATGTATTACGGACGGCGTGTAGCCATACTTTTCACAGATCGTGTCTCTTAAATTACCTGAAGCGTAATTCGTCGTGTCCACAATGTCGAGCTGCGTGTAGCAGTCGAGAATTTGTGAAAGCTTCAGCCAAGTCTACTGGTATGCAAACGCGATCACAAGCAAATCCGTCAGAGGAAGCGGAAGACCCCCGTCCATCCACATCGCAAGCAGCAGCAGCGCAGATGTCTGGCACGCCAACCCGATCCAGTAATGCGGTTGCCGATGCAGCGGCCAGTGTGGCAAGTGACGTTTTAGACGAAAGCCGAATCAGAACCGTGGTTGGAGCGATTGTCTCAGCAAGGCAAGCAACAATTCTGGATGGTTTGGAATCACGAGTGACACAGCTGATTGAGGGAAAGCTAGAGGCTAGCTTGAGTAATGTTTTGAGCAGGTTAACTTTGCAAGGTGCACAACGTGAGCACAACCAATTTTCAGCTCACAATTCAACACCGACGTTTCCGCAAGAGTTGCCTTATGCACACAACAACAACAACAACAACCGTGATGGTCAGGTTCCGGTTCCGTTTCGCGTCAGTGACGGATCGACCGTCACTAATTCAGGCAAAATTGCGCACCTTATCTCGAGTTGGGACATCAAGTTTGATGGTGGTCCTAAACTGTCAGTAGAAAATTTTATCTTTAGGATTGAATTGCAGGTTATAGATACCCTAGGTGGGAATTTTAGTTTATTGTGCGAGCACGTACAAAGTTTGTTTGTTAACGAGGCCAAGGATTGGTATTGGAGATACCGGCGTTCAGTAGACAGGATCGAATGGTCGTCGTTATGTCAAGCTCTGCGTACTCATTTTGGTGAGCACAAGACAGATACAGATATCAAAGAGGCCATGCGCAGCCGACGGCAAGGCGCCGCTGAATCATTCGATGATTACCGAAACGCAGTTTTGCGAATATCCGAAAATCTTAATTCACCGATATCTGAATCTGAGCTTGTGGAAATTTTACAAAGAGGCTTACGACCGCGTATTCGACAGCAGTTGCTGTACGTCAACATTAACTCAATAGCTGAGTTGCGCCGACTTTGTTTAAAAGGCGAAAGTCTGCAAAACGAAATTGCAAAGTCGAGCGTTGCACACTCCTTACCGAATCCACGAGGTAATTTTCCGCGTCGCCAAGTAAATGAAGTTGATATTGATAATGAGTTAGATATAGCAGATTTAAATGAGAATGAAGTCAAAATGGAAATAGAAGAAGTAACTAGACGTAGTAATGTAAAACTAGTTTGCTGGAATTGCCGCAAAGACGGTCACAGATATTTTGATTGTTTCGAAGCTCGTTCGATATTTTGTTACGGATGTGGTGCGGTAGGCGAATACAAACCAAATTGTAAGAAATGCAATCCGGGAAACGCGAAAGCGAGCGGGGATCGGTATGCGAGTCCTCGCTACGACGTAAATCAGCGGAAATAAATGTATCGCATATGCCACCTGCTCACGAAGATCCAATAGAAACTAAGCTAGATGAATGTAAGCGTAATGAAATTATTCCTTATGAAGATAGGTTAGGAAAATATGAAGCAATACGAAATCGAATTTTTAACAGTGAATCAGTAGTAGAGACAGCAATCCCGCGAAGAACATCAACGCGTATGCGTAATTTTTGGCAGAAGGTGAAGCAACAACGAAGGCATGTTGCCAATATTTGTGCGATTGAGCATAAGCCATTCGATTCGCGTCCATATGTCAAAATCAAGCTTTTTGACAAAGCCTATCTTGGTTTACTTGACAGTGGCGCGCAAGTTTCATGCATTGGTGGTCCGCTAGCAAAAGAATTTTGCGAAAGAAAAGAATTCAGGCAGCACAAAACAACAGTAAAAACTGCTGATGGCAGAAAACAAGTAGTTTTTGGAATTTTCCCAATTGAAATCCAATTTAAGGCGCAGAAAGCACTTATTAATTTTTATGTAGTACCAAAGTTATCTCAAGAACTTATCTTAGGCGTAGATTTTTGGAGAACGTTTCAGATTGCGCCAGATGTCATAGCTCAAATTGATATCTGCGCAAACGAGAAGAAGGCAGATGAGAATTTGATTGTTTTGACAGATCAGCAGAAGAGAAGTTTGGAGACAGTAAAGAAGTCATTTCCATCATGTGAAGTTGAGGGGTTAGGAAAAACAACACTCATGGAACACATAATCGATGTTGAGCCGAATGTCCGTCCGATTAAGCAAAGATATTTTCCGATTTCTCCGGCAATTGAGAAGTTAGTGCACAAGGAGATCGACGAAATGTTGAGCCTTGGTGTAATAGAAGAGTCCCCTAATAGTCCGTGGTCCAGTCCTGTAGTGTTAGTCCGCAAGGGAGAAAAAGTCCGTCTGTGTCTAGATTCGCGAAAAGTCAATGCAGTCACAATCAAGGACGCATACCCGCTACCGCACATTGAAGGTATTTTGAGCAGATTGCCAAAAGCCAAATTCATATCTTCGCTCGACCTTCGTCGTGCATTTTGGCAAATTCCTTTAGCTGAATCGTCCCGCGATTACACTTGTTTTACGGTGCCTAATCGTCCTTTATATCGCTATTGCGTTATGCCTTTTGGCTTGTGCAATGCGCCACAAGCACTGTGTCGTTTGATGGATCGAGTAATCCCTCCTCAACTGAAAGACCAAGTTTTCGTGTATTTAGATGATCTCCTAATTGTGTCTGAAACTTTTGCTGATCATCTGTCTGTTCTCGCTGATGTAGCGCATCACTTAAGAAAAGCCGGCTTGACGATTAATGTTGACAAAAGCAAGTTCTGCATAAAGGAAGTGAAATATCTGGGCTACATTGTAGGTGATGGTACACTTCGTACTGACCCGGAGAAAGTGTCAGCCATACACGATTATCCGCCACCCACTACAGTGAAAAGCTTGCGCCGATTTTTAGGTATGACTGGCTGGTATCGTCGTTTCATCGACAATTACGCAGCCATAACAACTCCGCTTACCAATCTTTTAAAGAAAGGTAAAGGTTTCGGTTGGTCAGCAGAAGCTCAAACCGTGTTTGATGTGTTAAAAGAAAAACTAACATCCGCGCCAGTTTTAGCCAATCCGGACTACACCAAGCCATTCATAATACAATGCGACGGTGGTACGCTAGGGTTAGGAGCAGTTTTAGCTCAGAAAAATGCTGAAGGAGTCGAAGTACCGATTGCGTATTTCTCGCGCAAACTAAACAAAGCGCAGAGTAACTATAGCGTTACAGAGCTAGAATGTCTTGCTGCACTGTTGAGTTTAAAGAAATTCCGAGCGTATGTAGAAGGCCAGGAATTCACTATTGTGACGGACCATGCAAGTTTGCAGTGGCTCATGCGACAGCCGGATTTGTCTGGTCTTTGAAGCTTCAGGGTTTTAAATTTAAAATTGAGCACCGACGTGGCTCCCAAAATGTTGTGCCTGATTGCTTGTCGCGCCAAGAATTTGACAATCAAATATGCGAAATCGACGCTCTACCAATTGTTGACTTGGAATCTCCAGCGTTTGAGTCCGCTGATTACTTTGATTTAAAGAAGCGAATTACTGAAAACGAAGCACGATTGCCGGATTTGCGTATTGTTGGCAAACACGTTTACAAACGCAACGAATTCGCAGATGGTAACCCTGAACGGGAAATGACAAATTGGAAGCTGTGGCTACCAAAAGAATTAACTGCAGAAGCAATTAGTAGTGCTCATTGCCCTCCAAATAAATGTCACGGAGGTATAGGCAAAACGCTAGAGCACTTGCGGAAAAATTTGTTTTGGCCAAATATGTCAGCAACCATATTTGGCCAAAACAAATTTTTGTCAAGGACTTTATTGGCAAATGTACAGTTTTTGGGCAGAGCAAAGCTCCAAACCGAATTCTACGTCCTCCAATGTCTGGTCAATACAGTACGCAACGTCCTTTTCAGAAACTATATATTGATTTGTTAGGTCCATATCCGCGTTCGAAACAAGGCAATGTGGCTATACTAATTGTCCTCGATCATTTGACAAAATTTCCGCTGTTGAAAGCCATTAGGAAAGCCAACTCCAATGTCATTTGCGATTTTCTGCGTGAAAATGTTTTCAGTGTATTCGGGACGCCCGAAATAATTTTAACCGACAATGGGAAACAATTCAAGTCTACACATTTCAACGAGTTCTTAAAAGAGCGAGGCATACGACACATGTACACTGCGCTGTATAGTCCACAAGCGAACGCAAGCGAGTGTGTTAATAGATCCATTCTGGTAGGCATCCGGTCATATATTGGCAAAGATCAAACGACTTGGGACCGCAATTTGGCTAACATAGCAGAAGCATTGCGCAGCGCTTATCATCAAACTATCGGCTGCTCACCATATTTTGCGTTGACGGGCCAACAAATGTTGTCGCACGGACGCGACTATGAGTTGTTGCGAAAACTGCAATCATTTGATGATACGGTGATAGAAAGGCAGGACAAAATCAAGCTAATACGCGAAGCTTTAAGCGCAAATATAGCTAAAGCTTACGAGAGTTCTGCAAATCGTTACAATTTGCGTAGTTCGACAAAACAGTTCGAGATAGGCGACACAGTATTTAGGCGCAATTTTGTTCTTAGCGATGCAAGCAAACGATTTTGTGCTAAGTTTGCACCCAAATTCCTAAAGGCGAAAATTATAGGCAAGAAAGGTAACAACATGTACGAGTTGGAAGATGAAGAAACAGGGAAGCGAGAGATTTACCATAGGAAAGACATACAGGAAAGGAACGTTTAATTCGCATCCCTTTTCCAAAACTTGCAGCTGTGCCGCAATTTTTGTGTTGTACTGGGCTGCATATAAAGACTCAGAGACATAAAACAGGGCCGCGTATTAACGCGACGCACTGCACTAATCACTAGCGCTAATCAGCCCAGCGCTAATCAAGCTTGACTTGTGCAGCAGTGAACAAGCGAGCGCTAGCTAGTGTTCGTACGCACACTCGGCAACCAACAAGGTTGTTGTTGTTGTTGTGCTGAGCCACCCACGCTAGCGAAGGTGAGCGCAGAACTTTCGCGCTGCACTTGCGCCTTCTCTTTCGCTGTACGTTCGTACTGCGATAGCGCGGCGCTCTTAAATCGCATCTGCGTATCCAGCAGATAGTGGGATGTGGCGGTGGTATTGCACTTCGGCCGCGCTGCACTTTATGACCTTGCGCGAAGTGTTGGTAGGATGCATTTCGGCTGCTGGCACTTGCTATTCCAAGCATGGTGTTGTTGTGTCGTGCGGCTGGTGAAGTCTTTGCCGTTCTGGCTGCTGCATTCCACCAACCACGTAAAGGTCACCCCATGCACCAAATTTTGTCGCATTCCTGCAAGGAAGTGGGGTGATCTGCTTGAATTTGGAAGATCAGGCGATTATGCGCTGTTGCGGCAAAATTTGCCTTTATAAGCGGGCGCCGCAGTAAGGTCGAGAGAGTCGTTGGGAAGTCGTTAAGGAGGAGTCGTGGCAGATCATTAAGAGGAGTAGTTGCTGAGTGTTACGTCGGTGGTTAAGTGGCAGATCCGTGGTGGTCAACAAATTGGCCTGTGAAAGTTCGTGCGGCCCAATAGTGGCATAACTCGATTGTTCAGGAAAAAATGACAATGGTGAAGTGCGCGGACATAGTGGCCAAAACAATGGCATAGTTTAAAGACGAACCAATATTCAGTGCCGAGTGAACGAAATTTCATTTTTATTCAAAATTCTCGCGAGGCAAAACTTTCCAATGTGGCTAAAGTTAAAGTATACCACCAAAGAAATTCAAAACGCCAAAAACAGCCAAAAATTCTGACTATGCTACAGAAAAAATTGCCAATGCTAAACAAACTACCCAATTTGTACTAAAAACTAAATGATTCTGCTAAAACTTAACTTAAAACTCCGCCAAATATATATAAAACTTTTGATAAACTATGAGTATGCCACTGACACAAATTTAAGACTAATAGTGTTGCTGACCGGAAATACTGCCGAGAATGCCGAGAATGAGGGTTTCCAGTCACCGTTGGATTTCGAAAAGCTGCGCTAATCCTGCCAGGAGGTTCCCGAAGTGTTGCTGAATTATTTTGTTTATAATAAAAACTAATTAAAATGTTTAAACAAATATGTGCGTCATATTACGAATTTTTTTTTGGGGAAAACATTTTTTTTGCCTAATTAACATTTTCATACAAAAGATATTAATTAATGAATTAATTACTTACAAAAAAAAAGGTAAAATGTAAATTGTTGCTAAAAGAGTATTTTTTTTCTTATTTTATTAATACGATAATGTTTTCCAGTTAAAACTTAAAACTATAAAAAGTTGGCTAGGAAAAGGTAACTTGTCTAATGTGAAATTACGCTAGCTAAAAGTTTTTTAAAGAAAAAACAAAAAGGGAAAGAGATGATGATTTTAAAGACGAAATAAAAGAAAGAAAAAGGAAGTAAATAAATTTGGTTACCTCGAAAAGAAAAAAATATCAACGCACTTACACCCATAATCAATATTCTTCCCGTAAAACCTATATAGCACCAAATGTTCCTGCAAAACGCGCCTCATGTCGCTGGGCCCAACGCATCGATGGAGCGAGAGGAAAAACCGTGAGTGAACACTTAAAATTCTAATATATTTTGGGTTTTTGTGCGTTTTATTTGAGAAAAAAAATAATAATAATAGTAAAGTAAAGGGATAATTTTCAATTAAATTCAATTAAATTTGAAAAAAAAAGAAATAAAAAAAGGGGGATAATTTTCAAGAAACTCGAATTTGGGAAAATTAATGAAAATTAATTAAATTTGGAAGGAAAAGTGAGACAGAAAATTGATTTTTTTTCCTTATTTTTGAAGGTATGGTTTTGGGTTTTTTTTATTGATGAAATGTTGGTTAAATTTTTTTTATAAAATATTTGGCTAAGTCGAAGAAAAAGTTTTGTTGCTACTTTTTTTTTGAAATTTAATAAATAAAATTACAATTACAATTTCATTATAATTTGAACATGCCAAATAGTTTGGAAATTAGATTAAGAATTGACTTTGTTTAGGTTAAGATTATGGAATAAAAATTGTTATAATGATTGCTTAAGCTTAAATAATGTGTGGTCTGTCACTGAAGTGGGGTAAGGAGGGTTAGTTTTTCCATTGGGTTTCCAAATTCCATCATAGGAAACAAAGGTAGGGCGGGTTTAGAGCATCCCATTCAATGAGGCGATGCTGAGGAATCGGAACAACAGCAGCAATGGTACTTGCTACCATGTCCGTCCGTTATGTCAGGAGTTAAAGCGTGTGCATACAAATAATTGTATGTTAGTGTATGTGTGTATGTATCTTTTGTTATGATTTTCCGGTTGTAGGCTGCTAGGTCGTCGTTGCGGTGTTTGCTGATGAAGATCCAAATGGCTGTAGGTAAGGCGGTATGGCTACTGAGCGGATTTGGTTGGAGTGGAACCCACGCCAGCTGAAGCTACGGGATAACCAAAGCCAGATGCACGCGTCCAAGAAAACCGCTGGCCCCGTAGCCATACTCGTGCTCACCGATCGAATGTAGAGTGCCGGCATACATGCAACAGGAGGACGACTAGCGGTGACCTGCCACAAGGACTGTGGAGGTGCAGCGGCAGCAGAAACAAAAGGTCGGAAACCAACACCTATGTACATAGGACCGAACTTAGTGCTCAACGTGAGGCCAGATGTACATACCGATCTGCAGATAACAGAAAGTGGCGCCGACGTGGGGTCGCTACGAACATGGGGCATGCCACATAGGATCGACACACGCATACACATAACAGAATTGGCGCCCAACGTGGGGCCGCTACGTAAGTGGGGCCGAATTTTACCATAGGGTAATTGTCCGTCGGTCCGTTTGGCTTTTTGAAGCATTGCGTTTGTTAGGCATGCTCGGATTTTTGAAGTTTTGGTTGAATACTATACCTTCTTACCACTGCCTGCGAACGTTGAATCGCTTCGAAAAGATTTTTTTGCAATCGGATGTTTTTCTTTATTAGCTTCATGCTTTGGATTCTTAGCACAGCTTCAACTAAATGTTGGTTGAGCTAACCGGCATGAATGCTGAAGGGAGAACCGATATGCTAGAGGTTATATATTTTTTTCATTTTTATTAAATATTTTTGAATTTTCGTTTTTGCGATAGCTTTGCAGTGCGGATTTTTTTTAAGCTCGTGGTAGTAGCTTATAACCTCATTGCAAATGCATTTGATCGTCTAAGCGAGCTGTTAGTTGTTTCATTTTCCTCCGGAAAATCTCCTTACACCCTTCATACAGACCAAACTAGAAAGTTATATCATTTGATTGATTTTTTGTTTGTGATTTTTTTTGCGATTGATGATTTTGTTTTGATGGTTTATCTTTACCTTTATCTTTATCTTTATCTTGTTGGTACATTGTGAGAGTTTGTTGGTACAAAAATTATATCTTTATCTTTAATTCTTTTGCGGTTTGATTTTTTGGTTTGGTTTTGCGAATTTTTGGCTGGTGCTATAATTTTTTGGTTGATGAATTTTTGGATTTGCATTTTTTTTTATTTTTTTTGTTGGTACAACACATTTGTTTGAATAAAGATGTCGCTGAGACACAGTACTGACAATTTGACTATGCAATCGGTTTGCACATTATGCCGTGCGATTTTTATTGAAGGCAGTTAGTGTCCGACCGAATATTCGGTTTCGGTTTCGGCCCAAATAAGTGGTTTCGGTTTCGGTTTCAGTTTCGGCCAAAAAATGGCCGAATAGCCGAAACCGAAACTTTCTAGAATATTTTTTACATTTTATTGTGTACCAGATATATAGTGAAAGGAGGAATAATTTAGATGCCACCAATGTAAATAAACTTCTTTTTTTAGCATATAATATTAAATTATTTAATTTTGAATATTAGCGAGTAAGGTACGAAAGGGTGATTTTTTCATGTTAACGTTTTTTAAAAAATGATTAAATTGTTTTTTTTTTAATAAGTATTTATTTATTTATGCTATGTTTGTTTGTTTGTTCTTTATTTACTTCATGTAAAACTCGTTTGTTGAAAAAAGTGCTTGATATGGTGATTTTTATTTCAACTAGAAAGTTTCGGTTTCGGCCGAATATTAAAAAAAAACCGAATATTCGGTTTCGGTTTCGGTTTCGGCCCAAAAAAGTGGTTTCGGTCGGACACTAAAGGCAGTGATGTATTACGGACGGCGTGTAGCCATACTTTTCACAGATCGTGTCTCTTAAATTACCTGAAGCGTAATTCGTCGTGTCCACAATGTCGAGCTGCGTGTAGCAGTCGAGAATTTGTGAAAGCTTCAGCCAAGTCTACTGGTATGCAAACGCGATCACAAGCAAATCCGTCAGAGGAAGCGGAAGACCCCCGTCCATCCACATCGCAAGCAGCAGCAGCGCAGATGTCTGGCACGCCAACCCGATCCAGTAATGCGGTTGCCGATGCAGCGGCCAGTGTGGCAAGTGACGTTTTAGACGAAAGCCGAATCAGAACCGTGGTTGGAGCGATTGTCTCAGCAAGGCAAGCAACAATTCTGGATGGTTTGGAATCACGAGTGACACAGCTGATTGAGGGAAAGCTAGAGGCTAGCTTGAGTAATGTTTTGAGCAGGTTAACTTTGCAAGGTGCACAACGTGAGCACAACCAATTTTCAGCTCACAATTCAACACCGACGTTTCCGCAAGAGTTGCCTTATGCACACAACAACAACAACAACAACCGTGATGGTCAGGTTCCGGTTCCGTTTCGCGTCAGTGACGGATCGACCGTCACTAATTCAGGCAAAATTGCGCACCTTATCTCGAGTTGGGACATCAAGTTTGATGGTGGTCCTAAACTGTCAGTAGAAAATTTTATCTTTAGGATTGAATTGCAGGTTATAGATACCCTAGGTGGGAATTTTAGTTTATTGTGCGAGCACGTACAAAGTTTGTTTGTTAACGAGGCCAAGGATTGGTATTGGAGATACCGGCGTTCAGTAGACAGGATCGAATGGTCGTCGTTATGTCAAGCTCTGCGTACTCATTTTGGTGAGCACAAGACAGATACAGATATCAAAGAGGCCATGCGCAGCCGACGGCAAGGCGCCGCTGAATCATTCGATGATTACCGAAACGCAGTTTTGCGAATATCCGAAAATCTTAATTCACCGATATCTGAATCTGAGCTTGTGGAAATTTTACAAAGAGGCTTACGACCGCGTATTCGACAGCAGTTGCTGTACGTCAACATTAACTCAATAGCTGAGTTGCGCCGACTTTGTTTAAAAGGCGAAAGTCTGCAAAACGAAATTGCAAAGTCGAGCGTTGCACACTCCTTACCGAATCCACGAGGTAATTTTCCGCGTCGCCAAGTAAATGAAGTTGATATTGATAATGAGTTAGATATAGCAGATTTAAATGAGAATGAAGTCAAAATGGAAATAGAAGAAGTAACTAGACGTAGTAATGTAAAACTAGTTTGCTGGAATTGCCGCAAAGAGGTCACAGATATTTTGATTGTTTCGAAGCTCGTTCGATATTTTGTTACGGATGTGGTGCGGTAGGCGAATACAAACCAAATTGTAAGAAATGCAATCCGGGAAACGCGAAAGCGAGCGGGGATCGGTATGCGAGTCCTCGCTACGACGTAAATCAGCGGAAATAAATGTATCGCATATGCCACCTGCTCACGAAGATCCAATAGAAACTAAGCTAGATGAATGTAAGCGTAATGAAATTATTCCTTATGAAGATAGGTTAGGAAAATATGAAGCAATACGAAATCGAATTTTTAACAGTGAATCAGTAGTAGAGACAGCAATCCCGCGAAGAACATCAACGCGTATGCGTAATTTTTGGCAGAAGGTGAAGCAACAACGAAGGCATGTTGCCAATATTTGTGCGATTGAGCATAAGCCATTCGATTCGCGTCCATATGTCAAAATCAAGCTTTTTGACAAAGCCTATCTTGGTTTACTTGACAGTGGCGCGCAAGTTTCATGCATTGGTGGTCCGCTAGCAAAAGAATTTTGCGAAAGAAAAGAATTCAGGCAGCACAAAACAACAGTAAAAACTGCTGATGGCAGAAAACAAGTAGTTTTTGGAATTTTCCCAATTGAAATCCAATTTAAGGCGCAGAAAGCACTTATTAATTTTTATGTAGTACCAAAGTTATCTCAAGAACTTATCTTAGGCGTAGATTTTTGGAGAACGTTTCAGATTGCGCCAGATGTCATAGCTCAAATTGATATCTGCGCAAACGAGAAGAAGGCAGATGAGAATTTGATTGTTTTGACAGATCAGCAGAAGAGAAGTTTGGAGACAGTAAAGAAGTAATTTCCATCATGTGAAGTTGAGGGGTTAGGAAAAACAACACTCATGGAACACATAATCGATGTTGAGCCGAATGTCCGTCCGATTAAGCAAAGATATTTTCCGATTTCTCCGGCAATTGAGAAGTTAGTGCACAAGGAGATCGACGAAATGTTGAGCCTTGGTGTAATAGAAGAGTCCCCTAATAGTCCGTGGTCCAGTCCTGTAGTGTTAGTCCGCAAGGGAGAAAAAGTCCGTCTGTGTCTAGATTCGCGAAAAGTCAATGCAGTCACAATCAAGGACGCATACCCGCTACCGCACATTGAAGGTATTTTGAGCAGATTGCCAAAAGCCAAATTCATATCTTCGCTCGACCTTCGTCGTGCATTTTGGCAAATTCCTTTAGCTGAATCGTCCCGCGATTACACTTGTTTTACGGTGCCTAATCGACCTTTATATCGCTATTGCGTTATGCCTTTTGGCTTGTGCAATGCGCCACAAGCACTGTGTCGTTTGATGGATCGAGTAATCCCTCCTCAACTGAAAGACCAAGTTTTCGTGTATTTAGATGATCTCCTAATTGTGTCTGAAACTTTTGCTGATCATCTGTCTGTTCTCGCTGATGTAGCGCATCACTTAAGAAAAGCCGGCTTGACGATTAATGTTGACAAAAGCAAGTTCTGCATAAAGGAAGTGAAATATCTGGGCTACATTGTAGGTGATGGTACACTTCGTACTGACCCGGAGAAAGTGTCAGCCATACACGATTATCCGCCACCCACTACAGTGAAAAGCTTGCGCCGATTTTTAGGTATGACTGGCTGGTATCGTCGTTTCATCGACAATTACGCAGCCATAACAACTCCGCTTACCAATCTTTTAAAGAAAGGTAAAGGTTTCGGTTGGTCAGCAGAAGCTCAAACCGCGTTTGATGTGTTAAAAGAAAAACTAACATCCGCGCCAGTTTTAGCCAATCCGGACTACACCAAGCCATTCATAATACAATGCGACGGTGGTACGCTAGGGTTAGGAGCAGTTTTAGCTCAGAAAAATGCTGAAGGAGTCGAAGTACCGATTGCGTATTTCTCGCGCAAACTAAACAAAGCGCAGAGTAACTATAGCGTTACAGAGCTAGAATGTCTTGCTGCACTGTTGAGTTTAAAGAAATTCCGAGCGTATGTAGAAGGCCAGGAATTCACTATTGTGACGGACCATGCAAGTTTGCAGTGGCTCATGCGACAGCCGGATTTGTCTGGTCTTTGAAGCTTCAGGGTTTTAAATTTAAAATTGAGCACCGACGTGGCTCCCAAAATGTTGTGCCTGATTGCTTGTCGCGCCAAGAATTTGACAATCAAATATGCGAAATCGACGCTCTACCAATTGTTGACTTGGAATCTCCAGCGTTTGAGTCCGCTGATTACTTTGATTTAAAGAAGCGAATTACTGAAAACGAAGCACGATTGCCGGATTTGCGTATTGTTGGCAAACACGTTTACAAACGCAACGAATTCGCAGATGGTAACCCTGAACGGGAAATGACAAATTGGAAGCTGTGGCTACCAAAAGAATTAACTGCAGAAGCAATTAGTAGTGCTCATTGCCCTCCAAATAAATGTCACGGAGGTATAGGCAAAACGCTAGAGCACTTGCGGAAAAATTTGTTTTGGCCAAATATGTCAGCAACCATATTTGGCCAAAACAAATTTTTGTCAAGGACTTTATTGGCAAATGTACAGTTTGTGGGCAGAGCAAAGCTCCAAACCGAATTCTACGTCCTCCAATGTCTGGTCAATACAGTACGCAACGTCCTTTTCAGAAACTATATATTGATTTGTTAGGTCCTTATCCGCGTTCGAAACAAGGCAATGTGGCTATACTAATTGTCCTCGATCATTTGACAAAATTTCCGCTGTTGAAAGCCATTAGGAAAGCCAACTCCAATGTCATTTGCGATTTTCTGCGTGAAAATGTTTTCAGTGTATTCGGGACGCCCGAAATAATTTTAACCGACAATGGGAAACAATTCAAGTCTACACATTTCAACGAGTTCTTAAAAGAGCGAGGCATACGACACATGTACACTGCGCTGTATAGTCCACAAGCGAACGCAAGCGAGTGTGTTAATAGATCCATTCTGGTAGGCATCCGGTCATATATTGGCAAAGATCAAACGACTTGGGACCGCAATTTGGCTAACATAGCAGAAGCATTGCGCAGCGCTTATCATCAAACTATCGGCTGCTCACCATATTTTGCGTTGACGGGCCAACAAATGTTGTCGCACGGACGCGACTATGAGTTGTTGCGAAAACTGCAATCATTTGATGATACGGTGATAGAAAGGCAGGACAAAATCAAGCTAATACGCGAAGCTTTAAGCGCAAATATAGCTAAAGCTTACGAGAGTTCTACAAATCGTTACAATTTGCGTAGTTCGACAAAACAGTTCGAGATAGGCGACACAGTATTTAGGCGCAATTTTGTTCTTAGCGATGCAAGCAAACGATTTTGTGCTAAGTTTGCACCCAAATTCCTAAAGGTGAAAGTTATAGGCAAGAAAGGTAACAACATGTACGAGTTGGAAGATGAAGAAACAGGGAAGCGAGAGATTTACCATAGGAAAGACATACAGGAAAGGAACGTTTAATTCGCATCCCTTTTCCAAAACTTGCAGCTGTGCCGCAATTTTTGTGTTGTACTGGGCTGCATATAAAGACTCAGAGACATAAAACAGGGCCGCGTATTAACGCGACGCACTGCACTAATCACTAGCGCTAATCAGCCCAGCGCTAATCAAGCTTGACTTGTGCAGCAGTGAACAAGCGAGCGCTAGCTAGTGTTCGTACGCACACTCGGCAACCAACAAGGTTGTTGTTGTTGTTGTGCTGAGCCACCCACGCTAGCGAAGGTGAGCGCAGAACTTTCGCGCTGCACTTGCGCCTTCTCTTTCGCTGTACGTTCGTACTGCGCTAGCGCGGCGCTCTTAAATCGCATCTGCGTATCCAGCAGATAGTGGGGTGTGGCGGTGGTAGTGCACTTCGGCCGCGCTGCACTTTATGACCTTGCGCGAAGTGTTGGTAGGATGCATTTCGGCTGCTGGCACTTGCTATTCCAAGCATGGTGTTGTTGTGTCGTGCGGCTGGTGAAGTCTTTGCCGTTCTGGCTGCTGCATTCCACCAACCACGTAAAGGTCACCCCATGCACCAAATTTTGTCGCATTCCTGCAAAGAAGTGGGGTGATCTGCTGGAATTTGGAAGATCAGGCGATTATGCGCTGTTGCGGCAAAATTTGCCTTTATAAGCGGGCGCCGCAGTAAGGTCGAGAGAGTCGTTGGGAAGTCGTTAAGGAGGAGTCGTGGCAGATCATTAAGAGGAGTAGTTGCTGAGTGTTACGTCGGTGGTTAAGTGGCAGATCCGTGGTGGTCAACAAATTGGCCTGTGAAAGTTCGTGCGGCCCAATAGTGGCATAACTCGATTGTTCAGGAAAAAATGACAATGGTGAAGTGCGCGGACATAGTGGCCAAAACAATGGCATAGTTTAAAGACGAACCAATATTCAGTGCCGAGTGAACGAAATTTCATTTTTATTCAAAATTCTCGCGAGGCAAAACTTTCCAATGTGGCTAAAGTTAAAGTATACCACCAAAGAAATTCAAAACGCCAAAAACAGCCAAAAATTCCGACTATGCTACAGAAAAAATTGCCAATGCTAAACAAACTACCCAATTTGTACTAAAAACTAAATGATTCTGCTAAAACTTAACTTAAAACTCCGCCAAATATATATAAAACTTTTGATAAACTATGAGTATGCCACTGACACAAATTTAAGACTAATAGTGTTGCTGACCGGAAATACTGCCGAGAATGCCGAGAATGAGGGTTTCCAGTCACCGTTGGATTTCGAAAAGCTGCGCTAATCCTGCCAGGAGGTTCCCGAAGTGTTGCTGAATTATTTTGTTTATAATAAAAACTAATTAAAATGTTTAAACAAATATGTGCGTCATATTACGAATTTTTTTTTGGGGAAAACATTTTTTTTGCCTAATTAACATTTTCATACAAAAGATATTAATTAATGAATTAATTACTTACAAAAAAAAAGGTAAAATGTAAATTGTTGCTAAAAGAGTATTTTTTTTCTTATTTTATTAATACGATAATGTTTTCCAGTTAAAACTTAAAACTATAAAAAGTTGGCTAGGAAAAGGTAACTTGTCTAATGTGAAATTACGCTAGCTAAAAGTTTTTTAAAGAAAAAAAAAAAGGGAAAGAGATTATGATTTTAAAGACGAAATAAAAGAAAGAAAAAGGAAGTAAATAAATTTGGTTACCTCGAAAAGAAAAAAATATCAACGCACTTACACCCATAATCAATATTCTTCCCGTAAAACCTATATAGCACCAAATGTTCCTGCAAAACGCGCCTCATGTCGCTGGGCCCAACGCATCGATGGAGCGAGAGGAAAAACCGTGAGTGAACACTTAAAATTCTAATATATTTTGGGTTTTTGTGCGTTTTATTTGAGAAAAAAAAAAATAATAATAGTAAAGTAAAGGGATAATTTTCAATTAAATTCAATTAAATTTGAAAAAAAAAGAAATAAAAAAAAGGGGGATAATTTTCAAGAAACTCGAATTTGGGAAAATTAATGAAAATTAATTAAATTTGGAAGGAAAAGTGAGACAGAAAATTGATTTTTTTTCCTTATTTTTGAAGGTATGGTTTTGGGTTTTTTTTATTGATGAAATGTTGGTTAAATTTTTTTTATAAAATATTTGGCTAAGTCGAAGAAAAAGTTTTGTTGCTACTTTTTTTTTGAAATTTAATAAATAAAATTACAATTACAATTTCATTATAATTTGAACATGCCAAATAGTTTGGAAATTAGATTAAGAATTGACTTTGTTTAGGTTAAGATTATGGAATAAAAATTGTTATAATGATTGCTTAAGCTTAAATAATGTGTGGTCTGTCACTGAAGTGGGGTAAGGAGGGTTAGTTTTTCCATTGGGTTTCCAAATTCCATCATAGGAAACAAAGGTAGGGCGGGTTTAGAGCATCCCATTCAATGAGGCGATGCTGAGGAATCGGAACAACAGCAGCAATGGTACTTGCTACCATGTCCGTCCGTTATGTCAGGAGTTAAAGCGTGTGCATACAAATAATTGTATGTTAGTGTATGTGTGTATGTATCTTTTGTTATGATTTTCCGGTTGTAGGCTGCTAGGTCGTCGTTGCGGTGTTTGCTGATGAAGATCCAAATGGCTGTAGGTAAGGCGGTATGGCTACTGAGCGGATTTGGTTGGAGTGGAACCCACGCCAGCTGAAGCTACGGGATAACCAAAGCCAGATGCACGCGTCCAACAAAACCGCTGGCCCCGTAGCCATACTCGTGCTCACCGATCGAATGTAGAGTGCCGGCATACATGCAACAGGAGGACGACTAGCGGTGACCTGCCACAAGGACTGTGGAGGTGCAGCGGCAGCAGAAACAAAAGGTCGGAAACCAACACCTATGTACATAGGACCGAACTTAGTGCTCAACGTGAGGCCAGATGTACATACCGATCTGCAGATAACAGAAAGTGGCGCCGACGTGGGGTCGCTACGAACATGGGGCATGCCACATAGGATCGACACACGCATACACATAACAGAATTGGCACCCAACGTGGGGCCGCTACGTAAGTGGGGCCGAATTTTACCATAGGGTAATTGTCCGTCGGTCCGTTTGGCTTTTTGAAGCATTGAGTTTGTTAGGCATGCTCGGATTTTTGAAGTTTTGGTTGAATACTATACCTTCTTACCACTGCCTGCGAACGTTGAATCGCTTCGAAAAGATTTTTTTGCAATCGGATGTTTTTTTTTATTAGCTTCATGCTTTGGATTCTTAGCACAGCTTCAACTAAATGTTGGTTGAGCTAACCGGCATGAATGCTGAAGGGAGAACCGATATGCTAGAGGTTATATATTTTTTTCATTTATATTAAATATTTTTGAATTTTCGTTTTTGCGATAGCTTTGCAGTGCGGATTTTTTTTAAGCTCGTGGTAGTAGCTTATAACCTCATTGCAAATGCATTTGATCGTCTAAGCGAGCTGTTAGTTGTTTCATTTTCCTCCGGAAAATCTCCTTACACCCTTCATACAGACCAAACTAGAAAGTTATATCATTTGATTGATTTTTTGTTTGTGATTTTTTTTGCGATTTTTTATCTTTATCTTTATCTTGTTGGTACATTGTGAGAGTTTGTTGGTACAAAAATTATATCTTTATCTTTAATTCTTTTGCGGTTTGATTTTTTGGTTTGGTTTTGCGAATTTTTGGCTGGTGCTATAATTTTTTGGTTGATGAATTTTTGGATTTGCATTTTTTTTTATTTTTTTTGTTGGTACAACACATTTGTTTGAATAAAGATGTCGCTGAGACACAGTACTGACAATTTGACTATGCAATCGGTTTGCACATTATGCCGTGCGATTTTTATTGAAGGCAGTTAGTGTCCGACCGAATATTCGGTTTCGGTTTCGGCCCAAATAAGTGGTTTCGGTTTCGGTTTCAGTTTCGGCCAAAAAATGGCCGAATAGCCGAAACCGAAACTTTCTAGAATATTTTTTACATTTTATTGTGTACCAGATATATAGTGAAAGGAGGAATAATTTAGATGCCACCAATGTAAATAAACTTCTTTTTTTAGCATATAATATTAAATTATTTAATTTTGAATATTAGCGAGTAAGGTACGAAAGGGTGATTTTTTCATGTTAACGTTTTTAAAAAATGATTAAATTGTTTTTTTTTTAATAAGTATTTATTTATTTATGCTATGTTTGTTTGTTTGTTCTTTATTTACTTCATGTAAAACTCGTTTGTTGAAAAAAGTGCTTGATATGGTGATTTTTATTTCAACTAGAAAGTTTCGGTTTCGGTTTCGGCCGAATATTAAAAAAAAACCGAATATTCGGTTTCGGTTTCGGTTTCGGCCCAAAAAAGTGGTTTCGGTCGGACACTAAAGGCAGTGATGTATTACGGACGGCGTGTAGCCATACTTTTCACAGATCGTGTCTCTTAAATTACCTGAAGCGTAATTCGTCGTGTCCACAATGTCGAGCTGCGTGTAGCAGTCGAGAATTTGTGAAAGCTTCAGCCAAGTCTACTGGTATGCAAACGCGATCACAAGCAAATCCGTCAGAGGAAGCGGAAGACCCCCGTCCATCCACATCGCAAGCAGCAGCAGCGCAGATGTCTGGCACGCCAACCCGATCCAGTAATGCGGTTGCCGATGCAGCGGCCAGTGTGGCAAGTGACGTTTTAGACGAAAGCCGAATCAGAACCGTGGTTGGAGCGATTGTCTCAGCAAGGCAAGCAACAATTCTGGATGGTTTGGAATCACGAGTGACACAGCTGATTGAGGGAAAGCTAGAGGCTAGCTTGAGTAATGTTTTGAGCAGGTTAACTTTGCAAGGTGCACAACGTGAGCACAACCAATTTTCAGCTCACAATTCAACACCGACGTTTCCGCAAGAGTTGCCTTATGCACACAACAACAACAACAACAACCGTGATGGTCAGGTTCCGGTTCCGTTTCGCGTCAGTGACGGATCGACCGTCACTAATTCAGGCAAAATTGCGCACCTTATCTCGAGTTGGGACATCAAGTTTGATGGTGGTCCTAAACTGTCAGTAGAAAATTTTATCTTTAGGATTGAATTGCAGGTTATAGATACCCTAGGTGGGAATTTTAGTTTATTGTGCGAGCACGTACAAAGTTTGTTTGTTAACGAGGCCAAGGATTGGTATTGGAGATACCGGCGTTCAGTAGACAGGATCGAATGGTCGTCGTTATGTCAAGCTCTGCGTACTCATTTTGGTGAGCACAAGACAGATACAGATATCAAAGAGGCCATGCGCAGCCGACGGCAAGGCGCCGCTGAATCATTCGATGATTACCGAAACGCAGTTTTGCGAATATCCGAAAATCTTAATTCACCGATATCTGAATCTGAGCTTGTGGAAATTTTACAAAGAGGCTTACGACCGCGTATTCGACAGCAGTTGCTGTACGTCAACATTAACTCAATAGCTGAGTTGCGCCGACTTTGTTTAAAAGGCGAAAGTCTGCAAAACGAAATTGCAAAGTCGAGCGTTGCACACTCCTTACCGAATCCACGAGGTAATTTTCCGCGTCGCCAAGTAAATGAAGTTGATATTGATAATGAGTTAGATATAGCAGATTTAAATGAGAATGAAGTCAAAATGGAAATAGAAGAAGTAACTAGACGTAGTAATGTAAAACTAGTTTGCTGGAATTGCCGCAAAGACGGTCACAGATATTTTGATTGTTTCGAAGCTCGTTCGATATTTTGTTACGGATGTGGTGCGGTAGGCGAATACAAACCAAATTGTAAGAAATGCAATCCGGGAAACGCGAAAGCGAGCGGGGATCGGTATGCGAGTCCTCGCTACGACGTAAATCAGCGGAAATAAATGTATCGCATATGCCACCTGCTCACGAAGATCCAATAGAAACTAAGCTAGATGAATGTAAGCGTAATGAAATTATTCCTTATGAAGATAGGTTAGGAAAATATGAAGCAATACGAAATCGAATTTTTAACAGTGAATCAGTAGTAGAGACAGCAATCCCGCGAAGAACATCAACGCGTATGCGTAATTTTTGGCAGAAGGTGAAGCAACAACGAAGGCATGTTGCCAATATTTGTGCGATTGAGCATAAGCCATTCGATTCGCGTCCATATGTCAAAATCAAGCTTTTTGACAAAGCCTATCTTGGTTTACTTGACAGTGGCGCGCAAGTTTCATGCATTGGTGGTCCGCTAGCAAAAGAATTTTGCGAAAGAAAAGAATTCAGGCAGCACAAAACAACAGTAAAAACTGCTGATGGCAGAAAACAAGTAGTTTTTGGAATTTTCCCAATTGAAATCCAATTTAAGGCGCAGAAAGCACTTATTAATTTTTATGTAGTACCAAAGTTATCTCAAGAACTTATCTTAGGCGTAGATTTTTGGAGAACGTTTCAGATTGCGCCAGATGTCATAGCTCAAATTGATATCTGCGCAAACGAGAAGAAGGCAGATGAGAATTTGATTGTTTTGACAGATCAGCAGAAGAGAAGTTTGGAGACAGTAAAGAAGTCATTTCCATCATGTGAAGTTGAGGGGTTAGGAAAAACAACACTCATGGAACACATAATCGATGTTGAGCCGAATGTCCGTCCGATTAAGCAAAGATATTTTCCGATTTCTCCGGCAATTGAGAAGTTAGTGCACAAGGAGATCGACGAAATGTTGAGCCTTGGTGTAATAGAAGAGTCCCCTAATAGTCCGTGGTCCAGTCCTGTAGTGTTAGTCCGCAAGGGAGAAAAAGTCCGTCTGTGTCTAGATTCGCGAAAAGTCAATGCAGTCACAATCAAGGACGCATACCCGCTACCGCACATTGAAGGTATTTTGAGCAGATTGCCAAAAGCCAAATTCATATCTTCGCTCGACCTTCGTCGTGCATTTTGGCAAATTCCTTTAGCTGAATCGTCCCGCGATTACACTTGTTTTACGGTGCCTAATCGACCTTTATATCGCTATTGCGTTATGCCTTTTGGCTTGTGCAATGCGCCACAAGCACTGTGTCGTTTGATGGATCGAGTAATCCCTCCTCAACTGAAAGACCAAGTTTTCGTGTATTTAGATGATCTCCTAATTGTGTCTGAAACTTTTGCTGATCATCTGTCTGTTCTCGCTGATGTAGCGCATCACTTAAGAAAAGCCGGCTTGACGATTAATGTTGACAAAAGCAAGTTCTGCATAAAGGAAGTGAAATATCTGGGCTACATTGTAGGTGATGGTACACTTCGTACTGACCCGGAGAAAGTGTCAGCCATACACGATTATCCGCCACCCACTACAGTGAAAAGCTTGCGCCGATTTTTAGGTATGACTGGCTGGTATCGTCGTTTCATCGACAATTACGCAGCCATAACAACTCCGCTTACCAATCTTTTAAAGAAAGGTAAAGGTTTCGGTTGGTCAGCAGAAGCTCAAACCGCGTTTGATGTGTTAAAAGAAAAACTAACATCCGCGCCAGTTTTAGCCAATCCGGACTACACCAAGCCATTCATAATACAATGCGACGGTGGTACGCTAGGGTTAGGAGCAGTTTTAGCTCAGAAAAATGCTGAAGGAGTCGAAGTACCGATTGCGTATTTCTCGCGCAAACTAAACAAAGCGCAGAGTAACTATAGCGTTACAGAGCTAGAATGTCTTGCTGCACTGTTGAGTTTAAAGAAATTCCGAGCGTATGTAGAAGGCCAGGAATTCACTATTGTGACGGACCATGCAAGTTTGCAGTGGCTCATGCGACAGCCGGATTTGTCTGGTAGGCTCGCACGCTGGTCTTTGAAGCTTCAGGGTTTTAAATTTAAAATTGAGCACCGACGTGGCTCCCAAAATGTTGTGCCTGATTGCTTGTCGCGCCAAGAATTTGACAATCAAATATGCGAAATCGACGCTCTACCAATTGTTGACTTGGAATCTCCAGCGTTTGAGTCCGCTGATTACTTTGATTTAAAGAAGCGAATTACTGAAAACGAAGCACGATTGCCGGATTTGCGTATTGTTGGCAAACACGTTTACAAACGCAACGAATTCGCAGATGGTAACCCTGAACGGGAAATGACAAATTGGAAGCTGTGGCTACCAAAAGAATTAACTGCAGAAGCAATTAGTAGTGCTCATTGCCCTCCAAATAAATGTCACGGAGGTATAGGCAAAACGCTAGAGCACTTGCGGAAAAATTTGTTTTGGCCAAATATGGTTGCTGACGTCAAGGACTTTATTGGCAAATGTACAGTTTGTGGGCAGAGCAAAGCTCCAAACCGAATTCTACGTCCTCCAATGTCTGGTCAATACAGTACGCAACGTCCTTTTCAGAAACTATATATTGATTTGTTAGGTCCTTATCCGCGTTCGAAACAAGGCAATGTGGCTATACTAATTGTCCTCGATCATTTGACAAAATTTCCGCTGTTGAAAGCCATTAGGAAAGCCAACTCCAATGTCATTTGCGATTTTCTGCGTGAAAATGTTTTCAGTGTATTCGGGACGCCCGAAATAATTTTAACCGACAATGGGAAACAATTCAAGTCTACACATTTCAACGAGTTCTTAAAAGAGCGAGGCATACGACACATGTACACTGCGCTGTATAGTCCACAAGCGAACGCAAGCGAGTGTGTTAATAGATCCATTCTGGTAGGCATCCGGTCATATATTGGCAAAGATCAAACGACTTGGGACCGCAATTTGGCTAACATAGCAGAAGCATTGCGCAGCGCTTATCATCAAACTATCGGCTGCTCGCCATATTTTGCGTTGACGGGCCAACAAATGTTGTCGCACGGACGCGACTATGAGTTGTTGCGAAAACTGCAATCATTTGATGATACGGTGATAGAAAGGCAGGACAAAATCAAGCTAATACGCGAAGCTTTAAGCGCAAATATAGCTAAAGCTTACGAGAGTTCTGCAAATCGTTACAATTTGCGTAGTTCGACAAAACAGTTCGAGATAGGCGACACAGTATTTAGGCGCAATTTTGTTCTTAGCGATGCAAGCAAACGATTTTGTGCTAAGTTTGCACCCAAATTCCTAAAGGCGAAAGTTATAGGCAAGAAAGGTAACAACATGTACGAGTTGGAAGATGAAGAAACAGGGAAGCGAGAGATTTACCATAGGAAAGACATACAGGAAAGGAACGTTTAATTCGCATCCCTTTTCCAAAACTTGCAGCTGTGCCGCAATTTTTGTGTTGTACTGGGCTGCATATAAAGACTCAGAGACATAAAACAGGGCCGCGTATTAACGCGACGCACTGCACTAATCACTAGCGCTAATCAGCCCAGCGCTAATCAAGCTTGACTTGTGCAGCAGTGAACAAGCGAGCGCTAGCTAGTGTTCGTACGCACACTCGGCAACCAACAAGGTTGTTGTTGTTGTTGTGCTGAGCCACCCACGCTAGCGAAGGTGAGCGCAGAACTTTCGCGCTGCACTTGCGCCTTCTCTTTCGCTGTACGTTCGTACTGCGATAGCCCGGCGCTCTTAAATCGCATCTGCGTATCCAGCAGATAGTGGGGTGTGGCGGTGGTATTGCACTTCGGCCGCGCTGCACTTTATGACCTTGCGCGAAGTGTTGGTAGGATGCATTTCGGCTGCTGGCACTTGCTATTCCAAGCATGGTGTTGTTGTGTCGTGCGGCTGGTGAAGTCTTTGCCGTTCTGGCTGCTGCATTCCACCAACCACGTAAAGGTCACCCCATGCACCAAATTTTGTCGCATTCCTGCAAAGAAGTGGGGTGATCTGCTGGAATTTGGAAGATCAGGCGATTATGCGCTGTTGCGGCAAAATTTGCCTTTATAAGCGGGCGCCGCAGTAAGGTCGAGAGAGTCGTTGGGAAGTCGTTAAGGAGGAGTCGTGGCAGATCATTAAGAGGAGTAGTTGCTGAGTGTTACGTCGGTGGTTAAGTGGCAGATCCGTGGTGGTCAACAAATTGGCCTGTGAAAGTTCGTGCGGCCCAATAGTGGCATAACTCGATTGTTCAGGAAAAAATGACAATGGTGAAGTGCGCGGACATAGTGGCCAAAACAATGGCATAGTTTAAAGACGAACCAATATTCAGTGCCGAGTGAACGAAATTTCATTTTTATTCAAAATTCTCGCGAGGCAAAACTTTCCAATGTGGCTAAAGTTAAAGTATACCACCAAAGAAATTCAAAACGCCAAAAACAGCCAAAAATTCCGACTATGCTACAGAAAAAATTGCCAATGCTAAACAAACTACCCAATTTGTACTAAAAACTAAATGATTCTGCTAAAACTTAACTTAAAACTCCGCCAAATATATATAAAACTTTTGATAAACTATGAGTATGCCACTGACACAAATTTAAGACTAATAGTGTTGCTGACCGGAAATACTGCCGAGAATGCCGAGAATGAGGGTTTCCAGTCACCGTTGGATTTCGAAAAGCTGCGCTAATCCTGCCAGGAGGTTCCCGAAGTGTTGCTGAATTATTTTGTTTATAATAAAAACTAATTAAAATGTTTAAACAAATATGTGCGTCATATTACGAATTTTTTTTTGGGGAAAACATTTTTTTTGCCTAATTAACATTTTCATACAAAAGATATTAATTAATGAATTAATTACTTACAAAAAAAAGGTAAAATGTAAATTGTTGCTAAAAGAGTATTTTTTTCTTATTTTATTAATACGATAATGTTTTCCAGTTAAAACTTAAAACTATAAAAAGTTGGCTAGGAAAAGGTAACTTGTCTAATGTGAAATTACGCTAGCTAAAAGTTTTTTAAAGAAAAAAAAAAAGGGAAAGAGATGATGATTTTAAAGACGAAAAAGAAAGAAAAAGGAAGTAAATAAATTTGGTTACCTCGAAAAGAAAAAAATATCAACGCACTTACACCCATAATCAATATTCTTCCCGTAAAACCTATATAGCACCAAATGTTCCTGCAAAACGCGCCTCATGTCGCTGGGCCCAACGCATCGATGGAGCGAGAGGAAAAACCGTGAGTGAACACTTAAAATTCTAATATATTTTGGGTTTTTGTGCGTTTTATTTGAGAAAAAAAAATAATAATAATAGTAAAGTAAAGGGATAATTTTCAATTAAATTCAATTAAATTTGAAAAAAAAGAAATAAAAAAAAGGGGGATAATTTTCAAGAAACTCGAATTTGGGAAAATTAATGAAAATTAATTAAATTTGGAAGGAAAAGTGAGACAGAAAATTGATTTTTTTTCTTATTTTTGAAGGTATGGTTTTGGGTTTTTTTTATTGATGAAATGTTGGTTAAATTTTTTTTATAAAATATTTGGCTAAGTCGAAGAAAAAGTTTTGTTGCTACTTTTTTTTTGAAATTTAATAAATAAAATTACAATTACAATTTCATTATAATTTGAACATGCCAAATAGTTTGGAAATTAGATTAAGAATTGACTTTGTTTAGGTTAAGATTATGGAATAAAAATTGTTATAATGATTGCTTAAGCTTAAATAATGTGTGGTCTGTCACTGAAGTGGGGTAAGGAGGGTTAGTTTTTCCATTGGGTTTCCAAATTCCATCATAGGAAACAAAGGTAGGGCGGGTTTAGAGCATCCCATTCAATGAGGCGATGCTGAGGAATCGGAACAACAGCAGCAATGGTACTTGCTACCATGTCCGTCCGTTATGTCGGGAGTTAAAGCGTGTGCATACAAATAATTGTATGTTAGTGTATGTGTGTATGTATCTTTTGTTATGATTTTCCGGTTGTAGGCTGCTAGGTCGTCGTTGCGGTGTTTGCTGATGAAGATCCAAATGGCTGTAGGTAAGGCGGTATGGCTACTGAGCGGATTTGGTTGGAGTGGAACCCACGCCAGCTGAAGCTACGGGATAACCAAAGCCAGATGCACGCGTCCAACAAAACCGCTGGCCCCGTAGCCATACTCGTGCTCACCGATCGAATGTAGAGTGCCGGCATACATGCAACAGGAGGACGACTAGCGGTGACCTGCCACAAGGACTGTGGAGGTGCAGCGGCAGCAGAAACAAAAGGTCGGAAACCAACACCTATGTACATAGGACCGAACTTAGTGCTCAACGTGAGGCCAGATGTACATACCGATCTGCAGATAACAGAAAGTGGCGCCGACGTGGGGTCGCTACGAACATGGGGCATGCCACATAGGATCGACACACGCATACACATAACAGAATTGGCGCCCAACGTGGGGCCGCTACGTAAGTGGGGCCGAATTTTACCATAGGGTAATTGTCCGTCGGTCCGTTTGGCTTTTTGAAGCATTGCGTTTGTTAGGCATGCTCGGATTTTTGAAGTTTTGGTTGAATACTATACCTTCTTACCACTGCCTGCGAACGTTGAATCGCTTCGAAAAGATTTTTTTGCAATCGGATGTTTTTCTTTATTAGCTTCATGCTTTGGATTCTTAGCACAGCTTCAACTAAATGTTGGTTGAGCTAACCGGCATGAATGCTGAAGGGAGAACCGATATGCTAGAGGTTATATATTTTTTTCATTTTTATTAAATATTTTTGAATTTTCGTTTTTGCGATAGCTTTGCAGTGCGGATTTTTTTTAAGCTCGTGGTAGTAGCTTATAACCTCATTGCAAATGCATTTGATCGTCTAAGCGAGCTGTTAGTTGTTTCATTTTCCTCCGGAAAATCTCCTTACACCCTTCATACAGACCAAACTAGAAAGTTATATCATTTGATTGATTTTTTGTTTGTGATTTTTTTTGCGATTGATGATTTTGTTTTGATGGTTTATCTTTACCTTTATCTTTATCTTTATCTTGTTGGTACATTGTGAGAGTTTGTTGGTACAAAAATTATATCTTTATCTTTAATTCTTTTGCGGTTTGATTTTTTGGTTTGGTTTTGCGAATTTTTGGCTGGTGCTATAATTTTTTGGTTGATGAATTTTTGGATTTGCATTTTTTTTATATTTTTTTTGTTGGTACAACACATTTGTTTGAATAAAGATGTCGCTGAGACACAGTACTGACAATTTGACTATGCAATCGGTTTGCACATTATGCCGTGCGATTTTTATTGAAGGCAGTGATGTATTACGGACGGCGTGTAGCCATACTTTCCACAGATCGTGTCTCTTAAATTACCTGAAGCGTAATTCGTCGTGTCCACAATGTCGAGCTGCGTGTAGCAGTCGAGAATTTGTGAAAGCTTCAGCCAAGTCTACTGGTATGCAAACGCGATCACAAGCAAATCCGTCAGAGGAAGCGGAAGACCCCCGTCCATCCACATCGCAAGCAGCAGCAGCGCAGATGTCTGGCACGCCAACCCGATCCAGTAATGCGGTTGCCGATGCAGCGGCCAGTGTGGCAAGTGACGTTTTAGACGAAAGCCGAATCAGAACCGTGGTTGGAGCGATTGTCTCAGCAAGGCAAGCAACAATTCTGGATGGTTTGGAATCACGAGTGACACAGCTGATTGAGGGAAAGCTAGAGGCTAGCTTGAGTAATGTTTTGAGCAGGTTAACTTTGCAAGGTGCACAACGTGAGCACAACCAATTTTCAGCTCACAATTCAACACCGACGTTTCCGCAAGAGTTGCCTTATGCACACAACAACAACAACAACAACCGTGATGGTCAGGTTCCGGTTCCGTTTCGCGTCAGTGACGGATCGACCGTCACTAATTCAGGCAAAATTGCGCACCTTATCTCGAGTTGGGACATCAAGTTTGATGGTGGTCCTAAACTGTCAGTAGAAAATTTTATCTTTAGGATTGAATTGCAGGTTATAGATACCCTAGGTGGGAATTTTAGTTTATTGTGCGAGCACGTACAAAGTTTGTTTGTTAACGAGGCCAAGGATTGGTATTGGAGATACCGGCGTTCAGTAGACAGGATCGAATGGTCGTCGTTATGTCAAGCTCTGCGTACTCATTTTGGTGAGCACAAGACAGATACAGATATCAAAGAGGCCATGCGCAGCCGACGGCAAGGCGCCGCTGAATCATTCGATGATTACCGAAACGCAGTTTTGCGAATATCCGAAAATCTTAATTCACCGATATCTGAATCTGAGCTTGTGGAAATTTTACAAAGAGGCTTACGACCGCGTATTCGACAGCAGTTGCTGTAAGTCAACATTAACTCAATAGCTGAGTTGCGCCGACTTTGTTTAAAAGGCGAAAGTCTGCAAAACGAAATTGCAAAGTCGAGCGTTGCACACTCCTTACCGAATCCACGAGGTAATTTTCCGCGTCGCCAAGTAAATGAAGTTGATATTGATAATGAGTTAGATATAGCAGATTTAAATGAGAATGAAGTCAAAATGGAAATAGAAGAAGTAACTAGACGTAGTAATGTAAAACTAGTTTGCTGGAATTGCCGCAAAGACGGTCACAGATATTTTGATTGTTTCGAAGCTCGTTCGATATTTTGTTACGGATGTGGTGCGGTAGGCGAATACAAACCAAATTGTAAGAAATGCAATCCGGGAAACGCGAAAGCGAGCGGGGATCGGTATGCGAGTCCTCGCTACGACGTAAATCAGCGGAAATAAATGTATCGCATATGCCACCTGCTCACGAAGATCCAATAGAAACTAAGCTAGATGAATGTAAGCGTAATGAAATTATTCCTTATGAAGATAGGTTAGGAAAATATGAAGCAATACGAAATCGAATTTTTAACAGTGAATCAGTAGTAGAGACAGCAATCCCGCGAAGAACATCAACGCGTATGCGTAATTTTTGGCAGAAGGTGAAGCAACAACGAAGGCATGTTGCCAATATTTGTGCGATTGAGCATAAGCCATTCGATTCGCGTCCATATGTCAAAATCAAGCTTTTTGACAAAGCCTATCTTGGTTTACTTGACAGTGGCGCGCAAGTTTCATGCATTGGTGGTCCGCTAGCAAAAGAATTTTGCGAAAGAAAAGAATTCAGGCAGCACAAAACAACAGTAAAAACTGCTGATGGCAGAAAACAAGTAGTTTTTGGAATTTTCCCAATTGAAATCCAATTTAAGGCGCAGAAAGCACTTATTAATTTTTATGTAGTACCAAAGTTATCTCAAGAACTTATCTTAGGCGTAGATTTTTGGAGAACGTTTCAGATTGCGCCAGATGTCATAGCTCAAATTGATATCTGCGCAAACGAGAAGAAGGCAGATGAGAATTTGATTGTTTTGACAGATCAGCAGAAGAGAAGTTTGGAGACAGTAAAGAAGTCATTTCCATCATGTGAAGTTGAGGGGTTAGGAAAAACAACACTCATGGAACACATAATCGATGTTGAGCCGAATGTCCGTCCGATTAAGCAAAGATATTTTCCGATTTCTCCGGCAATTGAGAAGTTAATGCACAAGGAGATCGACGAAATGTTGAGCCTTGGTGTAATAGAAGAGTCCCCTAATAGTCCGTGGTCCAGTCCTGTAGTGTTAGTCCGCAAGGGAGAAAAAGTCCGTCTGTGTCTAGATTCGCGAAAAGTCAATGCAGTCACAATCAAGGACGCATACCCGCTACCGCACATTGAAGGTATTTTGAGCAGATTGCCAAAAGCCAAATTCATATCTTCGCTCGACCTTCGTCGTGCATTTTGGCAAATTCCTTTAGCTGAATCGTCCCGCGATTACACTTGTTTTACGGTGCCTAATCGACCTTTATATCGCTATTGCGTTATGCCTTTTGGCTTGTGCAATGCGCCACAAGCACTGTGTCGTTTGATGGATCGAGTAATCCCTCCTCAACTGAAAGACCAAGTTTTCGTGTATTTAGATGATCTCCTAATTGTGTCTGAAACTTTTGCTGATCATCTGTCTGTTCTCGCTGATGTAGCGCATCACTTAAGAAAAGCCGGCTTGACGATTAATGTTGACAAAAGCAAGTTCTGCATAAAGGAAGTGAAATATCTGGGCTACATTGTAGGTGATGGTACACTTCGTACTGACCCGGAGAAAGTGTCAGCTATTTTTTTTTTTTTTTTTTTTTTAAAATACGAGCCAACGCGCAGGGGATACCCCTATAAATGCGAGGCATTGCGCTGGTTCAGGAAGGATATATAGGTTGGGAGAAAGGATGTTGGGTGAAGAAGTTGTGGACTCTTGCCTTGAACCCATCAAGATCATAAGTGCTGGGGAAAATATCCGCAGGGAGACCATTCCACAATCGCGCTGTACGGGCCAGGAACGAACTTTCTCTGTAGTGCGTAGTGCGCTGGAACATCGTTTCAACGTGGAATGCATGGGCGCCAGTGTTCAAACGGGTTGCCCTGGGGAATACCCGGAGTGATGGCAGCAAGCTGCTCATCTCCACTGAGCAATTACCGAAAAAGTATCTGTAAAATAACACCACACATGCCACGTTTCGACGATGCTCCAAGGAGTCAATAGAGCTGGATGCCCTACTGTCCCCTATAAGCTTGATCGCACGGTTTTGCACCCGGTCCAGGAGCTCCAAATGGGTTTTTGAAGCCCCCGCCCATAGGTGCGAGTTAAACTCCATTTTAGGTCGGATATAGGTGGTATAAATAATGCGGAGATCAGACGGAGTGAAATATTTTTTGCACCGCTTTAGGAAGCCTAGGCACTTGGCTGCTTCTTTCGACACGCCAAAAATATGATCATTCCAACGAAGATCGTTCTTAATGGACATGCCCAGAACATCAAGAGCTGCCGATTCCGTAATACCCACACCACCCATAACCAGGGGTGTGTTGGGATGTGAGGAGACTCGCTTATGGGATAACAGACAACATTGGGTCTTGCGAGGATTAAAATCGACCCTGTTCGCTTGACCCCACTTGGAGATTGTTTGTAGGTCGCTATTAAGTGTGTCATTCATACGGCGCCGTTCTCTCTCAATCTCCACAGAGCTGGGGCGCTTTGTGAAGGAGTATGAATGACAAATGGTGCTGTCATCCGCAAACGAGTAGATGGGATTCTTCGTCGACGACAATAGGTCGTTGATGAAGATAAGGAAAAGGGTTGGAGAAAGGACCGAACCCTGCGGCACTCCCGCGCTAAGGGAATGTTTTTCCGAGGCTATGCCGTCTATTACAACACGAATAGAGCGATCATAGAGGAAGCTCGTAATCCAACGAGAGAAGATGCTACCGACGCCATAGGCAATAAGTTTTGACACGAGTGCTTTATGCCACACCCGGTCGAAGGCCTTGGAAATATCCAATGCAACAACCTTGCTTTCACCGAGGTTAAGAATGCTGTGGTTCCATTTCTCGGTGAGGACCGCCATAAGGTCTCCCGTCGATCGCTGTCTCCGAAAGCCGTATTGGCGGTCACTAAGCAGTCTATTGTGCTCCAGATATTTCACAAGGTTGAAGTTTACAATGCTTTCCATTGCTTTGGAAAGCACCGAACAGATTGCTATAGGTCGGTAGTTCGCAGGGTCAGTAGTCTTGCCTTTTTTTGGAACTGGTTGAACATTTGCTACCTTCCAACATGTCGGAAATACACCTGTGGTGTATGACATGTTGAAAAGTTTGCGTAATGGACAAGCCAGTGAGGTAGCGCACTTTTTCAAAACAAGGGCTGGAATGCCGTCCGGCCCTGAAGCCTTATTTACATCGAGATTTGCAAGCACTCTTTTAACTACCCGTGTCCGAAAATGAATTTCTGGCATAGAGCAACATACGTTCTCGACTACGGGTAGTGGTTGATCGCTGGGGGGCAGAGAGGAATTCTCTGCGAAAATTTTAGCCAACAAATTAGCTTTATCAACCGAGTGTGTGATGATTTGATCATTGTTAAGAAGAGTTGGAATTGAAGACGATGTTTGGTTCTTCACCTTCTTAACGAATGACCAAAAGTTCTTACTACCACGCTGGCATTGAAGAACTTTTTTCCTTTGGCGCTGTTCGTGCAGAAACTTTTGGCGCCTTAGGATGGCATTGCATCGATTTCTAGCCTGTTTACGCAGCTGTTCAGTGGCGGCATTTTTATTTGCCTGCCATGCTCTGAAAGCTTCCTCTTTGGACCTGACAGCAATTCTGCATGTCTCATTAAACCAGAGAATGTCCTTAGGTTTAATGCAAATTTTCTTATTAGGGATGAAGGACCGCATTCCCAATAAAATAATTTCTTCAACCATTTTGGCTGCGGCATTTATGTTTCTATCTAGAAAACACAATTTCCAATTGAAGTGGGCGAAAAATTCATTAAGTCCACTCCAGTTAGCTTTATCATACATCCACACTAGGCGCTTCGGGGCTAAGGGCGAAGCATTGCGGATAGAAGAGTATGAGAAAGACGCCAAAATGGTACAATGGTCCGAGTTACCAAGAGGTGCGTGCATTTCAACATCATATTTTTCATGATGTGAAGTGAGAAAAAGGTCTAGAGTATTGAGAGCTTGCCCCACAACGCAGGGGATATGCGTTGGTTCATGCACAATTTGAGTCAAGTTATTAGACTCGGCAAAGAGCTCGACATATAAGCCTTCAGGAGTTGTGTGGCTGGAATGGCGTAGCCAATTGGAATTATGAATATTGAAATCACCAGCAACTACAATTTCACTATTCGGATACGATTCCAGAATACGTGAAATAGAATCAGAGAGAAGATCAAACTTGTTATAAGTAAAATCTCTCCCTGAATTCGGGCTTCTGTACAGAAAGCAGAAGTGCAGAATGTGCGACTGGATATTGAATTTAACCCACATGGAGCTAAATTCGGCATCCGTCGTGTATAGTTGTTGCTGGCACTGGTACGCAACATTACTGCACACATAAAGGGCAAGACCCCTGTGAGGAGAGAATAGTGGCAGTAAGTGGTACCCTGGGATGTGGAAATCCAGTGGATCTGCATCCTCACACACCTGGGTCTCACTTAGTGCCATTAGATGGGGTTTGTGGAGGTTAACAAACGCGTATACAGCGAAAAAGTTCGCCCTGAGCCCGCGCACGTTGCAGAAGGCTATGCGAAATTTGTCCAGCACCATGACCTGGGTGGGTTAAAGGACAAGGAAAGCAGTCGGAAATGCGATCTGCCGCACTGAAAAATTGATGTTGCCCTGCAGTAAGTGTTATGCCTTTACCACAGAGCAGTCAATTTCTCAGTGTCGAGCAGGACCGCATGTAGCGCTACTGAGAACGGACGGAGGAAAAAGACAACACGGGAAAAAAGAACACAGCAACAACACAAAGCGGGCAGAGGTCGAAGCGGCGGACAGCGAACGTAACGGCACTTGCACTGCAGTTTAGCATTAGCAAGTGCATGACGCGTTTAATTTAATTTCGACAATTATTAATTTGGCCGCGCGAAATCGGCAGGCCACAACGCGGTAGCAGCGGTAGTCGGACAATACACGGCACACTAAACATTTGTATAAAAATTGTATCACGCGCAAACAAGTAAAAACATTAAAAAACCGCGGAGCAACAAAAGGGCACGTCTGCCCACGCGAATTCTTTGTTGCTTTATTTGGAGCTTAGTGAGCTCCGTTCTTCTTAAGCTGCCTTAGTGAACTCAAGCTATACACGATTATCCGCCACCCACTACAGTGAAAAGCTTGCGCCGATTTTTAGGTATGACTGGCTGGTATCGTCGTTTCATCGACAATTACGCAGCCATAACAACTCCGCTTACCAATCTTTTAAAGAAAGGTAAAGGTTTCGGTTGGTCAGCAGAAGCTCAAGCCGCGTTTGATGTGTTAAAAGAAAAACTAACATCCGTGCCAGTTTTAGCCAATCCGGACTACACCAAGCCATTCATAATACAATGCGACGGTGGTACGCTAGGGTTAGGAGCAGTTTTAGCTCAGAAAAATGCTGAAGGAGTCGAAGTACCGATTGCGTATTTCTCGCGCAAACTAAACAAAGCGCAGAGTAACTATAGCGTTACAGAGCTAGAATGTCTTGCTGCACTGTTGAGTTTAAAGAAATTCCGAGCGTATGTAGAAGGCCAGGAATTCACTATTGTGACGGACCATGCAAGTTTGCAGTGGCTCATGCGACAGCCGGATTTGTCTGGTCTTTGAAGCTTCAGGGTTTTAAATTTAAAATTGAGCACCGACGTGGCTCCCAAAATGTTGTGCCTGATTGCTTGTCGCGCCAAGAATTTGACAATCAAATATGCGAAATCGACGCTCTACCAATTGTTGACTTGGAATCTCCAGCGTTTGAGTCCGCTGATTACTTTGATTTAAAGAAGCGAATTACTGAAAACGAAGCACGATTGCCGGATTTGCGTATTGTTGGCAAACACGTTTACAAACGCAACGAATTCGCAGATGGTAACCCTGAACGGGAAATGACAAATTGGAAGCTGTGGCTACCAAAAGAATTAACTGCAGAAGCAATTAGTAGTGCTCATTGCCCTCCAAATAAATGTCACGGAGGTATAGGCAAAACGCTAGAGCACTTGCGGAAAAATTTGTTTTGGCCAAATATGGTTGCTGACGTCAAGGACTTTATTGGCAAATGTACAGTTTGTGGGCAGAGCAAAGCTCCAAACCGAATTCTACGTCCTCCAATGTCTGGTCAATACAGTACGCAACGTCCTTTTCAGAAACTATATATTGATTTGTTAGGTCCTTATCCGCGTTCGAAACAAGGCAATGTGGCTATACTAATTGTCCTCGATCATTTGACAAAATTTCCGCTGTTGAAAGCCATTAGGAAAGCCAACTCCAATGTCATTTGCGATTTTCTGCGTGAAAATGTTTTCAGTGTATTCGGGACGCCCGAAATAATTTTAACCGACAATGGGAAACAATTCAAGTCTACACATTTCAACGAGTTCTTAAAAGAGCGAGGCATACGACACATGTACACTGCGCTTTCTTTCTCCAAATCTTCTCCAAAACTTTCCAAATCCACCGGCTCCGGCCGTTTGTGTCGTCCAATGTTCTTTTTACTCTTGTCATTCGTGTTTTAGATACCAAACCGATACCTTTTACACTTATACTTTTTTATTTTTTATTGCTTGTAGCGATCATATAAGTCGCCATGCCAACCATATTTTAATTTCTTTTCTATGATTTCGCGCACACTACAGTCGGCAGTGAGTTCGGGAGCAATATGCGACGCCGTGCAGGCTTATAGAAGAAGAACAAAACCCAGCCAGAAAATAGAAATCGTTTTACAATTTCAGCTTTTCGCCAGCGCAACAACAACAGAACATCGTCTTCATCTCCCAATCATCCCACGCCGCAGCAGTGTGCTAACGCAGACTCGCTGCAATGAGCGCAAAAAGAGAGCGCAACACACGTTCTACTACGTTCTCGCTTGTAATGCAACGCTCTCACCACATACGTGATCTGTGAGCGCAGAGCGCGGGTTCCAATGTTAGAACCCGCCATACAAAATTTTTGCTTGTATGACATGCGCATTCTGTATGTTTATTTTCTTTGGTATGAGTCAGCAGATTTACCAATGGTTCTTCATTTGTGCCTGAAACTCGAAAATCAGAGGTTTCGCACCAACCATGCTCAAGGAAAAAACAACCATCAAAGAAAATTCCAAGTGCCACCGCCAATACCACGAAAACCTAATGAAAACTTAAATATTTTTGTTAGTTAAACAATTTACAGCATACATGTTTATATTAAAAAAAATATATCAATTATGTCAAAAAAAAGGAGAAATTCGAAAATAGTGCAAATACAAATGAAAGAAGCAATTTTAGAAGTAAGAAACAAAAATATTCTGTTAGCATTCTTTTAGCTTTTAAAACTTTTAATGTCATATTTGCAAAGATTGTTTCTTATTTGAAGTGATTTCACCAAATTGAAAGTCAATACCAACTTTTTAACCCGCAAGATTTTGGATTTTGAAAAAATGGAAAACATGTGTCAAATTATTTGCCGTTTAATTTTTAGTTTTACTAAGTGTCATATAAAAAAATTATTAAATCATGTTTCTCCATAAAAATTTTTAACCCTTGGTTTATCCATCAGATTGTTAGTTTCCAAAAAAAATTAGAAACACGTCTCTAATTATTTTCGATTTGAAGTATTTTCACCAAGTTTGAAACCAATAGGTCTGTTAAATAACGTTTCTTCGGGTATATCACATTACCTGCCACTTTTATCAGACGCCAATATTTGGATATTTTGATTTGTAATTAAAAAACTCGTCAAAAGTGTATCTTAAAGAATTCATAATTTAGCATATACCAAATGATGCGTTAGTGAACAGTTTGAGACCAAAAAAAGTGTCTTTCATTGCAAAGTGTGTCGGGAATCGCCGTAAAACAAACAGGTTATCACATTACTGATAACTTTTGGTTATGCAGGTCAAATTTCTTGCAATTATTTTAACCAAAATATAAAAACTATTCATTTCTGCAAAATTTCCCTACATTTTTACAAAATTTCCGTACGTGTTATGAAACTTCTGACATTTGGACCTAATTTCCCTTCTGCCCTAGGGGGCATCAAATTTCTAGATAACGTTGTAAGCGACAGAGAACCACCAGACATTATACGAATACTTGTCTTCGTAAGAAACGGCGGCCGATAGCTACGAACAAGCTATCGAATTCAACGACATTAATTTTTTAGGATGAGCAACTCTTCGCTCCCGTATTTTGGATGCAGAGCAGAGAGCGGAGAGACACTAAAATTTCTCGTGGATCAAGATCTCACGATTTTGGATAGTTGGTGTAATATAGTGTAAATAGTTAGGAAATTAGAAATTTTTTTTTGGTTTTGACCTCAAAAGTGGGTTCCAACAAATACCACTGAAACCTTCTGATATAGAAAAACGGTCTTTTCGATAAACAACGGAAAATACCTTTCAATTTTCCAACGGGCCCTTGACGACATCCTCAGCGACTATGTACATTGGCAAATCATGTTAGGCTTACATTGATGACATCGTCATCTTCAGAAAATCGGAGTATAAATTACATATAGAAAGTATTTTTAAAACACTCCAGGATGCCAAAAGGAAGGCCCAGCTAGACAAAGGACACTTTTTTAAGGAGGAAGTCGAGTTCTTAGCTTTTGTCATTTCAAAAGCAGGAGTCTAAACAAATCCAAAAAGTGAAAGCTATCACCAATTTTCCGTTGCCCAAAACAATCAAGGAATTACGTGAATTTCTCGGCTAATCCGGGTACTATCGTCGCTTCATAAAATATTATGCGAAACTAGCTAAACAGTAGTATGTCAAAAAGAATATTTAAAAATTTCATAGACCTGTATACGAATGCTGTTGTGTCGTGTCCTCATGGCCGAGGAGCGGGAAAAATGCAAAAACGATATGTGTTGCTTGAATGTATGTAATTGAATGGGATCCGTAATGCCAATTATGTAAACCTATGAAATGAATCAGTAATGCCAATTATGGAAACCTATTACAATCTAAATCTATTACATTATGCAGTTCACTACATTCCTCCCCTGTCGGATTAGCCAATGGATACTACATCTAATCTATCAATCTCTTTGGTGGTCGTCGAACCCGGTTGCTGCGTCGTAACGATGTAGTCATCTCTACTGCAGTGATTGGTTGAAACTGGTCATGGGCATCACTCGTCGATGTTGGTGTTATGCAGCGTTCTGCTTCCCCTCCTTGTGATTGTATTTCGTGCTCCAGTTCATCTGCGTTTTCTTCCGCTATGGGGAGTCGCTGCAGCACTGTTGGCATTCACCACGCTTTTGCAACTTCTTTCATCCGAAATTTACCCTTTCGGTTATTCTATGCCATATGGCATAGTCTCTTTTCAGTGCCTGTTTTAGGTCAAAAAACTTGTGGATACTTTATTTTTATATTTTTTGTATTTTTTCTAAAGTTTTTTATACCAAATAATGAAAAAAATATTTTGATTAGTGTACCCAGTACATTGTAAGGGTTCAGAAAGTGCGCGTTCCTATCGAGCTGCGTTTTTTACAAAAAAGATCACTTCGTACTCTTATTTATTCTATTACAAAAATCAATTTATTGCATAGCTTTATGTAAGTTATCTAGTAGCACTAAGCTAAAAAACACATAGAGGTGTCACGCATTACAAACTTTTTCGGTCACGAAAATCTAGCACCAGTGACTATGTGACGCGAAACTGAGAGGGGAAATGATTTTCAGACCATTTTTTGCTTTTTCCGATCGTCCGATAGTGTACGGGTTTTTGTACCCAAACATTCGCACAGCACCGGTTACCAGTCAATTGTTTGCATCTTAAAATGATAGCTTTTCTTAATTGCTGTAAATATAGCGTTGCGAACCACCTTGTTTTACTGGTCTAAGTAATTTTGATTGTAACCCGTACCAACAAAAAGCAGAAATAAATTATTTCATACGCTAGTCAGCAGATATTCGGTTGCTTTTTCCTTCAGTTCATGTCTCATTGAGTTTGCCGTTTCTAGTGCAGCAAGAAACAGTGATGGCAAGTTGAACTCTTTTCAAACGCAGAGCTGCAACTCAAGCAATTCAAACGTTAAGGCTTTGAGGGCAGTCAGCAAAAACTGAAGTAAAATCATATTAAAACACGTTGCACCATACTTATGACGTTTTTCAGCAACAACGTTTTTTTGCAATCAATTTCCTATAAACGTACTACAGAATGAAAGAAAAAAACCAATTATTTTATTTGCAAATAAACATCGAACGCACCAGCAGCCTTTGCCCTGGCTTTTGTATGGAGAATTTGGTTTACGAACTCTAATCAACTCTGGGGCCTGGTTTGACCGAATTTGCAACTCTGGGGCCTGGTTTGACCAAATTAGCAACCGTGACCCCTCTCAGTTTCGCGTCATAAGTCATTGTCTAGCACAGCAGGTCCCACACGTACTTCGGCTATACGAAGTTTTGTCGCTGGCTTCGGCAAACTTCAATTTTCAAAGTTCACCTTCATTCTCTGTTGGAATGCTCGACCAATGATGGTAACTGTAGGGAAAATTCCCTACATGTAAGGAATTTTAGCGAAAATTGTGTGCGTAGGGAAAAAAGGACAGATTTTTTAAAATTCACTAAATGTAGGGAATTTTCAAACAATCCTGGCTATGGAAAATTTTGGTGTCAAATTAGTCAAACTAAGAATTTTAATGATAAAATATTGTTTCCCAATTTGTCAAAGTTGGCCAAATATGTTTTGGCACTACCACATTCCAATGCAGACTCTGAAAGAATATTTTCAATAATTTCAGACGTTCGAACAAAAAAAGGAACAAATTATGCCATGCAAATTTGACTTAAATTTGTATAATTCGCTCTTATTTACAAGACGAAGATATCACCCGTGTAAATTTTCAATGTAAAGAACAACACTTTAAGAAAATGGCGTACACTGAGTTGTATGACCATAAATAGCTCTACTCGACACGAAAAATACACCTACAAACAAAAGTATTTTCTAGACTAATTTTGGGCCGCTGAAGACGAAAGTGAATATCCACTGGATCTTCACTTTCTTCTTCAGCGGCTCAAAATTAGTCTAGAAAATACTTTTGTTTTTAGGTGAACGTATTTAACCCTTTCGGTTATTCTATGCTATATGGCATAGTCTCTTTTCAGTGCCTGTTTTAGGTCAAAAAACTTGTGGATACTATATTTTTATATAGTTTGTATTTTTCTCTAAAGTTTTTTATACTAAATAATGAAAAAAATATTTTGATTAGTGTACCCAGTAAATTGTAAGGGTTCAGAAAGTGCGCGTTCGTATCGAGCTGCGTATTTTGCAAAAATAGATCACTTCGTACTTTTATTTATTCTATTACAAAAATCAATTTTTTTCATAGCTTTATGTAAGTAATCTAGTAGGTATTTATTGCTTTAGTAATTTTCAGACATGTACCGTAGCTTTGTTTTGTTAGTTTAGTGGGCGCGGAAAGTGGGTGTGGCCGATTATATTATAGAAGACCAATACTGTAATTATTGTTTAAAAAGGGAACAAAACGAAGCTTTTTACAGAAAGAAATATTGGGACGCATGCCGTGAAGTTTAAAAAAAATATTTATGACCAAAAAAGCTTATAAAAAAAAGAAACAAAAAAATAAGAAATCAAAGAAATCTTTGTCTGATAATACTGCCCATAATAAGCCCAAGAGGGATGGGGGCAATATGAGTCTTTAATGGGCTAAATCGGAATATTAATTTCTGAGGTAAGTTGCAAAACTCTGCAGATGGCTGAGGTAATTTTTAGTGTTTTTTTCTTTTTAAAATGTTTTTTAAGATATTTTTAAGCGGACTATCATTACATTCCATAATGGACTTAAAGAGCCTTGATGTTACCAAGTCTCTTTGATTTTCGAAGGTTAGAATATCTGCCTCAAATAGCATATTGGTAATTGGTGTTGACCGAAGGGCTCCGAGTGCAGCTCTTACTGATACATTTATAATTGTTTTAATTTTATTTATGAGGGATTTTGGGGCATGCCCAAATAAAAATATTCCGTAACTTATTTTTGATAATATTAGGGTTTTGATAGTTGTGACTAGTAACTCGGTGTCACAATTGAATTTCGGGGTTGATAAACATTTAATAATATTGATTTGTTTGGCTAAAGAAGAACGGAGGTAATCGATGTGGGAATTCCATTTGTATTTCTTATTTACTATTACTCCTAATATTCTGAGTTTTTCAGTTTCGAATAGTTGAAGATTATGTGATTGTATTCTACACTGACAGTTTCGTTTGCGGCAAATATGGATATATTTACATTTGGTTGGAGATAGTTTCGCTCCTGAATATTCACACCAGTTCTCTATATCTTGAAATAGATGGTTTAAGTTTAATATTGGGTTTTTGCTTTTACCGGATTTTACGATAAGGTTGAAATCATCTGCATAGGCACAGAAGTCCAAGTTTTTTTGTAGGGATATAGTAGTGCATAATTTGTTATATGCGATTAGAAAAAGTATGACCGACAGAGGAGAACCTTGAGGTATTCCGTTGTCGACACTTCTAGATTCTGAGTACGTGCTGCCTACCCTAACCGCGATTTTCCGATTAGTCATAGCATTGAATATGTACTTTATAATTTTTGGCCCTATTTTCCAAGAAACTAATTGGTCAATTATGGTATGGAGCCCAATCTTATCGTAAGCTTTTTCAAAATCCAGTGATATGATTGTTAGGTGGTTTTTTTTTTGAGAGGCTGTCTGCAGTCAGGTAGTCTATATAAAGTAGAGTATCTGCTGTTGGTTTGCCTTTCTTGAATCCGATTTGATGGCTGTTGAGTAGTTTTGGTGGTATTGACAAACCACCAAAGCCGGTTGGCAATAATTTTGTCTAGAATTTTTGAAAAGCACAAATTGAGCGATATTGGCCTATAAGATTTTGGTAACGTTTTTTCGGTTTTTGGTTTAAGGACTGGAATTACTACACTGTAATTAAAAGTTTGAGGAGCCTGGTTTTCGAAAATGTTGTTATATAGTTTCAATAACCGTTTTTTTATTGTTTCTGAGGAATTTTTTATCATCGGATATGATATTCTGTCTCTCCCAGGTGTTTTCCCTTTCAGTTTTGCTAGTGCTGCGCAGAGTTCGATATAGTTTATTTCATTTTCTATCACCTTTGCTTTGGTGCTTGGATTAACGTTTGGGAGGTTTCGTAGCGTTGAATTTTTCCTTTCTTGGAACTGTTGAGGGAAATTCACGTCTGCAGCACTTGTAGACCAAAACTTGCAAAATTCGTCTGCTATATGCCTTTTGTCCATGATTATTTGTTGCGGGTTATTTAATGATTGTAGGCAGTGGATGCCGTGAGAAATTTTGTATCCGCAAAAGACGCGGATATTAGACCAAATTTTTGCCGTTGGGGTTGAGGGGTTTATTTCTGAGGTGAAATTTTGTATTGATTGTTTCTTGGTTATTTTGATGTCGCGTTTTAATATTGCGTTTGCTTTTTTGTATAATAGGAGGTTTTGTTGAGTCATATTTCTTTTGAATTTATTCCACAGACGGTTTTTCTCTTTTTTTAATACTCCAAGCTCACGGTTCCACCAGGGGACCGTGCGTGGTCCGCTTTGTGGACGAGATTGGGGTATAGTTCGTTCGCGGCCTGTAGGATAATTTTTTTTAAATTGTTGGCTTCAGCGTTAACATTTGTTTTTACTGGTCTGATGGACTCGAATCTTATGCATTTATTTTGGAACAGTGCCCAATCAGCTCGTTCAATTTTAAATTTTCGTTTGAATTGTGAATTTCGTTGAAGTTGGTTGGGAAACATACTGATTATAATCGGGAAGTGATCACTTCCACACAAATTTTTTTCGATGTTCCACTCCAAGTGGATGCTGAGGACAGGAGAGCAGAAAGACAGGTCAAGGTGTGTGAAGGTGTGGTGGGTAGAGAAATGGGTGGGGGACTTATCGTTCAGTAGGATGTAATAGGATTAGTTGATAAAGTTGGCTAATATATTCCCTTTCCGGTTATTTCTTGCTGATCCCCAATTTTGGTGCCAGCTATTAAAATCTCCAGTTACTAGGGTAGGGTTGTGGGAAAAATTTAATACATTTTCTAAGTTATGGTATTGGAAATTAGTTGATGGAGAAATATATGCGGAAGTAATTGAAAATTTTATTTTTGACTGTATTTCTATTGCTATTGCGTCGAAGTCGGTGTTTATGATTTCTTGTTTATGTTGTATAGATTTGTGTACTAGAATTGCTACGCCACCAAAAGAGTTTGATGAATTATAAGAGTATAGGATAAAGTTATTTGGCACCGGAAAATTGTTAGTGTTTTTTAGGATGTGGGATTCTTGTAATGATATTATTTTAATATTATGGTGTTTAATTAAGATAAGTAGTTCGTTGTAATTATTTACGTATCCATTTATATTCCATTGTAATACTTTTAGTGACATTATTGCATTATTATATTATTAATAAAGTAAATTTTAAATATAACTTATATATTTTGGATAAATAGACAGTGTAAGTGTATACTTAAGATACGCATAGTAATGTTTCAAAATGTTTATGTTAAGGTTAAACTAAATATTAGAAAGACGGGCTACGGCTTGAAGTGCCATTTACAACATTTCTGCTTCAAGTGACATTGAGTCCGAAGAATCGAAGTCATCGTGAATGCTAGTAGAAGTCTTCGGGATTTTTGGATCTTGTTTTGTGTTGCTGTTTATTCTCTTTAATTTCTGTTTCGTTCGGTTTGTTGTCTTCAATGGGAGTATTTTTATTTTTGACTCTCTTTTATTTTGCTGTGTCTGAATTTTCTGTGGGGCTTCGGATGTTGTTGTTAATATGTCCGAATAGGTGATTACCTCTCTCTCGTTGTGGGTGTTATTTGTGGATAGTGGTGGTTTTGGACTGTTTTGGGTGATCGTTGGGAATTGATTAACTGTACCTTCGTTAATTGTTATTGCTTTATTTACTTTTGTTGAGTATGTTGTTAGACCATGTGGGTGGCGATCTTTGTAAGTGTTAATAGCTTTTTTTCTGTCCACTTTTTCTATAGTTATTATTGCCTGTATTTCTTTTTCTTTTAAAAATATTGGGCACTTTTTATTTAGAGTGTTGTGGTTGGTGTCTTCGCTTCCGCTTATGACACAAACGATGCATGTTGAAAGTGCAGTACAAATATTATTGTTTTCTACGTCGGTGTGAAAATCTTTGGCACAGTTTGGGCATATTTTTTTGTTTTTGCAGATTTTTGTGGTGTGTCCATATCGAAGGCAGCCCGTACATCTCATTGGTTGTGGAATATAAGGTCGGATTTTCACTTTTTCGTAGCCAATTGATATTTCGTCTGGTAGTGATGTGTCGCCGAATGTTAATATTATAAGTCCGGTTTCGGTTAAGGAGTTTTCAATTTTTTTCATGATTTTTTTAACTTCACATACTTTTTGTGGTTTTAGTTCATTCAAGATTACATCCTCTGATATACCTCTCAGCTCGTTTGAGTATACCACGCCTTTTGAATAATTTAGTGTGTTATGTTCGGAAATTTCGATATTGATTGATGGGGATAGAGATGTTAGTGTTATCAGTTTAGTAGCTTGGGTGTGGGTTTTTGTTTTGATTAGAATGTTTCCGTTTCTTAGTTTCTTACATAATTCTACTTCCCCACCGCATGTGCAGTCGATAACTTTTTTTATTAGAAATGGTGACACGTTGGAGAGAGTTTCATTATCGTCTGTTCTGCTCATAATTAAGTATCTTGGTCCACTGGAGTGAAGTTTAAGTACTTTACTCTTGTCGGTTCTGAACAGTGGTTGATCCATTGCTTTGTGGCGATCAGGAGGGTCATTCATTTTTCATATTTTTGTAACACTTGTAATATTTAAGATTGTATTATTATTGTTTTATTAATTTTTTTCTTGTTTTTTTTTTTAATTGTTTTATTCGTATGGATTTGACGCACGTTTGCGCCTTTCCTAAGATTCACTGTTTTTGTTGCGAGAGCACAATTGAACTGCGGCCTCAGAGATGGCAGGTGTGTGTCGCTGATTTTTATCCAATAGATTTTAATGTTTTTTTTTTTTTTAAGATTCCCTTAATTTTTGTCGAAAAATTATTTTCATTCGCGTTACGAATTTTCTATAATTTTTCCCAACTGCTTTGACTGACAATTCAATGAGAACTGATGGCGCATAGTTATAGTCGAAATAAAATACAGTTTAAGATTAACAAAGTATAAGTTAATTAAAACGAGAGAACCGTTCTGGTTGGTGTGAGTTTTATACTAAAGTTGGATTTGGCTGCACCGCCAGCACACTTGCTCGGCTGCCGATGCAGCAAAAGAACACGTGAACTGCATTGTCAGCAAAGACTCACGCTTTGGCTGGCAATGCAGTGTGAAGCTCAGGGGATGGCATTATATTTCTAAAGCAAACTTGAGGCGGTGCTATCTACCCCCCTTCATAAGACGAGACGTCCTCGGTTCGTATGACATTTCTGAAGGCGGTAAATGCTGCCTTTTGCATGTCTTCCATACTTAGCGAGTGGTTGGTTTTTTTGTTGTTTAAGGTGATTTTGGTGTTTGCCTTTGATCTCATGAAGCATGCCATTATTATAACCATTACGATTCCTACTGCGATTATTGATAGACTTGACCAAGATGAGAAATATGAGGTGTGTGGTTCTACTGAAATTTCTTGTAGTCGTTTTGTGTTCATCAGCTGCAGGTTATGGAGATATTCGATGGTCAGTAGCTCTTCGTGGTGGGTAATATTGAGTGAAATTAATTTAGGTGGTATTATCTCGTGGATTGCACTCTTTGTTGTTTCAAACTTTGATTCGCTCACGGCTAGTTTATTTTTGTAGGTAATTAGAAATATTCCTTTGCTCAGCGTTATTGGTAGTTTGTTGTCTTCATAGATGGTTGCTGCTGCTTCATTTATAATGATGAGGCCATCATCAACACACTGAATTTTACTTATTTGGGTTGCACCTGTGGTGCTGCAGGTTGCATCATTGCCCTCGCGCATGGAGCGTCGGTGATCTTTTCACAGATTGATATGGTTCGCTTGCTGACAGTTGCTTACAAGTCTAATGATATCATTACATTTTGCCATATAGCTGGTTTCTAACTTAATTATTTTATTATTACAGACTACTGGATACAGCTTTATGGAGTTACACACTTCTTTGATTTTTGGTATTTTTACAAAGTACTTAATTTCATTTAAAGAGCTGTAAATCTTTACTTTTGCTTACAGTAACAGATCTGATATAGTCATTGAATACTCGAACTGGAGTACTTCGTTTATTTCCATAAGGTTAAAAATCATTGGGTTAACTGCATTTAGTTTTGATAATGCGATTTCATTTAGAATATTGTTTATATCAGATATTACGATTCTATTTCTTATCATAGCTAACTCTAAAATTACATTGTTCCTTGATTCCTCTTTTGTTATTTCTTTGAATTAGCTGATTGATTCTGTAAGTGATTTGGTTCATTTGATTCTGTAAATTTTGATTGATGTTGACTTGCACATTTCCATTTTCTATAAGGGCTTCTTCATGGTTTTGTAACTGTATGAGGTCATCATGATCTGGTGTGCCGGCTATGAATTTCCAAATTGACCCTATGAAGTTTAATGACCGTTTCGATCGATAGTGAGAGTTTCGAAATATTGTTAAGAGTTTTTTTAGTTCGTCGATATCATGTTTCAAAATATCTCGTGGCTCCTGTTCATTCCTCAGTTTTTCTAATAAGAGTTCATTCTCTGACAGAATATTATCATATTCGCTATGTTTTAATGGTTTGATGTTCAATTTATATGTTTAATTTTACACAGGTTTCTAGTTGAATCGCCTCGTCAGTTACACTAGTAACAAAAAATTACAGCTTTTTCCATCCTTCGGAGGGTATACTGTTGTCCTTCGGTGAAAACACTGTTGTCCTTCGGTGCAGAGTCGTTTGTTTTTGTTCTCCGTTATTGGGATACTTTTTTCAATTTTTTCCCCTTTCGATAGGGTACTTATTTTTTCCCGGGGTTTCCGCGACCGATCGTTATATGTTGTTTTCAGGATATTTTTCGGAAGCGGCCCCACGTTGGGCGCCAGTTAATTAAAACGAGAGAACCGTTCTGGTTGGTGTGAGTTTTATTACTAAAGTTGGATTTGGCTGCACCGCCAGCACACTTGATTGGCTGCCGATGCAGCAAAAGAACACGTGAACTGCATTGTCAGCAAAGTCTCACGCTTTGGCTGGCAATGCAGTGTGAAGCTCAGCGGATGGCATTATATTTCTAAAGCAAACTTGAGGCGGTGCTAACTTATACTTTTAAATAAAGTAGGCTTTAATTCAATCGAGTTGGAGTATACTTTAACGCTTAAAGTATACTCTAACTTTAAAACAAGCAAAAACTGTTACTAAACCAGTTAGCAATGAGTCAAAATGAGAAGAAATGTCACTTTTATAAAATTCTCAGTTCGTCGTGAATGTGTTTTTGTGTAAAACGGAAAGAAAATGGAGTGAATGTTTCGTTTTGAAGAAATTGAAAAAATGTTAATATTTTGAACGGCGGCAGTGTGCTGAGACGGCGAAAAATATATAAAAACCGGATCGACCACTTCGAGTTCGATGAATTCGCTGCTCAATTTGTTATTGATAACTTGAACATTCAAGAACCAAGCAGCAATAGAGGCCTTCCGGTACCGATAAATATACATGTCCTCTACACTTTGAGATTCCTTGGAAGAAATTTTTATTAAAGTGATATTGGCAACTCACACAAAACTTAAATACAAGTGTTCCTTTTGACCCGTAAAGAAAGCAAAAATTTTCAAATCAATCAGCTATTTGTTTATGTCAGGGATGGGCAAATCAATCCTCGGAAAATTGTGCAATAGAATTTTTTACACTGCCGTCTGCTTTTCAAAAGTAGTCGACCGTAGACGTTCATTTTGAAATGCTAATAAGTGTTCAGGAAAACAAATATTGCAAAATAATTGATTACAAAATAAATCGGTATTGACGATATTCCGAAAATAAATTCTCATTTAAAACTCCCCATCGCCAGTTTTTTAAAAGTCGCTGCTAAGTAGAAACATGTTCTAAACTGCCTATAGTAACTGCGAAATTAAAGTCGACTATATATTTTTAGTCTTTTGCTAACTAAAGCCGGTTTTTATGCGGGACTATGATTATGCGCCAATATTATTCATTTTGTGATCTCATTAGATGCAATAAAAGTCTGGTTAAAGCAGCAGAAAGCAATGATAAATATTTATTTAAAAGCAAATAGTCTTTGAAAATGACATATGTATATTTATGCAAATGAAGTTATTTTTTTAAATTGTTTTCGTACTTATGTTTTTATGGCTACTTGTTTTGTTATGTTTATGTTTCAATGTTTAAGTTTTTTGTAAGATTTTCCTGTATACATATGTACTAAATATGTATGAATACCAACGTTTAAAAACATGTACACTCTGTACTCTGAAAACTAAAAATGTATTTTTGTTGACAGTATTTTTTAGTGTCCTCCACAGCCATTTTAAAAAGGTGGCAAGCCTAGATGTACACCTCAGGCCACTTGCTCAAGGCATCCACAAGCACAAATAGGTATTTGCCCATGAACGGCCCAGCGTAATCGGCTTTCGAACACCCGGCCTGGAGGTAACCAACAATGAACTGGCAGCGATTTTGGGTCTGCACGGTTAGCTTGACACGCCGTGCAATTTGACACCAAGTCTTCAATGTCCTTGTCCAGTTCCTTCCACCAACAATAAGCCCGCGCCAACATTTTCATTTTCGTGATGCCAAAATGTCCCGTATGTAATTCGGCCAATACACTTCCTCGCAGCCCCTTCGGTATAAATACACGCACCCCTCGTAACAAACATCCACGTTGCAAACGATGCACCGGACTGCAATCTCGTCCATACCTAAGACATTCCATGAGCGTGCGCACTTCATCTGATTTTTTTGTTTCCTCACTGAGCTCTCCTACGGTTATTGGTAAATTTTGAATCAACTCCATTTCAATTACGTCAACCTCTTCGATTTTTTGGTATACTTCCGCGCTCGGCAATCTAGACAATGCATCCGCATTCGCATTCTGACTGCTTCTCTTTACGCGTATTTCGTAATCGAATGATTCTAAATAGATTGCGTAATGCTGCATTCGGGTAGCCGACAGAGTTGGCAACCCCTTAGTTATGAAAATATCTGAGCTATTGCCTTATTGTCGGTAAATAGTATAAATTTCCGCCCAAACAAATATTGGTAAAATTTGCGCACACCAAATATTATGGCATACGCCTCCCGATCTACTTGGCTATATCGCTGTTGCACGGGATTAAGCGTCTGCGACGAAAACTGTATCGGCCTCTCTGTGCCGTCCTTATAAACATGACTCAATACTGCGCCTACACCAACTGGGCTAGCATCCACTGCAAGAACAATTTGCACCTGCGGATCGTAATGCGTTAACACTGTGTCGGACTGCATGTGCTGCTTAATCAAATTGAATGATCTCACGCATGTCGCGTCGAAGTGAAAAGGTTGGTCTTTGCGCAGTAAGTTATTCAGCGGATATACAATGATGCTCAAGTTTGTTATGAACCGCCCATAATAGTTTATGAGCCCCAGGAACGCTCTCATCTCGTCTCTTGTTGTTGGCTGCTTCATCTTCTGTATGGCTTCGACCTTGCTGCTCATTTTCCGAATTCCGTCCTTATCGATGACATATCCGCAATACTCGATCCGATCTTGCAAGAATTCCGATTTCTGTAAGTTCACCCTCATGTTGTGTTTATCGAGTCTGCGCAACACCTCTTCCACTCGTTGCAAATGAGTAGCATCATCGCTCGCCGTGATTCGGATGTCATCCAAAAATACCTTTACGCCGGGCAAGTCACCTAATAGTTGCTCCATCCACCGCTGCCATTTAGCCGGCGCACACGCTATGCCAAACATCATTCGCGTGGGCTGAAACAAGCCTTTATGTGTGTTGAGGGTTAATAAATGACGATCGTCTGGATACGAGTATATCCCCATCTGCAAATAAGCTTTCGATAAATCGATTTTTGAAAATTTCACACCCCAGCCATCGTGCTGAACAACTCATCAATAGTCGGCAGTGGAAATTGATCCACCACCAACGCGGGATTCAACGTCACTTTATAATCGCCGCAAATTCGGACAGTGCCATCCTTCTTGGGAACAACAACAATCGGTGTAGCCCATTCGCTTTTTTCCACCTTCACTAATAATTCTTCCTCCAGTTGACTTTCCAGCTCACGTTCCACTGCACTCATCCGCGAAAATGCGACGCGCCTGGACTTAAGAAATTTCGGTGTGACGCTCTGCTTCAGATTGACCTAGCTTTATACCCCGTGATCTTGCCCATCGTTGGTGAAAATTGTTTCGGAAATTTCTCACATATTCTTCCTACTTGCCTGTCGTCGCTCTCCTGCCCTATCGAATTCACGCTTGTCGGTATTTGCAACTGCTCCCTTATTATCTGCGACCAGTTCAATGACACCTCTCGCAGCCACTCTCTGCCCAGCAAGGGATTGCGACCACTTCGCATGATATAAATTGTTACGTGCTTTCTCGCCACCGTCACCCACACGAATCCCAGACAATCCAATGGTGTCTTGTAATAGCTGAAAAACTGCGTGTCGGTCGGCTTCACTTTGCAGCCACCAAGGTACTTTTTGGCAACGGCCGAACTAATGATGGTTACAGGTGCCCCAGTGTCAATTTCGAACGACATGAGCACCCCGTTGACTTCTACACTACACGAGAATTTCTTGCGTTTCTTTTCCGATTTCCCGCCACTTCTCACATTAAACAATTCGTCTATTGCCTTCTCTTCTTGCGTTATTTGATTCAGCTCCTTCTTTGCTTTGTAACACATTTTCCGCAAATGCCCTCTTTTCTTACAGCAGTGACAAATGCTCTCCTTGTATTTGCATTCGTTCGCCAAATGCGTGGTGTTACCACATCGAAAACAATTTCTCCCTTTGTTGGACATATTCACGGTTGCTTTCTTCGTACTATTTTGCTTTCCTTCTCTTCTTTGATTTTCTCCCTTTTGGCAATGAAGCTTATTCACATCACTAGCCGGTTGTTGTAATTCGCTTCCTTCTCTTTCAGCTATTTCATATGCGCAGGCGACTTGTATTGCATCATCCAGTGTTAAAACTTTTTTCTCGAGCAACCGGCTTTGGATCTTTGTGTTTTGCAAGCCAAAAACGAATTGGTTCCGCAGCGCCGTGTTCATATATGCGCCAAAATTGCAGCCTGTTGCTAATCGGCGCAGCGCTACCATAAACTGTGAGCACGTTTCCTCGCTCCCTTGCTTGCGCGAATGGAATCTGTAATTCTCCAATATTTCATTCCGCTTCGGGTTGAAGTGCTCCTCCAGCAAGTCCACGATCGCCTTGTACTCCATGTTTTCGGGTGTGTTAGGCATCGCCTTGTCGCACAGCAAATCGTATACTGGTGCACCCATGTAGTGCAGCAAAAATTGACGCTTCTTCGTTGAGTCTGCTTCAAATATGATCAGCGCCGTCTCGAAACGCTTCACCCACCGATTCCAAGTGGTCGTTTTCGCATCGAACGCATCCATCCACAGTGAATGGTTTGCTCGACATTTTTCCCAAAATCGTCGTAGCCCCTATGGAAATGTTGTAATCACCACGTGACTCCTCTTTCTCGTCGCCAAACTGTTGGGTACAACTCGATCACGCGAGTTCCATTTTCAGACTGGCGCATATGCCGTTTATTTCAGATTTCTTTTGTTTGACATTCGCTAACATTTACATACATATTGTTGCGAAAATGACTTCTCTAAGTTCGTTTTGGATTGTGCTTGAAAATAAAACAACTTCATTTATTCAGCGCAAACGCAGTCAAAAAATCCACAATCACTTTATTTACAGATTTACACTTTGCTTGTATCTACACTTGTTACTACTTTGCTTATTCAACCAAGACTCAACCCTCTGCGCTGCACACTGCTGCTTTTATACTGGTTTTCTTATCGCGCCGAAGTTTCTTGCACATTCCAGTTGTTCTTTCTATCTCGATCGTTCTAGCACAGCCTATTACCGTCGCGGACCATCCTTGCCATATCGTAGTTATAGCCAACCGGCCTAACTCCAAAGTGCATGCCTAAAAGTATGCTTGAAAAAGCATTCATGCACAGCACAGAGTGCCTCATCGTTGCACTGCCCACCACTTAGACTTGTTCGTCCCGAACAAGTGCCGAGGCTCCGCCGGAGTAAGATGCCAGGCGCTCCAAATGGACTACTTTCAACCTGGCGTTTCTGTTGCAGCAGCGTTGAACCCTGTACACCACGTCATTAATCCTGGTCACGACCTTGTACGGTCCTTCCCATGACGTTTGAAGTTTTGGAGACAAACCTTTCCTCCGCTGCGGGTTGTAAAGCATTACCAGATCGCCTTCTTGGAACCCCGCTGTGTTAGCCCGTAGATCATATCTGGCTTTCATCTTATGGCTGACCAGTTGGATACGGTCCCTTATAAACTGGTGGATTTCTTCCAGCTCCGACCGCTTATTGACTGCGTAATCAGTCCTAGCGCCTTCCGTCGTGCTGACCACTCCGAACTTCAAGTCAGCAGGCAACCTCAGCTCCGTGCCGAACACTGCTCGGGCTGGAGTGAGTGATGTCGTATCGTGCGGGGCTGACCTATACGCCATCAAGAACAGCGGAATATGCGTGTCCCAATCCTTTTGATTCCTGCCTACTACTTTCCGCAGATATTCTTCCAGCGTCCGATTGAATCGTTCCACCATGCCGTCGGACTGTGGATGCAAAGGACAGGTGCGAGTTTTCCTTATTCCTAGTAGCTCACACACTTCCTTCAATACCAGAGACTCGAAATTCCGAACTTGATCCGAGTACAACTCCAGCGGAACTCCAAATCTGGCCACCCAGTTGTTTACCAGCATTTCCGCGACCGTGGGGGCCTCCTGGTTAGGAATAGTATACACTTCGGGCCATTTGCTAAAATAGTCCATTACCACGAGCACATATTTGTTGCCTTGAGTGCTAAGTGGGAATGGGCCGGCGACGTCCATGGCAATTCGCTCGAAGGGCGCTCCCACGTTGTATTGCTGCATGCGGCCCCGAGATCTTCTTGTCGGCCCTTTCGCAGCCGAACATTGATCACAGTAGAATCGTCTTTTTATTTTGGCGACAGTTTTTGTGATGTCTAGGTGCCCTCCGCTGGAGTCGTTATGGTATGCCTCGATGACCTCGTTGATCCTGCATTTCGGGACTACAATTAGGGAATTGCTGGTCCGGCCATCCCCACTCGCGGTATAGGCAGCCATGAGACAGCCGCAGACTTTGCCACTGTGCCCAGTAAGCCTTCGCGATCGGGCTTTCACCGGCCATCTCCTGCCAGTCCGGACGTGCGTCTTGCTCCTTGCCTTCGACGATTTTTGCGAGATCCGTATCCTTGCGCTGGTCCTTTTTGACCACTCTATTTTAGACCTAAATAGGCTATTTTAAAGATTTGAAAAGCCTTCCTACAAAGTCCTGTGAGAAGTGCTTATAGCGACAATTGTCCATAGTGGTAAATAACACAGGACAACCAATTTCGCTATTTCTGGTTTTGACATCAGTTCTAGGCTAATAAGGGGTCACTAAATTCGAATCCGCAAACCGTTTCTGAAACTTAGTTTGCGTTTTGGCAAAAAGTGGGCGCGTCATTTTTTTGAATTATCCTTGACTTCTCGACATTTCAGACCGTAAACCTATTAACATGATTTTTTTTTATGTTGTTGGAATTACAACATCTCATGGCTTCTTTTCTGATACTACTCATTTTTATGCGTTCTAAAATTCCGTGGTAATAGGGCTTCAAGGTCAGAAAATTTGGAATTTCAAGGTGTTTCTTTTGATGGCGAAAATAATACAGATTTTTCGTTAATCAAGTAACGAGGTATATATACCATATCAAAAGAAGACACATTATTCAATACAACCGAGGGAACAGTTGTGGTGCACAACAAAAACATTCGCATCGAAATAATACCAAAAATGTGCCAAATGTGTGGGATCTAAAAAGTATATGTGAAAAGGGGATAATAAACGAAAGGTATCATAAAGAAAACCTGGATATGAACTGAAATCAGCAAGTTCAAGATACCTTAGCAGAGACTGACATTGAAGACTAAAGAGAAAATAATTCAAAACAATTTTAAATACTTAGACTTTTTAATTTATTATTATTATTAACGGATCTGTTGCCCCTTTCGTGGACCTATAGTTCGTCCGTAAGTCCAGTATCCGAGAGAAATTTTAATATGTTATCTAAACCTCTGGAAACCCAGTTCGTACCTGGTACAATAAAGTCCCCCAGGTGTTTCTTTCGTTTGTGCATAAGTACAGGGAATTCTCCTAGTATATGCATTGCGGTTGCATTTTCCTGCAAGCAGAACCTGCAGTATTCGTTTTCGCGAATTCCTAGTTTAGTTAGTTTAATCTACAATGCCCTGTAAGGATACCTGTAATAAACCTTAGATTATTCTTTGAAAAGCTCATGCATTCCTCGAATCTTTTCCTATTATACGTCCCGATAATCGCCTTGGAATGTTCTAGTCCTGGTTGTCCCAGTATTGATTCCTATTGATTATCTCGTGCTTCCTGGTTAGGACGGATAGAGCTCCACAGCAATGGGGATAGTACCGACCTCCGTCCCCGCCCATGTGGGCAACTCCGGGGGGTATTTTTTCATTTACTTTGGATTGTTAAATTTTTCTTTTAAGCTGAAATGTAATTTGAAGTTGAAATGGTATTTGGCATTATTATTACTTTCGATACTTCTTTTTTGGGTTAGATTTAACCAATCTTTTCTACTGTTTTTTAGTGCTTTTACAATATTTCACAATTTCTAATAACTTTTGCGACTATATTATTATAAACAAGACAAGAAAACAAATTAAAAGGCAAGCCAACGTCAAACATATTTATCGTAAGCGCCACAGCTTGTGCATGCTTCAGAATTTTCGCGGTAGCGAAATTATCGTAAGCGCCATTAAATACGCTCCTGTTTTGCGAATCAAATTTTTTTTATCGGTATTCCAAAAATAACTTTAAACCAATAATTCATGCACAAAATGGCAGCATTTAATAACATAATATAAAAGGAAAACACAAAAAACCTTCTCCTGTAAAATTACGAATTTGGCGCTTACGATATTTTGGCGACTATGGCTCGATATGCTGCGCTCGGATCTCGGCCTTGCTGCAGCGTTGCCTATTGCTCGTGGCAGCAAACTGTGCTGCGTTTCGTCCAATTGTGACTCCTATTGTAGTCAAAATTCTCAAAAGAGATGTTGTGCCTTCATTAAACATCCTAACGGCGATGAAAGTTGCGGTTTCTAAAATCTCCCTGCTGGTGCTGTTGATCTTTGGCGCTATTTTCCATATCAAATTATTGAAACTCTCATTATTATTCTGAGTGTATCCACCAAGGCAGCGGTGTAATAAATTTTCATTTGAGAGATCCTCATATATTGGACGAATCGCTGTTAAAACATCTTTGGGTAAAGGGTTGTAACTTTGTTGGAAATTCTTCAACTCTTTGTTCGCCTTCGCTTTCTGCCACTCGCACCACGAATCAGGTCCTTCAGGACAGAAGTGATGCTGTGGTTTGTTCTTCGTCGAGCTGTAGTGATAATATGTCACCCAAACTGCCTTTTTCATTGCCTCCACCGATTCAAAATTTCTCCTTATCGCTAGTCCATAATAAACTGTCAGTTTATCTATTATTTTTGCAGTTAATTTTCCTCTTCCTCCTAGACCCTTATTTTCTTTTTTGCACTTACGAAGACGGGATCCCATTCTTTTTTGCACGTGGCCTATACCTTCTTTTTTCACAATCTCTAAATCCTCTCCATATGGTTTGGATTCCACCAGGCCTTTGTAAGTTTTCGTGTCGCCGTCTCCAATATAATTTTTATAACGCACTCCATATTTTTCCTCTGATCGTGAGTACATTTCTTTAATGGCATCCACCTCCATTTTTCCCGCCGAGGCTTCATGATTATTTTGGCACAGACTTTGGTGATTTTCTTTCCACTCGTGATATTCTTCAATGCCTTCTTTTTTTTTCCAAACTGTACATTCTTGACAGTAACTGGATTTGATTTGAACGTCAAGAATTTTATTACTAAGCACACCGGAGAGACTGCAAACGCCATAATGAGAGAAAAAACCTCGTTTGTGCCATGTTCCATCCCCTGATACTGTCAAATCCAATTGTTCTTCCTGCATCGCATCTTCCATAAGCAACTCTGCAACAGCTTCGGACGCGGTGTGAATTTTTGCAGAGATACTTTTCTTTGTTTTTCTTGTCAGAGGAGGAGGAAAATCCATCAAGCCACAAAATTTCGGTTCAGAAATGTGTCCTTGTCCAATACACCGCATAGAAAATGAAAATCTGTAATTCACTTCGTAGGAACCTCCAATTTTCGGAAACGACGAGATCTTGGTTGGCTGGCACTTATCACAAACGATGGAAATTTCAAACCCAAGACCGCGAGTATTTTCTGTTTGGAACTTGACATTGCCACCGCAACTTTTACATTGCACATTTTCAGAAATACTTTTGAAAACTTCATTGAAATTTATAATACGGTACTGCAACATTTCATTTTCCGGCACGATTATGTCGTCCAAAGACATTGCTTTTAGTTTATTTTTTGCGCTTCCAACTAAATCTTTTTCATTTTCGCGATCCCACTTGGAAGGAATACTTGGACGTTTTCGCGATCTATCTTTGCGAATGTGACTTTTTGATCTCTTATCACGCGATATTTTGTTCGGATTCATTATGAAGCGTGCGTCCAGCGGAACGATCGAAAAACAATGTCTATAAACATGTTAAGACATGTCAAACGCTCGCGCGTGCAGGACTTTTCGGAGCGCGGTCCGGCGCGCGATAGGGAAAAGCCTCATATCTCAAAAAATTTTGCGAATTTTGCCAAATCGCTTTGCAAACACATTCTCAAGGGTTTACTCTAATGAATTAAGCAAAAAAAAAATTTCGATTTTTCAAAACCGAAAAGGTATACTCCCCCCCTTAAAGGAAAAAAAAAATTATTGTTTTTAATTAATATATTAAGATTTATTTATTAGATTTAAAACAGAACTTACTAATAAAATAAGCTGGGTAGGTATATCAGAGACATATCTGATAGATCAGTACATGATTTCCTGGTACACAGATGACTCCCTAACGGACGAAGGTACCGGAATCGGGGTGCATGGACCTGGGATTAGATACTCGGAACCTACAGGAAAGCCAGGCGGAAATATGCGCCATTGATAGATGCGCTCACTTCAATCTGGTGAGGAAATACCGGAACCGGAAGATCGCGATCCTGTCAGACAGCCAAGCGGCAATCAAGGCATTAAGATCCTACCAGGTATCCTCGAAAGTGGTGTCGGAATGCCTTGAGAAGCTGAACGAACTTGGCCGTCACAATCAGGTGTGGGTCCTCTGGGTTCCGGGTCACGCCGGTATTGATGGGAACGAGCAGGCCGACAAACTTGCAAGAAGGGAGGCGTCTACCCCATTCGTCGGCCCAGAACCCTTCTGTGGTCTAGGCAAAGCAGTACTATCCATCCTTTCCAGGAAAGCCGAGATAACCATCCGGAATCAATACTGGGAAAATCAACCAGGCCTTGAACATTCCAAGATGGTTATTGGCTCTTACAACAAGAAAAGGTTCGAGGAATGTATGAGTCTCTCAAAGAATAATCTAAGGATTATCACAGGTATATTGACAGGGCATTGTAGACTGAACTATCATCCAACCAAGCTAGGTATCAGGGTGAACGAACTCTGTAGGTTCTGTTTGCAGGACAATGAAACTGCAAAACACATACTAGGCATATGCCCTGCACTAATATACAAACGAAAAAAGTATCTGGGTGATTTTATTATACCAGGTTCGGACTAAGTTTTCAGAGGCTTAGGAAATGTACTAAGATTCCTCTTGGATACTGGACTCACGGACGAACTATGAAGGCCAAGAAGGGAGCGCAATAGATCTTTTAGGTCGCAGTGCAGATTCCCCGCCAATAATAACTTAATAGTTCACAAAATACAATAAAAAAACATAAAAAAGGAAAATTTTATTGCTTATAATTGAAGCGTGCAGCCACTGCCGCTACTCAATCAAATCAAAAATTGTATTTCCGTTGGGTAAAATCTATGCCATATGGCATAGTAAGAAATAAAAAAATCGTACAGCCTTGGTGAACTATATTTGGGATCTAACTTTTATTACACTTACTAAAGCAATAAATACCTACTAGATTACTTACATAAAGCTATGAAATAAATTGATTTTTGTAATAGAATAAATAAAAGTACGAAGTGATCTATTTTTGCAAAATACGCAGCTCGATACGAACGCGCACTTTCTGAACCCTTACAATTTACTGGGTACACTAATCAAAATATTTTTTTCATTATTTAGTATAAAAAACTTTAGAGAAAAATACAAACTATATAAAAATATAGTATCCACAAGTTTTTTGACCTAAAACAGGCACTGAAAAGAGACTATGCCATATAGCATAGAATAACCGAAAGGGTTAAATACGTTCACCTAAAAACAAAAGTATTTTCTAGACTAATTTTGAGCCGCTGAAGAAGAAAGTGAAGATCCAAAAATTTTTCAAAGAAGGGTTTTCCAAAAATCTTCGCAAAACCAGTATTTTACTGTAATTTTAGTTATCAGCACACATCTGGTTTTGCGAAGATTTTTGGAAAACCCTTCTTTGAAAAATTTTTGGATATTCACTTTCGTCTTCAGCGGCCCAAAATTAGTCTAGAAAATACTTTTGTTTGTAGGTGTATTTTTCGTGTCGAGTAGAGCTTTTTATGGTCATACAACTCAGTGTACGCCATTTTCTTAAAGTGTTGTTCTTTACATTGAAAATTTACACGGGTGATATCTTCGTCTTGTAAGTAAGAGCGAATTATACAAATTGAAGTCAAATTTGCATGGCATAATTTGTTCCTTTTTTTGTTCGAACGTCTGAAATTATTGAAAATATTCTTTCAGAGTCTGCATTGGAATGTGGTAGTGCCAAAACATATATGGCCAACTTTGACAAATTGGGAAACAATATTTTATCATTAAAATTCTTAGTTTGACTAATTTGACACCAAAATTTTCCATAGCCAGGATTGTTTGAAAATTCCCTACATTTAGTGAATTTTAAAAAATCTGTCCTTTTTTCCCTACGCACACAATTTTCGCTAAAATTCCTGACATGTAGGGAATTTTCCCTACAGTTACCATCATTGGTCGAGCATTCCAACAGAGAATGAAGGTGAACTTTGAAAATTGAAGTTTGCCGAAGCCAGCGACAAAACTTCGTATAGCCGAAGTACGTGTGGGACCTGCTGTGCTAGACAATGACTTATGACGCGAAACTGAGAGGGGTCACGGTTGCTAATTTGGTCAAACCAGGCCCCAGAGTTGCAAATTCGGTCAAACCAGGCCCCAGAGTTGATTAGAGTTCGTAAACCAAATTCTCCATACAAAAGCCAGGGCAAAGGCTGCTGGTGCGTTCGATGTTTATTTGCAAATAAAATAATTGGTTTTTTTCTTTCATTCTGTAGTACGTTTATAGGAAATTGATTGCAAAAAAACGTTGTTGCTGAAAAACGTCATAAGTATGGTGCAACGTGTTTTAATATGATTTTACTTCAGTTTTTGCTGACTGCCCTCAAAGCCTTAACGTTTGAATTGCTTGAGTTGCAGCTCTGCGTTTGAAAAGAGTTCAACTTGCCATCACTGTTTCTTGCTGCACTAGAAACGGCAAACTCAATGAGACATGAACTGAAGGAAAAAGCAACCGAATATCTGCTGACTAGCGTATGAAATAATTTATTTCTGCTTTTTGTTGGTACGGGTTACAATCAAACTTACTTAGACTAGTAAAACAAGGTGGTTCGCAGCGCTATATTTACAGCAATTAAGAAAAGCTATCATTTTAAGATGCAAATAATTGACTGGTAACCGGTGCTGTGCGAATGTTTGGGTACAAAAACCCGTACACTATCGGACGATCGGAAAAAGCAAAAAATGGTCTGAAAATCATTTCCCCTCTCAGTTTCGCGTCACATAGTCACTGGTGCTAGATTTTCGTGACCGAAAAAGTTTGTACTGCGTGACACCTCTATGTGTTTATTAGCTTAGTGCTACTAGATAACTTACATAAAGCTATGCAATAAATTGATTTTTGTAATAGAATAAATAAAAGTACGAAGTGATCTTTTTTGTAAAAAACGCAGCTCGATAGGAACGCGCACTTTCTGAACCCTTACAATGTACTGGGTACACTAATCAAAATATTTTTTTCATTATTTGGTATAAAAAACTTTAGAAAAAATACAAAAAATATAAAAATAAAGTATCCACAAGTTTTTTGACCTAAAACAGGCACTGAAAAGAGACTATGCCATATGGCATAGAATAACCGAAAGGGTAAATTTCGGATGAAAGAAGTTGCAAAAGCGTGGTGAATGCCAACAGTGCTGCAGCGACTCCCCATAGCGGAAGAAAACGCAGATGAACTGGAGCACGAAATACAATCACAAGGAGGGGAAGCAGAACGCTGCATAACACCAGCATCGACGAGTGATGCCCATGACCAGTTTCAACCAATCACTGCAGTAGAGATGACTACATCGTTACGACGCAGCAACCGGGTTCGACGACCACCAAAGAGATTGATAGATTAGATGTAGTATCCATTGGCTAATCCGACAGGGGAGGAATGTAGTGAACTGCATAATGTAATAGATTTAGATTGTAATAGGTTTCCATAATTGGCATTACTGATTCATTTCATAGGTTTACATAATTGGCATTACGGATCCCATTCAATTACATACATTCAAGCAACACATATCGTTTTTGCATTTTTCCCGCTCCTCGGCCATGAGGACACGACACAACAGCATTCGTATACAGGTCTATGAAATTTTTAAATATTCTTTTTGACATACTACTGTTTAGCTAGTTTCGCATAATATTTTATGAAGCGACGATAGTACCCGGATTAGCCGAGAAATTCACGTAATTCCTTGATTGTTTTGGGCAACGGAAAATTGGTGATAGCTTTCACTTTTTGGATTTGTTTAGACTCCTGCTTTTGAAATGACAAAACCTAAGAACTCGACTTCCTCCTTAAAAAAGTGTCCTTTGTCTAGCTGGGCCTTCCTTTTGGCATCCTGGAGTGTTTTAAAAATACTTTCTATATGTAATTTATACTCCGATTTTCTGAAGATGACGATGTCATCAATGTAAGCCTAACATGATTTGCCAATGTACATAGTCGCGGAGGATGTCGTCAAGGGCCCGTTGGAAAATTGAAAGGTATTTTCCGTTGTTTATCGAAAAGACCGTTTTTCTATATCAGAAGGTTTCAGTGGTATTTGTTGGAACCCACTTTTGAGGTCAAAACCAAAAAAAAATTTCTAATTTCCTAACTATTTACACTATATTACACCAACTATCCAAAATCGTGAGATCTTGATCCACGAGAAATTTTAGTGTCTCTCCGCTCTCTGCTCTGCATCCAAAATACGGGAGCGAAGAGTTGCTCATCCTAAAAAATTAATGTCGTTGAATTCGATAGCTTGTTCGTAGCTATCGGCCGCCGTTTCTTACGAAGACAAGTATTCGTATAATGTCTGGTGGTTCTCTGTCGCTTACAACGTTATCTAGAAATTTGATGCCCCCTAGGGCAGAAGGGAAATTAGGTCCAAATGTCAGAAGTTTCATAACACGTACGGAAATTTTGTAAAAATGTAGGGAAATTTTGCAGAAATGAATAGTTTTTATATTTTGGTTAAAATAATTGCAAGAAATTTGACCTGCATAACCAAAAGTTATCAGTAATGTGATAACCTGTTTGTTTTACGGCGATTCCCGACACACTTTGCAATGAAAGACACTTTTTTTGGTCTCAAACTGTTCACTAACGCATCATTTGGTATATGCTAAATTATGAATTCTTTAAGATACACTTTTGACGAGTTTTTTAATTACAAATCAAAATATCCAAATATTGGCGTCTGATAAAAGTGGCAGGTAATGTGATATACCCGAAGAAACGTTATTTAACAGACCTATTGGTTTCAAACTTGGTGAAAATACTTCAAATCGAAAATAATTAGAGACGTGTTTCTAATTTTTTTTGGAAACTAACAATCTGATGGATAAACCAAGGGTTAAAAATTTTTATGGAGAAACATGATTTAATAATTTTTTTATATGACACTTAGTAAAACTAAAAATTAAACGGCAAATAATTTGACACATGTTTTCCATTTTTTCAAAATCCAAAATCTTGCGGGTTAAAAAGTTGGTATTGACTTTCAATTTGGTGAAATCACTTCAAATAAGAAACAATCTTTGCAAATATGACATTAAAAGTTTTAAAAGCTAAAAGAATGCTAACAGAATATTTTTGTTTCTTACTTCTAAAATTGCTTCTTTCATTTGTATTTGCACTATTTTCGAATTTCTCCTTTTTTTTGACATAATTGATATATTTTTTTTAATATAAACATGTATGCTGTAAATTGTTTAACTAACAAAAATATTTAAGTTTTCATTAGGTTTTCGTGGTATTGGCGGTGGCACTTGGAATTTTCTTTGATGGTTGTTTTTTCCTTGAGCATGGTTGGTGCGAAACCTCTGATTTTCGAGTTTCAGGCACAAATGAAGAACCATTGGTAAATCTGCTGACTCATACCAAAGAAAATAAACATACAGAATGCGCATGTCATACAAGCAAAAATTTTGTATGGCGGGTTCTAACATTGGAACCCGCGCTCTGCGCTCACAGATCACGTATGTGGTGAGAGCGTTGCATTACAAGCGAGAACGTAGTAGAACGTGTGTTGCGCTCTCTTTTTGCGCTCATTGCAGCGAGTCTGCGTTAGCACACTGCTGCGGCGTGGGATGATTGGGAGATGAAGACGATGTTCTGTTGTTGTTGCGCTGGCGAAAAGCTGAAATTGTAAAACGATTTCTATTTTCTGGCTGGGTTTTGTTCTTCTTCTATAAGCCTGCACGGCGTCGCATATTGCTCCCGAACTCACTGCCGACTGTAGTGTGCGCGAAATCATAGAAAAAAAATTAAAATATGGTTGGCATGGCGACTTATATGATCGCTACAAGCAATAAAAAATAAAAAAGTATAAGTGTAAAAGGTATCGGTTTGGTATCTAAAACACGAATGACAAGAGTAAAAAGAACATTGGACGACACAAACGGCCGGAGCCGGTGGATTTGGAAAGTGGGGCATGAGTACAAAGGGGAATTGGAAGGGAGAGGATTGGATCATTGCAGGATCCACAGACCACTGGAACGACACATTTAGCCATGGCAGCCCGCGTTGCCTCTGGCAACATTAAGGCCGGAGCTGCTCACTGAGCCGGCCAATGCCTCCAAGGCCCGCTCGATGAGGGCGCGGGCTACGACGCGCGGCTCGGGGGTCCCATCGGTGGACCCCCGTCCTCGCTGAACGCGATCAGCTGCCGTTGGTCTGCAGCTTCGGCTGCGGGACGGCTGGTTCGTCGTTGGGGCTGTCGGCGGTGGCGTGTAAGCCGATCCGCGACGTTGGAGTGCTGCACAGGACGTTGCGGCTTCTTGCCGCCCTTGGGTGTGGCCTTGCGCCGCTGCTGGGGCTGGTCTTTCTCCGAAGTGCAGCATAGTGTGGTACGCTCGACCGCACTTGCTGCAGCGAGCGGTGGAGCTGCACCGAGCGGTGGGGTGGGACCGCGCCAGGCAGTTGGTGCAGTAGCCCTGGGCGCGGGCCACCTGCTGTCGCTGCTGCGGTGCCATCGCCAGGAAGGCCCGGCAATATCTTATGCCGTGGAGGTGGTGGCACAGCCGGCACTGCTGGATTATCTGCTGCTTTCTGGTTGCCCTGCAAGAAACAAGAAAAGTGTATCACTAAAGGATAATAGTGATTGGGTAGGGTATGAGAAAGTGTATGAGAGAAAATAGGCAGAGCAATGAGTCGAGTGGGTTTAAGAAGCTATTAGGGGGCATAGCTTGACTACTGGTCTTGTCAGGATGCCAGAGTCGGTGCGGATATCCACGACACGGACGTGATTGTCGGGACCGCGATGAATCTTATGAATGCGGCCGAGCCGCCATTCATTGGGGGGAAGCAGGTCGTCTTTAATGACGACCATTTCATCTTCTTCCACTTCTCTTTGCGGATGCTTCCAATTGTAACGTTTGTGGAGATCCTTGAGATATTCGTCCTTCCATCGTCGGGCAAATTGATGATGGAGGACTTTGAGTTTTTCCCATCGGTTAATTAGGGATAGCTCGGAGCACTCGGGTTCGGTGGGGGCGACGAGAGGAGCGCCTCGGAGAAAGTGGCCAGGGGTCAGAGACACTAAATCGCTAGGGTCCTGCGATTGAGGAGAGAGCGGACGTGAATTAAGCGTCTCTTCAATTCTAGTGAGAAGAGTCGTAAACTCTTCGTATGTGAACTTATGAGAGCCGGCTACCTTAAGGCGATTCTTAACAAATGCCAACTCTGCTTGGGACAACAGTGTTCCGTGTATGGGATTATGTTGGCGACGGGAGGAGATGCCGTTATGAAGAAAACGGAACATGTATGCGATTACTCGCAGGGCTCGAGAGAAGTTGGAGAACCGATCGAGAATGTCGGTTTGCTCTTCGAGAAGGTGGTGGCAGTCAATCGCTCGTTGTTCCGGGATTGGAACTTTGCGAAAGTGACCCTTTGGCCAAGCATTGGAAGCTTGCTGCAGCCATTTGGGGCCATTCCACCATAGAGGATGATCTTTAAGATTTTGCGGCTTGCATCCGCGCGTTCCTAAGTCCGCGGGATTTTCAGCGCTTGGGACATGTCGCGTTGTGCACATTTTGACGTATTTGAGTCGTGCGGTTGGCAACATAAGTTTTCCATGTGCAAGGTGGTTTTTCCAACCAAGCAAGGATAATTTCAGAATCGGTTCATAAATGGATTTCCGATTTACCGAACCCGAGATGAGAGCGAAGGTATTTGATGAGCTGGGAGAGTAAAACTGCTCCGCAAAGCTCTAAGCGAGGTAGGCTTATTGTTTGGAGAGGTGCAACTCTTGTTTTTGCAACAAGGAGATGTGACGAGAGGTTGTCACCATCCGTGCTAGTACGGATGTACAGAGCTGCACAGTATGCCTTTTCAGAGGCATCGCAAAATCCATGGATCTGAACATTTTTATTGGGGAACCCAACGGGGATTTTCGATAAGTTCTATGGCTGGCAAGTTCTCAATGAATTGCTGCCATTTGACAAGTGATCCTGGCTTTATGCACTCATCCCACTCAGTGCCTTCAAGCCAAAGCTCTTGCAGAAGCTTTTTGGCAAGAATCATTATAGGCGAAAGCCATCCTGCAGGATCGAAAAGTTTGGCAACGGAGGAAAGAATTTGCCTTTTTGTGATTGAATTTGCAGGAGTAGTGGGAGAGATGAAGTATGAAAATGAGTCCGATAGGGCATTCCAACGGATGCCTAGACTCTTATTAGAACTCGTTGAATCGAACTTGAGGAATTCCGAGTCGAAAAGGTCGTCTTCGGGAATTTCCTCTAAGAGTTTCGCATGATTAGCCCTTATCTTTTTAAGAGGGAAACCTCCGGAGTTGAGGGTGGCTATAACTTGAGAGAGAGCTTCCTTAGTTGTGGGAAGATCATGACCTCCGGATAGAATGTCGTCGTCATACGTTTCCTCGAGAAGTATTTTCGCCGCTAACGGGCTGGATGGCTGAGAATCGTGGGCTAATTGATGGAGCGTTCTGATGGCCAAATATGGCGCACAGTTAACCCCAAATGTCACCGTTTTCAATCTGAAATCTTGAATAGGAGATTCCGGGGATTTGCGAAAGAGTATTCGCTGGAATTCCTGGTGATCATTATGGACCCGAATTTGCCTATACATCTTTTGGACATCACCATTGAAGACAAAGCGGTAAAGGCGCCATCGGAGAATGAGGGCTGTGAGGTCATTTTGAAGAGTGGGACCAGTATGCAAAATGTCATTTAGTGACTGACCAGAGCTTCAGGACTTTAAGGCATTGAAAACCACTCGGACTTTGGTAGTTTTCTTTTCGGGGCGGATGACTGCGTGATGAGGCAGATAGTATGAAAAGTATTTGCCATTTTGGATTATCTCACGGGGATTTGTGAGTTCCATATGGTCAAGGGTGAGATATTCCTCTAAGACGCCATCGTAGATGGTCTTGAGGTTTCCCTTTCGGGAGAGATTTCGCTCCATGCTGACGTATTGCTGGAGCGCGTTGGGTCGGGAATTGCCTAACGCTATCGAGCATGGAAATTCTGCCTTAAAGGGAAGTTTCACGATATATCTACATTCCGATCCACGGGTTGTGGTCTTCCTGGTATAACTCTTCACAGTATATGTCATCCGAGGTGACAGGTGTCGGAAGTTTGACTTCTTCCTGCTCCCAGAATTGCTTTAGTTGTGAACTAAGTTCCTCATTGGAGACTTCTGCAACGTATGTCGAATAAGATGACACCGTATGGGGTACTGGCCCGCTGAGTATCGAACCGAAAATTGTGTTTTGGGCTAATAAACTGCTACACACATTTCGTCGGATACCTTCGAGTAAGATCTGGGGAATCAGATCACTGCCAATTACTAGGTCTATCTGCGCTGACTTGCAGGAACTTGGGTCAGCGAGATTTAGCGTGGCAAATTCTTGCCAATTGGGATGGCTAATTGTGAAGAGGGTTAGCAATTTTGTCAATTGGGGGAGTACGATTGCTTGCACATTGAGGGTCGTGCTGGAATTTGGAACTGCCAACGTCAAAAAGCAAATGTGATTGGCATTTTGCACAATTTTACCGCCCATGCCCGAAATTTCGAAGTGTGATCTTTCGATTGGCCATTTAAGGCGTTTTTGAACCTTCGAGGAAATGAAGGTGCGTTGCGAGCCTTGGTCGATCAACGCTCTAACCTTGAACAATTCTCCTAGGTGGGCAATAGACACCAGTGCAGTGTAGGCAGAAGGGATTGGGTGCCATTATTGGAATGAAGGGCTTGTACTTGAGGCGTACTTAGCCTTGAAGATGTGCTGGGTTGCGCATCTGAAGTGGGGGAATGAGTTGTGGAGTTATTGTTCGGTTGTGGATGAGCCGTTGCGACCTGAGAAGTGGTCGTCTGAGACCTATTGAAAGGCTGCGAGGCTTGAGATTTGTTGTTAGGGAAATGAAGCAGGGAATGATGCTTCCTTTGGCAGTAAACACACGAAAAACTGCTTGTGCAATCCTTTATGGTATGCGTTGTGGCAAGACAGTTTACACATAAGCTGTGCTCTTTGACGTATTTCAATCGGCTCTGGGGGCTGAGCTTCTTGAAACTCTGACATGTCCGTATAGGGTGATTTGCGTTGCAAAGTTTGCACGCGAAGTCTTTTTTCACCTCAGTGTGGAAGTGCTGAGATCTATTTTGAGGCCGATTTTGAGAAGTATGGAAATTGGAGGGTTGTGGTTTTGGCTTAGCGGGGCGGATGCTATTGAGCCGTTCCACCACCTCGTACCTGCAGGTCAGGAACTCGCCCATTTGCAACCAAAGAGGCAGGTCTTTACGAGATGTAATGGATTGTTCCCAAAGAGCTAATATCTCTTCGGGTAATTTGGTGCAACAAATGTACACAAGCAGCGGATCCCAATTGTCGGTGTCCACGGCCTGGGACCTAAGTACTGAGAGACAATTATTTATTGTGCTTTGTATCCGCTGCAGCGCTTCGCTATTTTCGGTAGTAGCCGGAGTAATATTTAACAGGGATCGGATTTGGTTGTCAACTAATATGCGCCTGTTTTCGTAGCGGGATTTCAGGGCTTCCCATGCGAGTCCGAAGTTTTCGTCACTTAAGGCATATTGTTTCACAATTGCACCGGCTTTGCCTTGCGTCTTATATCGGAGGTGATACAATTTTTGGGCTGGAGTGAGCTTGGGGTGGTTTATGTATACTGCCGTAAACATGTCCCGGAAGGACGGCCACTGCTCATAGCCCCCGAAAAATGTTTCGGTATCGCAAGGTGGAACTTGTAAACAAATATTTGGAGTATTTGTTGGTTCTAGGGATCGAACCTGTTCCGTATGCGCAGCGTGCTGAGTGGGCTGAGGCTGGAGCATCTCAATGATGTCCGACATTTGAGCCATGCACAACTCATACTGGTCTGTGCAGGCTTCGATCTTCTGCCGAGCAGACTCCTTGAAACGGTCGGGCTGGCTACTGTCTTCCGCAATGGAGACTGCCTCATAAGCAAACATAAGCCTTTCCCATTGGGCTTCCAAATTCTTTCGACGAATTTGGATGAGGGACTTCGTTTGTTCCTCAATGGGAGTTGTAGAGAATTTTGTGCATAATTGCACGAGCCGGTCGGACTCGAATATAAATTTGGCAACGCTAGGATCGGTTGCTCGGAGTATTGGGGATTTGGAGCGCGTTTTTGGCGGCTCACGTGTGACAGTGTCTGACAAAAACAAATCAGTTGACACCTTAGGGGGTTGTTTGGAGGCGGTTGACTCCATCGCGTCAGATTGCTTCTTAGGCGAACGCTCTACCGGCATTGAAAGTAATTAGCGAAACTTAAGAGAGAGGGAGGGGTCAGGTGCGAAAAAGTTGAAATTAAATTTCCACCTGAGAATGGGAATAAACGAAAGAGTTAAAGTTGGCCGCGTCCGAATGTGTGAAAGTTGTTCGATTATATGGGTAATTGCCTTTAATTTGTTGGCCAACTTTATTAACCGTATGTGGAGCAATACGGAAAAAAATTAATAAAATTCTACATTGAAACCGCGGAATCCGAAATGATACCACATCCGTTGTGATACCACAGATTCCACCCGTTTGAAATGCGTATGCAACACTGTTTTTTTTTTTTCAACATGTGATACACCACACATTTCAAACGGATGGGGAAAGGGAGGGAAGGGGAGCGGACCTACAGTTTAACGCCGAATCCGAACGGCGATGGGCAGTTTTTCTTTCACACTTGGAGGTTTTGCCATTGCCTGCCAAGAGCGCACTTGTGCGATTCTTGTAATTCTCAATCCCTTCATGTGGATAGCGACAGAAGTAGATGAGTGTTTTTTCCAGCCCAAGCCAGGAATCGAACCCGGGGCGCTCGGTATGAGAAGCCAGCGCGCTACCCGCTGAGCTATCGAGGCCGATAGCTCTAAGTGTATATAATGTAGTAAAATAAAAACAACAAGTGACAGTCAAATTTATTTGTGTATGTGTATTTGTATTTATTTTATTAAAACAAAAATAAATAAGTATGGGTATGTATGTGTATAAATGCATGTGAAAAAGAAAAATAAATATGTATGGGTATGTGTATATGTGTGTACAAGTGTATGTCAAAATATATTTTTGAATATATTTGTTAGTTCCACCTTAGATATATCTACAAAACCATATTTGACTACGATTCAAACAGACTACCACATAGACTTACAAAAATAATTCTACAGAGACAAATCTTTTGGGCAACGGCAGTTAAGGACTTAGGAAGCAAGTTAAACATCAATCTAGTTTTTGACAATTCTGATAGGAGGCTATGGAGTGCAAATATAGACTTATTACTCTCAAGTGTGAATCGGACGAACAAACAAAAAACATGGGAAAGAGCTATGAACAGCTCCCGGTTGTACAAGTACCTCGATCACAATATTGGAAAAAGCTATATTAACAACACAACTGAAAATTATAAGATATCTTGGATTCTGAAGACCAGATGCGACCTTATTTATCTCGGAGTATACAAGAAACTTAACTGCACTCTCTGTAACTTAAATGAATTGGAAGACTTGACACACTTTTTAGGAAGATGTCCAATACTGAAAAATGAGATATAGGTATTTTGGACAGTTTTATTTAGGCCAGGACGAAGTGATTAACAGATTAAATGGTATTGGTTCTGGTGGTTGGAATAGTGTAGTGTGCTTTGTCGCGAGTGCTTTAAAATATAGAAAACTGATCTTAAATGAATATAACTAGTTTTTGAGAAACTTTTGTTGTAACTTTAATGTTTTAAATGTCTTAATGTTTCCGTTGAGTGTATCTTCCGACAGACGACCCTGGGTCATTGTCGTAAATTCTTTGTAAATTAGTTTTAAGGATATTTTTTGTTAACAGGAAATTTTTAATTAAATAAAAGAATCTATCTATCTATCTATCTATATTTGTTAGTTGTTAGTGTATTTATTAAAATGTCTTTTATTTGTATAAGGGAGAGGAACAAAATTTTTAAATTTTGTCACAGGTGGGATGAGTTTGTCTCACTGTATGTATATGAAGGGTATGCGCAGTGAACGTTTGTTATGTACTATTGAAAATTTTCTAAGTCGAAAATTGTCAATGTACTTGGGACGGGTCTTGTTGTCCCACTGTATGTAATAATGTGTATGTGGATATTGTATACAAGTGTATGTATGTGTATATATTAAGGTGGGTCGCGAAAAAAAATTGGTGTTGTCACCACCTAAAAATAAAATTCAGAGTGTTTAATGACTATTTGGAAAATATTGCGATTCTGAGGTAAGCCAATTGTGAGCGGTTTTGCTTCAAAAATACCTCTAATTATCATGTTTTTTGGGTGTAACTTTTTTGTTGTTGGACATTTTCGAATAATTTTTTTTGGTTAGATAAACCTTCAGGAGTTCTTGGATTGCACATATTTTGTAAACATTTTTTTTGTTAATTTATTGAGTTCTGGAAGTTTTAATACCATTTTTTAGTGCTTTTTCGTAAAGACTTCAAGAAATATTATTATAACTCCGCCAATTTTTCTCGTATGTCAACACATAATATGTCGTTTTGAAGAGTTTCCATACAGCTACTAAGCTCATTATTGTTCTTTGTAACCTTACTTTATAATATATATTTTTTTAAATTTTTGTGTTTAGTAATTCAAATATTTTTTAAAGTTACCATTTAAAACTATATTTATCGCCAAAATTTTTGCAAATTTTTACACTTATTAAAAAGCGCTAATCATTACCTTTCAAATGATATCAAAATTATGCATATCCGAAAGTTAGTTAGCCTCTATATTTGTATTTCTGTGAGACTCCACTACAAAATGACCATTGATTTTGATAACACTTAATACGGTGATCGAACTTTACATAGAGCTCTAATGACCAAATTTCAGTTATTTTTCACTACTTTTATCCCCTTTCATATCAGCAAATATTAGTTTTCATCATTGGATGCACATAATTGGATACACATTATTCTTTTGTAACGTTTTTTTTTATTTGACTGAAGAATATTTGATACGACAAAGCTTACTACGATTACAAACACAAAAATACAACAACAAGTGCTACATTCCGACATTGTTATTGAATATTGATCAGCTGTGTTGTTCTGCTACACTTTCAGTGCAACTTTGTAAAAGTAGTATGCAAAGAAATAATATGTTTCGTATACTTCGTTATTTCTTTTTCGTTCAGACTTCAAGAAGTGTTAATATAACTCCGCCATTTTTAATCGTTGGTCGTTATTTCTTTACTAAATTAAAAGACAATGTTTATCGTTCCACGAAAATTCAATAAAAATAAGTTGCCTACAAAAAGTGACGTAATTCAACATTTATTGTTTCTCCGCGGTAAAAATCCATCAATTGCTTTGTACAAATTTTATACTGAGACAATAAAAGAAATTCTAAAATTATGGGGATATTCGAAAATGTCCAACAACAAAAAAGTTACACCCAAAAAACATGATAATTAGAGGTATTTTTGAAGCAAAACCGCTCACAATTGGCTTACCTCAGAATCGCAATATTTTCCAAATAGTCATTAAACACTCTGAATTTTATTTTTAGGTGGTGACAACACCAATTTTTTTTCGCGACCCACCTTAATGTACATATATGCCTCAATACCGAGGTTGTGAAAAAAACCAATCAGCAACACAAAAGAGCATACACACAAAAACTACAAGAACAAAAATCATTAGCATTGTTTTGAATCACGTTCGCTGAAACGACGATCGTTGCGCTGGCAAAGTGATGACCCTTTGCTGCGACAAATAAATGCAGAAATTCGCACAAAAAATGATTGAGCGACCAAAGCACCAACCAGTCAATGTACACACATGGGCGTATCCAGGAACAAATTTAAAGGGACATAACTACATTTGAAAATTCATATTATAGCAGGGACCGTAAATAATTATTATCGCAATATTTTTAATCAAAAAAATCAAGATGAAGGAAGCATTGCAGATATAAGTATCATGTAGTGCAATAAAGTGATTGTTTTTGAAAGCAGTTATCAAAAAAGCAATAAAAAAAAATTCTCGATTTTTATTTTCCGCTCACCGAATAATAATTATTTTTTGATTTTTTTTTCGATCAGAAAATAAAAATTATTTGTTGAGTTTTATTTTTTGGGGAAAAAATAAAAATTATGCGGTGAGTTTTATTTTTCACTTGCAGAATGAGAATTATTTTTCAGTTTTTTTTTTTCAACACAAAATAAAAATTACGGGACGAGTTTTTTTTTTTTATTCAAAAGTAAGCCTCATGTGGTAAGTTCAATTTTTCAAATTGTATTCTGAAAATTATTTTCTGAGTAATACTTTTCGCTCATGCAATAAAAATTCTACTATGAATTATAAACTTTTTCTTTAAAGGAATGAATGCAAAAATGCGATTTTTCCCGATACCCACCCAATGTTATGTTTTAATTTTGACAGCGTACGTTCGGTGCGTAAAAATCGGCCGACGATTTGATTCTGTTTATACTAATACGCTTACTGCAAATGAGCCGCTGCAATGCATTATCACTGCTTTCCACGCGAGGAATTTTCTTGCCACCAATAGTTATAGCGTTGGTGAAAGGACTGGAAAGATTGGGTAGCAGCTACTGCTTTGAATTTTTTTCTCACATTTCTTCTAAAATGGGCTGTAAGATAACGTGGCCGCCGTGGCTCAGCTACGCGCGACCATAAGGCTAAAGCGGCGCTCAGGAGACCCAAAATTGAATCCTCTTTTTTCCGTAAAGAATAATGTAACCAATACAGAACTTTAGAGCGAGATCTAGAGTACACACATTCATAACATTGGGTCCTTTAAAGCATTCATTCCTTTAAAGAAAAAGTTTATAATTCATAGTAGAATTTTTATTTCATGAGCGAAAAGTATTACTCAGAAAGTAATTTTCAGAATACAATTTGAAAAATTTAACTTACCACATGAGGCTTATTTTTGAATAAAAAAAAAAACTCGTCCCGTAATTTTTATTTTGTGTTGAAAAAAAAAAACTGAAAAATAATTCTCATTCTGCAAGTGAAAAATAAAACTCACCGCATAATTTTTATTTTTCCCCAAAAAAATAAAACTCAACAAATAATTTTTATTTTTCCCCAAAAAAATAAAACTCAACAAATAATTTTTATTTTCTGATCGAAAAAAAATCAACAAATAATTTTTATTCGGTGAGCGGAAAGTAAAAATCGAAAAATAAGTTTTATATTTTGATTTTTATATTTAGCTCATAATTTTTACGGTCCCTGTATTATAGAGTTCAAATAGAATAGAATACAGAATTCTATATATTTATAGAACATAGAATTTCGAATTTTAGGGGCGCAAATACCGATCCCTGTACCCTACCCTGATACGCCCATGTGTACACAGGTGAAGCGGCACTTTCATTTCATGTGTGGTTGTTGGGTGAGTGTGCTTCAGTTTGCACAGCCAATGAGCGCAAACTGAAGCGCTCGCTCTCCTACTGGCACCGCTCTTTCCCTTTTGTGGCTTCCCCGCGCACTTTGAAACTCGCCAACAAAAATTCAAGTTTTTGAGCTCAGATGCGCCTTCTATACACTTCATATTCTTTGCTCATACCCAACAACCTAGACAGGTCGCCGTTCAGACCCGGACAAAGGTGTCCAAGGCTTTTTTCATATATGTCTCTGTAAGGAGGTTTAGAGCATTTATTTATTTATTTATTTATTTATTTATTTAAATTCATCAATTAGAGTACAACTCAAATAGATTACTAAAAGCTAGGGTATATATATTATGTACATAAATATGATATGTTAATTACAATTAATCGCAACTCAAAAAGTGTGACAGCAGAATTAGTTTAGACTTAAAACTCTCTCTAGAATTACAAAATATATCTAAATTTTTACAAAATTGGTTTGTCTGCCTTAGGCAGCGTGTAAGCGGTTCGTTAAGACTAAAGTTAGTCTTATGACAAGGTAGGTAGAACATGTTGTTAAATCTGAGGCCACGTGCGGGACAATTGAAAAGTATTAACTCAAGCAAGAAGTGGCATTTGATATGGCTAGTGACTATGTCTCTAATAAACATTACCGAGGAAATTTTTCTTCGCATTTCTAATGTCGGCAAAGCTAGCAAAAGGCATCTACTTTTATATTCAGGCATAATAATTTTCCAACGGAGAGAGTGAATGGCATATCTAGTAAAGCGTTTCTGAATCTTCTCGATCCTTAACGAATAACCCGAATAGAATGGATCCCAAATGATGCTGCAATATTCTAGGTTCGATCTTACGAATGCAAAATACAAACTCTTGAGAGTAAAAACATCCTGGAACTCATTTGAATTTCTCATTACAAAGCCGAGCATGGACCTAGATTTGGTAATCATAAAGTCTATATGTTTAGAAAAGGACATTTTCGAGGAGAAGATGACTCCCAAATCCTTCTTTTCGTAAATTTTTGTGAGGATAACATTACCTATCTTGTAATGGAAATTAATCGCGACTTTACGTCTACTGAAAGACAGACACTGGCATTTACCAACATTAAGTGGCAAAGAGTTAGCATCACACCAAGAATGCAGTTTTGATAAGTCCTCTTGAAGGTTAATGCAGTCAGATACGTTCTCTATGCGACTATATATTTTCAAGTCATCTGCGTACATCAGACAACGCGACGTCAAAAAGACGTCCGGAATATCATTGATAAAGATCAGGAAAAGTAACGGTCCAAGATGGCTGCCTTGAGGCACACCTGAGGTGACGTTAATGATATCCGATTTTGTATTGTTTATACGAACGAATTGGGTCCTATCGGTTAGGTACGATGCAAACCACTTAAGCATACTTGAATGAAATCCAATTGATTCCAACTTTGCAAGAAGGATTTTGTGACTAACCCTGTCGAAAGCTTTCGAAAAGTCAGTGAATATGACGTCGCATTGTTGACCTGTTTCAAATTGTTTTAAGACAAAATTAGAGAATAAGGCCAAGTTTGTAGAAGTGGATTTACCCTTTATAAAGCCGTGCTGATAAGGCGATATGATCTCTGAAATATGGAAGAAAATCCTATTATAAACAAGTTTCTCGAAAAGTTTGGGTATACTTGAGATTTTGCAGATCGGACGATAATTTGAAATATCTGACTTGCTCCCAGATTTATGGATAGGCATAATAAAGGATTTTTTCCAGTCCTGTAAAAACTCCCCACACCGCAGGGATTTATTAAAGATTATTGACAATGGGAGGGCTAACGCTGGTGCACAATTTTTTAATAAAATAGGTGGAAAACCATCTTCTCCTGAAGTTGGGTCATTTGGCAAGATCGCAAGGCCATCTAGAACTTCATCAACTGAGAGTTGTAAACCCTTAAAGACAAGTGCGCTGCTATCTATGTTATTGTCAGTTTCGATTCCAGATTGAGGAACATAAACTGATCGAAAGAAACATGCAAAAAAATTACAAATTTTATCAATATCCGACGATGATTCTCCCAAATAATGCATCATGTCTGGGATTCCAGTGTCTTTCTTTTTGCTGTTTATAAACTGCCAAAAACGCTTACTATTTGCCCTTATTTCACTCTCTACATTAAGGATATAGTGGTGATATAAGAACTTGTTCAGAGTATCAAACTCTTTTTGCAACCGACTGTATATTGCATAAAGTTCTAAATTTTTGTTTGATTTGCGATACAGTTTGTATGCTTTAGTTTTTTTATTGTTGAGATTTATAAGTCTGGAGTTATACCAGATCGGCTTGGAACGACTCTTTACTGGTACAACAGGAACGAACGTGTTAATGGCCGCCTTCAAATTGTCTCGAAATACGTAGTAGGCTTGTGATAATTGGGGCTTGTTAAGGGCAGATTCCCAATCAACTGAATTTAATGAACGTGATATGTCATTGAATTCGGCTTTAATGAAGTTATAGTTCTTACAAGAATTAATGACTGATTTGATATAGTTTATAAGTTTAAAGCTCACACATAATGCTTTATGGTGGATAGAGTTAGGAAGAGGGGGTGAAGAAATGGGCTCGACATCAGATTTTAGATCGCTGGTTATAAAAACTAAATCAAGTATACGATTGATGTCGTTATGAACACTGTTAACCTGACAGAGATTAAACTCAGCAAAAGTGTCGAGTACCTCGCATTCACTCTCGCTTGATACATTATATGGTAATAATTGCTTAACATCCTCATCAAAACACCAATTAACATTGGGTAAATTGAAGTCACCCAATATTATGATATGTTGATTGTGGTTTAGATTATTTAATATGGTGCAACAGTTATTTATATGCGTTTTATACAATTCGTTTGGACTTAATGGTGGAATGTAACTTACAGAAATGAACAATTCATGAGATTTTTCTATGACAATTTTAACAATAATTTGATCAATATCTAAACGACCCTGGTCTGAGCACGTATCAGAGGATAGGGTAATTTGCGTACTGGGCAAACTCGAACGAACAGCAACAAGTACGCCACCGCCTTTAGAGAGACCGGTAGTGCGGGAGCATCTGTCTTTGCGAAATACATTATATTGTTGACAATCGAACATTTCAGCAGTATGATGGCATTCAGAGAGCCAGGTTTCTGTTAAAACTATGATATCGTAGAGAGACGATGAAGAAAAAAGCAGCAACGGTAGCATTTTGGTTCTTATCCCGCCAGCATTCTGATAATACAGTAGGGATTCTGTAGCATTTGCAGAATTAATAACAGCGTCGGCGCACGCTAGGACTGCAGTGGTTTCGCCTCTACTCTTGGAAAATTTGTAAACGGCCTTACTCTAATATTCTCTTGCCAAAGAGAAGGGTCGAAGATTTTGTCGTAGTACTTTTCTGCTACGCCAAGTTTGAACGATACTCTCTTCAGTCCTTCAATTGCAGAGTCTTTCTTTACTAAAATGTAGCATGAAAGATCGCTCTTATCTATAGCAGCATGAGTATGTACATAGTCAATAATGCTTTCGGTGGTCACTGTGGGATTGAAATACGACAAATGTACCCACTTTAGATTGACAATTACATCCAACTCGCGGCTTGCATTGCGGCCAACGACAGTGTTATTCGCATTCCGTTTTGCTCTTTTATTCTTAGCGCCAGCAGTTATGAAGACGTCATCGTTGTTCAACTGTGCTGTATGGTTGCTATGAGATAGCAGCAACGGAGGCGGCGCAGGGCAGCGCGAAGCAGAAGAAATGTTAACGGCATCGGCAGCATGGGCTGTAGGGGTGGCAGCGGCGGCAGCAGCAGCAGCATAAGAGATAGATGGAGCAGAGGAGAGAATCGGTGTCGTTGAGCCAAGAACAGGCGCCCGCTTATTGTGTTTTGATGTTGCAGAAATATTAGCATGCATGTTATTCAGATCATTCCGAAGATCTTTGATGTCACTAGCAATGGTGGGGATTGTAGCAGCGACATCAAAATCACAAAGTAAACGACGAACAGCTTGTACTTCTAGTTGCAGATCCTCAACTTTTTTAATCAGAAGTTCCTTGTCGCTTTGCAAAGAGCAAATTATTGCGGTCGTCTTTTCGTGATCAGATCGAAGAGATCTAAGCTCTTTGAGAACAGCTTGCAAGCTGATTTCTATCTCGTCGCACTCAGGTGGCGGATAGGCTCTCTCGGGAGCCGAAGCAGGTGGCAGCGAAGAGTCTTTTGCGGGCTCCGAACCAGCTGAGTTGTTGGTAACCGATACACTATCTATTGGCGGAGTTGTTGAGCGAGGAGACGATAGAATAGAGTTTCGGCGCGCTTTTGTGCATTGGGTACAACAATAAGGCTTGTTCGCTTTTTGCATATATTCAATATCGGCCGATAATAGCTTTACACATTTTGGATGAAAAATGTCACTGCACTTGGCACATTGTACTTTAAGCTGGCCACGGTCGACCTTATGGCCACATACGCATGGCATGACGATAATCAGCAGGATGCTCGACCCGAATCACTAACGCACGAGTGTTTGTATAATTATGATCAACAGAGAGATTAGGAAAAACACGTCCGCACGGCACGACGTCTCACGAACGAATATATATATATATATATATTTATTCCTACATTTAAGCTACCAAGCTTGTTCAATAAGTGAGAGTTGAGAATATACCGTCAGGTAAAATTTTTGGATTGTGGATTTACCCTGAACAAGCCAGGTCATCTGGTACTCAAGTGTTGACACATCGCGCTTGTCGGCATAGTGAAGCGTGAGACTGCCACTCGAGTGGAGTATTATAAGAATCCAAAGCTGTATCCGCATGACCCTCGATCTTTTTCCTAATAATGTTAAGGATTTTGAAAATTCGTAAATGATTCATAGATCTAAAGAATTCTGTTAACACTTTCCTCCATGAGTTAATATCTAAAAATCTTAAAATCTGCTTTCCCGAGAATTCCCTGAGGCATTCGGTACTTTATCTAAATTGGACAAATCGTTGAGATGTCTTTCATTAATTCGTTGGTCTGTTGCATTTGAGATGCTAGCATTCGGATTACGAGTAGCTTGGATGAATGGTGGTACCTGGCTATTAAAAGTTTCTAGAGTTATTCGCGAAATGAGCGCTCTAAGCTCTGCTTCGTATATTTATTGTGATGGTTGGCCATAAGGATTGGCATTAGGATATATGGGTGGATTAAGGATTGGAGGATGGATCAAATGGTTAGGGTTTGAATTTTAATTGCCTTTTACCAAAAGAGATTTCTGGACAAGTTTGGAACGTTTCAACTTTCCTCTACAACTTGAGTTTTTATTCTTTTTCCTTTATTTATTTTATAAAAGGTGTCCACGAAAAAACTGATCCCTCTTCTTTGATTTTTTAAATTTTTTGGGAGCGCACCTTAACAGTAGGCTTAGCTTTTTCAAAAAGTTTAAACTTCACGAAAACTAATTGCATTTAGTTTCATTTTGATTTTAACTCTCGAGCGAAATGGCAGCGAACGAAATCCAGCAGCGAAAAAAAATTGTGCACACTTTGAATGAAAATCCTACATGGACCCAAAAACGAGTAGCAAAACATGTGGGTGTCGGTGTTGCAACGGTGAAAAGGGTTGTCAAAAAGTTTAAGGAACACCTCTCTGTTGAGAGGGTTTCAGGTTCTGGGAAAAAGGCTGGTCCTGCCAGCGAAAATTTTGCCAATGCAGTGAAGGCGCATTTTAAGAAAAACCCGAATCCCTCTGTCCGTGAAACAGCAAGCGAGCTAGAAAGTTGTATGAGCAGTTCCTTACAAAATTTGAGTGCTGCGTCATGGACGATGAAACATACGTTAAAGGTGACTTCCAACAATTGCCCGGGCAGCAGTTTTACGTTGCCGCAGCTAAAGGAGCTGTTTCTAAAAAATTTAAAACAAAAAATATCCCAAAAAAGTTCCTTGTATGGCAGGCAATTTGTACCTGTGGAAGAAGAAGCGAAATTTTTGTTACCAAGAAATTTACATCAAGGAATACTTGAAGAAACGTCTTTTGCCATTTTTAAGAAGCCACAATGTTTCTACTTTTTTTTGGCCAGGGCAGCCTTGAACTGGTATAATGACAATAATGTCACTATTGTACCAAAAGAATGCAACCCACCAAATTGTCCAGAATTACGTCCCATTGAAAGGTATTGGGCAATAGTAAAATGGAACTACTGTGTTATTGTTTTTTCGCAGCACATCGAAAAATTGTCTACGACTTTTCAATAGTGCAGTAGTTTCAAACGCATTCACTGAACATCTGCTGCCACCCCAAGTGCATACTGTGGGACAAATATCCCCAAGTCGGACACACAAATTTGTTTGGACACTTTGTTTACGTACATATAAGTTAAGGCGCTCCTTCCCAGGAGCCCTTATTCTGTCGCTGCAAAGGAAAAAGCCTTCAATTTTGGTTACAATAATTTTATTCACCCAACTGCTCCGTTGCACGTCTCAGAAAGAAGTGAGTTGCACAAAGTTTCCAACTTAGAGCTAGAGCTTAACCACTAACTAAAATTAGGCTGACGCTGCGGTTCCCACGTTTTCGAATCGCGGTGCACTCAGGTTACCCGTCGGCAGCGACCTGCCGGATGCGCGTGCAGTGCGCGAGGATCATGTTACGTCTAGCAGCCGCGACGTCAGCGCTTTTAGTAGCTGCACGTGTCAGAGCAGGTGTGTTAACTGCCCCCCCCTTTAAAGATCTGCGTCCCGCAGATTCGAGAAAGGTTGCGAAGGGGGTGATGTTCCAGGGATCGGCTTGGAGTTGATGAGGATTGGGGGGATGGTGATCCTTTTCGTTAGCTTCCTCCAGATTGCGAAGCTGATCATGAGGACGGCGATCATTATGAGGACATCAGTTGTGATTGAGATTTTGAATTTGTCATTCAGGCTGTTGAGGTGTTCGATGTTTGTTAAACTTAGTCCGTGTACATACTCCAGGCTTGGTTTGAGGCCCCAACTGGACACATTAGTAAGAACTGCTGGCAACACTTGTAATTTCTTCGTCGCTCTGCTGGAGAATGTTTGATTGTTCACCGTGATCGTCTCATTATTTAGTTGAATGACAAATGTGCCTTTAAGGGCACATGGGTACGCATACTTCTTCGGGTAACCTCTCCAGTGACTTTGCTTCGCAGATTGTGGAGTTGTTGATTGATGGGCATCGTTCTCTTAAGCCGTATGTCTCCATTTGATTCACCAGGACAATTTTGTAGCTCAAATTGATTTTTTTTCCTTGGAATATCGCGGCTCTTGTCACTAGCAGGCGATATTTGTTGACTTTAACCTTCGGAATCGAGAGTACGTAAAGTAGTAATGTGCCATTTGAGTATATCGAGGGCCTTGCGTGTTCGATGGCTTCTATAGCGTTTTGGTAGGGCAATGATTCTTCCTCGGCTAAGACCTGCTTGACTTCGTTCTGGCTCAAAAGATTGGTGTTGATGATGTCGGCCTTTGCCATCTGGTAAGCTCGTATAATCTCGTCCGTTTCCTCCTTTAGTACTCGAATTTTGTTTAGAGTCATTGTTTCTGCGTGTTCCGTTCCAACTTCTTTCCCTAAAGCATTTGAAAATTGAACCATGTGGTTGATTTTATTTATCGATTCACGAGTGGCGTTGAAGAGTTGCTGGTTGATTTTGTACTGGTGGTTGCTGGTCTCAACAATACTGCTCTCCATTTCCAAGACACTATCCCAGTCAGTTGCATCTGGGGAACCTGCAACCCATTTCCATGCTGACCCGATCCAGTTAATTGCTCTTCGCTCCTCCCTAGCTCTCGTTGCTTGCAGTTCGTTAAGGCGTTGGCGTGTCATGTTTAGGTAGTGGCCAGGTAAAGCCTTGTTTCCTGCGCTTCTCACGCCCATACGAACAGAGGCTTCCAGTTCTTCCAATGTCGTTCTGAATTGATCCAAATTTATGATGTGTATTAGCCGGAAATGACCATCGACGATCCACCCATCACCATGTTGTATCGCCACTAGCGGTGAATTGTAGCTGAATATATTAAAGCTAGCAACTCCAGAGACTAAAAGTAATCTGATTCTCGAAATTCTATCAAGATTAACATTTAAGAAAATGAATGTTTTAAGAATACAAAAGCGAAGAAGAGAAAGCAACATACAATGCGATTAAATTACTTACAATGTTGCAGTAACAGTGTTCTTAATATAAGTTTCTTAATATAACAGCAAGTAAAACTAGTAAAGTATGAAAACTACAATTATCATTATCAAGTTAAAAATACGTATAATTTTGGCTTAAAAGATAGGTGGGTAATTAATTTTATGCGCTTTTATATTAATTTGGCGCTATTATTTTTTATTTTTTCCGGTGCTATGCTTTGCAACCGTTCAATGTGTTCAATTTGCTATTTTTTCAGTGATTTAAGCGTTCAAGCTTTTCACCATATATCTCTCATGTGTTCAATTTATTCTTCTTTATTGATTTTAACATTCCCTTTAACATTTAATTTTAACATTAGGGCTTCTTCAATGTTTTTCAGCATTGTTAATAATCAACTCTTTCCAACTCTTGTGTCGTTCTCGTTAGCACAGTTTAACCTTCCTTTTTCTTTTTTTTCTTTTTTTTTTTTTTGCGACTCTTTTATATGTTCGTACTACTACTTAATTTTCGTAGTGGGTTTTCATAAGTTTTTTCATGCGTTTTTTAATTTGTGCCTCGTGAATCTTTTTATTTCCGTCTGTCAGTACTGTCACCCTATTATCTTCCCCTACGATCTCTCTTCTCTGTTTTATTTTGCCTATACTTCTCAATTCAGATTGTGCTATTGTGTCGTTCCCTCATTTCGTTTATTGTGTTGTCAATTTCTAATGTGAGTTTTGTGAATTTTTCTCCCTGAGTCAGTGTGTATGGTCACCCTGTTATCTCTCCCTACTGTCGCCTCTTTGTACAAGGGTTTGTGTTTGCTCTTAATTTGCTTATCCCTTACGTATACAGTATCCCCTGTCTCGAATTTCGTAGGCTCACGTTTTTTCCTATTTACGCGCAAGTTTCGTAACTCTTGATTTCTTTCTATTTGCACCTTGATCTCTCGGTGAACCCTACTACGGAAATCTACTAGGTTTTGATAGTTAATTCTCTGAGTTCTGTTGAAAAATATATCGCTGGGTTTCCGCTTCGTTATCGAGTGGATCGTGTTGTTGTACCGATCCACTGCGATGTAGAGCAAGTCGTTTGGGTTAGTGTTGGGTACTTCCCTTCGTAGGCAACGATATATTTCGAGAATTGTTGAATGGAGTCTCTCCACCTGCTCATTGACCTCGCTCTTTTGTGTTGGGGTTTGATACACTTGTATACCCAGCCCCCTCACAAAGTTTACCATCAGTGGGCTCACAAAATCCCTTTCGTTATCTAGAACGATCATCCTGGGCGCGGTGAAGTAGTGAAGAATTTTTGCAAATTTGCTCCGTATATTAGTCGCGGATTTGTTCCTGATATGGAAGAATTTCGCAAACTTAGAGAATTTGTCGACGCAACTAAGGAATTTTTCCTTCTGAAGCTCAAAAATATCAATGTGTAATATTTCGCTTGGATAGTTCGGGACTGGTGTATCCTGTAATTCCGGGGTAGAGGGGTGCCTGTCGTATTTATTTAGGCGGCAGACTTCACACGCCTGGGTGTACTGTTTGATTCTACGGGTCATACTAGGGAAATAGTACCTCTCGAGAATTTGTTGTTTGTTCTCTACAGGGTTTCTGTGGGCAAGTTTGTGTTCTTCCTCAATAATTCGACACATTCGTTCTTCCATAGAGACATCTTCGACTAGCCGTTGTGTTATTCTGACCTTGTAAAAAAGAAAGTGGTCACGGTATACGTCCTGAAGTAATTGAAGGTAGCTTTCAGGTATTTTGATGCCGTTTACTAGTGTTGGGTTCAAGCGAGTTATCAATACTCCCACCAGTGTTTCCCTGTCAATTCTGTCCAACGTCACGTAGTGTCGGGTGTAACCTTGGTGTAGGTTTTCAACGCTAAACAAATCTCTGCCTTCTTTTATAACCAGTTGGTTTCTAAAAACATTTAAGGGGGCTTCAACATGGGGTATTAGATCAGATGCGTCGGCCTCGATAGCTCAGCGGGTAGCGCGCTGGCTTCTCATACCGAGCGCCCCAGGTTCGATTCCTGGCTCGGGCTGGAAAAAACACTCATCTACTTCTATCGCTATCCACATGAAGGGAATGAGAATTACAAGAATCGCACAAGTGCGCTCTTGGCAGGCAATGGCAAAACCTCCAAGTGAGAACGAAAAACTGCCAATCGCCGTTCGGATTCGGCGTTAAACTGTAGGTCCCCTCCCAATTCCCTTTCCCCATCCGCTTGAATTGTGTGCTGTAACATATGTTGAAAAGACAGTGTTGCATACGCATTTCAAAAACGGGTGAAGTATGAGATATTACTCTCATTTTTCCTTCCCTATCCCCCATGGGTATAGTACAATGGTCCAAAATGGACTGAGTGCTTGGAAGCCTTCCTGCCCATCCTCAAGAAAACGAAGAAAACAAGATCAGATGCGTCCTGGTCCGCGCTATGAATTGTTTCGATCTCGCTTGCAGTTCCCACAATTGAACTCCTCTCCGCTCTCATCGTCGTGGAAGGACCGTTTCCTCCTTCGCTAGCAGTTTCCGTATCGGAGCCATTTCCGCCAACGCCGTTGATCATGTGGAGTCCCGTATGGTCGTTCGTCTTGCACTTCATTCTTGACAGAGCATCCGCCACAAAATTAGATTTACCTGGAGTGTAAATCAATTCGTGGTTGTACTCCTCTATTCGGGCCTTCCACCTTTTTAGTTTGGCATTGTGATTCCTGCTTCCCAACGCAAAAGTGAGAGGCAGGTGATCGGTATATATACGAATCTTTTTCGCCCCGTACAGGTATGAGCGTAAGTTGTCAAGAGCCCACACGATTGCTAACATTTCCTTCTCATTCGCAGCGTAATTTTATTCTGTTTTGTTTAGTGAGCGGGAAATGTATGCAATCGGTTTGTCTTTACCGTATTCCCCTTGCGAAAGGACAGCACCAATGGCGTAGTTAGAAGCGTCTGTTGTTAAGTTAAACGGTTTATCAAAGTCGGGGAAGGCCAAAACGTCTGAGGAAATTAGAAGTTCTTTTAACCTATTGAAGGCCTCTGAGGCTTCCCCATTGAGGTGAACTGGTACCTTTTTAGACCGATTGGCCTTTACCTGAGCTTTTTCTACCCGGGTCAGGTTGGTCAATGGTTTCGCGACCTTGGCGTAGTCGCGGATGAACTTCCGATAGTAGGAAGTCATGCTAAGGAAGCGCTTCAACTCTTTGAGGGTTTCGGGTGGCGACATATCCTGGATTGCACTAATCTTCTTGGGGTCCGGTTTAATACCGTCCGGAGTAATAATGTACCCAAGGAATTCAACACTTGTTTTCATGAATTGGGTTTTTTCCAGATTTACCTTCAGGTTTGCTTCGGCTAGTCTTGCAAATACAGTTTCTATGTTTTCTAGATGTTCCTCTTCGTCTTTTCCAAAAACAATCACGTCGTCTATGTAGACGTAACACAGCCTCCCTATATATTCCTTCAGCACATCGTCAATCATTCGCTGAAGTATAGCTGGGGCATTTCGGAGTCCGAACGGAAGCCTTAGAAACTCATATTTGCCATTCATGGTGGAAAATGCCGTTTTAGGGATGTCAGATTCCTTCATCGGAATCTGATGAAAGCCCGAAGTGAGGTCTATTGTAGTGAAAAATTTGGCCGCCCCCAAACTCGCAGGTGTCGAGTTAATGTCGGGGATGGGGTAGGTGTCCGGAATTGTTACAGCATTCAGTCGTTTAAAGTCAATAACCATCCTGTACTGTTTCTCCCCGGAAGGTTTGGGCTTCTTGGGGACAACCCAGATAGGAGAGTTATAGGGACTCCTTGAAGGCCGAATGATGCCCTCCTCCAACAGCTCTTTAATCTGCCTGTCTACCTCCCCTCTCATACACGCGGGGTATGGGTAGCTCTTGGTGTAGATTGGGTCATTGGTCGACGTTTTGATCTCTGCCACCACCGCTGTCTTTACGCTGTTCTTAGCATCCAGAGGGCCGAACAAGTTTTGGTATTTGGTTAATAACAGATTTAACTTTGGCATTGCAGTTACTGGTACGTCCGTGAGGTCTGTCAGGTGGTTCAGGGAAGTGAGTGACTTGTTCTTAAGGGGAATCACAATGTTGGGTTTAATCGTGAGTGTATGATTTTTGCGGTCGATTACGGCCTCTAGCTGTTTTAAGGTGTCGTCGCCGATTATGCCGTCGAACGACTTCAGCCCAGGGAGGACGTAAAAGGTAACTATGATGGGGTTTCCTATACTCTCAAAAAATTTACCGCTGAGCCTGCGATTGATAGAAACTGCTCCTCCGGGGGTTTGAACTGGAAAAGGGGCCTCCACAGGCTCAGCTTTACCTGCCAACCTTGTTCCGACAAAGTTTTTGTTCGCACCAGTGTCAACTAGAAAATTTAGTTGCTCGCCGTTTTTGGTAAGGATTGTAAAAAATGCTGGCGGGATACCCGGTGTCTATCGGGAAGTCAAGTTGTTTGCCGGCCGCGTTCGCGCCTGAGATGTGTGGGACGCTGGAGTGGCTGTTGTCTTTTGCTCCTCCGGTAATTCCTACACTAAGAAGGCTGGTGGGCCGTCCTCCATAAAATTTGGCTGCTGGCGGTCCTCTTCCTCGACATCTGCTTGTAGGTTGTAGAGTTTTTGTTGCTTTGGGTATTTGTCTGGTGTTGAGGATGCTTCCCGCTTAAAGGGATTGTTGCCCTGCGGGCGATTTATATAGTTCACCTGTCTAGTTTGGATAGAGCCGTCCACTTGCATTTTCTCAACCGGCTTTGGGGCGTTGGGTCTACCGGGAGAGAAACTTGCGGTTCTTTGATAAGCGCGGAAGTTACCCGAGTTGGGGTTTCTATTCCAGTTGTCGTTGTGTCGTTGCCGTGGAGGCAAGGGCGGGCGTTGGGCGACATTCGTCATGGAATTTATAGGAACTACAATTTTGTTATGGGAACTCACGTGAATCGTATTATTTCTCATCGTTAAGTTCTGCATATCTACCACAAGCATCCTAGATAAGTCACCGTTCAAGCCCCGAATAAAAACATCCAGAGCCCTATTGCGGTATGTTTCTACCAAAACGTCTACCGTCTCTAGAGAATACTCTTCACATTTGAACTTATTTACGAGGAGCGAAAGCTGGTGGTTCACTGTGGCGTAAAACTCGTCTAGTCTGGAACCACGTTGAGCCAACTGATTTAATTGATATTCCAGTGTTCGAAGATCCCTCTTGTCTGCATAATGGAGTGATAACACTCTCTTTATGTCCGCCCAATCGCTCCCGAGAATGTTGTACGATATCAACGCCGAGTCAGCCCTACCTCTAACCTTTTGTCTGACATGTTGAAGTATTGCCCGGAAGATCGGCTTGTCTTTGACAATCGCATAGTCCTTCAAAACGCACTCCACGTTATGCACCCAAGAGATATATTGTGAAGGATTGCCGTCAAAAACCGGCAATTCCTTCACGCAATCGGGGAGTCTGCTTATTTCCCTCAGCTCATCCTCCGTAATAGGAGCACGCGCGGTAGCAGCAGGAGTACCCGTGGCTGCTGCGTCTGAAATGTCCGACTGCTCTAGTGTACGGAATTTGTCCCTAAACCTTTCCTCAATTAGTAAGAGAGATCGCTCGACATCTACCCCCGAATTCTCAACTGAAGCTAATCGTGTCTGAATCGTTTTCAGCTGGTCCAGGATAGCATTCACCGCCCCGGTCAGCTCGGTAACCGATTTTGACAGATGCTCCATCAGATTCTTTCTAATTAATTCTTATTATTTTTCGATTCACAAGGACTTACCCCACGCACGGATCTATGATAATCCCAGGAAGGCTTCTAACGACTCGTTGGAAAGGTTGGCGGTTGTATGTTGTTTTTCTTTTCTTTTCCGCTGGTTTCCTTACAGTTTCAGCATTTCCTGCAAGCGGCATTTTATTAGTATTTCTCAGAAAGTGATTATTATTTTTAATGTTTTGATTGTGGGGCTTTACTGTGTTCTGACGGGAACAGCGACATGCGCCTCGTGGGCGCCCCATACTGCAATAGTCTAGCGTTTTACTCTTTTGGTCAAGGAAGGGCCGTGTTATCCTTTTTAGCCGTCCGCGTTTACAATTGCGGTCGACCTACTAAGGCACGACTTACTCCACAACAATAATTTGGGCTTGAAGCGATCTCCGGCGTATTCTTGGGAACACCAGGAAGTGGCCGCTGTGATCGTGGAATAGTTGCCGTGGTCTCACGGGAACGACAACGTGCACCCGATAGGGCGTACCTGGATCACTTCACGGCGGCTATCGCGAGACCACAAAATTTGTTAACCATTGCCGATTTACGTGGACACCGTGGCTTGAGTGCTTTCGTTTACAATTATCTTCACTTCCTACCTTAAATATTCTTTTAGTCTGGAGGGTCTGGCTTTTTGGGCTACAGAGTCGCAGACTTGAACTTGGTTATAATCAGTTCTATAAAATTTGTTATCGTTTTACTTTGATTCATTTAGTGGTGATGGTGCTTTATAGGTTTTTCCTTTTCACTTCGAGGCCTGAGGGTCTTCGGGGTCACAGGTCCTTTTTCATTGTTATACCCTGGAGGGTCCCGTAAGAGTCGCAGGGTCTAGACGTTTTTTTTCATTATTTCGTTTTTATTTTAATTTTTTTTTTTTTTTTAGGACTGGAGGGTCCCGTAGGAATCGCAGCCGGAAATTTTCACTTTTTTCACCACATCACTGTTTATCACTTTCACTACACTTTTAGGCTGTGGCCCGGCTTCCTTAGCCTTACACTCGTACCACGATGTCCCCTTTCCAAGGAGCCTGCATTTTATTTGCGGGTCCCTGCTCGGGCGCCAGTTAAGGCGCTCCTTTCCCAGGAGCGCCAACAAATTAAAGTTGGGGCCGACCACGGGCCCTTATTCTGTCGCTGCAAAGGAAAAAGCCTTAAATTTTGGTTACAATAATTTTATTTACCCAACTGCTCCGTTGCACGTCTCAGAAAGAAGTGAGTTGCACAAAGTTTCCAACTTAGAGCTAGAGCTTAACCACTAACTAAAATTAGGCTGACGCTGCGGTTCCCACGTTTTCGAATCGCGGTGCACTCAGGTTACCCGTCGGCAGCGACCTGCCGGATGCGCGTGCAGTGCGCGAGGATCATGTTACGTCTAGCAGCCGCGACGTCAGCGCTTTTCAATTTCAATTTGTTTATTCAGTCTAATGTTTTCGCAACCTTACAGACTATGAAACAATAAATTAAAATAACTTAAAACTAGTTAAAAATTTTACAAAGAAATAATTTAAATTGAGCTCTACTTATGCTAAAATCAAAATGATGATTAACACAAAGCAAGTTAAAATCCGAAAGCGCTCTATTGATTGGCTCATTAAGTGCATAATTAACTTTATGACCCTCAGTCCAAAATATTTGATGTCGCCGCAGCGACTTAGCTGGGACATGGAAGTTTATTAGACCAAGCAAATCAGGGCAATCGATGAATCCAGAAACAATATCAAATATAAAAGAGAGGGCCGAAATTCTTCTGCGCAACTCGAGTGACTGCAAATTTATTAATTTACATCGCGAAATATAGGGAGGAAGTGGAAGATCGAAGTTAAGAGAGTTAAGAGCAAACTTAACAAATTTACGCTGAACCCGCTCAAGGCGATAGATATGTACATCGTAGTGTGGGTTCCAAATAAAAGACCCATATTCCAATTTCGATCTTACGAACGCATTAAAGAGCAATTTTCGCGTATATGGATCCTTGAAACCCACACTATGCCGTTTAACAAAGGCAAGAGAGGAAAAAGCCTGAGGAATGACACGATTCAAATGGCTGACAAACGTAAAACCCGAATCAAACACAACACCAAGATCCAACACCTCATCTAGGGACTTTAGCATACAATTAGAGATGGAGTAGGAAGTAGGACGAATATTACGGGATTTAGAAAAGGAAATAGAATTACATTTATTTATATTAACAAAAAGACTATTACGACAACACCAATCAAAAAAGTTGTTAACTTCGCATTGGAGAAGATAAGAGTCAGACTGATTATGGATTTTAGAAAATATTTTTAAATCATCTGCATAAAGAAGAAAACAACAACTACTAAAACAACTACTAACATCATTCATAAACAGCACAAAGAATAGAGGTCCCAGTATACTACCCTGAGGGACACCAGACGTAGGCACGTAAGATTTTGAGCAAACACCATCAACACGAACAACATTTACCCTATTAAACAAATAAGATCTAATCCAACTCAAAAAATTAGAGTAAAAACCCATCTTCTCCAGCTTCGATAACAAAGCCGAATGCGAAACCCTATCAAAAGCTTTAGTAATATCCGTATAAATAACATCAACCTGACCACCACCAACAAAAGAAGAAATACAGTAGTTAGTGAAGACAGCCAGATTAGTAACAGTAGAACGACCAGGGACGAAACCATGTTGGGACGGTGAGATATAACGCTTAACAACAAAAGACAATTTGGACATAACAACTTTCTCAAACAACTTAGAAATATTAGGGAGTTTAGAAATTGGCCTATAGCAGGACACATCATTCTTTTTGCCACTTTTAAACACCGGAGTAATATACGTGATTTTCCAAGCATCAATGAAGACTCCAGAGCTCAAAGACATATTAAATAAAAGCACCAAGGGACCAACAATGGCCGACACACAATTTTTCAGCAAGAATGGTGAGATACCATGCACATCAGCCTGCTGAGAATTCTTCAGATTATTTATCCCAACCAAAATGTCCTCTTCAGAAAGTACTAAGGACCCAAAATCAATATTTGAATTAATATTATTGAGGGAGTCCTGGTCATGCCATGGACTATCTGCAACAAAATTGGCCTCAAAAAACTCCGCAAAAAAGTTTGCAGTCTGTAATGCATAATTAGAAGCCCTACCATTGAAGGACATCGCAACTGGAAATGTCGAGGAGGACCGCTTGGACTGGATAAAAGTCCAAAACGACTTGGGATTAGATTTAATATTAGCTTCAAACCTAAGGAGATACTGCTTATAAAGAAACTTATCAAGGCAATTAAATTTCTGCAAGTAATACAAATATTTGTCTCGGAAGTCAGGATTACCCGTAGATTTAAAGCACTTATAGAACTTATTTCGCAAGTTTTTTAACCGTTTTAAGCCCTTAGTATACCAAGGCAATCTATAAGATCTCAAAGGATGACGAGGAACATTATTACTAATAATATATTGCAACTTGGTCACAAAACATGCAAAACACTCGTCCAAACTAAGGGTCATAAATAATGAGTGCCAATCAATATCGCCAATTAGATTATTTAAATTACTGAAATCACACAAATTATAATTAAAATTAAAACAATTACTTTGCGTCTTAAGAACAGGGTAGTCATAAAATTCAAGATCTAAAACGAATGGTACATGATGCATATCAGTAGAACAGATCGGGGAATCACAGGAAAGAAGATTGGAATTCAGGTTACTACTTATAAAAATTAGATCCAAGATTCTATCAAGTTTATTTACAAATTTATTAATTTGAGAAAGCCCTATACCAAAAAAACCATAAATTAAATTAATTTCATGAGAGTGATTAACATTGCCTGGTATGAAGAAACCATTAACAGGCGAGCAATTCCACACAAGCTTATTCAGATTGTAATCACCGAGAATGCAAAGTTGAGTGCTATCATTCACCGGCGGCAAATGCAAGACATTATTCACATGCATCGCATAGAGAGCATCAGGGCTATTAGGAGGAATATATGACACACAAACGTAAAGCACCTGATTTACGCCAGATATACAGACACACAGCTGGTCCAACAGGGTATCACAATTGTGTAAGCACACAGAAGTGGCGTGAAGAGTTCTTTTTGCCGCTATAAGAACTCCACCACCACGAACACAACCCGTCTTAACCACGTCCCTATCTTTGCGAAAAATGTGAAATAAATTCCTATCAAAGAACTCTTCATCAAAAAAATCAGCGTTAAGCCACGTTTCAACAAAGACAAACACATCGTAATCAAGACGGGATGTGCAAGTCAAAATGGAGTTCGATTTAGTTCTCATACCAGACATATTTTGATAGTAAATTTTAAGTACAGAGACATCTCTATCTATTGTGCTATTTAAATTTACATTACATGATGCAGGATTGTCCTTAATCAGTCGTTTATCTTTTTTGCTACATCCTTCCGAAAAAACTGGAATGGTTTAATTTTGATGTCCACAGGCCAGAGTGATGAGTTGTAGACCGCATCATAAAAACACGGCGAAACACCCACCTTGAAACTAACCCTATTAAGTTGCTCCAAGTCAGCATCTCTCTTGACAAGCTTGAAACAAGCAAGATGATTAGCACCAACATTAGTGTGTTTTATGATGCAAGAGATGATATCATCAGCTGAGACCTTGCTCTTAAAAGAAGAGAGGTGCAGCCACTTCTTGCTCACAACAACATCCAAGTCAGTGTTGTCATTGCGACCAACAACAATAGCCGAGGACTTTTTCATTCTCCTTTTACGCACATCTTTCCACTCAGTAGGAAGACCAGGCGAAGGCGAAGCAGAACAAGCAGCAGCGGAAGCACCAGCATCAGAAGCAGCGGCCCCATCAGCGACAACAACAACAGCATCAAGAGCAGAAGCGCAAGCAGCATCAGTAGCGGCAGCAGCAGCAACACCATCGGCAACAACAACAGTAGCAGCGTCACAAGTAGGAGGCAAAGTACCCTCCATTAAAATAGCAGAGGCGTTGGAAGGTCCAGCAGCCACATTAACAGCAGGTGCAGCTTTGCGGGAAACAGCATTACGCGCGCTAGGCATCCAAACATCAGCAGCAGAGAGTGCGCAAGCAGAAGAGCGCATAGCCGGAGTATTAAAAGAGGCAGCTGCACTCCAAGCACCAACAGGAGAGCGACCAGAACCAACAGTAGGCGGCAGCTTACGGATAGCACCAACAACTTCATTAGAAGAAGAGTTGAAAGTGCAGCACTTGGATTTCATAACTGTCATTTGCGCCAGATCTATTATCATCTTCTTAAGTCCGTTAACCTCATCAGAGAGAGATGACACAGCAGCAATTAAATTAGCTGACGTACACAGACAGCTGGAGCAGTTAAAAACAATGTTCGGATTATTAGCAAGAAGATCGGAGATTTCTTTGCTCTCAATGCTCGCACAAATTTTATGAAATTTGTTATTGCACGCAACAACAAAGCCTTCACGAATAGACTTAAAGCACTTCGAGCAGTTAGAGTTAAGCGAGGACATGATGATAAAGTCCGAACTACACGACAGCCAGATGAAGACTGATAACGTCCGAACTACACGACAGCCAGATGAAGACTCGTAGCTGCACGTGTCAGAGCAGGTGTGTTAACTTATATATAGGGTTTTTCAGTAGGGACGCTCGGACTTGCTTTCGATAGGAACGGTACTCGTATTTAGTTGGCAAATCATCATGGAGAAGTACACACTTGAACAACGTTCGCAAGTTATTCAAATTGATTACCAAAATTCGCGTTCGATCACCGCAACTTTAAGAGCAGTACGACCATTTTATCGACGCCATCATTTGCCTGCCGAATGAACAATTCGACGTCTAGTGCAAAAATTTGAATCCACATTTTCGCTACACAATGTTCCAGTGCCAGTGAGACAAAGAAATGCACGAAGTGAAGAAAATATTTCCGCCGCTCAAGCATCTGTTCAAGAAGACCCAAATCAATCACTCACACGACGTTCTCAACATTTGGGCATCTCTGTTCTGTGACGTCATTGTGGCGAATTTTGCGATTGGCCGCCTCGATCGTGCGATTTAACGCCTTTAGACTATTTTCTCTGGGGCTATGTGAAGTCATTAGTCTATACCAATAAACCGGCGACGTTACAAGAGCTAAGAGCAAATATTGAACGTGAAATTGTTGCGATTCCGGTCAATGTATGTGAAAAAGTCGTGGAAAATTGGATTCAACGATTGGACTTTTGCAAACGTGCCCGTGGTGGTCATGCGAAGGAAATTGAATTTCATACTTAATTGCCACTAAATGTACTTGAACGCATAATACATTTTTTTTGTATATCTTAATCCGTTTTTGTTTTATTGAAAAAAAGTCCGAGCGCCCTTAATGAAAAACCCTATATATATATATTTATACATACATATATATACATACACATACGTATATATTCACGTTCTCACATACAAATAAGTTCAAGGTTGATCGCAGTCAAGCTAAACTGCAGTGTGCCAAGTGCAATGACTTATTTCATTTGGATTATGTGAAAATCTCTCCAGTTGATTTAGAATTTTCACAAATAAAGACATCTGACTACATATGTATATTACATTTGTTGTATTATAATAATTTGTACATAAGTACATTCTCCATTCACATTTATAAAAAATTTGCTTGTTTCCTGTCTGAGATCCCGACGGCAGTTGCGACATAAGTTATGTCCTGTCACGGCGGGCTCGAGGTGGCAACTCTCAGCACGATCAGCAGAACCCGACCGAGCCGGCAACCTGCCACCTGCAAGCTAGGGCAGGTCTCTTTCTTTTCCCTTTCACTTTCGATTGTTAACGTTTTGGGGGTATGGTGCGCCCAGTCCAAAATTTAAATCTTGTTTTTTCTTGGCCATCCGCCATTATTATTGTTCGCATCATTGTTTTCATCAATAAAGGAGAAGTCCTCAACACATTTTGGTGCCTCCTGTGAGGATCGGTGAGTTTGATCAACGAGACAAATGATGCTCAACGAACGGATACGATAGCGGAGCTCAATCTACGAACATCGGCAGTCAATGCCATCAAACGCCTACATACGCGTGTGTGCGCACCTAGGACTGATCCACCGGATATCTACGAGCTCCAACAGGAGCAGAAGTCACTTGCGGCGCATTTCGAGCGGTTCGTCGCAAATCATAACGCCCTCGTGGGAGTCACCAAGGGTCAGGAACTGCTCCTGTATGAGGTGCTCTGGCAGGAAGTGGAAGGTCTGCACAACGACGCATGCGATCGGTGGTGTTGGGTGGTGTTGCTTCGGCCAGGCCCAAGCCTAAAACTTGTACGGATTGCGGGACCGACGTATTTGATTTGAGGCTCGACCCGCTGGCCATTCCATCTTTCGACGGCGACATAAGAAACTGGCTAGCGTTTAAGGATGCGTTCGAAACCTTGGTTCACAACACTGCATATCCGGAGGCGTTCAAATTAGTCAATCTACGGCAGGCCGTCGATGCGAAGGTGGTCCCACTCCTTGATGGCATATATACTGGCGGTTACGAAAAGGTGCGGCAGGCACTGCGACAGTGCTATGACAACAAAAAGCAGCTCGCAGAGATTCATTTTTCCCGGCTCCTTAATCTGCGTCCAGCGGGGCATGAGACCACGAAGGCACTGCTGCATGTTGTGGACACGGTGCAGGAATCACTTTGAGCGTTGCGGGTCATGCAGGTTGCGGTGTATGAGTGGGACGCGATTGTGGTGTCTTAACTTCCCGTTACAACAGGACGAGATGGGATGAAGCATCATACATCTCAAGAAATTCCTCGTTTGAAGGATTTGCTGCAGTTTTTGGAACGGCGGGTACACAGTTTATGCCAATGTTGGGAAAAATCGATGAAGCGGCACGCTCGGCACAACGATCAGTGAGAAGCCACATTACAGCCATCGACGCCAGACATTGTTTACATTGCAAAGGCGACCATCGCCTAACGAAATGTTTGACATTGGGCTGGGCATTCGGCGAAGCAGTGTTCAGCAGGCAGTTGCAGACAGTGCAGCAGGCGCCACAATACGATCCTCTGTCGGGGCGGTTCCCAACAGCCATCATCGAGTGACACATCAGTACCGGTGGTGGGCCGAAAAGTCGACATGGGCCCTACCCAGGCGGTCGGGTCAAAGCCTGGCCTCGCCTGACTAGAAGCGCCACTCACCGGCGTAGCTAGCGCTACCGCGCGTGTTTTTGCAAAAGAAAATGCTGGTTTCCCCCGCTTGGTTCGTATCCTATGCGATCCCGGATCGCAGGTGAGTTTTATAACTGATCGCCTGGCTAACACTTTACAATTGCACGGGAGTCCGTTCGAGGTAGAAGTGCAAGGGATTGGTGCCATGGCCAGCACGCATGCTAGAGGCAGCGTTGAACTTACATTGAAGTCTACGTACAACAGTTTTACTATTCAGATCCCAGCATTAGTGATTCCCACTATTACGTAGATGACCCTCGCGGTGCCGGTCGACGTCAATAAGTGGCGACATCTCGATGGCCTGGAGTTGGCTGATAGACATTTTGATACGCCTGGAGCAATAGATATATTGGTCGGCGCGGATACTTGGGGGCGCATGTTGGAGGGTGCTATCGTCCGGGGTAGACCCGATGAACTCTACGCCCAACAGACACATTTTGGCTGGGTCGTCTTCGGCCCCGCAACAGTTTCTCGGTCTCCAGCACCTCTAACGCTTGCGCTCAGCACCCAGCTACGTGACAATGAGACGGTGTTGGCCGAACTGCTAAAGAAGTTTTGGAGCGGAGGACAACTCCCTCCCAGACTGCGGTATAGAGGAGGAGTGTGCGCGAATGTTTACGGCAACCCATTCTCGCACTCCTAACGGCTGTTATATTGTGCAACTTTTGTTCCGGCATGACGCCACGCCACTTGGAGCGTCGTATCCACAGGCGTTACGACAGTTTAACCGGTTAGAGCGTCGGTTGAGTACTGATCCTGAGCTTAGAGAGTTGGGGCATATAGAGCATCGAGAATCTCGATTCGAGATTGCCAGCGCATCTTATGGAGAGAAGCTCCGTCCCAAGAATTGCACATTTATCGTTTGACGACGGTTACGTATGACATGGCCTGCAGCCCTTACAACGCGGTGCGCGCACTGAACCAGTGTGCTCATGACAATTACAACATCATTCCTGACTCTAAACTGGCAGCTGAATCTTGAGACGCCATTCTCAATTTGTTTTAGTGGATGATTTCCTGATAAGCTGTGATGACTACGAGGATGCCACCCGATTGGCGAATAATGTTTCAACTGTTTTGGCTGCAGCGCAATTCAAACTGAGAAAATGGCACACCAATAGTGCACGGGTAATGGAGTTTTTAAATGGAGATCTGTCTACCACCACGGGGTGCAATATCAGCCACCCGATTGCATCCGTCCTTGGCTTGCGATGGGATCCTGCGACTGACGACCTATTCTTCCACGTATAACTTAAGGATCCTTGGCCTCCACCTACAAAGAGACATGGGCTGTAGTCCTAAACGTACTTATGCAAAGCATTGATGCATCAATACTGCCGCAGTGAAACATTTTCTGAATGCTACTGCGATGCTTTGCATAAATCAGGTTGGCAACACTTTTTTGTTTAGGAATTCATTTCATGCGCAACATTGTGAATGAAGATGGACGCCGTAATAATTGTATGTTGAAATTATTTTCGGATTTGGCAAGTGAGCCAATATAGAACAACGCAAAATACATTGCAAAACTGAGGAGCCGAAAGCTAAAACGTTTAATCGCTGCTCAAAAATTCCAGTGTCAAACCAAAGCATCGACAAAATTTTTGATGAGCAGTTTGCGCATCTGATGCTTATCGATTACTCGATGCCTGCGTTTAGGAACAGGGTGGACGTGCAGCATTTAGAAACATACTACTTTGTACTTATGCAGCGCAACTGACGTTTAGGACTACAGCCATGTTCTTAGCGAAGTGGCGCGGCTGTTCGACCTCACTGGATTGTTGGCGCCAGTGGTCATTTCCGGCAAACTACTGATACAGCGAATGTGGTCAGCTGGGGTGGATTGGGATGCACCTCTACCTCGCGATGTAGACAGCGAGGGTATTCTACGACTAGGAGGACGGATATGGCAAGAGTCCCTTCCGCATGATCAACGATGTCCAACCATCCTGCCGAAATCCAGTTCGTTCATACAACTTCGTCTATTAGTCTATTAGTCTATACCAATAAACCGGCGACGTTACAAGAGCTAAGAGCAAATATTGAACGTGAAATTGTTGCGATTTCGGTCAATGTATGTGAAAAAGTCGTGGAAAATTGGATTCAACGATTGGACTTTTGCAAACGTGCCCGTGGTGGTCATGCGAAGGAAATTGAATTTCATACTTAATTGCCACTAAATGTACTTGAACGCATAATACATTTTTTTTGTATATCTTAATCCGTTTTTGTTTTATTGAAAAAAAGTCCGAGCGCCCTTAATGAAAAACCCTATATATATATATTTATACATACATATATATACATACACATACGTATATATTCACGTTCTCACATACAAATAAGTTCAAGGTTGATCGCAGTCAAGCTAAACTGCAGTGTGCCAAGTGCAATGACTTATTTCATTTGGATTATGTGAAAATCTCTCCAGTTGATTTAGAATTTTCACAAATAAAGACATCTGACTACATATGTATATTACATTTGTTGTATTATAATAATTTGTACATAAGTACATTCTCCATTCACATTTATAAAAAATTTGCTTGTTTCCTGTCTGAGATCCCGACGGCAGTTGCGACATAAGTTATGTCCTGTCACGGCGGGCTCGAGGTGGCAACTCTCAGCACGATCAGCAGAACCCGACCGAGCCGGCAACCTGCCACCTGCAAGCTAGGGCAGGTCTCTTTCTTTTCCCTTTCACTTTCGATTGTTAACGTTTTGGGGGTATGGTGCGCCCAGTCCAAAATTTAAATCTTGTTTTTTCTTGGCCATCCGCCATTATTATTGTTCGCATCATTGTTTTCATCAATAAAGGAGAAGTCCTCAACACATTTTGGTGCCTCCTGTGAGGATCGGTGAGTTTGATCAACGAGACAAATGATGCTCAACGAACGGATACGATAGCGGAGCTCAATCTACGAACATCGGCAGTCAATGCCATCAAACGCCTACATACGCGTGTGTGCGCACCTAGGACTGATCCACCGGATATCTACGAGCTCCAACAGGAGCAGAAGTCACTTGCGGCGCATTTCGAGCGGTTCGTCGCAAATCATAACGCCCTCGTGGGAGTCACCAAGGGTCAGGAACTGCTCCTGTATGAGGTGCTCTGGCAGGAAGTGGAAGGTCTGCACAACGACGCATGCGATCGGTGGTGTTGGGTGGTGTTGCTTCGGCCAGGCCCAAGCCTAAAACTTGTACGGATTGCGGGACCGACGTATTTGATTTGAGGCTCGACCCGCTGGCCATTCCATCTTTCGACGGCGACATAAGAAACTGGCTAGCGTTTAAGGATGCGTTCGAAACCTTGGTTCACAACACTGCATATCCAGAGGCGTTCAAATTAGTCAATCTACGGCAGGCCGTCGATGCGAAGGTGGTCCCAATCCTTGATGGCATATATACTGGCGGTTACGAAAAGGTGCGGCAGGCACTGCGACAGTGCTATGACAACAAAAAGCAGCTCGCAGAGATTCATTTTTCCCGGCTCCTTAATCTGCGTCCAGCGGGGCATGAGACCACGAAGGCACTGCTGCATGTTGTGGACACGGTGCAGGAATCACTTTGAGCGTTGCGGGTCATGCAGGTTGCGGTGTATGAGTGGGACGCGATTGTGGTGTCTTAACTTCCCGTTACAACAGGACGAGATGGGATGAAGCATCATACATCTCAAGAAATTCCTCGTTTGAAGGATTTGCTGCAGTTTTTGGAACGGCGGGTACACAGTTTATGCCAATGTTGGGAAAAATCGATGAAGCGGCACGCTCGGCACAACGATCAGTGAGAAGCCACATTACAGCCATCGACGCCAGACATTGTTTACATTGCAAAGGCGACCATCGCCTAACGAAATGTTTGACATTGGGCTGGGCATTCGGCGAAGCAGTGTTCAGCAGGCAGTTGCAGACAGTGCAGCAGGCGCCACAATACGATCCTCTGTCGGGGCGGTTCCCAACAGCCATCATCGAGTGACACATCAGTACCGGTGGTGGGCCGAAAAGTCGACATGGGCCCTACCCAGGCGGTCGGGTCAAAGCCTGGCCTCGCCTGACTAGAAGCGCCACTCACCGGCGTAGCTAGCGCTACCGCGCGTGTTTTTGCAAAAGAAAATGCTGGTTTCCCCCGCTTGGTTCGTATCCTATGCGATCCCGGATCGCAGGTGAGTTTTATAACTGATCGCCTGGCTAACACTTTACAATTGCACGGGAGTCCGTTCGAGGTAGAAGTGCAAGGGATTGGTGCCATGGCCAGCACGCATGCTAGAGGCAGCGTTGAACTTACATTGAAGTCTACGTACAACAGTTTTACTATTCAGATCCCAGCATTAGTGATTCCCACTATTACGTAGATGACCCTCGCGGTGCCGGTCGACGTCAATAAGTGGCGACATCTCGATGGCCTGGAGTTGGCTGATAGACATTTTGATACGCCTGGAGCAATAGATATATTGGTCGGCGCGGATACTTGGGGGCGCATGTTGGAGGGTGCTATCGTCCGGGGTAGACCCGATGAACTCTACGCCCAACAGACACATTTTGGCTGGGTCGTCTTCGGCCCCGCAACAGTTTCTCGGTCTCCAGCACCTCTAACGCTTGCGCTCAGCACCCAGCTACGTGACAATGAGACGGTGTTGGCCGAACTGCTAAAGAAGTTTTGGAGCGGAGGACAACTCCCTCCCAGACTGCGGTATAGAGGAGGAGTGTGCGCGAATGTTTACGGCAACCCATTCTCGCACTCCTAACGGCTGTTATATTGTGCAACTTTTGTTCCGGCATGACGCCACGCCACTTGGAGCGTCGTATCCAGAGGCGTTACGACAGTTTAACCGGTTAGAGCGTCGGTTGAGTACTGATCCTGAGCTTAGAGAGTTGGGGCATATAGAGCATCGAGAATCTCGATTCGAGATTGCCAGCGCATCTTATGGAGAGAAGCTCCGTCCCAAGAATTGCACATTTATCGTTTGACGACGGTTACGTATGACATGGCCTGCAGCCCTTACAACGCGGTGCGCGCACTGAACCAGTGTGCTCATGACAATTACAACATCATTCCTGACTCTAAACTGGCAGCTGAATCTTGAGACGCCATTCTCAATTTGTTTTAGTGGATGATTTCCTGATAAGCTGTGATGACTACGAGGATGCCACCCGATTGGCGAATAATGTTTCAACTGTTTTGGCTGCAGCGCAATTCAAACTGAGAAAATGGCACACCAATAGTGCACGGGTAATGGAGTTTTTAAATGGAGATCTGTCTACCACCACGGGGTGCAATATCAGCCACCCGATTGCATCCGTCCTTGGCTTGCGATGGGATCCTGCGACTGACGACCTATTCTTCCACGTATAACTTAAGGATCCTTGGCCTCCACCTACAAAGAGACATGGGCTGTAGTCCTAAACGTACTTATGCAAAGCATTGATGCATCAATACTGCCGCAGTGAAACATTTTCTGAATGCTACTGCGATGCTTTGCATAAATCAGGTTGGCAACACTTTTTTGTTTAGGAATTCATTTCATGCGCAACATTGTGAATGAAGATGGACGCCGTAATAATTGTATGTTGAAATTATTTTCGGATTTGGCAAGTGAGCCAATATAGAACAACGCAAAATACATTGCAAAACTGAGGAGCCGAAAGCTAAAACGTTTAATCGCTGCTCAAAAATTCCAGTGTCAAACCAAAGCATCGACAAAATTTTTGATGAGCAGTTTGCGCATCTGATGCTTATCGATTACTCGATGCCTGCGTTTAGGAACAGGGTGGACGTGCAGCATTTAGAAACATACTACTTTGTACTTATGCAGCGCAACTGACGTTTAGGACTACAGCCATGTTCTTAGCGAAGTGGCGCGGCTGTTCGACCTCACTGGATTGTTGGCGCCAGTGGTCATTTCCGGCAAACTACTGATACAGCGAATGTGGTCAGCTGGGGTGGATTGGGATGCACCTCTACCTCGCGATGTAGACAGCGAGGGTATTCTACGACTAGGAGGACGGATATGGCAAGAGTCCCTTCCGCATGATCAACGATGTCCAACCATCCTGCCGAAATCCAGTTCGTTCATACAACTTCGTCTATTAGTCTATTAGTCTATACCAATAAACCGGCGACGTTACAAGAGCTAAGAGCAAATATTGAACGTGAAATTGTTGCGATTCCGGTCAATGTATGTGAAAAAGTCGTGGAAAATTGGATTCAACGATTGGACTTTTGCAAACGTGCCCGTGGTGGTCATGCGAAGGAAATTGAATTTCATACTTAATTGCCACTAAATGTACTTGAACGCATAATACATTTTTTTTGTATATCTTAATCCGTTTTTGTTTTATTGAAAAAAAGTCCGAGCGCCCTTAATGAAAAACCCTATATATATATATTTATACATACATATATATACATACACATACGTATATATTCACGTTCTCACATACAAATAAGTTCAAGGTTGATCGCAGTCAAGCTAAACTGCAGTGTGCCAAGTGCAATGACTTATTTCATTTGGATTATGTGAAAATCTCTCCAGTTGATTTAGAATTTTCACAAATAAAGACATCTGACTACATATGTATATTACATTTGTTGTATTATAATAATTTGTACATAAGTACATTCTCCATTCACATTTATAAAAAATTTGCTTGTTTCCTGTCTGAGATCCCGACGGCAGTTGCGACATAAGTTATGTCCTGTCACGGCGGGCTCGAGGTGGCAACTCTCAGCACGATCAGCAGAACCCGACCGAGCCGGCAACCTGCCACCTGCAAGCTAGGGCAGGTCTCTTTCTTTTCCCTTTCACTTTCGATTGTTAACGTTTTGGGGGTATGGTGCGCCCAGTCCAAAATTTAAATCTTGTTTTTTCTTGGCCATCCGCCATTATTATTGTTCGCATCATTGTTTTCATCAATAAAGGAGAAGTCCTCAACACATTTTGGTGCCTCCTGTGAGGATCGGTGAGTTTGATCAACGAGACAAATGATGCTCAACGAACGGATACGATAGCGGAGCTCAATCTACGAACATCGGCAGTCAATGCCATCAAACGCCTACATACGCGTGTGTGCGCACCTAGGACTGATCCACCGGATATCTACGAGCTCCAACAGGAGCAGAAGTCACTTGCGGCGCATTTCGAGCGGTTCGTCGCAAATCATAACGCCCTCGTGGGAGTCACCAAGGGTCAGGAACTGCTCCTGTATGAGGTGCTCTGGCAGGAAGTGGAAGGTCTGCACAACGACGCATGCGATCGGTGGTGTTGGGTGGTGTTGCTTCGGCCAGGCCCAAGCCTAAAACTTGTACGGATTGCGGGACCGACGTATTTGATTTGAGGCTCGACCCGCTGGCCATTCCATCTTTCGACGGCGACATAAGAAACTGGCTAGCGTTAAAGGATGCGTTCGAAACCTTGGTTCACAACACTTCATATCCGGAGGCGTTCAAATTAGTCAATCTACGGCAGGCCGTCGATGCGAAGGTGGTCCCACTCCTTGATGGCATATATACTGGCGGTTACGAAAAGGTGCGGCAGGCACTGCGACAGTGCTATGACAACAAAAAGCAGCTCGCAGAGATTCATTTTTCCCGGCTCCTTAATCTGCGTCCAGCGGGGCATGAGACCACGAAGGCACTGCTGCATGTTGTGGACACGGTGCAGGAATCACTTTGAGCGTTGCGGGTCATGCAGGTTGCGGTGTATGAGTGGGACGCGATTGTGGTGTCTTAACTTCCCGTTACAACAGGACGAGATGGGATGAAGCATCATACATCTCAAGAAATTCCTCGTTTGAAGGATTTGCTGCAGTTTTTGGAACGGCGGGTACACAGTTTATGCCAATGTTGGGAAAAATCGATGAAGCGGCACGCTCGGCACAACGATCAGTGAGAAGCCACATTACAGCCATCGACGCCAGACATTGTTTACATTGCAAAGGCGACCATCGCCTAACGAAATGTTTGACATTGGGCTGGGCATTCGGCGAAGCAGTGTTCAGCAGGCAGTTGCAGACAGTGCAGCAGGCGCCACAATACGATCCTCTGTCGGGGCGGTTCCCAACAGCCATCATCGAGTGACACATCAGTACCGGTGGTGGGCCGAAAAGTCGACATGGGCCCTACCCAGGCGGTCGGGTCAAAGCCTGGCCTCGCCTGACTAGAAGCGCCACTCACCGGCGTAGCTAGCGCTACCGCGCGTGTTTTTGCAAAAGAAAATGCTGGTTTCCCCCGCTTGGTTCGTATCCTATGCGATCCCGGATCGCAGGTGAGTTTTATAACTGATCGCCTGGCTAACACTTTACAATTGCACGGGAGTCCGTTCGAGGTAGAAGTGCAAGGGATTGGTGCCATGGCCAGCACGCATGCTAGAGGCAGCGTTGAACTTACATTGAAGTCTACGTACAACAGTTTTACTATTCAGATCCCAGCATTAGTGATTCCCACTATTACGTAGATGACCCTCGCGGTGCCGGTCGACGTCAATAAGTGGCGACATCTCGATGGCCTGGAGTTGGCTGATAGACATTTTGATACGCCTGGAGCAATAGATATATTGGTCGGCGCGGATACTTGGGGGCGCATGTTGGAGGGTGCTATCGTCCGGGGTAGACCCGATGAACTCTACGCCCAACAGACACATTTTGGCTGGGTCGTCTTCGGCCCCGCAACAGTTTCTCGGTCTCCAGCACCTCTAACGCTTGCGCTCAGCACCCAGCTACGTGACAATGAGACGGTGTTGGCCGAACTGCTAAAGAAGTTTTGGAGCGGAGGACAACTCCCTCCCAGACTGCGGTATAGAGGAGGAGTGTGCGCGAATGTTTACGGCAACCCATTCTCGCACTCCTAACGGCTGTTATATTGTGCAACTTTTGTTCCGGCATGACGCCACGCCACTTGGAGCGTCGTATCCACAGGCGTTACGACAGTTTAACCGGTTAGAGCGTCGGTTGAGTACTGATCCTGAGCTTAGAGAGTTGGGGCATATAGAGCATCGAGAATCTCGATTCGAGATTGCCAGCGCATCTTATGGAGAGAAGCTCCGTCCCAAGAATTGCACATTTATCGTTTGACGACGGTTACGTATGACATGGCCTGCAGCCCTTACAACGCGGTGCGCGCACTGAACCAGTGTGCTCATGACAATTACAACATCATTCCTGACTCTAAACTGGCAGCTGAATCTTGAGACGCCATTCTCAATTTGTTTTAGTGGATGATTTCCTGATAAGCTGTGATGACTACGAGGATGCCACCCGATTGGCGAATAATGTTTCAACTGTTTTGGCTGCAGCGCAATTCAAACTGAGAAAATGGCACACCAATAGTGCACGGGTAATGGAGTTTTTAAATGGAGATCTGTCTACCACCACGGGGTGCAATATCAGCCACCCGATTGCACCCGTCCTTGGCTTGCGATGGGATCCTGCGACTGACGACCTATTCTTCCACGTATAACTTAAGGATCCTTGGCCTCCACCTACAAAGAGACATGGGCTGTAGTCCTAAACGTACTTATGCAAAGCATTGATGCATCAATACTGCCGCAGTGAAACATTTTCTGAATGCTACTGCGATGCTTTGCATAAATCAGGTTGGCAACACTTTTTTGTTTAGGAATTCATTTCATGCGCAACATTGTGAATGAAGATGGACGCCGTAATAATTGTATGTTGAAATTATTTTCGGATTTGGCAAGTGAGCCAATATAGAACAACGCAAAATACATTGCAAAACTGAGGAGCCGAAAGCTAAAACGTTTAATCGCTGCTCAAAAATTCCAGTGTCAAACCAAAGCATCGACAAAATTTTTGATGAGCAGTTTGCGCATCTGATGCTTATCGATTACTCGATGCCTGCGTTTAGGAACAGGGTGGACGTGCAGCATTTAGAAACATACTACTTTGTACTTATGCAGCGCAACTGACGTTTAGGACTACAGCCATGTTCTTAGCGAAGTGGCGCGGCTGTTCGACCTCACTGGATTGTTGGCGCCAGTGGTCATTTCCGGCAAACTACTGATACAGCGAATGTGGTCAGCTGGGGTGGATTGGGATGCACCTCTACCTCGCGATGTAGACAGCGAGGGTATTCTACGACTAGGAGGACGGATATGGCAAGAGTCCCTTCCGCATGATCAACGATGTCCAACCATCCTGCCGAAATCCAGTTCGTTCATACAACTTCGTCTATTAGTCTATTAGTCTATACCAATAAACCGGCGACGTTACAAGAGCTAAGAGCAAATATTGAACGTGAAATTGTTGCGATTCCGGTCAATGTATGTGAAAAAGTCGTGGAAAATTGGATTCAACGATTGGACTTTTGCAAACGTGCCCGTGGTGGTCATGCGAAGGAAATTGAATTTCATACTTAATTGCCACTAAATGTACTTGAACGCATAATACATTTTTTTTGTATATCTTAATCCGTTTTTGTTTTATTGAAAAAAAGTCCGAGCGCCCTTAATGAAAAACCCTATATATATATATTTATACATACATATATATACATACACATACGTATATATTCACGTTCTCACATACAAATAAGTTCAAGGTTGATCGCAGTCAAGCTAAACTGCAGTGTGCCAAGTGCAATGACTTATTTCATTTGGATTATGTGAAAATCTCTCCAGTTGATTTAGAATTTTCACAAATAAAGACATCTGACTACATATGTATATTACATTTGTTGTATTATAATAATTTGTACATAAGTACATTCTCCATTCACATTTATAAAAAATTTGCTTGTTTCCTGTCTGAGATCCCGACGGCAGTTGCGACATAAGTTATGTCCTGTCACGGCGGGCTCGAGGTGGCAACTCTCAGCACGATCAGCAGAACCCGACCGAGCCGGCAACCTGCCACCTGCAAGCTAGGGCAGGTCTCTTTCTTTTCCCTTTCACTTTCGATTGTTAACGTTTTGGGGGTATGGTGCGCCCAGTCCAAAATTTAAATCTTGTTTTTTCTTGGCCATCCGCCATTATTATTGTTCGCATCATTGTTTTCATCAATAAAGGAGAAGTCCTCAACACATTTTGGTGCCTCCTGTGAGGATCGGTGAGTTTGATCAACGAGACAAATGATGCTCAACGAACGGATACGATAGCGGAGCTCAATCTACGAACATCGGCAGTCAATGCCATCAAACGCCTACATACGCGTGTGTGCGCACCTAGGACTGATCCACCGGATATCTACGAGCTCCAACAGGAGCAGAAGTCACTTGCGGCGCATTTCGAGCGGTTCGTCGCAAATCATAACGCCCTCGTGGGAGTCACCAAGGGTCAGGAACTGCTCCTGTATGAGGTGCTCTGGCAGGAAGTGGAAGGTCTGCACAACGACGCATGCGATCGGTGGTGTTGGGTGGTGTTGCTTCGGCCAGGCCCAAGCCTAAAACTTGTACGGATTGCGGGACCGACGTATTTGATTTGAGGCTCGACCCGCTGGCCATTCCATCTTTCGACGGCGACATAAGAAACTGGCTAGCGTTTAAGGATGCGTTCGAAACCTTGGTTCACAACACTGCATATCCGGAGGCGTTCAAATTAGTCAATCTACGGCAGGCCGTCGATGCGAAGGTGGTCCCACTCCTTGATGGCATATATACTGGCGGTTACGAAAAGGTGCGGCAGGCACTGCGACAGTGCTATGACAACAAAAAGCAGCTCGCAGAGATTCATTTTTCCCGGCTCCTTAATCTGCGTCCAGCGGGGCATGAGACCACGAAGGCACTGCTGCATGTTGTGGACACGGTGCAGGAATCACTTTGAGCGTTGCGGGTCATGCAGGTTGCGGTGTATGAGTGGGACGCGATTGTGGTGTCTTAACTTCCCGTTACAACAGGACGAGATGGGATGAAGCATCATACATCTCAAGAAATTCCTCGTTTGAAGGATTTGCTGCAGTTTTTGGAACGGCGGGTACACAGTTTATGCCAATGTTGGGAAAAATCGATGAAGCGGCACGCTCGGCACAACGATCAGTGAGAAGCCACATTACAGCCATCGACGCCAGACATTGTTTACATTGCAAAGGCGACCATCGCCTAACGAAATGTTTGACATTGGGCTGGGCATTCGGCGAAGCAGTGTTCAGCAGGCAGTTGCAGACAGTGCAGCAGGCGCCACAATACGATCCTCTGTGGGGCGGTTCCCAACAGCCATCATCGAGTGACACATCAGTACCGGTGGTGGGCCGAAAAGTCGACATGGGCCCTACCCAGGCGGTCGGGTCAAAGCCTGGCCTCGCCTGACTAGAAGCGCCACTCACTCAAATGCTGGTTTCCCCCGCTTGGTTCGTATCCTATGCGATCCCGGATCGCAGGTGAGTTTTATAACTGATCGCCTGGCTAACACTTTACAATTGCACGGGAGTCCGTTCGAGGCAGAAGTGCAAGGGATTGGTGCCATGGCCAGCACGCATGCTAGAGGCAGCGTTGAACTTACATTGAAGTCTACGTACAACAGTTTTACTATTCAGATCCCAGCATTAGTGATTCCCACTATTACGTAGATGACCCTCGCGGTGCCGGTCGACGTCAATAAGTGGCGACATCTCGATGGCCTGGAGTTGGCTGATAGACATTTTGATACGCCTGGAGCAATAGATATATTGGTCGGCGCGGATACTTGGGGGCGCATGTTGGAGGGTGCTATCGTCCGGGGTAGACCCGATGAACTCTACGCCCAACAGACACATTTTGGCTGGGTCGTCTTCGGCCCCGCAACAGTTTCTCGGTCTCCAGCACCTCTAACGCTTGCGCTCAGCACCCAGCTACGTGACAATGAGACGGTGTTGGCCGAACTGCTAAAGAAGTTTTGGAGCGGAGGACAACTCCCTCCCAGACTGCGGTATAGAGGAGGAGTGTGCGCGAATGTTTACGGCAACCCATTCTCGCACTCCTAACGGCTGTTATATTGTGCAACTTTTGTTCCGGCATGACGCCACGCCACTTGGAGCGTCGTATCCACAGGCGTTACGACAGTTTAACCGGTTAGAGCGTCGGTTGAGTACTGATCCTGAGCTTAGAGAGTTGGGGCATATAGAGCATCGAGAATCTCGATTCGAGATTGCCAGCGCATCTTATGGAGAGAAGCTCCGTCCCAAGAATTGCACATTTATCGTTTGACGACGGTTACGTATGACATGGCCTGCAGCCCTTACAACGCGGTGCGCGCACTGAACCAGTGTGCTCATGACAATTACAACATCATTCCTGACTCTAAACTGGCAGCTGAATCTTGAGACGCCATTCTCAATTTGTTTTAGTGGATGATTTCCTGATAAGCTGTGATGACTACGAGGATGCCACCCGATTGGCGAATAATGTTTCAACTGTTTTGGCTGCAGCGCAATTCAAACTGAGAAAATGGCACACCAATAGTGCACGGGTAATGGAGTTTTTAAATGGAGATCTGTCTACCACCACGGGGTGCAATATCAGCCACCCGATTGCATCCGTCCTTGGCTTGCGATGGGATCCTGCGACTGACGACCTATTCTTCCACGTATAACTTAAGAATCCTTGGCCTCCACCTACAAAGAGACATGGGCTGTAGTCCTAAACGTACTTATGCAAAGCATTGATGCATCAATACTGCCGCAGTGAAACATTTTCTGAATGCTACTGCGATGCTTTGCATAAATCAGGTTGGCAACACTTTTTTGTTTAGGAATTCATTTCATGCGCAACATTGTGAATGAAGATGGACGCCGTAATAATTGTATGTTGAAATTATTTTCGGATTTGGCAAGTGAGCCAATATAGAACAACGCAAAATACATTGCAAAACTGAGGAGCCGAAAGCTAAAACGTTTAATCGCTGCTCAAAAATTCCAGTGTCAAACCAAAGCATCGACAAAATTTTTGATGAGCAGTTTGCGCATCTGATGCTTATCGATTACTCGATGCCTGCGTTTAGGAACAGGGTGGACGTGCAGCATTTAGAAACATACTACTTTGTACTTATGCAGCGCAACTGACGTTTAGGACTACAGCCATGTTCTTAGCGAAGTGGCGCGGCTGTTCGACCTCACTGGATTGTTGGCGCCAGTGGTCATTTCCGGCAAACTACTGATACAGCGAATGTGGTCAGCTGGGGTGGATTGGGATGCACCTCTACCTCGCGATGTAGACAGCGAGGGTATTCTACGACTAGGAGGACGGATATGGCAAGAGTCCCTTCCGCATGATCAACGATGTCCAACCATCCTGCCGAAATCCAGTTCGTTCATACAACTTCGTCTATTAGTCTATTAGTCTATACCAATAAACCGGCGACGTTACAAGAGCTAAGAGCAAATATTGAACGTGAAATTGTTGCGATTCCGGTCAATGTATGTGAAAAAGTCGTGGAAAATTGGATTCAACGATTGGACTTTTGCAAACGTGCCCGTGGTGGTCATGCGAAGGAAATTGAATTTCATACTTAATTGCCACTAAATGTACTTGAACGCATAATACATTTTTTTTGTATATCTTAATCCGTTTTTGTTTTATTGAAAAAAAGTCCGAGCGCCCTTAATGAAAAACCCTATATATATATATTTATACATACATATATATACATACACATACGTATATATTCACGTTCTCACATACAAATAAGTTCAAGGTTGATCGCAGTCAAGCTAAACTGCAGTGTGCCAAGTGCAATGACTTATTTCATTTGGATTATGTGAAAATCTCTCCAGTTGATTTAGAATTTTCACAAATAAAGACATCTGACTACATATGTATATTACATTTGTTGTATTATAATAATTTGTACATAAGTACATTCTCCATTCACATTTATAAAAAATTTGCTTGTTTCCTGTCTGAGATCCCGACGGCAGTTGCGACATAAGTTATGTCCTGTCACGGCGGGCTCGAGGTGGCAACTCTCAGCACGATCAGCAGAACCCGACCGAGCCGGCAACCTGCCACCTGCAAGCTAGGGCAGGTCTCTTTCTTTTCCCTTTCACTTTCGATTGTTAACGTTTTGGGGGTATGGTGCGCCCAGTCCAAAATTTAAATCTTGTTTTTTCTTGGCCATCCGCCATTATTATTGTTCGCATCATTGTTTTCATCAATAAAGGAGAAGTCCTCAACACATTTTGGTGCCTCCTGTGAGGATCGGTGAGTTTGATCAACGAGACAAATGATGCTCAACGAACGGATACGATAGCGGAGCTCAATCTACGAACATCGGCAGTCAATGCCATCAAACGCCTACATACGCGTGTGTGCGCACCTAGGACTGATCCACCGGATATCTACGAGCTCCAACAGGAGCAGAAGTCACTTGCGGCGCATTTCGAGCGGTTCGTCGCAAATCATAACGCCCTCGTGGGAGTCACCAAGGGTCAGGAACTGCTCCTGTATGAGGTGCTCTGGCAGGAAGTGGAAGGTCTGCACAACGACGCATGCGATCGGTGGTGTTGGGTGGTGTTGCTTCGGCCAGGCCCAAGCCTAAAACTTGTACGGATTGCGGGACCGACGTATTTGATTTGAGGCTCGACCCGCTGGCCATTCCATCTTTCGACGGCGACATAAGAAACTGGCTAGCGTTTAAGGATGCGTTCGAAACCTTGGTTCACAACACTGCATATCCGGAGGCGTTCAAATTAGTCAATCTACGGCAGGCCGTCGATGCGAAGGTGGTCCCACTCCTTGATGGCATATATACTGGCGGTTACGAAAAGGTGCGGCAGGCACTGCGACAGTGCTATGACAACAAAAAGCAGCTCGCAGAGATTCATTTTTCCCGGCTCCTTAATCTGCGTCCAGCGGGGCATGAGACCACGAAGGCACTGCTGCATGTTGTGGACACGGTGCAGGAATCACTTTGAGCGTTGCGGGTCATGCAGGTTGCGGTGTATGAGTGGGACGCGATTGTGGTGTCTTAACTTCCCGTTACAACAGGACGAGATGGGATGAAGCATCATACATCTCAAGAAATTCCTCGTTTGAAGGATTTGCTGCAGTTTTTGGAACGGCGGGTACACAGTTTATGCCAATGTTGGGAAAAATCGATGAAGCGGCACGCTCGGCACAACGATCAGTGAGAAGCCACATTACAGCCATCGACGCCAGACATTGTTTACATTGCAAAGGCGACCATCGCCTAACGAAATGTTTGACATTGGGCTGGGCATTCGGCGAAGCAGTGTTCAGCAGGCAGTTGCAGACAGTGCAGCAGGCGCCACAATACGATCCTCTGTCGGGGCGGTTCCCAACAGCCATCATCGAGTGACACATCAGTACCGGTGGTGGGCCGAAAAGTCGACATGGGCCCTACCCAGGCGGTCGGGTCAAAGCCTGGCCTCGCCTGACTAGAAGCGCCACTCACCGGCGTAGCTAGCGCTACCGCGCGTGTTTTTGCAAAAGAAAATGCTGGTTTCCCCCGCTTGGTTCGTATCCTATGCGATCCCGGATCGCAGGTGAGTTTTATAACTGATCGCCTGGCTAACACTTTACAATTGCACGGGAGTCCGTTCGAGGCAGAAGTGCAAGGGATTGGTGCCATGGCCAGCACGCATGCTAGAGGCAGCGTTGAACTTACATTGAAGTCTACGTACAACAGTTTTACTATTCAGATCCCAGCATTAGTGATTCCCACTATTACGTAGATGACCCTCGCGGTGCCGGTCGACGTCAATAAGTGGCGACATCTCGATGGCCTGGAGTTGGCTGATAGACATTTTGATACGCCTGGAGCAATAGATATATTGGTCGGCGCGGATACTTGGGGGCGCATGTTGGAGGGTGCTATCGTCCGGGGTAGACCCGATGAACTCTACGCCCAACAGACACATTTTGGCTGGGTCGTCTTCGGCCCCGCAACAGTTTCTCGGTCTCCAGCACCTCTAACGCTTGCGCTCAGCACCCAGCTACGTGACAATGAGACGGTGTTGGCCGAACTGCTAAAGAAGTTTTGGAGCGGAGGACAACTCCCTCCCAGACTGCGGTATAGAGGAGGAGTGTGCGCGAATGTTTACGGCAACCCATTCTCGCACTCCTAACGGCTGTTATATTGTGCAACTTTTGTTCCGGCATGACGCCACGCCACTTGGAGCGTCGTATCCACAGGCGTTACGACAGTTTAACCGGTTAGAGCGTCGGTTGAGTACTGATCCTGAGCTTAGAGAGTTGGGGCATATAGAGCATCGAGAATCTCGATTCGAGATTGCCAGCGCATCTTATGGAGAGAAGCTCCGTCCCAAGAATTGCACATTTATCGTTTGACGACGGTTACGTATGACATGGCCTGCAGCCCTTACAACGCGGTGCGCGCACTGAACCAGTGTGCTCATGACAATTACAACATCATTCCTGACTCTAAACTGGCAGCTGAATCTTGAGACGCCATTCTCAATTTGTTTTAGTGGATGATTTCCTGATAAGCTGTGATGACTACGAGGATGCCACCCGATTGGCGAATAATGTTTCAATTGTTTTGGCTGCAGCGCAATTCAAACTGAGAAAATGGCACACCAATAGTGCACGGGTAATGGAGTTTTTAAATGGAGATCTGTCTACCACCACGGGGTGCAATATCAGCCACCCGATTGCATCCGTCCTTGGCTTGCGATGGGATCCTGCGACTGACGACCTATTCTTCCACGTATAACTTAAGAATCCTTGGCCTCCACCTACAAAGAGACATGGGCTGTAGTCCTAAACGTACTTATGCAAAGCATTGATGCATCAATACTGCCGCAGTGAAACATTTTCTGAATGCTACTGCGATGCTTTGCATAAATCAGGTTGGCAACACTTTTTTGTTTAGGAATTCATTTCATGCGCAACATTGTGAATGAAGATGGACGCCGTAATAATTGTATGTTGAAATTATTTTCGGATTTGGCAAGTGAGCCAATATAGAACAACGCAAAATACATTGCAAAACTGAGGAGCCGAAAGCTAAAACGTTTAATCGCTGCTCAAAAATTCCAGTGTCAAACCAAAGCATCGACAAAATTTTTGATGAGCAGTTTGCGCATCTGATGCTTATCGATTACTCGATGCCTGCGTTTAGGAACAGGGTGGACGTGCAGCATTTAGAAACATACTACTTTGTACTTATGCAGCGCAACTGACGTTTAGGACTACAGCCATGTTCTTAGCGAAGTGGCGCGGCTGTTCGACCTCACTGGATTGTTGGCGCCAGTGGTCATTTCCGGCAAACTACTGATACAGCGAATGTGGTCAGCTGGGGTGGATTGGGATGCACCTCTACCTCGCGATGTAGACAGCGAGGGTATTCTACGACTAGGAGGACGGATATGGCAAGAGTCCCTTCCGCATGATCAACGATGTCCAACCATCCTGCCGAAATCCAGTTCGTTCATACAACTTCGTCAAACGCATGATCAAACATTCCATGGTGGTGTCCAGCTAATGCTACAATTTCTGCGGAATTGTTACTGGATCTTAAACCCGAGAAAATTCGTGAAGAGTTACATTCACCGGTGTGTAGTCTGCCGTCGACAACAAGGAGCTGCACTCAGCCAACAAATGGCTGGATTACCCAAACAACGAGTCAACGCATCGAGACCGTTCATCGCCTCGGGAGTGGATTATTGTGGCCCATTTATTCTGCGCGTTGGCACCAAGCGATTTCGTTCTACTATCAAGACCTACTTGGCTATATTCGTGTGCATGGCAATCAAGGCGGTTCACATCGAAGGTGTTGATGATCTATCATCTTTCTATCTTCACGCGGTTCGTGAGTCGTCGGGGACCATGCCTCAACCTATACAGTGACAATGCCACAGCGTTCGTTGGAGCCAACTGGCTTCTTCAGGAAGATCTCAAGGCGTGGCAGAGTGAGACCAACCAGCGATCGTTAGCAGATATGGGCACGCATTGGCATTCCATTACACCTCGGGCCCCTCATCAGGACGGTCTTTGGGAGGCTGCAGTGAAATTTGCTAAGCACCATCTCCTTCGCTGCGTTGGCACTCAAACCATGTGGCCTAGTCAACTCCAACTAGCTACTCGGATTGAAGCGTATCTCAATGCACGCCCGATAACACCACTGTACGATGATCCGGAGGACAAGTTCGCGCTCACACCGGGTGACTTCCTTATCGGTGCTCCACTCCTTGCAGTTCCTGAACCAGATCTACGTCAAGTCCCCATCAATCGCAATAAGCAATGGCAGTGGGTGCGGCAGGTTCACCAGCAGTTTTGGCAACGATGGAGCGACGAGTACGAAGGTCGGCGACATCGTGTTGGTGAGAGAGGAGAACCTACCTTGAACACAGTGGCTAATGGGCCGAGTGGTAGCAGTCCATCCGGGCAGTGACGGCGCAGTACGCAACGTAACTCTTCGGACAGCGAACGGCCTCAGCACGGCAGTTCAGAAGCTGTGTTTACTAGTTGAACCAGAACATTTCGAGTCAGGCGACTCGACCGGGCAGGATGTCTGAGATCCCGACGGCAGTTGCGACATAAGTTATGTCCTGTCACGGCGGGCTCGAGGTGGCAACTTTCAGCACGATCAGCAGAACCCGACCGAGCCGACAACCTGCCACCATAGTGAAATTAATAAAGTGTGCTAGATAGGAGGAACTCTCTCTTCATCGTACACTTATTTTCTGACAGTTAATGTCATTTTGCTGACAAATTTTAGAGTTCATAACCCCTCTGTGCTGTATGAAAAAATGTCAAAATAAATTGATGTTTGAAAATACGTTCTGGACCAAAACCGACACTAAAAACGCAACTATCTGCCAGGAAAAACGTGCTGTCAAAAAAACGCACGGCAATGCAGTTTCTATGTTTTTCTAACATAAAATACATTACGAAAATATTTATTTCTGGAGTACTGAGAGTAAATTTTAAATTTAACGAAAACAAAAATAAAGGTTAATCGAGAAAGAAGAATACGTCATCTGGTACACTTTATTTCAATATGCCTGCCACCTGGAAGCTAGGGCAGGATTCTTTCTTTTCCCTTTCACTTTCGTTTGTTAACGTTTGGGGGCATGGTGCGCCCAGCCCAAAATTTAAATCTTGTATTTTCTTGGCCATCTGCCATTATTATTGTTCGTATCATTGTTTTCATCAATAAAGGAGAAGTCCTCAATATTTCCCATATACATATTCAGTGCAGTTCTGAAGGTTAAACCAATGACTACATGACGCGAAACTGAGAGGGGTCACGGTTGCTAATTCGGTCAAACCAGGCCCCAGAGTTGATTAGGGTTCGTAACGGAAATTCTCCATACAACAGCCATGGCAAGGGCTGCTGGTGCATTCGATGTTTATTTGCAAATAAAATAATTAGGTTTTTTTCGCTTTCATTCTGTAGTACGTTTATAGAAAAATTATTGCAAAAAAACGTTGTTGCTGAAAAACGTCATAAGTATGTTGCAACGTGTTTTAATATGATATGATTTTACTTCAGTTTTTGCTGACTGCCCTCAAAGCCTTAACGTTTGAATTGCTTGAGTTGCAGCTCTGCGTTTGAAAAGAGTTCAACTTGCCATCACTGTTTCTTGCTGCACTAGAAACGGCAAACTCAATGAGACATGAACTGAAGGAAAAAGCAACCGAATATCTGCTGACTTTAGCGTATGAAATAATTTATTTCTGCTTTTTGTTGGTACGGGTTACAATCAAAATTACTTAGACCAGTAAAACAAGGTGGTTCACAACGCTATATTTACCGTATTATCTAATACGGAAACGATATCGTTGCAAACTGTCCTCGATGAGGTCGTTGCCCTTCGCTCGGAAAACGCCCGTGCGCTGATCTTAATCAGTTCTCTTCAGGATGACAAAAAACTGTTACTTAAAAAATGAATGCTAAACTCGCTGCTTTCAATGAGTGCAGTGCTCGTGCTGCTAATGCTGACGTCGCCGTAAATTCGGGGGCAAATATTTCCTGTGCTGCCAATATTGCTGCCTTGGATGCGCGCAGCGCTGCCGCTGCCTATGCCGACGTCACCGTTAATTCGGTGACAATGAGTTCCTATGCTGCTGCTGTTGCTGCTAAGCTTGAGATCTTTCGCCTGCTGCTAGCAGTAATAACAATAACAACTGCAACAAAGAGCGTAATGCTGCTAATTACGCTGCTGCTGTCTCTCTTCGCTCTGATGCTGCTAGGGTGGCAGCCAGTGCCGATGGTACTTCGCCTCAACAGTTCGATGAGCTAGCTACTGTAGGCGGTCTTCTGGCGGGGGTTGAAGGACTGGCGGAATGTGACTCGACCTCCTCGTGGTGGCCGCTGGAAACAGCCACCGGGGTATGGTCTTGTCTTACCCTGTGTGGCTGGCAAACTAATCACTTCCTATATCCAACTACTTATACCTGGTATCCTCTCTGCCCCATATCCCCTCCCCTCCTAATCCAGGGGGCATGGGGCTCTGTCATGGGTGACCCCCTTTCCCCACAACTTGAAAAGGCCACCGAAAAGCCTCGTCGGAGTAGGTGGCCGAAAGAACCTGATGATGAGATCTCAAAAACGTGCCTCGGATGGTAAGGACGTCGGACAGACTGGCACCACTGATCAGCACATTGCTGAACTAACGGTAAGCAGTTGGAGAGACCGACCGACAAGAACAGTGAATGTTCCCATACGAACGTGACCACTATGTCAACGATCGCAGTTGAGGGGCACCTTTGCTTGGCGTACCCGCGCTGGTAGAAGCCACAGAGGCGGCTGACGACTTCTCAAAAGAAGTGGCTGAGGAGGCTAATGGCGTCGGGTAAATCATACGATGATGCACTCAAGACTGTGTTGGAAGAACCGACAAAGACGAACGAAACTGGTGGCTGCAGCAGAGCAGATACGGCGCAGCCCGTACCAAAAAGGACGAAGTTCAGTCCGTCCCTTGCTGAGGCTGCTGCGGCTATCAAAGTCGGAATTCCACCGGACAAATTTCCGGCTGTCCATCTGATTTTGGAGGAGCAGAAGACGATCGAAGGGCTGATTAAAGAGGAGCTGCGTAAGCTCCCCGTTGATGGGCCTCAGATCAGATTCCAAGGCTGCTCGTTCAAACCAGGATGGATTATTGTGAACTGCGCCGACGAGGCATCGAGAAACTGACTAAGGGAGGTTATGACGAAAACCCAGCTGCCGTGAAGGAAGGTGAAACTGGTGGAGCGAAAGGACATTCCCAAACCCAGTGTGGCCACCGCATACTTTCCTGGCTGCTCCCTCCCGGTCGAAGATATTCTTCGAAAGCTTCGTACGCAGAACCGTTCACTACCGACAGGAAACTGGAAGGTACTGAACAGATCTGTCGCGGCGCAGGGAACAACGTTAACGTTGGCCATCGACGACACCTCAGTCAGTCGGCTCTCTGAGCTGAAGGACCTTCCCTTGTTTGAGTTGGGGAGAGTTCAGTTTAGAGTGCGGACTGATCAGGGGGCGAAATCGTCGGTGATCAATCGGAGCGGCACGGAGACGAGGACGCCGAAGACAGGGGTGGAAGAGGACAGACCCTCCTCCAGCAAGCAAGCACTGGCGAAGGCATGCGAGGACCGTCCACCTACAAGTGGACGGACGCAAGCCGTCACTCGGACCGAACGGACCAGTGACAGGACGCCAGGACAGGCATCGGTGGGGACCGCAAAGCCTACCTCATCTAATCCAGTCCGGCGGACTCGGTTGACTGGGTAGGCGAATCCATCCAGACGACTGAGCCTGCTGGATAGGTCTGCACACATACCGAGCAGCAATGAACGGGTGCAGACGAGGGGTAGAGGGAGTAAGCGTGCAGGGTCCCGCACGAAGGGACCGAAGGCGTAACTATGGAGATTGTACAAGTCAATCTCCATAGAGCGTCTGCAGCCTCCGCTGTCCTAACTAGGACCATCAACACCTTGGGTCCTAGTATAGCCCTGGTGCAGGAACCATGAACCAGCACCAACGGTCAAGTCAGAGGGCTGTCTCAGGCAGGTGAGGTATTATGTTGTCAATCGGCAACAACTAGAGCTAGGACTTGCATCGTGTTTAATAACATATCTTTCTTCCCGTTAACAGATTTCGTTACGCCGGATCTATGCGCGGGTAAGGTTACCTGGAACTCCAGGGAAATCATTATTGCCTCCGCATACTTCCCTGGAGACAACGGCCACTGTCCACTCCGAATAGCAAAACAGCTCATTGCCTATGCTAGGGGCAACCACATGGAGCTCGTAATGGGCTGTGATGCGAACGCCCATCACACCATGTGGGGTAGCACGGACATTAATCCCAGAGGTGAGTCACTATTCAACTATATACTCTCCTTAGACTTAAGTATTTGCAATATTGGGAACAGCCCCACATTTGTAACTAGAGTCAGAGAGGAAGTCTTGGATATGACTTTGACAACCTCGATGACAAAAGACCTTGTCAGCAATTGGCGGGTATCTGACGAGCGGTCGTGCTCAGATCATAGGCAGATAAGATTCACGCTAGGGAATCAGATGCCAACCGTGGTGACATTCAGACCAAAAAGACAGACCGACTGGAACAGTTACTGTTTCCAGTTAGGACAGGACATCCCAACTCAAATCGAGAATATGATAGATACCATAGACAGACTGGAAAGGGCCTCTACAATTCTTAGAGATTCCGTTCTGAATGCCTATGAAGAAAACTGTCCCCTCAAGACCAAAACTTGTAGGAAACAGACATCGTGGTCGAGTAGTCATCTTAACAAACTAAGAAAGGAAATAAGAAGACTATTTAATAGAGCCAAGCGCAATAACGACGGCAGATTTACTCCCAGACTCTCACCAAATACAATCAAGAAATCAGGAAGGCCAAGAGGGAATCCTTTAAGCGGTTCTGTGAGGACGTATCAGATCTGTCCTCCAGCTACACTTGTCCTACTCACCAATACCCACTTCCCAAGGTCAGTATACACGAATGATCCTCTGGGAAAAGATGGAATTTTCCCAGCGCACTTACAGATGAGAATTCCGATAGTAACGCCTATTTTAACCAGAATCTACGTATGTACTTTAGCTTTTGGGTACATTACAGAAGCCTGGAGAATAGTTAACGTAGTCTATCTTCCGAAACCTAGAAGACCTGATAAGAAGGACCCAAAATCTTTTAGGCCAATAAGCCTGATGTCTTTTGTGCTCAAAGGCTTAGAAAAGGTCGTTGACCGATATCTGAGGGAGGAAATACTCACTCAGCATACCCTGAGCACGAACCAACATGCCTACCAGAAAGGTAAAGCCACGGAAACGGCCTTATCGGCGCTGGTAAGCAAGATAGAGAATTCCCTGGCGGAAAAGGACATAGAAGAAGCTTTCAACTACACAACCTTCGAAGCGATAGAAACGGCGCTCGAAGGACTACAGGCGCCTGCCTTCTTTATAAGATGGATATCATCAATGCTGGAGAGCAGGGTGATTCAGTCCAACTTAGAGAGGCAGAGCTGTCAGCAAGCACAGCGCGAGGATGTCCTCAAGGGGGCAGTACTATCCCCCCTGCTGTTGTCTGTAGTCGTTGGTGGATTAATCCGCTCTCTTGAAGAGCAGGGACATGAAGTCATCGCATATGCAGACGATTTAGTCATTGTGGTCAGAGGCAGAGACGGACATACCGTCTCAGACTTGCTTCAGAGCGCATTGAGAATAGTGGAGCTCTGGTGTATCAGACAGAAACTGTCTGTGAATCCAGACAAGACAATCGTAGTCCCTTTTACACTTACAAGGAAGATCGACCTTAGACAGATTATGATCTTTGGAAAGGAACTGAACTTCTTGAAGGAAGTTAAGTATTTAGGGGTAATCCTGGACAGAAAATTGAACTGGAATCCTCATGTTGATCGCATCATCAAGAGAGCAGGTAATGCTCTCTGGAGTTGCAAAAGAATCTGTGGCTAAAATTGGGGACTGAGACCGAAGTGGCTTCAGAGTTTATACTCCCTAATAGTTCTGCCGACTATCACCTATGGGGCGATAGTGTGGTGGAGGAAAACTACGGAAACAACAACTGTGACTAAGCTGGAAAGACTTCAAAGACTAGCAAATACCTGTATAACAGGTAGTACTACACCAACGACAGCTCTAAATGTTATACTAGGGATGCTGCCGCTGGAACTAAATGTGCAAATGGCTGCAACCATTTGCGCACACAGACTAATGCATAGCGGATCCATACATAGGGATGCACATGCAATCGGTCACCTATCGCTGTTTAAGGATAGAGCTGCAATAAAAGCTCGACGACGTTTGACTCCAAACTAGTCTGGGAGACAGTAAATGTTCTTCAAGACATTTCAACTATAACCGGGGGATAATACACTGGGTTCCTGCGAACTGTGGGTACGATGGAAATGAGGAGGCGGACAGATTGGCAAAGGAAGGGGCGGCAAAACGACCCTATGGACCTGAGCCGATCATACGTGTCAGCAGAGCTCATTTCAGGCATTGTGTCAAACAGGAATTCAAAAATCGGGCCAACCATAAATGGTCCAACACGGTGGGACAGCGCTGTTCCAAGCTGTTCTTTCCGGCCTATTCGGAAGGCAAATCTAAATACCTATTGGACCTAAGCAGAAAGGAGCTTAAGTTCATGACGGGAATCCTGAGCGGGCACTGTCTGCTAAATATGCATAAAGCGCAACTGGGATTGACAGATAGCGAACTATGTAGGTTCTGCATGGAAGATGACGAAACATCCCTGCACATCATAACCGAGTGTCCCGCTCTCTTACACGCAAGGAAGCGTATACTGGGAAGGGAACTAATTCAGACGAAAGAGCTGTCTGGAACTAATCTGGGGAAAATCAAGGAGTTCCTGGACAGTATTGGGAGAGATGAACTCCTCCAATAAAGAATAAGGGATACGACACAATAGTTCTCTTTGGACGCAGTGTCTCGGGCAGGTGGTGCTCGGCTCCCGTATCTATTCTATTCTAATCTACTATCTACACTAGCGCTCCCACACTGGACTCTAAGAGCTTTAATATCTATTTCCACAATATTTCTGGCATGCGTACGAAGTCGGATACTGTACTTCGACTGAGCTCTCAGTTAGAGTTCGATGTATACGTTATTATTGAATCCTGGCTAAACCCCAACTTCAATGACTCAGAATTGATTCTAAATAATACGACGTATTTCGTAAAGATAGAGATGTTGCCCTCTGTAGCAGAGGCGGGGGGTGTTAATTGCTGTTCGTCGGAATTTACGTTCTTCGCTAATCCAGTTGGTTAACGGGGACTCCCTTCTCGACCAATTATGTGTGCGTGTGCAGAATGCATCAAATGCACTTCTTGTGTGTGCCTCTTATATATCGCCTAACAGTACTGAGTCGCTTTATCAATCTCATGTTGATAATGTCTGTGCGCTGTATTTAGGCTTGCCACCCGTCCTCCATTGTGGAGGACAGTCCAAATTACTCAAATGTCCTCCGTCCTGCAAAGAGGGTAAAATGTCCTCCACGAACACGAAACTATTATTTCCTTTGTTAACAAACACGAAACGCATCATAATAATCTGAGTTGAGTTTATGATTTCATTAAATGTAATATAAGTCTGATTAAAGCAGCAAAAAGCAACGGCAAATATTTATTTAAAAGCAAATAGTCTTTGAAAAAGACATATATTTATATAAATGAATTAATCCTTTTTTTATATTGTTTTCGTACCTATGTTTTTATGCTTTATTGTTTTGTTATTTTCATGTTTATATGTTTAAGTTTTTTTAGGCTTTTTCTGTATACATATTAGAGAGCTGCATAAATCCATTTATACTCGATGCCTTCACGTGCAGTTTAAAAAACGGAACACGTATCCGAAGAGAAGCCGAAAAAAAGGTACTCATTTTTCGGTACCTCTAAATTTCGAGTAACTGCACGTTGTTACTCGACGCTGAGCGAGCAGCTTCTCGTTGCTACTCGTCGCTAGCAGACTTCCTTCTCGTTGTTACGCAAATACTCGCGGAAGGTGTCGAGTATGTCGGAAGGTTTGAAACTGCATGAGGTACCGCAAATACTCGCGGAAGGTGTCGAGTATGTCGGAAGATTTGAAACTGCATGAGGTACCGCAGATTTTTTGGGGAATTTGAGTTGAATGTGCTTCAAAGGAATGTTGCAAAGCATTGCGCGCATTGCGCGAAGCATAATTTTTTGTATTTTATATTTATTTATTTATTTATTACGAATAATATGAACGAATATATGCATGTTATTGTAAATATTAATTTATAAAAAATTTAAGGAAATAATGATGTTTTAAAAAATATTAACTAGAATATAAAGATAATATTATTCTCTTGCTTTTGATTTTTTGGATTTCTGATGAACATTATACCCATATAGTGATCAATTTTTTTTTTTATTTATTTAACAGATAATAGAGGCATATAAGATACAATCTTTTGCATGCCAATTAGGAACACATTCGTTTTAAGCATTACACAATAAATACAATATTATTACAATGTTTAATAATTTACAAAGAAAAATCTTAACTATGAGTAAGTGAAAGTAGAGAAGTAGGGTAAAGAGTGAGAGAAAAGTTTGAATTGTTATGAGAAATGTTTGAAGAGTAGATGCTTAAAGTTACCACTACCCGAAATACATTTGATGGCACTAGGAAGCGAGTTCCAAGACCTTATGGCGCTAACGAAAAATAGCCTACTGGAATTTTTGAAATTATGGTTAGGAATTAGGAGATTGTAGTTTCGACTTGACTTGCAAAACAAAAGTTTTTCAAAAAGGTAGCAGGGACGCTTCGTATGTATAAGTTTATGTAAAAACATACAGTTCCGTGCTTCTAAGTAGCTTTTGAGGTCAAGACCAAGCAACTGTCTACTATAAGAAGAAACGTGATCCCCTTTCTTTAAGCCATAGACGTAACGCGCAGCATTGTTGTAGGCAATAAGCAGTTTATGTTCCGACCTAGAATCAAGTTTGCTGTAAACAACTTCTGAATATGTAATTATGGGTAAAATTAGCTGTAAAACCAATTTTCGTCTTGTCTCACATGGTACGAATGCAGCAGTCATTCTAAGATTTCGTAACGTTAGGTATATTTTGCTAACGACCGAGTTTATGTGGTCCTCACAAGACAACGAGGAATTGATCCTGAAGCCAAGATTAGTGATCCGATCCACGAACTGCAGCTGAGATCCATTGAGATAAATTTGAGGAACATCACAAAAGGAGAGCGGTGATTTGGAGATCGGGAGAACATAGGACTTTAGTGGATTAAGCTTGAGTTGGTTCTTGCAGGCCCATCTATAAATGGCACATAGGTCTTCATTTACCCTCACACATAAGTCCTCAACAAGACCTACAGGCCTAGACAGATAAAGTTGGATGTCATCCGCATATGCATGCATAGACACATGGCTACAAACACTGAAAATGTCATTTATAAACATAGTGAAAAGGAGCGGACCAAGTACTGAGCCTTGAGGGACCCCTGTATTCACTAAATTATAAGAGGAAAAGTTACACCCAACCCTAACCCTCTGAGATCGGCCATGTAGATAACTTTCCAAAAGTTTTACCGCACTATCCGCAAACCCAAAGTAACATTTGAGCTTTTGACACAAAATTGAATGATTTACGCAGTCAAATGCCTTAGAAAAATCCAACAAACACAGTAAGGTAACTTTACCAAGGTCGTAAGGTATTCTTATGTCATCCAGGACTTTAATAATAGCTGTGGAACAACTATGCGCCGGACGGAAACCTGATTGATGGGGTGACATTAGTGCAAACATGTCAATGTGACTAGAGATCTGCTCAGCCATGAGAGATTCGAAGACTTTGGAGAGTGAGGACAATATGCTGATAGGTCGGAAGTCACCCGGATGTGAAGCCACTGATTTCTTTGCTACAGGAACAATTGTAGCCACCTTCCAAATATCCGGGAAACACGAACTTGTGAAGCAGTGATTTATTATATGCGTGAGGGGACCAAGCACATAGGGAAGAATAAGCTTAATAAATTTGATGGCAATCCCATCCTCACCAACAGCATTTGATTTTATTTTACTGATGCAGCGAATCACATCAAGTTCACTAACAGTTTCAAACTGAAAACTACAAGGGGAGACGGCAAGTCTATCTAACGAACACAGGTTGGGCGTGCAAGACGAGCTAGACACAGAACTGGCAACAAAGTAATCATTTAGTACATCAGGGTCAAGACAACAGGTATCCGAATTTTTACTGCACACTCCGACACTTTTCAGGTTATTCCAAAGCTGCTTGGGCGGTAGAGAAGGACGTAGCTTAGAGCTAAAGAAATTCTTTTTGGACTTTCGGAATATAGAAACAGCTTCATTCCTAGCCCTACGGTGCATCTCCCAATTGTAGTCAGTTGGATTTCTCTTCCATTTGCTATAGGTTTTATGACGCTTCTTGAGGGCCAGTTTCACTGCAGCAGTAAACCAAGGACAGCTGCTATTGATGACGCGACGTGTACGTATTGGCACATGAGTGTCAAACAATTTGGAAATCTTATCAATCAGGATATTCAATTTATCATCAACTGAAGAGTACCACCAGCATTCAGACCAATTTACAAGTGACAAGTCATTCAACAAACAAACAGGATCAACGGACCTATAATCACGGAAGGAGAGAGTATTTTCAACAGTAACAGTATTAAACATAATATTCAGAGTACAGAAAATTAAATCATGATCCGAGATAAATGATATTTGGTCGAACAACAACAGCGAAGAAGTATCAGAGACAACAAACATATCCAACAGGCTAGGACAGGCATTGGCCGCAAACCTGGTTGGCATCATAGTATTAACTACACTAAGGCCTACTTCAGCCACGCTATCAAGAAACTTGCAGGCAAGGCTGTCATTGGCAAGAGTATTAACATTAAAATCACCACATAAAACAAAATGATCATAGTCAATCGCATAACAGGATAATGAAGCAAACAAAGGGTCCAAGCTACAGTTACGGCTAGGATTGTAGACACAAGAAAGAAACACTTTAGTTTTATTGTCAAAGATTTCAATGTTCAAAAACTCCACCTCCGATCCAGAAGACTTACTCAGTACATTGACCTTCAGCTTTGCAATATATGGCGAAAAAGTTTAAAATTTTTTAACATTAGGTAAGAATCATTCACATCATTCTGAAACCAAGTTTCGGAGACACAAATAACATCAACAGAGGAGTTCTCAAAGGTGTACCTAACGCAGTCAAGTTTGAAATCGTTTAAACTGCGTGCATTAAAATGAACGATTTTTAGCCCCGAATGCTGCTTGCACGAAACATTGATTAACGTTTTATAATTATCGCTTGCGCCAGAGTCGGAACTATTAATATTAAGCATAATAATAATAAATATAAGTTGCACAACAGGTGATTGAACTAAAAGTATCCAGATTGGGAAATATTGACAGCTCTAAGATTGTAGAGAAGGAAAGGTGTACAAATAGGTTGAAAAAGAAAAAGAGAAAGACGAAGAGAGTATGAGAGAGAGCAAAAAAGAGATAGACAGTAAGAGTAGGCAGAATTAAGGTTAAAATTACAACTAAAGTAGAGTGCAATAATAAATAAATATAATATATATATAATATCAATATATGCAATAATAAAATAAATTTCTTATTATATGACTTCTTTTAATAACTATTCAATAGAGATTTCATTTGATATAATTAAGTTTAATATAAAACAAACATTATTTCTGAAAACTTATATAACATACATACATATATGTATGTATGTATCAAACTATTCGATGGACAAAAATATATATGTATATGTACATACATACATATTTGAGGGTTAATATTGTCAAAACTAATATTCATTGTGAATTGGATGCAGTAGATGATTAATTTTATAAGTATGTAAGTTTGAAGTTTTAATTCTTTGTTTGCTTATGGCTGTTTTACTTTTTGTTTATTTTATGTTTTAAGTATATACTGTGCTTTATTATGTAAGGAATTAGATACAATTTATTTAAGTTTATTTTTTTGTTAGACTATTGAAATATTTCGTTGAATAAAAAACTATGTTATGAATTAAATTCTGCTAGTACCATTTTTTCTTTACTTATACCATCGTAGGGTGACATCATGAGCTTGACTTTGAAGCATCGAAACAGTGTAAAAAAAATAGAAAAGCAACCAAAAACCTCTTAACTAGTACTCTCCTTTACTCCGGGGTTTCTAAACCGATTAAAAAAAATTTTCACCAATATACAGAGTGCCTCTCATACATGCAAACTCATTCGGTTCAGATATATAATTAAACGAAAACATCTCCATCACCTTTCCCTTCCCACATTAACAACATTCATTGATTTCAACAACATTTCAACAACATTCATGAAATAAAATAACTAATAAATAAATATTTTAGTTTTGATTTATATAGATTTAAAAATATTTAATTATAATAAATATTAAAAAATTGATAATATAACTATAATAAATAATATACATAACTACATATATTTGAAGATTTTAAATAAATTTATTGCATAAACATCGCAAAAACATTCCAAGTCCAACCACAACGCCATTAGCAGCAGCAACATCTGGTCTGCCGTTGACCTTGAAGCTGCAAAAATTATCGAGCTTCCGTAGGAAGGTACCTCATACTCGCGGAAGTTTTGCTATTATGTGCCTATTTTTACATGTTCCTATTTTTTCATGTTCCGATTTTTCGGCTACCGCCTTTTCGCGGCTTCCTTCTCGTTGTTATCCGAAATTCTGTGCTTCTCTTCTCTTCTCTACGCGTGAGCAAGTGAGCGAGTAAGAGCAGTATACATACTCGACCGCGATCGAGTAAGTGAAGTATACGTATCCGACACCAAACTTCTCATGTGCAGTAAAAAGTTATCCGATGCAGCTCTCTAATACATATGTACTATATATGGATGTATGTATACAAACGTTTTAATACATGTGCACTCTGTACTCTACTTTGAAAACTAAAAATGTATGATTGTTTATAGCATTTTTTTATGTGTCCTCCATAGCCATTTTAAAAAGGTGGTAAGCCTAGCTGTAGTCAAGGTTTAGCGGCAATCAGTTTTGTATTCTCGGTGATTTTAACTTAAACGATATTTCGTGGTCATATTTGAGTGACTCTTGCGCTCTTACGCCCTCTAATGTCAGCAATGCATCTGAGCTGTATCTAGTCGATAATTTCTTTAGCTGTGATCTCTCTCAGATCAATGGCTTTGCTAATAAATTAAATCGCATTCTGGACTTAGTTTTTGTCACAAGTAATTTAAACCATAAAATAGCTGAATGCTTAGATCCTATTGCATCATGTTCCCCTTTCAATTGAACTGGAATTTTATGAATTTTCGTTTTTCTCGCATGCTAGTTGTAGTCAGTTTTAATTACAATCTTTGTGACTTTCATGCTCTTAACAACTCCCTTCTTAACCTTAGGTAGGGAGGTATAACTGGCTGCCAACGAGTAGCCACACATAGACCCTTGTTGGGTCCTTAGTGATGCCAGATGGAGATCCGTTTACGAGTTATAGTAGTGATCCGTGAGAATGCGAGTGTTTTTGGCAAACTTCAGCAACCGCCTTATGCCTAGCATCGCCGCTTCCGCTAATCCGGCGAACTCGGGTGCTCCTAAGATTGCTAAGCGCTGTCTTGAGATGGCGGGGCAGCGGCAGAGGACATGCTCTAGTGTCTCCAGGGCATCGTCCTCCCCTCAAATTTTGCAACTTTCCCTGTCTGTCAAACCCATCCTATGCGCATGAACTGCTAGCAGGCAGTGCCCTGTTACTACGCCTATGACGGTTCTACAGTCTAAACGGGATAGTCCAATCACGAAGTTTGTGCAATTAGGTGACTTTAGCATTACTTTTGCAGTTCGGCAGGTGTTTAACTTCCTCTTAACCTTAACTGGGCTAACTTATTTTTAAACTCAGCTGCTGAAATTTGTTTAGAAATCTTCAAATCTAAAGTGTTTGAACTTTGTAAAAAATTGATCCTAACTCATCAAAGTAGTGTTTACAGCTTGCCGTAGTATACCAAAGAGTTAAAACATCTCGAAAACCTTAGAAATAAGTTTAATAAAAAATATAAGTTAACAAATTGTTCCTATTAACTTAAAAGTTACTTAACTTATATAATACTCAATATTATCGGAAGGAATTTAATTATTTATATAAGTCACTGTACAAAAGCTATATCTGTTCCAACATTGTCACAGAACACTAATTTACCCTATCAAATTTGCTTATACATTTCCCGTTTTAAACATAACTATGTATTGTTACGAAAATGAGTTCTTTAGTCTCTGGATTGTGCTTGAAAAATAAAACATACTACAATTGCTCAGCGCAAAACGCAGTCAGAAACCAACAATCACTTTATTTACAGATTTACACTTTTCTTGTCTTTACACTTGTTACTACTTTGCTTGTCTGCTTATCGCGCCGATTGTTTTTGCACATTAGAGTTGGACTATCTCTCGATCGTTCTCGCACATCCCATTACCATCGCGAGCCATCCTTGCCATATCGAAATTATAGCAAGCTGGCCGTACTCTAAAGTGTGTGCCTAAAAGTATGCCCGTAAAAGCATTCATGCATAGCACAGCGACAGAGTGCGTCATCGTTACACTGCCCACCAATTAGACTTGTTCGTCCCGAACAAGTGCCGAGGCTCCGCCGGAGTAAGACGCCAGGCGCTCCAAATGGACTACTTTCAGCTTAGCGTTTTTATTGCAGCAGTGTTGAATCCTGTACACCACGTCATTAATCCTGGTCACGACCTTGTACGGTCCTTCCCATGACGTTTGAAGTTTTGGAGACAAACCTTTCCTCCGCTGCGGGTTGTAGACCATTACCAGATCGCCTTCTTGGAACCCCGCTGTGTTAGCCCGTAGATCATATCTGGCTTTCATCTTATCGCTGACCAGTTGGATACGGTTCCTTATAAACTGGTGGATTTCCTCCAGTTCCGACCGCTTATTGACCGCGTAGTCAGTCCTAGCGCCTTCCGTCGTGCTGACCACTCCGAACTTCACGTCAGCAGGCAACCTCAACTCTGTGCCGAACACTGCTCGGGCTGGAGTGAGTGATGTCGTATCGTGCGGGGCTGACCTATACGCCATCAGGAACAGAGGGATATGCGTGTCCCAATCCTTTTGATTTCTGCCTACCACTTTCCGCAGATATTCTTCCAACGTCCGATTGAATCGTTCCACCATGCCGTCGGACTGTGGATGCAAAGGAGTGGTGCGAGTTTTTCTTATTCCGGCCTTGATCCGAGTGCAACTCCAGCGGAACTCCAAACCTGGCCACCCAGTTGTTTACCAGCATTTCCGCGACCGTTGTGGCCTCCTGCTTAGGAATAGGATACACTTCGGGCCATTTGCTAAAATAGTCCATTGCCAACAGCACATATTTGTTGCCTTGAGTGCTAATTGGCAATGGCCGGCGACGTCCATGGCAATTCGCTCGAAGGGCGCTCCCATGTTGTACTGCTGCATGCGGCCTCGAGATCGTCTTGTCGGCCCTTTCGCAGCCGAACATTGATCACAGCTCTTAATCCAATCGGCTACAGACTCCTGGCATCCTACCCAGTAGAATCGTCTTTTTATTTTTATTATTTTTATTTTTATTTATTTATGGTATGCCTCGATCACCTCGTTGTGGATAATTGAATTTATGTAAGCAGTTTGCCACCCTGCGTAGTTATGTAAGCAGTTGCAACCCTGCGTAGTTATGTAAGCAGTTGCAACCCTGCGTATTTATTTCGTTTCGTTAGTTTGTTACTCGTTGTAACCAGCTCGTTGGATTTGAGTTGAATCAGTTACCGTTTCAGTTACCGTTCTTTTTATTGTTCATTGTTCTCATTGCCGTCAAGGAGTCAGGAGTGCAAACTGCGGTAAGGTCGATATTGTATTAAAACTGAAATTTGTAATTTGAATTTGTACTGTTTGGAACAGAAATAAACCCTTCGCTTCATTCCTACACTATTGTCTGGATCACCAGTGACCGCGAGGTTTGAATTTCGAGCTTCTGACTACCATTGGGCAACAATAATTTATTTCGCAGTCGTTGCGCTGCCAAGCCGTGCAGCCACTGCCACTGCCATGCAGCCACTGCCACCGCCGTGCAGCCACTGCCACCGCCGTGCAGTGCGAATTGTGAAGTTGTTCGGAGTCAAATTAACGGAGCTGCCCCAGCCGTGCAGCCGCCAGAGAACAAGGTCACTGGGAATCCTGTTGCCAGCAGGACATGCGAAAGAGCGAGCGCATCGCCGCAAGAATGGACCCAAGCAAAGTTGATACTGCGTCGTCGGCTGCCGAGGCATCTGCCTCAGCCAACGCAGGAGCCATCAACACTAGTGTCGCCGGCCAAGGAGCCAAACCTGTTGCGGTTTTTCCCGTAACAGTCAGAGAGAAGAACAGTGGAATATCTAGTGCCGTCGTACTTTCAAATGAGGTTGGTGCTGTGTGTGCTAATGTTACACCAGTCAGTCTAAGTCAAACCAATGGAGCCGTCGAGGCGTTTGCCTCAAACAACCGCAGCGTGAGTACCAGCTTTCTGCATCAGATGGAAGCGAAAATAGCAGCCCTGGAAGCTCAGCTGCATACTATGCAGGAGAATAGTTTGCCTCAGTCACAAGTCAAGGGTGCTTCTACTGAGCAAGCAACAACGAGCGCCGCCACGCCGTCGCCTATACAGTTAGCAGCGAGCGCCGCCATGATGGCGCCAGCGCCGTTGCATAATTCAGCCGTTTATTCAAACTTTTGTTCTGCAGGCATCAACAGTTACACGCCTGCGTTGCCAACTTATTGCCAGCCGAGGTTGGCAACAAGCACAAATTCTGAGTGGATTTCGGCGAATCCTCAAACGAACTTTGCCGCCGCATTAAATTGGTCGTCGCCGAGGCATTTATTGGATTTGCCATATTTTGGGGGAAACTCTGACGAGTGGCCCATGTTTTTTACCACGTACAATTATTCAAAATTTGAGAACTGCCTGCGCCTGCAAAAGTGCCTAAGGGGGAGGCGCGAGAGACAGTGAAGTCGCTGCTGATTCATCCGAATAATGTCGCAGCAGTAGTTGAGCAACTTCGATTCCGGTTTGGACGCCCGGAGCAGCTCGTACGTGGACAGTTGCAGCAAGTTCGAGAGATACCGCCGATTTTGGACTCAGAAATAGACAAAGGCCACAAGGACCAAAAATCTGGTTGTGTTTTTGCAGACAGCAGACGCAACCCAGCATACCGCCAATCCAACCCTTCTTGAGGAGTTGATCGCCAAGATGCCTATGAACAGAAGGATAGAATGGGCCAGATATGCTGCGCCTATCAAGCCATATCCGACAATTGTTGACTTCAGTAATTGGTTGAACGAGGTCGCTGATCTTATTAGTGCCGTCCAACAAAATGTCAGCCAGACGCGTGCAGAGCCCAAACGCCGTCCTGTACTCTATGCCAACGAGAAAACAGACGTTTGTCCTGTCTGCAAAGGTGAACATTAAGTGCCCGCCTGTCAACAGTTTCTTGCCCGCAGTGCTACTGAAAGATGGGACTTGTGCAAGAAGATCCGTCTGTGCTTTGGGTGTTTGTCATTGGGTCACTCATTGCACAACTGCCGCCGTCAAAAGCGATGTCCTAGAACCGAAGCATCATGAACTGCTGCACACTGCGTCAAAGACAAACACAACTGAGTCTCGGGCGGAGGAGGCAGTTCAGCCATCTGCAGCTCCGGGTCGTCGCGAAGGTCAGACAGTGCTCAGTTGCCGTGCGAGTGAGGCGAACAACAAGCTGTTGTTTCGTGTGCTGCCAGTGACGTTGTATGGTCCAAAGGGGCAGAGGGTTGTTTACGCGTTAATGGATGAAGGCTCATCCATAACGATGATCGATAACGAGCTCTCAGATCAACTTGGGTTGCAGAGTCGATTTCGTCGCCTGAATATACAGTGGTTCGGAGGTAGGTCATCCAACGAACTGGCAAAGGTTGTGAACGTGAGCGTGAGTGGTACCGGCATGACGAAAAGGCACATGCTGCGCAACGTGTATGGCGTGAACAATCTGCAGTTGCCTATGCAAAGCTTGGACGAATCTGATCTAACAGGAAGTTCGACGACGTGTAGAGAGCTTCCACTTCAGCCATACGGCAACGTCAGGCCTCAATTGCTGATCGGACTTGACCATTGTCGTTTGGGTCTTCCAAAAGATATTATCACAATGCGAGAAGGTGGACCATATGCTGCGCAAACCGAATTGGGCTGGGTCGTTTTTGGTCCGACTCAGCTAAGTGTTGCATCGACGTCATGCCTCCTCATCCAGTCGCAGGGGTAGCAACGCTTACATAATCTGGTTGCTGACTATTATTCGATCGAAAGCTTTGGTGTTCGAGCAGCTCCTGAGGTGGAAAGTCTTGATGACGTTCGAGCACGCCAGCTACTGGAGAGCACAACCAAACATATTGCTGGCCGCTTTCAAACAGGATTGCTATGGAAGTCGGATGACGTTTTTCTACCGGATAACTATCCTATGGCCCTGAAGCGACTAGTTGGAGTCGAGCGAAAACTGGAGAAGGATGATGAGTTTGCTGCTGCCTACAACTTCATCATCAACGATTATGTCAACAAGGGATACGCCAGAAAGCTGCTGCCAGCAGAAGCCGCCGTCGTGGGACCAAAGACTTGGTACTTGCCACACTTCGCCGTACGAAATCCCAACAAGCCGGGTAAGCTGTGCCTTGTGTTTGATGCCGCCGCTACAGTTGATGGGACTTCGTTGAACGACCACTTGCTAAAAGGGCCTCAACAATATCAGCCACTGACGTCGGTCCTGCTGAACTTCCGCTATGGATCCGTCGCCGTTTGTGCCGACATTAAAGAAATGTTTCATCAGGTGGTCATTCAGCCGCAAGATAGGTGCGCTCAACGGTTCCTATGGAGACATGGCGATAACACACGCCCGCCAGATGTTTACGAAATGACGGTTATGATATTCGGAGCCACTTGTTCGCCTTGCGTGGCACAGTATATCAAAAACAGGAACGCGCTGTGAAATCTATCTTGGAACGCCACTACGTCGACGACTTCGTGGATAGCTTCAATTCTGAGGAGGAAGCTATCGAGATCAGCCTACGTGTCCGGTCCATCCATCATGCTGCCGGATTTTTGTTGCGTAACTTCGCCTCGAATTCACCTGCTGTTGCCTGTCGTCTGGGTGAAGAACGCTGGAGCGACGTTCTGCTAGCCAATGAGAAAGTGCTCGGCATGTACTGGCATCCTGCCACCGACACATTCCGATACCATCTACACTTTCACAGAGTCGACAAAGCGGTAGCAGCCGGACAAAGATGACCAACCAAGAGAGAACTGTTGAGCATAATAAGTCCATTTTTGACCCTCTTGGATTTTTGAGCCAGCTGACGATAGCTGCCAAGTTGGTCATGCGCATTGTTTGAATGCGAGACGTTGGGTGGGATGAGCCATTGCCTGACAGCATTAATGCAGAATGGAAAAAGTTACGTGAAAGCCTCTGTCGAGTTTCTGACGTCCAAGTGCCACGCTACTACTTCTCAGCCGGTGGCCCAGTTCAAATGCAACTGCACATATTCGTGGACGCCAGTGAAAATGCCTTTGCTGCCGTCGCTTATTGGAGATCAACAAACCAAAAGGGGGACGTACACGTGTCGATGATCTGCGCCAAAACGAGGTGTGCTCCTTTGACGCCGATGACCATCCCACGTTTGGAGCTACAAGCTGCCGTTCTTAGAACGCGCTTGTTGCAAATGGTCCTCAAAGAGCATCCCATTGATATTGCTAATTGCTTCCTGTGGAGTGATTTCAAAACCGTAGTACAGTGGATTCATTCACCTAGCCGCCTTTACAAACCCTTTGTGGCTCATCGTGTTGCTGAGATTTTATCTGCCATCAAAGAGTCCAATTAGAAGTGGCTTCCAACTTACGAGAACGTCGCCGATGAAGCCACCAGAGTCAGTCATAACATTGACATGTCGCCAAAGTCACAATGGTTCCAAGGTCCGTCCTTCCTACGTCAATCGGAGGAGTCCTGGACATTTTTGCCGCCTGATACGCCTGTGGATGTTTCTGCCGTCAATGAAGAGCTTCGCCGGAAGACTACGCTTCTGGTGGTGAGCAATCACTTTGTTCATTTTAATCGATTTTCCTCTTATAGCCGCCTGAAGAGGACTATAGCCTGGGTGTTACGTTTCTGCAGCGCCTGCCGCAAACGCCTTGAGTCGTCACAGCTGTATGGGCTGACCGCCGCCGAACTTGACGCCACCGAAGTTGTCTTATGCCGCCAGGCTCAAGCCAAAGCTTATGGCGTCGAGATAACGCACATCCAACGCGGCGGGCGCATGCCCGATAAGAGTGCGCTCGTTACGCTGGTGCCATATTTGGACGAAGCCGGACTAATCCGTGTCTGTGGTCACATCGATGCTGCCAGCTGCCTTCCCTACAGCACGAAACGTCCCATCATTTTGTCGCCTATCCACCCGCTCACCGAGTTGATTGTGATGCACCATCACCGCCGAATGATGCTTCAGAATTATGAGGCTGTCATTTGTGAAATCCGTCGACGATTTTGGATCCCGAGGCTGAGACAAGTGGTGCGCCACGTAGTTTCGGCTTGCCAGGAGTGTCGCGTTAACAGAGCCGCGCCTGAAACGCCAAGAATGGAGGTCCTGCCAGAGGACAGATTGACGCCATATCTTCGCCCGTTCACCAACACAGGATTGGACTACTTCGGGCCGGTGACGATAACCGTGGGAAGACACACAGAGAAAAGATGGATCGCCTTGTTCACGTACCTCGCGATTCGCGCTATTCATTTAGAAGTAGCGTACGATTTGTCGACTGAAGCCTGCATTCTTGCTATCCGCAATTTCATCAATCGCCGTGGGGTTCCGACCATACTTCGCAGTGACAACGGTAAGAAGTTTATCGGCGCCAACGAGGAGGCCAAACGGTTCGCGGAGGTGTTCGACTGTGAACGAATACAAGATGGGCTGGCGTCGAAGGGTGTCCAATGGATATTCAACTGTCCAAATAACCCGTCTGAAGGAGGAGTCTGGGAACGCATGGTCCAATGCGTAAGACGGGTCTTGCGTCATACATTGAAGGAGGTGTCGCCGAGAGAACATACCCTCCAATGCCTGATTATCGAAGCGGAGAATGTGGTAAACCCACGTCCATTGACGCACCTGCCTGTGTCAGCCGAGGAGGAAGAGCGACTTACTCCAAATCATTTTTTGCTCGGTTCTGCCAACACTGCGCTGGCACCATACGTAAGCAGTGGCGAATTGCGCGGCAGCTAAGAGATCGTTTTTGGAAACGCTGGATCAACGAATATCTGCCACCGTTGACCCGACGCGTCAAGTGGTGCCAAAAAAGTGAGCTAATAAAAGTCGGAGATTTGGTGTTTATCTGCGATGCGAACGTCCCGAGAAGAAGCTGGTGCCGTGGCCGCGTGGAGCATACGTATGAAGGGTCAGATGGAATCATACGCAGAGCCGACGTGCGCACCGCATCCGGTATCCTCCGCCGCCCTGTCTCTAAGTTTGCTGTTGTGTTGAATCCGAGTGATTCACGGGGTGGGGGATGTGAATAATTGAATTTATGTAAGCAGTTTGCGGGAGTTGAACCCACGACCTCTGTCATCCCAGAGGTCGTGGGTTCAACTCCCGCCGTGTGCACGGTCCCCGCACTTTTCCAACAAATTTTTCCGATTTTTCCTGTTCTCTAAATTTTCCTTAAAAAAACCCTGCAACATATCCAAGTTCATTGATTCCCAACCAAATTATTCCTATTCCACACACTTCCACCCAATAGTACGCGCAATTATGCGCTGTGTGGCTGATAAAAGCAAACAAATAAACAGTTAGACACGGCGCACGAGCGACATCTGCAAGGGGAAGCGGACAACTGCGAAAATAGCGCACCAAATTGATCTAGCGAGGTCCCCAACTATTCTGCTGTAACCTCCTCAGAACAGATGGCGCTATGAGCGGAGGCGGCGTTCCTGAGCGGCGTTAGATGGCACCATCACTTAGGACTACCTGCGGCAGGCCAATCACCTACCCTGGCAGAACAACACAACTGATTAACGTAACCAACACAAGGCTGTCTTGTGGAGGCCCTATGCTCCAGAGAAGAGTGAACACGGAACAAACAAAAGCAGTTTGCAACCCTGCGTAGTTATGTAAGCAGTTGCAACCCTGCGTAGTTATGTAAGCAGTTGCAACCCTGCGTATTTATTTCGTTTCGTTAGTTTGTTATTCGTTGTAATCAGCTCGTTGGATTTGAGTTGAATCAGTTACCGTTATTTTTATTGTTCATTGTTCATTGTTCTCATTGCCGTCAAGGAGTCAGGAGTGCAAACTGCGGTAAGGTCGATATTGTATTAAAACTGAAATTTGTAATTTGAATTTGTACTGTTTGGAACAGAAATAAACCCTTCGCTTCATTCCTACACTTTTGTCTGGATCACCAGTGACCGCGAGGTTTAAATTTCGAGCTTCTGACTACCATTGGGCAACACCTCGTTGATCCTGCATTTCGAGACCACAATTAGGGAATTGCTGGTCCGGCCATCCTCACTCTCCCACTCGCGGTATAGGCAGCCATCAGACAGCCGCAAACTTGCCACCGTGCCCAGTAAGCTTTCGCGATCGGGCTTTCACCGGCCATCTCTTGCCAGTCCGTACGCGTGCCTTGCTCCTTGCCTTCGACGATTTTTGCGAGATCCGTATCCTCGCGCTGGTCTTTTTGTATCCTCTCCGCAGACCACTCTTCCTCTGGCAAAACGCTTACCAATCGGATATCCACTATCTGCTCTTTGCTTTCGGCTCGCGAGCACTGCCTGCATTCGGTTTTACACGGACGGCGTGACAAGGCATCGGCATTTCCATGACTACTACCCTTGCGATGCTCTATAGTGTAGTCGTAGCTCTGCAGCCGCTCGTCCACCGCGCCAATTAGCTTCAGGATCTTTAAAGTTCAGTAGCAATTTCAATGCCGCATGATCTGTGCGCAGGCGAAACTTTTGGTACAAATGCAGTATAGCGAACCCTCATGAAAAAAACGGAAAATTCGACCATATAGAGCTTATTTTTATAAATCTAACAAACAAACAATTTTGCCTGGGAAACGCCCACAAAAGGCGTGGCTCGGGGTCAAACTTCAAAGTTTTTATCAAAAAAACTCAATTAATCTCCAACTGATTTACACAATATGGGTATGAAACGAAAGGTATTTTTCATACCTTTCTATTAATGTACAACATTACATACGTAGTACTACTGTGTACAAAGAATACCCGGAATTCGATTTCTTCGATTATCGTGGTGTTGTGCATTATGAGTTCCTTCCGCCGGGCCAAACTGTCAACAAGGAATATTACTTGAGCGTTATGCGTCGTTTGCGTGAAGCTATTCGCAAAAAGAGGCCGGATTTATGGAGAGACAACTCTTGGTTTTTGCATCACGATAATGCACCATCTCACACGGCATTGGTTCTTCGTGAGCATTTCGCCAACTCATATCGTTCCACAGCCACCGTATTCGCCTGATTTAGCTCCTTGTGACTTCTGGCTATTCTCCAAACTCAAAAGACCACTTCGAGGACACCGTTTTGAATCGATTGAAGAGATTCAACGTGAATCGCCGCGCGCATTGAAGGCCATACCGGAAGGTGACTATTTGGCATGCTTCGAAGATTGGAAAGTCCGTTGGCATAAGTGCATTGCATCGGGGGGGGACTACTTTGAAGGCGATGAAATTGATTTGGAAGAATAAATAAATATTTTTTTAATTATAAACAAATTCCGGGTATTCTTTGTACACAGTAGTATGTACTAATAAAAAGTTTTAGGGGAAACATTTTTTTTTTACAAATTTTTCAAAAACGGATTTTTTTTCGAAAATTATTAAGGTATGATATAATAAGTTTGTTACCATATTGTAGCCTGTGAAATTTCCTTTACAACAATATATAAAAGTGTATACTTTGTTTTTTCTGAATATATTTTTTTAATTTTTTCTAACTTGATTCTTGTCCAAAGCCATTTCATATTCACCTTTGCTATCACTTTCGGGCAATGAGGGCTGAAGGGGGATATACAAAGTACCTGCCATATTAAAAGAGATTTTTGAAGATCCAGATTTCTAGCTTTGCATTATTTTAAAAGCTTAAATTTCGCCAAATAACCATTAAAACCTTGTTTGTTTTTTGGTATTGTGGCATTGAATATTTTGCGTGACACCACAAGCCTTCAATTGTGTTTGTGTGTGGTTATATTTTTCCATTATATGGAGGGTGGTAGTAAACTGCAGTTTTTCTGTATTCAAGTACCTTTTGTGGGGCCGGCCTTCGGCCGGGCTTCAAAAAAATAACCCTCATGGGAGTAAAGCATCGGGATCAGTAAAGTGCTTACAGTATTTTTTGTATTCAAATCTTATGATTGTAAAAGTTCGCGCCTGGGCAATAACTTCCATAAACGCCATTTCAATATTGCAAGCAGATGCTTTTAACTCAATTTAAATTTAAATATGAAAGCAAAATCACAAAAACATCAAATGTTTTATATTTCATTGTAAAGGGAACAGGGAACAGGCTACAATATGGCAACAAATTTATTGTACTGTAACGATAAGACAGTTTGTCGCTGTGCAAAGCAACCCTGTCGCTACGCGCCGTGCTATAATTCGACCTGGCAATGATGGCAACTTCTAGTCCAACCTGGCAATGATGGAAACTTTTAGTCCAATCTGGCAATGATGGTCGCGATCATCATGGAAACCTTTAGTCCACTCCGGAATGTGCGAGAACGATCTGCGCGATGGCCGGACAGGTATAAAAGACAGCCGGGTGCGGCGCAGCGAGTCAGTCTTGGTTTGACTAGTGAAGGTGCCACACGGAATAATTAAGCGAATAATTAAGTGCAAAGACAAATTAAGTGTGAAATTTGTGAAATAAAGTGACTGTTGGTTTTCATTGACTGCGTTTGAGAAATTTAGTGTGTTTTTATTTATATTGCGCAATCCAGAGATACGTACTAGCCCACTAGAACTAGTATTTCGTAACATTTGGTGTCAGAAGTGGGATTGTACTACTGAATAAATAAAGAAAAAAATTAAATAAAATTGCAAAAACGCAGACATGGTTAAACTCGAGCTGCTGAAAGTAGACCAGCTGAAGGAGCTGGCTGCCTGGAATTTGCCGACTGCTGGCGGAAAGGTGGAGTTGCAGCTGCGCTTGCGAGAGGCGTGTGAATAACGAGGCATCGATTGGGCTGCGCACGAGTTCGGAACGCAGGAGCTAGAGGCGTCGGGCAAAGTGGAGGAATCGCCTGTGGGTGCTGCGTCGATGCAAAGTACGGCTGCAGCGGCTGCGCCACCACAAGCAATGGACATGAGCCAGCTAATGGTTGCAATGAAAGGCATGTTCGAGACTTCCAACCGTGAAAATCGCGAAATGTCAGCGAAATTGGAAACTACGAATCGGGAAATGGCAGAGCGAATGGAAAACAAGCTTCAGGAAAATTCTGCGCGCTGGAAGCAGAAAGTGGAAGAAATCGCCAACCAGCTAAATGTGAAGGTGGAGCACCTGGGAACTCGAGTGGAACACTTGGATAAACGAGTCGACGATCTTGATGATTCCCTGAACAAACGAGTTGATAGTCTGGAGTACTCGATGAACAGAAAAATGGACGAGCGGCTTAGGGAGGTACAGCCGCGAGAATGGTTGCCGCCGGTTCCGGAAAGTGTTGCCACCCGAGCAGAAGTGCCTACTTATGATGTGACTACGCCGTTCGATACATTCAAGCTACAATTCGACCTGGCTGCTCTGGAAAATCAGTGGACCGATGTAAGGAAAGGTCGGAGATTGGCGCTGGCTCTAAAAGGTGCTGCGGCTGAGGTAATAAAATCAGTTCCAGAGCCAACGAGGCGCTGCAGACATATTCAGCAGACATTGAGCGGCTCGCACAGTTGTACTACCCAAAATTCGGCGCTGAGGATCTCGAGAGGATGAAGATCGAGGCGTTTATTGAAGGTCTTCATGATCCGGAAACACGTCGCAGTGCGTTGATGATGGGCAAGCCGACATTTAAGGAGACGGTGACCAGCGCGATGACATATGAGGCGACATGGATCGGGGCCACTCGGTATGCACCTGCAAGGATACGCCAGATCCAGCCAGACAGCGACATTCCGATCCAGGCCATAAGCTCTGAGACACCGGGCAGGCCACGGGTGGTCTCCACTAAAGTTGTTTGCTGGGTATGTGGCAAGCAGGGTCACATAGCGCGAGACTGCCGGCAACGAAAGAGGCGTTCCCGTTCTCGATCGCAATCGCCTGAAGCGAGGAATACTGACAAGCAAGGCTCAGCCAATAAGCGCAGGGCTGAGGACGAGGAGTCGTTAAACTAAAACGGGTCAGCCCAAAGGGGCGTGAGCTGATCCCCACAACCTGCTGCCCCACCGTCCTTGTCTCGCAGTTGAAACGACAACCCAGCAGCTTGACGATTGAGGGAAAGATAGATGGAAAGTTGTTCGTGTTGACACTGGATACTGGAGCGTCATATTCGATCATAAAAAGGAAGCTTCTGAAGAACTGGGAACCACTGCATGGCATACAGCTGAGGACTGCGACTGGCGAGCGTGCGCTGGTAAGAGGGAAAGTAACAAAAACAAATGCTATCGGCACCAGCAGCCTGGAGCATGAGTTTGTAGTGGTACTACCCAACCAACCATGCCGACCTCAACATTGCATGTAGTGATACTACGCTATCACTCATGCCGACCACAACAAATCACCTTGCACTTGCGCACACAAATTCGCTGGTGTCAAATGGCTGCACTTGAAGCCGCCACGGTGCGCTATGCGCAACCACTTGAGCGAGCGGGGTGACATATGATGCCACCTACCGCAGTGCAATGCAGCGTGCATTATGCCGACCCTTTGGCGGCGTGGGAAACGATCGGAAAATATCCGAGGCCGTTTAGCGCCGGCCACTGACCCAATTGCAAATGTGCTGACGCAGAAGAAGTGACCCAGGTCGATGATTGGTCAAACGGAAAATATCGTGGAAAGGGAGGCGGAGCCCTGGAAATGCGATAGATGTATAACAGTTATAATTTAGTATATAAGCACCACAATTTCCAAATAAACTCAACTTCTTGTTCGATAATCAAAGTGCCTGGTGGCATTCTTTTATTTAACTCTGAAGTTCAAAACAGATCGGCTTTTCGGAGCCAGATAACATTGGCGCGGTCCGCCGAATAAACATAGGCCAAACTTACACTTCAACCACCACACGAACACTTAGACTGCTTTGAGACACCCCAGACTTACCACATGGCGATCCTGCCAAACTGCGACCACAAATATTGAAAAACCCACCGTAACACAGATCCTGCCCAACTAAAACTACAAAGACATTTCCTGATCCTATGACATCAAGGGACGAATTCGACGCAATCTTTGCGAAGTGGGAGCAATTCCTTAAAGAGGAATACATCCCAGAAGGACTACAACTGGACAAACCGGCACCCCCCACCTACACTCCAACACCGGTAACAGCTGGACCGAAGCCTCTAACAATCGAGCAGTACAGGGAAAGACAAAAGCGTCAACCAACACCACCCGCAGCACCAACTCCAAAACGAAAATCGAGAGGAGGACGACGTGTTAAACTAAGGAAGGAGATTGCTGAATTGCAACGTGTAATTAGCATCACAACCGACCCCCTACAAAAGAGAAGATTGATAGAGACAGTCATCAGCAAAAAGAAAACCAATTACAAGAAATAAAAATGGGCGGAAAAACATCTAAAGAAGAAGTAGTTATAGCAAATACCAATAATACAAATATAGACAAAAATAGCCTAGACATAAACATTAAATATTATATCCTAGCTATTCTGGTTATTCTTCTTGTATTAAAAATTCATAAATATTATAAAAAATATATTGCAAAACAAACATTAAAAACTAACGTAACACAAGTATAGAAAAAAAAAATAAAAATTTTACTAATAATAAATAAATAAATTACTTTTACAGCAATAAAAGAGTTTTAAAACTTATCAACAAATATATTAACATTGTATGTTCACAAACCAAAATATTATGATGCTATAAATATATTGAAAAGGTACTTCAATAAACAAAAATAGCATAACCTCATGTTAAGAATTTAAAGAAAAACAAAAGAAAAAAAAAATTAAAACATTTCAATCAATTAAAATAGTTTTGCATATATAAGAACAAAATGTCAGACAGACAATCGAAAAACAGACCGAAAAAACAAATCTATTTAGACGACGAAATAAGTCCAGAGAAAAAACTGGAATATCTCAAAAAAGGAGGAGATGTATAGAATGTTCAACAAACTAAATCTCAGATTTTAGATGGAGAACATCCTTAACGACCTCACACACATTTTAACGAACTTGCGAAAAACCCCAAAACGGAGGTACACAAAACAGACCCTAATACAAAAGGTCGAGATAATTAACACATTGAAACGAAACTTTGACGAACTACTCAACTCAACACCAAAACAAGAAGAGACTATAGCAATAAAAATACAGTTCAACAACACATACGATACACTCAAACGTACATTACAAGAACAGTTAGAAGAACTATACTCTGAAAACCAAGACCAACAACTATCCAACATGGCAACCTTTAACATTGAAACGGCGATGAAAGCCATCCCAAACTTTTCTGGCAACCATAAAGAACTAGAAACGTTCATAAAGATTACAGAATTAGTTAACAGAAAACTTAACACAGATGGCAAGAATGAATTACTGGAGTTCATATTCTATGCAAAATTAACAGTAACAACAAGAACCGCAATCGGTAACTCCATACCAAATACGCTAGAAGAACTAACTACATTGCTTAGAACAAGATACAGAAGCACAACCACAATTCCGCAATTACAAAACCAATTGTCATGTTTGACACAACGCAACTCAAGTATCACCTCATACAAAGACAGAATATTAAACATGATAGCCGAGCTAAACAAACTTCAAATTGCTCAAGCCGGCGATAACCCAACAACAGCAGAACAAAACATAATAACTAAACTAAATGAACAATACAGCCTAACAGTTTTCAAAAATGGGCTTAACGAATCCTTCAAACAAACAATTTTCGCGGCAATGCCAAAGACATTCAACCAAGCCGTTGAATTAGCTCTGGAATTGGAAAAAGACAGTGAGCAAAATCAATCGCGAGTAATGCTACTAAACAACCAGAACAACAACAGAAACCGTACAAACTATAATCAAAATAGAACAAACAACAGAAATTTTAACCAATCAAACAACAACAGATACCAACATAACAACAATTTTAGAAACAACAATCAACACAACAATTACAACAACAGAAACAACAATCAGTACAACAATAACAGAAACAACAATTCACACAGCTATTATAACAACAGAAACAATGAACAATACAGCGCTCGCAACAACAACAGCAATAATAGAAACAACAGCCACACACACATGTCAAACTATAATTACGCAAGTAATAGAAACCAAAACCAAAATAACAATAGAAACTACAACCAAAATCCCAGATACAACGCACACAATAATGCGAACCGTAATGAAAACAACAACCAACAAGGTCGCCCCACACGCATACATTATATTCAGGGAAACGAGGGCGACCCGGAGGACGAATACTCCACTCCTCCGGGGGAAGAAAGACACATAGTGAACGAATATACATAATATCAGAAAAACCAACTAATTATGTCACGGATAAAAATTGACTCAGATTTACTTAAGACCATGATACCGAATACCAATGACAAATCCGCAAATAAAACATTAATAATAACACGGGGCATGACTGCTAAATCTAATGCAGAAAAGGAAGAAAATAAAGATGGATGCTGCTCACCAACGAAGAGTCATGAACTTCACATTTGGGACTGCACCTCTATAGCTGACGTCAAGAATGTAAAGAAATTAGAATTTGAAGTAAAAAGCAACATTAAGGGCATATACGTAAATGAAAACGTAAAAGAGAATAAAATAATTGTGCGATGTAGTGATAATCTAAACAACCTCGACTTGTCTTTGGAGAAGCTATCATCAAAAATGCACGAAATGAAGATTAAAGAATTAGCGCTAAATGAAGAAGATGAACTATTTAAGCATATACAAAAGGATGCATTTAAAAAGAAATATAATTTGTTGCAAGAGAAAATAATAGAGAGAAACGGCCCGAAAATACTGATATATAAAAGACCCCAAAGTATAAAAGATGACTTAATGAAATATAAACTAATAGAAGAATACCACAATTCGCCTAGCGGAGGACATTTTGGAGTAAGAAAAACAATACTAAAACTAAAACAACGGTACATATGGAAAAACATGTCAAAAATGGTCAAGAAATACATCTCGAATTGTAAACCATGCCAGCTAAATAAGCAAATAAAACACACAAAAGAACAACTAATTGTAACAGACACACCAAACACAAGTTTTGAAGTAGTCGCGATTGACACCGTAGGACCATTAAGAATTTCAAACGGTTACAGATACATACTTACAGCACAGTGTGAACTAACAAAATTTGTTATAGCACATCCAATGGAACACAAAGATGCAACCACAGTCGCATCAACCCTCGTAAACCATTTCATTCTCAAGTACGGCAATTTCAAAGTATTAAAAACAGACAGAGGGACAGAATTCACTAACGAGCTGATGAAAAATATTTGTAAACAACTACAAATAAAACAAATATTTTCGGCACCATACCACCACGAAACATTAGGCACAGTTGAACGAAACCACAGGGTACTTAACGAATACATGCTGACCTTCGCGGAAGACCAAGAATGGAACAAGTGGATCTCATTTTACACATTCGCGTACAACACTTCACCAAACATTGACACAGGCTATTCGCCTTATGAATTAGTATTTGGCAAAATACCGTACATGCCAAGTGACGAAATAACAAAAAACACACCAATATACGACATTGACTCGTATGCAAACGAATTAAAAGCAAGACTTAGAACGGCAATACATAAAGCTAGACAATACATAAACACGGTCAAAGAAAAACGAAAAGAAAATAGCATTACAGAGATAAATAAGCTAAATGTACAAATTGGAGACTTAGTCTTAGTTAAATTAGAAAATAGGAAGAAAAACCAAAGCCCTTATCATGGACCTTATAAAGTCATAAAAACAGAAGGGGTAAATACATACATAGAAATAAACGGTCAAATAAAGAAAATGCATAATAATAATCTTAAGCGATACACCATAGAGACATAGTAAATACATGTAATCCTACAAATAAGCAAACATAGCATTACGTTCCATATTAAACATAATCATAACAACCAATATTATACGTAGTACATAACATAATTAATCATATAAGCATTAGTCTTACAATACCTATCGGAATATTAAGCTAACACTATCCTTAAAATATTTTTAACACATTTCAAAAAAAAAAAAAAAAACCAAATTCTACTAAAAACCGTTTGTAAAGCATTTTCCAAAAACTCCGACCTGACCAAACCTATCTTAAAAAATTATTCATCACGATGATAATTTTTCGCTTGAGGGCAATGGTGTAGTGGTACTACCCAACCAACCATGCCGACCTCAACATTGCATGTAGTGATACTACGCTATCACTCATGCCGACCACAACAAATCACCTTGCACTTGCGCACACAAATTCGCTGGTGTCAAATGGCTGCACTTGAAGTCGCCACGGTGCGCTATGCGCAACCACTTGAGCGAGCGGGGTGACATATGATGCCACCTACCGCAGTGCAATGCAGCGTGCATTATGCCGACCCTTTGGCGGCGTGGGAAACGATCGGAAAATATCCGAGGCCGTTTAGCGCCGGCCACTGACCCAATTGCAAATGTGCTGACGCAGAAGAAGTGACCCAGGTCGATGATTGGTCAAACGGAAAATATCGTGGAAAGGGAGGCGGAGCCCTGGAAATGCGATAGATGTATAACAGTTATAATTTAGTATATAAGCACCACAATTTCCAAATAAACTCAACTTCTTGTTCGATAATCAAAGTGCCTGGTGGCATTCTTTTATTTAACTCTGAAGTTCAAAACAGATCGGCTTTTCGGAGCCAGATAACATTGGCGCGGTCCGCCGAATAAACATAGGCCAAACTTACACTTCAACCACCACACGAACACTTAGACTGCTTTGAGACACCCCAGACTTACCACAAGTTCATCGTCGCGGATATAATGGACGACGTGATTATCGGCGTGGCTTTCATGATTAGGCTGCTGAGTCAAACTGACGAAAAAGAGCCAAGCTTTCGAGTGGAACGAAGAGCAGGAGCAGGCTTTTGCACGACTGAAGGAAAAACTATGCACTGCTCCAATTCTGGCCTTCCCCGTGCCTGGAGAGATGTTTGTGCTGGATACGGATGCGAGCGGGCATAGTATTGGCGGTGTGCTATCACAGATAATAGACGGCCAAGAACAAGTGATAGCATACTACAGGATTCTGTCGAAACCGGAACGCAACTACTGTGTGACACGGAGAGAACTGCTGGCGGTATTGGACTGCGTAAAACACTTCCACAAATATCTGTATGGACAAAGGTTTCGCCTGCGCACAGATCATGCGGCATTGAGATGGCTCCTGAACTTTAAGGATCCTGAAGGCCAATTGGCGCGGTGGATCGAGCGACTGCAGAGCTACGACTACACGATAGAGCATCGGAAGGGCAGTAGCCATGGCAATGCCGATGCCTTGTCACGCCGTCCGTGCAAAGTCGAATGCAGGGCGTGCTCGCGAGCCGAAAGCAAAGAACAGATAGTGGACGTCCGGTTGGTGAGCGTTATGCCAGAGGAAGAGTGGTCTGCGGAGAGGCTACAAAAGGACCAGCGTGAGGATGCGGATCTTGCAAAAATCGTCGAAGGCAAAGAGCAAGGCGCACGTCCAGACTAGCAGGAGATGGCCGGTGAAAGCCCGATCGCCAAGGCTTACTGGGCACAGTGGAAAAGTCTGCGGCTGAAGGAAGGATGCCTGTACCGCGAATGGGAGAGCGCGGATGGACGGACCAGCAACTCCCTAATGGTAGTGCCGAAATGCAGAATCAACGAGGTCATCCAGGCATACCATAACGACTCCAGTGGAGGGCACCTAGGCATCACCAAAACCGTCGCCAAAATAAAAAGACGATTCTACTGGGTAGGATGTCAGGAGTCTGTAGCCGAGTGGATTAAGAGCTGCGACCGATGTTCAGCAGCGAAAGGGCCAACAAGAAGATCTCGAGGCCGCATGCAGCAGTACAACGTGGGAGCGCCCTTCGAGCGGATTGCTATGGACGTCGCCGGCCCATTCCCAACTAGTACTCAAGGCAACAAATATGTGCTGGTGGTAATGGATTACTTCAGCAAATGGCCCGAAGTGTACCCAATTCCTAACCAGGAGGCCACTACGATCTCGGAAAAGCTGGTAAACAACTGGGTAGCCAGGTTCGGAGTTCCGCTGGAGTTGCACTCGGATCAAGGCCGGAATTTCGAGTCTGCGGTATTCAAGGAAGTGTGTGGTCTGCTGGGGATAAAGAAAACGCGTACCACCCCTTTGCACTCACAGTCCGACGGCATGGTGGAACGCTTTAACCGGACACTGGAGGAATACCTGCGGAAAGTGGTAGGCAGGAATCAAAAGGATTGGGACACGCATATCCCCTTGTTCCTAATGGCGTATAGGTCAGCCCCGCACGACACGACATCACTCACTCCAGCCCGAGCAGTATTCGGCACAGAATTGCGGTTACCCGCTGACTTGAAGTTCGGGGTAGTCAGCACGACGGGAGGCGCTAAGACGGACTACGGGGCTAATAAGCGGGCGGAACTGGAGGAGATTCACCAGTTTATAAGGAGCCGCACCAAACTGGTCAGCGATAAGGCGAAAGCCAGATATGATCTACGGGCCAACTCAGCAGGGTTCCAAGAAGGCGATCTGGTAATGCTCTACAACCCGCAGCGGAGGAAAGGTTTGTCTCCGAAACTTCAAGCGTCATGGGAAGGACCTTACGAAGTCGTGATTAGGATAAACGACGTGGTATACAGGATTCAACGTTGCAGCAATAAAGGCGCTAAGCTGAAGGTAGTCCATTTGCAGCGCCTGGCGCCTTATCACAGCGGAACCTCGGCACTTGTTCGGGACGAACAAGTCTAAGTGGTGGGCAGTGTAACGATAAGACAGTTTGTCGCTGTGCAAAGCAACCCTGTCGCTACGCGCCGTGCTATAATTCGACCTGGCAATGATGGCAACTTCTAGTCCAACCTGGCAATGATGGTCGCGATCATCATGGAAACCTTTAGTCCACTCCGGAATGTGCGAGAACGATCTGCGCGATGGCCGGACAGGTATAAAAGACAGCCGGGTGCGGCGCAGCGAGTCAGTCTTGGTTTGGCTAGTGAAGGTGCCACACGGAATAATTAAGCGAATAATTAAGTGCAAAGACAAATTAAGTGTAAAGTGTGAAATTTGTGAAATGAAGTGACTGTTGGTTTTCATTGACTGCGTTTGAGAAATTTAGTGTGTTTTTATTTATATTGCGCAATCCAGAGATACGTACTAGCCCACCAGAACTAGTATTTCGTAACAGTACCTTAGTAATGCTTAAAACTTTTTATTAGTAGATCTTACGTATCTAATGTTGCACATCAGAAGAAAGGTATGAAAAATATCTTCCGCTTGATACCCATATCGTGCAAATCAGTTGGAGATTAATTTAATTTTTTTGATAACAACTTTGATCTTTGACCCCGAGTCACGTCTTTTGTGGGCGTTTTCCAGGCAAAATTTTTAGTTTGTTAGATTCAGGAGTCAATCCTCTATATAAAAGCATACTCATTTATTTTTTTCACGAGGGTTCGCTACACTGCATTTATGCCAAACTTTTGCCCATACAAGTACTTATTTGTGGAAGTGTTTCACGCATTCCAATACTGCCAGCAGCTCTCTTCGTGTCTCACAGTAGTTGCGTTCAGGTTTCGACAAAATTTTGCTTTAGTATGCTATCACTTGTTCTTGACCATTTATTATCTGTGATAGCACACCGCCAATACTATGCCCGCTTGCATCTGTATCCAGCACAAACATCTCTCCAGGCACGAGGAAGGCCAGAATAGGAGCAGTGCACAGTTTTTTCTTCAGCCGTGCAAAAGCCTGCTCCTGCTCTTCGCCCCACTCAAAGGCTCGATTCTTTTTCGTCAGTTCGTGTAGATTGCGTGGTCGGGGCCACTCCTTCACCGCCGTGATTTTGCCTTCATCCGTATATACTCCGCGGGCGGAAACCGTGTGTCCCAGATACTTGACCTCTTTTTGGAACAGCGACTACTTCTTTGGGTTGAGTTTAAGGGGTACAACTAGTTTGACCGCCTGAAAAAAGGAGATTTTTGTGAATTTTGAATTTTGTGAAGTATTGCATCGAATGTTTTAAAATTTTGCAGATATATTTATGCATAAATAATGAATACAAAGTAATTTTTTCAAATGAAAATATTCGATTTTCAGCAAATTATCCACCATCTCCTGAGTCTTCAAAAAAAAACGTTCTCCCACTGCTGCAGTGATTGTAGCCTTCGCAGTGCCTTAAATAAAAAAAAACAAAAATTGTACTTAACTAGGTTATATTTCCTATACAATGACCCTCGGTTGTAAAAAAAAAATAAAATGCAACAAAATGCCGGTTTTTTGAAAAAAAAAACTAAAATTTTGCTGAAAAATCTGATGGTTTCTGGCCTGGCATAATTATACTTTTCATCCTATCATTAAACTGGAGGGTCATTGTATGGAAAAACAAATACACAATAAGCTAAATAAAGACCCAAGTCGATCGGATGATTTGTTGTCAAGTTACAGCTGCAGCAAATTTGAAAAATGTAGTTTTGAGAAAAACGCGTTTAAAGATAAAAGTACTGATTTCATTGTTATAAATTTTTGCTATGTAGAAGGCTGTAACTCAGAAACTATTTAAGATTTTCACTTAAGATTTTAATATGTTATTTTTAAAGGTATAAATTATCGAAAAATGCAAAAACAAAAAAAACGAAATTTTCAAAATTTCAAACTATGATAGTTGTGCCCCTTAAGCCCGGCTTTTTGTATTCGCTTGAATACCTTCAGCTTTTCCAGGTGGTCGTCGAAGCTTTTACCCATCACGATTATGTCGTTGAGGTATACCAGACACGTCCGCCAATGCAGCCCTTTTAGCACACGTTCCATTAGCCACTCAAAAGTTGCTGGTGCGTTGCAGAGTCCAAACGGCATGACGGTGAACTGCCACAAACCATCGCCAACACTGAAAGCCGTTTTCTCCTTGTCTGCAAGCTCCACCTTCCAATAGCCGCTGCGTAAGTCGAGCGTGGAGAACCACTGTGTGCCTGACAGCGTGTCCAAGGTGTCATCGATCCGAGGTAGTGGATAACTGTTCTTCTTGGTCACGTCATTGAGCTTCCGATAGTCCACACAATACCGGGTACTGCCATCCTTTTTCTTGACTAGCACGACCGGCGAGCACCAGGGGCCCGAAGAAGGCTCTATGACCTTTTCTTCCTGCATGTTTTCGATCAACTTTGTGACCTCTTCCCTCTTGGCCAGAGGAACTCGTCTTGGCGGTGGGCGGATCGGTTTCGCACTTCCGGTGTCGATGTTGTGCTTTACTATGGCTGTTCTCCCGCCCGCTTCTGCTGCAAATATCGACCCATAGTGCTGCATGAGTGACCGCGCTTTCTGTTCCTGCTTGGCTGTCAATTCGCAGCTCCACTGGTTCTCCTGCGGTATGGCGTCCATGTTAAAACCGCTTTTCTTATTTCCTCCGGGTGGGCTACTTTCACAATTGACAACTGCTTCAGCCTCTCTACACTCGCCAATGACCGAATCCTTTCCGACATATCTGGGTGTATTAAGCGGGTTGAGTATCCTGACTGGTATTTTGCCATTTTTGGGTTCCACTAATGTACGTCCGATAATTATGTTGTCGTGTCCTTCTTCTGATGCTTCTACAACCCACAGCCGACTTGTCCCATCGTCCTCGTCCACCTTTGCCCACACAATCGCCTCGGAATTCGCTGGTATCTTCTGGTGTTGATACGAGACAACTTTCCTTACCGCCACGCTTCGCTCATAGCCGGTGTGCAGCGGGAATTCTACGTTGGCATACCTCAGCACATTTTCTTTCAGGTTTAGCGTAAAACCGTGCCTAATCATGAAATCCACGCCGATAATCACGTCGTCCATTATATCCGCGACGATGAACTCATGTTCCAGGCTGCTGGTGCCGATAGCAATCGTTTTTGTGACTTATCCTCTTACCGGCGCACGCTCGCCAGTCCCTGTCCTCAGCTATATTCCATGCAGTGGTTCCCAATTCCTCAGAAGCTTCCTTTTTATGATTGAATATGACGCGCCAGTATCCAGTGTCAACACACAAAACTTTCCATCTATCCTTCCTTCAATTGTCAAGCTGCTGGGCTGTCGTTTCAGCTGTGAGACGAGGACGGTGGGGCAGCAGGTTGTGGAGATCAGCTCACGCCCCTTTGGGCTGACCCTTTTTGTTTAACGACTCCTCGTCCTCGGCCCTGCGCTTGTTTGCTGAGTCTCGGTTGTAACGATCCCTCGTTTCGGGCGTTTGCAATCGAGAACGGGAACGCTTCTTTCGTTGACGGCAGTCTCGTGCTATGTGACCCTGCTTTTCACATACCCAGCAAACAACTTTAGAGGAGAGCGCTCGCGGCCTGGCCGGTGTCTCTGAGCTTATGGCCTGGATCGATATATCGCTTTCCGGTTGGATTCGGCGTATGCTTGCAGGTGCATACCGAGTGCCTCCAATCCATGCCGCCTCATACGTCATCGCACTGGTCACCGTCTCCTTAAATGTCGGCTTGCCCATCATCAACGCACTGCGACGTGTCTCCGGGTCATGAAGACCTTCAATAAACGCCTCAATTTTCATCCTCTCGAGAACATCAGCGCCGACTTCCAGGTAGGACAACTGTACGAGCCGCTCAATGTCTGCTACATACATATGTCTGCAGCGCCTCGTTGGCTCTTTGCCTGCGGTTCTTCAGCTCACAGTAGTACATCCTGTCTAAAATTTCTTCCACTTTCTGCTCCCAGCGCGCAGAATTTTCCTGAAGCTTGCTGGACAGCTCCCGATTCGCATTTTCAATTTTCGTTTCCATTTGCGCCGCCATCTCTCGGTTCGCAGTTTCGATTTTTGCCGAAATTTCCTGATTCGTAGTTTCCAGTTCTGCTGCCATTTGCGCCGACATTTCGCGATTGTCATTACCCACTTTGGCTGCCATTTCACGGTTGGAAGTCTCGAACATGCCTTGCGGCGACGCAGCACCAGCAGGCGATTCCTCCACCTTGGCCGACGCCTCCTGCGTTCCAAACTCGTGTACAGTCCAATCGACGCCTCGTGCCTTACATGCCTCCCACAAGCGCCGCTGCAACTCCACCTTTCCGTCAGCAGTCGGCAAATTCCAGGCAGCCAGCTACTTCTTCAGCTGGTCCACCTTCAGTTGCTCCCGTCTAACCATGTCTGCGTTTTATAATTTTTTTTGTTTATTTTCAGTAGCACAATCCCACTTCTTACACCAAATGTTACGAAAATTAGTTCTTTAGGCTTATTCGTCTCTGGATTGTGCTTGAAAAATAAAACACACTTCAATTACTTAGCGCAGCCAAAAACCAACAATCACTTTATTTACAAATTTTCACTTTGCTTGTCTTACTCTTGCTACTACTATTGCGTGTTTCACCTTTGCTTGTTCAAATAAGACTGTCTCTCTGCGCTGAACCCGGCTGCCTTTTATAATTGTCTGCTCATCGCGCCGATTGTTCTTGCACATTCCAGTTGGACTATCTCTCGATCGTTCCCGCACATTCCAATTGGCCTATCTGTCGATCGTTCTCGCACATCCCATTACCATCGCGAGACATCCTAGCCATATCGAAATTATAGCAAGCTGGCCGTACTCTAAAGTGCGTGCCTAAAACGAAACAGAGGTGAGAGAAGCAAAAAAATACTGTTAAGGCTGATCTTGCGATTGTTCTGCTACAACAACAACGTAGAAATGTTTGCATTTTTCAAACTTTTCGAATTTTTAAAATAAAATAATTATTTTAAAAATGTACTGCTTTAAACTAGTTTGCAAACTAGTCGCTTTGCAACTGGTTTGAAAACTGTTTTACTTCGGACTAACCTTGGACTAGTTGCAAATGGATGCAGACGGGGACAATTGACCCTCGCTTAGGACACCGCCATGTTAAAAGGGTGAGTTTGCTACAAGAAAACGAGTCGATTCTGAGGTCATATATGACTGTCAAGCGACCAGTTGAAAAACTAGACTTGGACCAGTCCGATTTCCCACAGCGCATTCATGCATAGCACAGCGACAGAGTGTCTCATCGTTATAGCACAGATAACTCATCAAGTAGATGTCCACTCTCATACGACGAAAACGGCACCAAAATTTCAAGCTCTGAATTACAGCTTTTTTCCGCAAAGCTATTTTACGCACACAGCTGCATGTGCTCATCCAGAACTTTTGCTGGATTGAATTAATTTGGAATTTCTATTCTTGCTTGCTGATATTCTTTTCTGCAACATACATTTATGATTTTAGCTACACTGATCACTGTATGAGATGTAACAGGTAGACAGCACATCAGATATTCGTAACTTTTTTTCTTCGTAAATTTCGCCTCGGGTTCGAGGCTGGGCGAGGAAGCAAAATTTGTCTTAACATTCAACGCTTTATTTTATAAACATTTTTAATCGGTTATACCTGAAATTAATAATGTATTGACAAATATTGATATAAATGAATCGGCACTACCAATATTTCAGCGCACAAATTATTCTTGTGTGTGATCAAAGAATATGAAGTCTTTATTTTCTTTGGTATGATACATACTAAAGAGCTGCACAAAGTTTCTATTGGGCACACTTCACTACTGCCAGCGATAAGCGATTGGTAACTCGGAGGAGAAGTGTGGAAAAACCGAGAATACACACATAAAATGCACTAATACTCTCGCATAACAGCTGATACTTAGTCCCCACAGCTGATACTTAGTCCCCCATACAAACTGAAAATGGAGGGTTGTTGTGTTGGTCAATTCAAAATGGAGGGTTGTTGTGCTGGTCAATTTTCATGTGTGAGGGTTATCGTTGTGGTGCATTTTTAATTGCATAGAACATTAATTAATTTTTTGGCACAGAATTCTGTGATACGTTTATAGAAAAATGAATATAAAATTCTATTATAGCTTACAAATGTAATAAAATTGTTTGAATATGTCTCTAACATGTCATTATTTAAGTTTTCATTGACTCATTACAAACATTTCATTACTCATTACATTTTACACCAAAAGCATCTCTGAACTGCAATGATTTGGTGTTTAATTTGTAAACAAACAGCGCGGGAAGCAATCAGAGAGAAGTTGAATTTTAGAAAATTTGCATTTTATTAACATACATTCATTCTTTTCAGATAAAAATCATAATGACACATCAAGCAAGTGCATCCAGCAATGCCACGCCAGCGAAATTGTGTCCGGGAGTGCTTGGAAGCAAGAAATTTTTACTGGGCTCCGGCTGGGCACCTATGACGGTCGCCAGGGTGCCGTCTGGTGTTTGGACGTCGACTGGACTACGTCGAAGCTGATATTCGGCGCTGGTGATATGACCACCAAGATTTGGGATGTAGAGTTTGGTACTGTAATCGCGTCCATACCGGCCAAGTCGTCGGTGCGCACCTGCAATTTCAGTCACTCTGGCAATCAGGCAGCTTATTCGACGGACAAGGGTCCGAATTCGGAACTGTTTGTGATTAATGTGCGCACCGCTGACTCGAGTATAGCGGAGCATGATCCCATTCTGCGCATACCCATGTTGCAGTTAAAGATCACGTCAATGCTGTGGGGTCCACTGGATGAGACCATTATCACTGGTGTGTATAAATTGTTGAATGTAGTGAAAAATATGTACTAAAGTTTATTTTTGTAGGTCATAATAATGGACAAATTTCTATCTGGGACATACGCAAGGGCGGCAGAGAGATCAATTCGGTAAACAGCCACACAGCCGGCATCAATGATATGCAACTGAACAAGGACAGCACCATGTTTGTCACGGCCTTAAAGGAGACTTCGGCAAAGTTGTTCGACTCGGAGTCTCTGATGTGTGTGTGTATCACGTCTCCGCATGCTGCTTCGGAGCAGAGAACGGGTGTGTGTCACCACTGTACCTAGTCACTGCTGTTAAACCGGTTTTTCTATTCTTTTCCGCAGATTCAGGTGGCCATTAAGTGCCTCTGCCGTGAGCGAATGCAGTCAAATCCAATGGAGTTTTTAAGGGAGGCTGCCATTATGCATTCCATTGAGCACAAGAATATTGTTCGGCTGTACGGCGTAATGTTAGCAACGGACCCCCTGATGCTGGTTACCGAGTTAGCTCATTTGCGTTTGCTGCTGCAGTGTCTTAAAGATGCGAGGTTGTGCATGAGCTTCCTCGCCATACCGACGCGTTGTGAGTTCGCTATGCAGATATGCAATGGCATGCGTTATTTGGAAAACAAAAGATTAATTCACAGGTGAAGACGAAGCTGCAATGATGAATACAAAATACTGTTTATATTCTATTGTAGATATCTCACACTGGCGCCTCTGGAAGGGCTTCCCAGGTCGAATCGTTAAAAATTGATTATAAAAAGATACTTCATTTGCTAATTCGCTGCCGATTGGTGCTGTTCTGTTTAGCATTAGCACTGGAGAGCAATCTGCAGGTCCCCATATCCAACCAACTTTTGTATTTATCCAAAAGCGTAACGAAGAGTAACGAAAAATATAAAATTAACCTGGCGATGTTTGGAAGTAAGATCAATAACAAAATATATGCCAGAACCAGAAGAAATCGACAAAGGCATTTTTATTCATAACGCGGGGGGTTTTAGCATTGTTAACAAAAAACTTCTGTATAGAAAGTTATAGCGCTCGAAGGTTATTTGTTGTATTTTTCAAGTGCTACGTGTGCCAACAAGAATTTCAAACTCCTTACACGAATAATATACAGAACAGTCAATTGTAATGGAATTAAAATATGCTAAAATTATGCGCTCAATTCTTCCGCAAGCACTTTGATTTCGGTCGCCCAATTGCCAACTCCTCGATTTCATCAGTTCGCATGCCAGCCAACTCCTGTCTAGCTTACAAAAAGGAGTTGCTTTCTGCAGCAACACGGGTTGACCCAGCATGTCTGCCAATTGTGCAGCATTGGGTGCACATAATAACATAACAAATAACATAAAAACATAACAAAGTTTATAGGATGTATGAATTTTTATTGAAATAATTGACAATTATGAAAATAATAACATAACAAAGTTAGAAAATGTATGAATTTTTTATTGAAATAATTGCATTTCCTATTGAAATGATTGACAATTATGAAAATAATAACATGCATCGTATTAATACGCCTTTTTCTAAAATAATACGAAAGACAAGCTACCACTAAATTGCAACTTTGCGCTTTGTTCTAACTTCAACGCGACCACACTGTTGAACGTTAACAGCCAATAGGTCTGTTTGGGAACGAATAATTTGTAGGCAAATGGAAACAGCAAAGAAATTGTGCGTTCGCAAGTCTGCTGACCCAAAACCGTCTTGCTAAGCTTTTCCTGCTGCAGCTGAAAAGGAAAAAGATGCAGATTGAGCGCAACAAACCATTTGCCTTTTGCATTAATATGTTTTACTGGATAATTTTTACTGGAAAAGTTCCCAAACAGACCTATTCACTGATCCAGTAGACGACGCCATGACACCTCACACAGATTTTGTATGTGAAATGCAAAAAATGGTCAAAAAATCGCTTCCCCTCCCAGTTGCCAATCACGTTATCACTGCTACTGCACATTACTTCACTACTGCAGTATTGTTCTACTTCAGTGTTGTTCTACTTCAATGTAGTTCTACTTCAGTGTTGTTCCACAGATAACTCATCATATAGATGTCCACTCTCATACGACGAAAACGGCACCAAAATTTCAAGCTCTGAATTACAGCTTTTTTTCGCAAAGCTATTTTACGCACACAGCTGCATGTGCTCATCCAGAACTTTTGCCGTATTGAATTAATTTAGAATTTCTTTTGTTGCTTGTGATATTCTTTTTTGCAACATACATTTATGATTTTAGCTGCGTCGATCACGTACTGTATTTGGTGTAACAGGTAGACAGCACATCAGATATCCGTAATTTCGTTTTCGTAAATTTCGCCTCGGGTTCAAGGCTGGGCGAGAAGCAAAATTTTTCTTAACTTAGCTTTTTTATTAACTTTTTTAATCGGTTATACCTGAAATTAATAATGTGTTGAAAAATTGTGATATAAATGAATCGACTCTAACAATATTTCAGCGCACAAATTATTCTTGTGTATGATCAAAGAATATGAAGTCTTTATTTTCTTTGGCATGATACATACACATCGTTGCTAAGGCAACGCATTGCCAATAGCTGCGGCGCCAGCAGGTCTATCCTTTGCGTCGACGTAACTGTATTGCTACAATGTAGTGACCTTTCAACAATTCAATTCGTTTTGGCAAATTGTGCCGATCTTTTCATTCTTTTTTGCGAAAAGCAAGTACCTGGGCGTACCCAGCAACAAATTAAAGGGGAAAAAACATAACTACATTTCCAAATTCAGAATATAAAATTCAAATAGAATAGAAAAGAATATAGATTTCGTTACATATGTATATAAAATATAGAATTACGAGGGGGGAAATACCCTCCTCTACCCATACCTAGGTACGTCCATGAGCGCCTGTCATCATCAACCGAATCTTTTTGCTGCATGGTTGTTTGTAACCGCTGGTTGTTTGCTGCGCTTGATTGATTTATTTTAAAACTTGGGAACAATTTGATGTGTCTCCAAAACCAAACAATTCACTAATCAAGAGATCTAGAAACCAAATTAATTTTTCATTGACATTGTTTTCACGGGTCGTAAAAAAGAAATATATTAAAAAAAAGCCATTAAAAAATCTTAGCAGCTACAGTAAGGATCGAACCGCGAACCTATCGTCCGAGACACTCCCGCTTACCCGTTTGACCATAAACACTCAATTCCGACTGCCTGCTTAAAAGGTATGATAACAGACAAGCGCCGTTTTGACTAAAAATCACATATTTCTGTATCTCAAAACAGAGCACAATGCGTTTTTTTTTTTTTTCTCGGAGGAGGTGGAAAATCTTCGAAAGATACAGCCGAACCCGTGTTCAGCTGTATGCCGGATTCTTACCGACTAAAAACCACCCCCTGTCTCCAACCCGTGATCCCGGCGGGACTACCGGTGGGCATTGCGTCGCCGGGCGGGTTTCCAGCCCTAGTAGTTTGGCTCGTAGCTGCTGCTGGGGCCCTCTGCCCTACGCTCTTGCTCCAGTCGTCGCTGCTCGGTCATAAGTTGTGCCGCAAACCTGCACACCGCGTCCCATTTCTCCGCTGAGTCCAGCATGTGTTGGACCAGATTCTGTTCGCAGATTTGGCCGCCTAGCGTTGACTGCAGCACCTGTCGCTGCGTCTCGTATCGAGGACAATGGAAGATTATATGCTCTGCATCCTTCACCACGCTGGTGCACACGGTACAGTACGGATCGGCTTCGTGCCCAAAGCGATGCAGATATGCCTTGAAGCACCCGTGGCCCGTCAATAGTTGCGTCAGGTAATGCGTCACATCGTCATGTTTGCGGTTAAGCCAGCCGCTGATTGTTGGCAGGAGACGGTGGGTCCACCTTCCTTTGGACGAGGCATCCCAGCGATTCTGCCACTCGCCCAGGCTACGCTGTCTGCCGTTGCATCGCGCACTATCGTCGTGGGCTTTATTGTGCGCCTCCCACGCTAGCATATCGATCGGCATCGTACCTGCGATCACACAGGCGACGTCGTACGAAGTCGTACGAAATGCCCGACATATTCGTAACGCGCAGAGGCGATACGTGGCCTCCATTCTTCGCCTGTAGGAGAGCACCGCCGTTGCAGGGGCCCATATTTGCGCGCCGTATAGTAGCGTGGAGGTTGCCACTCTAGCCAAGAGCAGCCTCGTTGCCTGCTTTGGACCGCCGAGGTTTGGCATAAGCCTCGCAAGTGCCACCACAGCTCTTGTGGCTCTCTCCGCTGCGTGCTCCAGGTGCTGCTTAAACGTCAGCCGATGGTCCAGTATGACGCCCAAGTATTTAATTGCGCCCTTTGACGCGATCGTGTGGCCGTTTACATGGACCTGCGCCTGTTCCACCTTCTTCCTACTTGACACCAGCAGGACCTCCGTTTTTTGCTCGACCAGCTGTAGGCCTTTTGCCGCGAGCCAGTGATGCACTTTGGCCACCGTGTCGTCACAGACTGCCTCGATGTCGTGGATGTGCTTGCCTATCACTACTATGACGATGTCGTCAGCAAAGCCGACGATGCTCGCCGCCTCATGCACGCCTAATTGTAGTACGCCATCGTACATGAGGTTCCACAACATCGGGCCCAGCACCGATCCCTGTGGGACCCCCCCAGTCACCAGATGGAGTTTCTCCCCATCGTCCGTGCCGTACAGCAGGCGCCTGTTGGAGAAATAGCAGGCTATTGTGTAGACCAGGTACTCTGGCACTATTTTTGCCCGCAAAGCTGCCAAAATGTGGCCCCAGTTTGCGGAATTAAACGCGTTTTTTATGTCTAGCGTGACCAGACAGCAGTACTCTTTTTTCCCGCCTTTCCAGCGCGCGCCGCTGATTGCGCTTTGAGCCGCTTCCACAACCACGCTAATCGCATCGATGGTCGACCTTGCCTTTCGAAAACCATATTGGTGGTCCGAAAAACCACCTGCTGCTGCGATAGCCGCATCCAGCCTGTCGGCAATTATGCGCTCCAACACCTTTCCTGCAGTGTCCAGCAGACATATTGGGCGATATGCAGAAGGGTCATCCGGGGGTTTGCCGCCCTTGGGTAGTAGCACCAGCTTTTGGACTTTCCAATGGTCTGGGAAATATCGCTCTTGCAGGCACGAGTTGTAAACGTCGGCAAACAACTGCGGGTGGAGCCTCATAGCTGTCTTGAGTGCTGCGTTTGGAATGCCATCGCATCCTGGGGCCTTGCCGTCGCCGATCCTGGAACAGATGGCGGCAACTTCTTCTGCCGTCACTCGCTGGATCTCGTCACTTGCTCTGTCGAACACACTATTACATTCGGGCAAGAGCTGCTGGTCAGGAAATAGGCATCTGACAATTTTTGCCACGAACGGTGCTGACACTGGCGGTGGAGGGGCGAAAACTGCAAGCTTCCTCATTACCACCTGGTACGCTTTACCCCACGGGTTGTCATCTACATTCTTTAGCAGCTCCAGGAAACTCTTTTTCTTGTTATCCTTGATAGCAGTTTTCAAGGACTTGCGCGCATTCCGATATGCCGTGTGCCACATGCTCTTGGTTGACGGATCCGTGGCTCGCTGGTAGCGCCGCCTACTCCTGTTGCAGTCCACCCGAAGCTCCGCAATTGCGGCATTCCACCAGTATACGGGCGGACGCCGCGTGTTGCCACCCCTCTTTCTCATTGAGGCATTGCACGCTCGCGTAATTCGCTCCATCAGCTGCTTCGACTTCTGGAGCGCTGAGCCGTTTAGCGGCGGTCCATCCATAGCTAGCTCAAAGAGCTGCTTGTCAAAGGTGCGGCTGCTCCAGCCGCTAGGCTGCTTTCTTGCACGTGTCGGTTGCACGGTTGCGCGCGGGCGTGAAATGCTGCCACATATAGCTTGGTGGTCGCTGTGCGTGTATCTGCTGCTAAGCGCCCACGACGCCCTCGTCGCCAGCCCTGAGCTGACAAATGTAACGTCGATGCAGGAGGTCCTGCCGTTCCTACTAAAAGTGGGCTGCCCGCCGGTGTTGAGCAGCACCAAGTCGAGCGCTGCGAACGCCTCCAAAAGCATGGTCCCCCTCGCGTTAGTCCTGGAGGAACCCCACTCTGTTGCCCAGGCGTTAAAGTCGCCCGCGACTACCTTTGGTGACCTGTCCCTCGCATCCGTCACTATTTCGTCGATCATCGACGCGTATTGGTCCATGGCGATGCTCGGCGGCGCATAGCAGCTATACAGGAAGATACCATCCACCTTTGCTCGCACAAAACCCGTGGCCCGTCTTGCCTGTTCTTGAAGTGGGCTTCTGCCACAGATCCAGATTGCCGCTTTTCCCGCCTCATCTGCGGCCCACACGCCCTCGTCTCTATGTTTGTACGGCTCGCTTAGAAGCGCCACGTCGACGCCTAGCTCCCGCACAGTTTGACTCAGCAGCTCCTGCGCTGCCTCGCAGTGGTTCAAGTTCAGTTGAATGAACTTCATCGATGATGATTTTTAGCAGCCGCTTGATACACTGGGCATTTGTAGCTGCCGGTGATATGGCTCGCTTCCATCTTGTTTGACGCGCAGTGCAGACATTTAGGCGCCGAAGCGCACTCACTGATCTTGTGCCCTTTTTCGCCACATCGCATGCATAGGTCAGACCAGTCGTTTGCGCTCGTACAGTCTCTGGCTACGTGTCCAAAGCCTAAGCATTTGTAGCAACGGCGGATCCTGATTTTCTCCCGAATGCGACATCGCACCCAGCCAACGCGGATCTTGCCCGCCTTCAAAATCGCATTGGCAATATTTGCTGGTAGCACCAGTTCAGCCATTTGCGTTCCGGCAAAACTTTGTCGCATCGTTTTCAGGGCCGCCGTCGATATGCCTGCTGCCTCAGGGACTTGCTGCTTTATTGCTGCAATAACATCGTCGGCCGTAGTGACTTCGTCCAGGTCCTTTAGCTCTATAGTCGTCGTTTGCGTCAGCGTCTTTACTTCTGCTTCGTTCTGCAAGAATTTCTCCAACGCCTGGTGCATGACATCAGTTGCTGAGTTGACTGTTTTTTCAGTTCGAACAGCAACTCCCCCTTGGCCGTTTTCCGGACCTGGTTTACGTTCAGACTCAGCTCTTTCAGTTCTGGCGCGGCTTTCACTTTGCGCAACATGTCCGCATATGTCGTTTGGCCAGTAACCTTAACGACCAGCGCATCTGGACGAGCCGCCCTTCTCTTAGGCTTCTGATTGGCCCCCACCTTCACCCAGCCATTTTGCTGGCTACTTAGTTGCGTTTGCCCGATCGCTGCGCTCATTGGCTGCGGTTTGCTGTTCTGCGCTTGCTCGCTCAGCTGCCTATTGTTATTTCTGGCTTCCCCACCTTGCACTATATTCGCACTCCGCTTTATGTTTGGTGACACAATGCGCGTGCGTTTGTTGCTTTGCTGTGGTGAATTTTCAGCCACACCGGCACTACCATCGTTCGCTGCTCTCAATCGTTTACCCCGAGTGGTCGCCTTCTCTTCCGTCTGCGTTGCACAAGTGTTAGTAGCTGCCTTGAGGTTGTTGTTGCCGTTGGAGACTTGCATTGCTAGTCGCTCGTACAATTCGGCAATGCTGCTAACTACGCTCTTCATCGGCTGGTTGATGTGCCTTTTGGCCTCCATCATGCTCACCAACTCTTCCAGTCTCTTGCCGAGTGCCGATAGAGTAACATCGTATGTCATGTATGCACTATCGTATGGTGCCGCGGCATCGTCGCGCTCGCCTGCTGAAGCAGCAACCGATTGGCTGCGTGTGCGTGGAGAACTCGGAACGTCGTCTGTTGTTGGCTCGCTGGCCGCCAGCGCGGCACTTGGCGTTCCCCTCACAGGTGATCTGGCCAGCTTTGTGCTCGCTTTAAATGGATTCGGCGCCGGATCGCAGTTTGCCGCTGCTCTGCTGCCATGAGTGCCGCTGGCCTTGCTTGGGGACTTATTAGACATGCTCTCAAACTGAGTCGCATGCTCGTCCGTCCGGATTCGCCGCACTTTCGCCTACGCTCGTGGCGCTGGTTTGCGTCCCTACTACTACGTTGTGGAGACTTACCTCTTGCCGTAACTACAGTCTTGCTCAAACTACAGTCGGGTGGATGGTTGTCGTCCGTGCTACTGTGTGGGCGGAGCCTCGTGCAGCGAAGAGCTTTTTTCTGATGCAGCGAACTCGGCTGCGGTTCAGTTGTTTCGCACTCTTCACACCTATCCGTTGTTGAAGTACGTCTTGCTCACCTCCGTTTTTCGTTGCTGAGCGGCGCTCAATTTGCCCTGTGCGGCGCTTCTTGCTGTCCCTTACTTTCGCATTCGCTGAAAACCTCAGCCGCAATGCGTGTGAAGCGGTGTTTGTGTGAGTGACATTAGAGGCCAAAAAGATCTTATCGGAGGCCAAATTTGTCGAACTTTTTGACACATTTTTTCCTTGGCCGCTGGACATCTATATGATGAGTTATCTGTGGTTGTTCTATACTTCAAGGTGCTTGAAGTTCTATTGTCGTTTCGTGCAGTATTCGTATGAATATCAAAAGCTTTCTTCACTGCAGTGCTTGTTTTGTAGTGAAAGTGAAGAAGAGCGACAGTATTTGAAAACACAGTGATGGCTTGCAAGTCATTTTTATAGTGCTTGCGCCGCTCTTTAATACATACACATAGTTGCCAAGGCAACAATATGTGGTACCAACGAACAAGCAAACGCGTTGTATGGCGGGTACTGCTGGTAGTACCCTCTGTTATTGACAGCAGAACCCTCTGTTACTAACAGCAGAATTCTCTGTAACTTCAGCGTAACATGTGAGTAGAAGCAAAGAAAATAAACATACAGAAGGCTTGCTTTACAAGCGAGAACGTAGTTGTATGTGTTGCGCTCACTGCAGCGAGTCTGCGTTAGCACACTGCTGCGGCGTGGGATGATTGGGAGATGAAGACGATGTGCTGTTGTTGTTGTTGTTGCGCTTGCGAAAAGCTGAAATTGTAAAATGATTTCTATTTTCTGGCTGGCGTTTGTTCCTCTTCTATAAGCCTGCACGGCGTCTCATATTGTTCCCGAATTCACTGCCGAGTGCAGTGTGCGCAAAATCATAGAAAATAAAATTAAATATGGTTGGCATGGCGACTTATACAGGGTTTTCCAACAAGAGGTGTTATTTTGGTATTCAAAGAAAAATGCCATTTTTTGAGATAAATTATCGGATGTTTATTTCATAATAAAGAGGAAGGTATACCGTTAATAATGAAAAACAACATCAGCCAAATGGCCACCACGACCACGCTTACAGGACCATATCCTTTTCATGAAATTTTCCATAACCAAATCGCAAAGTGGCTGCCCTATGTCCTCGATAGCCTCACGAATTCTATCTTTGAGGTCTTGAATCGACGCTGGGCTGTTGGCGTACACCTTATCTTTCACGTGGCCCCAAAGCAAGAAGTCGCAAGGTGTTAAATCGCCTCGATCGTCCAGCGGGTAGCGCGCTGGCTTCTCATACCAAAGGCCCCAGGTTCGATTCCTGGCTCGGGCTGGTGAAAAACTCGTCTACTTCTATCGCTATCCACATGAAGGAGATGAGAATTACAAGAATCGCACAAGTGCGCTCTTGGCAGGCAATGGCAAAACCTCCAAGTGTGAACGAAAAACTGCCAATCGCCGTTCGGATTCGGCGTTAAACTGTAGGTCCCCTCCCTTTCCCCATCCGCTTGAAATGTGTGCTGTAACATATGTTGGAAAGACAGTGTTGCATACGCATTTCAAAAAAACGGGTGAAATATGAGATATTACTCTCATTTTCCTTCCCTATCCCCCATGGGTATAGTACAATGGTCTGAAATGGACTGAGTGCTATGGAAGGCTTGTAGCCTTCCTGCCCACCTTCACATCCATCCATCCATCCAAGGTGTTAAATCACAAGATATCGGTGGCCAATTGTGATCACCTCTTCCAGAGATAACACGGTCCGGAAACTCTTCCCGTAAAAGAGCAATGGTTTAGTTGCTTGTGTGGCACGTAGCGCCGTCTTGTTGAAAGTAAACGTTGTCCAGATCAATCCCATCCAACTCCGACCATAAAAAAATCATTAATCATCTCTCGATAGCGCAATCCATTCACCGTAACTGTTGATCCAACCTCATTTTCGAAAAAGTAAGGTCCAATGACCCCGCCGGACCATAAACCGCACCAAACAGTCACACGTTGAGGATGGAGAGGCTTCTCAACAATAACTCTTGGGTTTTCCGAGCCCCAGATGCGACAATTTTGCTTGTTGGCGTAGCCACCGAGGTGGAAATGGGCCTCATCAGTCAAGATGATTTTTCGATGGAATTCCGGATCATTTTCATGCATTTCAAGGGACCCAATCAGCAAAGACACGACGTTGTTGATGGTCGGTCGGCTTGAGTTCTTGTGTTAACTGAACTTTATAAGCCTTAAGACCCAAGTCTTTATGCAAAATACGGTGTAATGACGTTTTTGGAATGCTCAATTCCAAAGAACGACGAGGAATCGATAAACCTGGGTTTTCTTCAACACTTTGGGCTACAGCAGCAATATTCTCAGTTGTTCTTGAGCGACGTGCACGGGTTTTATTCTTCACATCACTAACTTGTCCCAACAGCTCCAATTTTTTCCCCCAATTTCTGTATTGCGGTCCGACAAGGTGCTTCACGACGACCCAAAAATGCTTTAGTTTTGCGAACTGTGACTGCAAGATTTTCACCATTTTTGTAGTGAATTTTAATAATTTCAATGCGTTGTTGAAGCGTGTATCGTTCCATTTTTAGTAATGGCGTAGTTTCTACTTGTCAAATGTCAAAGAATAAAAGCTTCAAAAGTGACAGCTACCGAAATACCGGGTGATTCAAAATAACACCTCTTGCTGGAAACCCCTATATGATCGCTACAAGCAATAAAAAATAAATTATAATGAGTAATCAATAAAGACAATTAAAAAGGGAAATGGAATAATGCAATAATTTTTAAAGTCCCGTTGCTTGGAACTTTTTTTTACGCCCCCAAATATAATGGTTGTGTAAAAGAACTAAAATAAGAAAATCTAGGATTTTAAATTTACTGTCCCAGTATTCGTCACTGAACCATTCTGAAGTAAATTTCTTGCATTAGTCGGATATACTATATGTACATACATATATGCGTCAATACCAAGTTTTAGGGTCAACCCCTCCCAAATATTTGTACCTTGCAAAAATTTTAGATTTTGTTGTTGAGGCGAGTAGCATTAATACATATTATTGGAAAACGAAAAAAAGTCGGCGGTGTACTGTTTTTTGCGCTGTGCCATGTAGGCAGGAATAGCGTGGATGTTGTTGACCGTTGTTGTTGTTGTTACTTTTGTTTTAATATATCCTTTCTAAAATGCATAAGTTTTTATTGGACAGCAATTATTTTCAATTTTTGTTTTTCAATCCTACTTTTTATACAACCCACAGGCAGTGTTTTCGTAGGAGTGGTAAAAAAAGAAAATCTAATATTGTAACTTTATCGTCAGGTGTAAAATATTTACACTATTCTTAAACGTAGGTCAAATTTTTATGATAAAATACTTGTCTAATTATTTCTGAATTTTAGTGCTTTTACCATATTTGAAGTCAAACTTTTAAAGCTTGGTTTCCCCGTTGGATTTCTATTTTCAAAAAAATTAAAAACACTTTTATTACACACAATTATTTTTAATTTCAAGTGTTTGCACCAATTTGGAAGTCAATAGGAATATCGATTCATTTTTTTTCGTAGTTTTCCCGTATTCTTCAAAATTGCTTAAACCATGTCAAAATATGTGGAAAAAATAATTTTACTTGGAACTCGCTACGTAAAAATATTTGTAAAAAATTTACATTAGTCAGAAAAAGTTTGCGTACAGGCAAGTCAAAATTATGTTATCATCAATTTTGACTTCAAAACTGGGTTCTCTGTTTACCAAAACTTATGCACATTATTCATATATGTTTGAACTGCACTTTTTGATGTGTTTTAGATGCATTAAAATAATAATTTTCCATATATTCGTATTTATTGACAATATGCTCACAAAACGGTGCAGAATAAGTTTGCGTACAAAACTAATTACGGGAATTTCCAGTTATGCTTTTCATTTTTATTTGGAAATTTGTATTCCATTGAACAGTAAACGGACTTGTAAATTATTTTTAAACGTATATGTGCTTAAAATTATATAGAAAGCAATAGAACCCAAGCGAAAAAAATTAAAATGGATAAAAGGATAATCTTACTAAATCTTTCCCAAATTAACAAAAAGTTTCGTGAAATTAGAGAAACTTTTCGAAGAGCACATTCGTCATTTCGAAAAGCCATCTTAAATTTCGAAAAAAAAACCAGAAATTCTTGCTTCTTTGCTACGATCTGGCCATTTTCTTAAGCTACCCAAGCAATAGGATTAGATTGTTTTGCGATCAGTCCATCATAATCTTAGGCTACTTGCATCCAATATCTTCAGAAATGTACAGAAATATTTTATAAAACCCAGTAGCAGTGCCTTTATAAGTAAAGTCATGAAAAATACATATTTCCCCTACATAACAGCATGTAAGAAGCCCATATTTAGCTTACTTACAAAGAGCACAGAATCTCTTTCGTGAAAGAGTCCATCAAAGAGTCTAGAAAACCGAATTTCCGGGACTATGTGTTGTTATCTATGGAGTAGGAAGATTTATTATTCTCTGATAATAGTTTGGCATATTTGGCATTAAAATGCATCAACTAATTCGAAGAGGATTCAATTAATAACAAAAATCTGGCATTAACAATAAAGCATAGCATATGAGGGGGTATGGTATGGGGCTGCATGTCTAGTAAAGGAGTGAGCAGGCTGTGTTTTTTTATTCAGAAATGGTTCCGAGGGGTTATTTACATATTCTAAAAGCTTATGCAATCCAAGGTTTCAAAATTTTGGATCAGGTTCCAACATTTCTTTTCAACTTTACGATGACCTTAAGGCGCAATGCATACGATGTGAAGCTATCTTTGCTATTAACTGGCTCAAAAAAGTTGAAACAGTTATTCCCTAGGCACCTAACGTACATTTAATTATATATATATATATAAGGGTTTACTTGAACCCTGAGCCCAACAACACTCCATCTTCAAAGATATAGTAAACAAATATAACAATTCAAGGATATATCAAGAGAACAGCTGAAAAAACACATAATTTAATAAAATTTATGCCGAAACTTCTACAGGGAGTTCCAATAAGAGAAGCATATCCAAAAAGTTATTAATTTTTGGACAAAACTTAGTTTGAATTAAATTTTTGCTACATAACCTTATCTTGTACGCAAACTTTTTCTGAGGTGAATTCATAACACATTTTGTTTTTGGCCCTTCTTTTACAATTTGGTCAAGTTTTTGTTATTATTATCTTAATAGAATAAAAGAACTAAGTTTATGGAAAAAATACAAAATATTTTGTTTTTAAAAAATTACTTTAAGTGATTTATTTTTCATATGAAAAAACTATGTACCCCTTGTACGCAAACTTATTCTGACTAGTGTAAATATTTGCAAATTTTTAAATCAATCGAATCGCACAGCAAAAATCCATACACCACAAAGATTCGATTAATGGTGACATTACAGAAATTTGTGCAGCAAAATCAATTCGAAACACAAAAAGGCATACACACAATAAACGACAAAAACAAAAACATTAGCGAATCCCGAATTATCTTCGTTGAAACGACGATGACGATGCTTTGGTTCGTTGTTTGCTCTCCGCTTGCGCTTCGGGAAACAAGATCAATAAACATACATGCAAAAAATGATTGAGCGATCACTACGCCACAACAACCACCATTTCAATGTACACGAGTGAAGCCGTTGCGAACAACAACATTGCTTTTTGCTGTTGTCCTACGCAAATCTAACAGAAAATGTTATGAACTTAACATTCTCAAATTCCTACGCTTCGCTCTTCCCGCTCGCATCATAATAGCCGAAAACACTTTTGTGCCCACATGCGCGTTCTATATTACTTCATATTCTTTGGTGGTACGCATTGCCAATAGCTGCGGCGCACAGTGGGGCGTCCGTGGCCAAAAATAAAAAAATAAAAATGTTTTGTTTGAAAAAATAAGTAAAAAAAAATTTTAAGTTTTGTAGTCTCACGAAGGTTTTAAACTTCATATATTGCGTGAACACAAATTTAAGGAAAAAGAGAAATTTAACCTTGCGAAACTAAATATGTTTTTTCTTATGGTTACAGTTATTATTTTAATATATCTGATTTCTTATTTTATGTCTTAGGTTTTTATAGTCAGGCAATGCCTTTTTTTGTTTTGGTTAATACTGTTCGCTAACTACCGTTATTTGAACGTAGAGCCATTTTGAGCCCTAGAAAAAGTTTAAGTGCAAACTTCAAAATTAAATATCTCGAAAAGCCCTAGGGAGCCTTTCCAATTTCGATTGTTTCACTAAATTACAAGTATGTAGAACACGTTTGCAAAGTTTCAGCTGCAGAGGCCTGCAGACCCGCATGTAATTCATTTTTTTATAGTAGCATCTTTTGTACAATTTCGTAAGCTATTTTATGTGTAGCTGCCGTCGCGGAGTTTAACTCGACCGGCTGGCACTACAAATGCATGCAAATATTTGTGGAAAATAAACTTAAGAGCGAATTGAAGAGGGGCCAACATGAAAAACATCGTGACAAAATGAGTGCTGTGATTGTTCAGTGATCTGTCGATCCCACCGCTAATTCCTTCCTTTCCTTGTCTTTTTGTACTCATGTTTACCCCTATTTTCTGCTCCCCGGCTTCGGCCGTTTGTATCGTTTAATGTTTATTGTATTCTTTGTCATTCGTTATTCGTACTCCCGCGAATAAAGAGCTCCAACCAACTCGAACCATACAGCGTTTTATTTAAACCGCTCCGCCGACGTAAACATGGTCCTTCGAGCCAACCGCGAACTCGCGACGCGGAAAACAAACATTTTCAAAACAGAAAACATTTAAAAATCAAACTTACAATACACACGTGAAAAGTGAGACAACAAATAAAAAAAAACAAAATACATTCAAACAAAACTAACTAAAACTAAACAAGTGAACAAGTGACATAAACTACAAGAAAGTAAACAGTGAAACAATTTAAACAAACACAAAGGTGAAACACAAAACAAAACTAAACAGTGCAAAAATTTCAAAAATTAAAAACAAAAAACAAACTCCAACCACATTAAGCGGCCTCTTTAGACGGTCGCACATGTTTGCAATCATGTGCGGCGTGACGAGAAGAATGACCGTGTAAACGCAAGAAATTCGTGTCGTCGGACATGTTTGAAGGTTTTCAAAATTTTTTGATTTCTCTGTCGGCGTGACACACATGTGCGACCGTGTAAACGGCTGCGTGACGCACATAGTGCATTTTGTCATTCGATCGGTAGACAGCGAGCAGTGAGGATGGCGTCGCAAACAAATAAAGTGTTATGGAAGGAGTTCTTTGAAGTGTATAGACAACATCCCGAACTGTGGAAAGTAAAAAGTGAAGAATATAAAAATAAAAATAAAAGAAACGCAGCATATGAGGTGCTTTTATGCAAATTTAAAGAAATTGATGCGAATGCGCGTGCCATGTTGCTTCGTCGACAGCAGCGAGACAACTGAAGTGTGCGTACATGTTTGACCGTGTAAACGCTCATCGCACATTTCCCCCATCGCACATGATTGCAAACATGTGCGACCGTCTAAAGGCCGCTTTAAACACAAGGGCAGCAGAACATAAAAACAACAACAAACACACACACCAGAGAACACAAAGCAGAAGAGCACTGCAAACAACAACAACACCAGCACAAGGAAAGCAAAAGAAGAAAGGGCAACAACAACAGCAAGCAACGCACAAGCAGCGGACAGACGATACAACACATAGAGGAGATCCCCATACTCGGGCACTGGGCCCACTAAGATAAGCCCAAAAATTTTTTTATTAAAAATTAACAAATATAATCCCATACACTAACACAAATATATATAGATTACAAAAATTTAATTTATAAAAAATATACATACCCATTCCCAAGAAAAAAACTTCCCTACAAATCCAGTCAACACATTACATACTGGTACCCCACCACTGCCCGTTTTTCGTGTACATTTCCCTTGTACACATACAAAATAGCGCAGTGCAGTAAGCAATCCCGCTACTGCACATAATTTTGCGCTTTTTGTGTTCACATTCCTCTTTGTGCGACCTACGCAGGCAAAGCAGCAAAAACTCCCGCTGCAGCCTGCATCCCACTAATCTTCCTTCTTTACGCACATTTCCCCTCATTTGCTTTGTGCATAGTTCAGATCAGCAGCAAGCGCTCCAGCTGTTGATCTTGCACTCTCCCACTTGTGTACATTTTCGCGTTTCGCTTTGTGCGATATACGCACGCACCAGCAGCAAGCACTCCCGCTGCTGCCTCCAAGTGCAATCACATTTTCGTACTTCTGCCTAAGCATTTACCCTCTTTCGCTAGCAGAAGTAAATAAACCCAAGCACAGTGGGACGAGTAGCTTTTTTTGCAGCATATTGAATAATTTTCTTGGACTTAGAAAATTTTCAATAGTGCTGCACATATACATACACTTCACATCTGCTGCCTCCCCAAGTGCATACAGTGGGACAAATTACCCCTCTTGCACACAAAATTTGTTTGCATAAAATTATTTTTACATTTTTACCATTCACTTAAACACTAATACAAATAATCACATACACATATACATATATATACAAACATACCCTGCAAAACTTCGGTCTAGTTACAACACTAGTGAAATGACTAGTCACGGTGTAACCAGCACTGGTTCCCGCCAGGAGACAACTCCATTTAAAAAACTGGTTACATTTACATGGCGATGTCATTGCGTGGAGCAATTGGTCCATCTCTGCATAACATAGGTCTAGTACAAAGACTAGTCATATGAAACCAACCATAACACTAGCTACCTGAGGTCAGCCTCAAGACTAGAAACATTAACCTAGCCCAAATACTAGTAACTAGAGGTGACATAGAAAACTAGTTACATAAACCACTATTGAAACTAGTAATCTATAATTGAACCCCATAATTAAGAAACAATTCTTTTTTTCAATTTAAGTAAATTTTTTAATGAATTCATTCAACTTATTCAAAACATAACATATAAGAAAACAATAAGAATTAAAATAAATAAAATAAATCAACATACCATATTTTAGATTTAGAAGAATTAAAATAAATAACATAAATCAACATAACATATTTTCACTTAAAAATTAATACCAACACAAAATAACTAAAACAAAAAAAATTAGTTTTCTTTTTCCGCCTTTTGCGCGCACACCATCCTGAAGTGGCGTTTCTTCACCACCTGAAACGCCTTCTGCAGAGCCCTTTCTGGGTTGCTTACTCGGCTTGCAACAGCATCTGCACAAAGAAAGTTATTATTAAATGCATTATATTTAGTATTTAGAATTTTTAAATTAATTATTTAAAATTACTTTCCTTTTAAAACTTTATAAACGTTACTGTAGTCTTTTAAGCTTCGTTTCCCATGTATTCCGTATAGGTTGAAGTCCACACAAGGCAACGTTTTGCCTTCCTCGTTGCCTTCAAAACTATCGAACTATCGACAGCTCGACGCGTCGGCTGAGCCAGTTCCGAGAATGGACTCGCTAATTTCATCACTTTTTCTGCGGTCTTCTCTCAAACCCTTGATAAAAGCTTCTTTTTTCACTTTTATCTAGCGTTTCAAATGCCTCTTGCTGCACTGCATGTTTTTATTAATTTCACTTTTATATTTATAGTTTTATTTGTTTATTTTACCAACCACTTATTTACGTCCACTCACAAAGAACTGTCACAAACTTTCACCAACGATTGAATGACATATACTCGTTATTCGCTCGGTCAGCCGATGATCACCGATCTATTAGCCGAAATATTCTATTAGAAATTTATTCATCCCCCCAAATGGTCCCTTTTTGCATTACATTGGTACTAGCTTGTAACCAGCAGTGGTCCTTTTCAGCATAACATTGTTACTAGCGAGCGAACCAGATCATTTAAGAATAGTTGTCGGACTAGGCCATTGGACCAGTTGGTCCGCACAAATTTTGCAGGGTATTTATACACATACACATACATACGTGTATATTCACACACATTCACATTCCCATACAAAAAATTAACTTTTCACAAATAAAGACATATTTTCACACACATTTGACTACACATTTATATTATATTTATATTCTAGCACATACATTCCCCATTCTTCTACATACATTCCCCATTCGCATTTACAAATTTTGCTTGTTTCCCATACACACAAATTCCCATATATATACATATTTCCCTACACTTTTACATACACGTTTGTAAACGTTTACACTCACAGAAATACAAACTCGTATTGACAATTTTTTACACTATTGTGTACTCTTTCCTAGTCTCAAATATCGTTCGTGCGGACGCGGTCAGACTAAGGTCTATTCCACATAACCCTACTATTTATTGTCAATAGATTTTCAAACCCTTTTTAAGCTTTTCTAAGCAAAATGCCTGTTGAGCGGACCCCTAAACACCAACTTGTCACAATGGAGACTCCTTCCTCCAGGCACCCAAAGTCAGCCAACGCACGTTTGACAGTTCCTGTCACTCGGAAGCTACCAAACACGCGCTCCACACTTTCTAGTCCCAAAGCAACCGATCCCAGTGTTGCAAAATTCACTTTCGAGTACGATAGACTCGTGCTATTATGCACAGAATTTTCATCGGTTCCCATTGAGGATATGACCAAATCCCTGGTCCAAATAAAGCAAAAAAATTTGCAAGCCCAATGGGAGAGGCTTATGCGCGCACATGAGGCAGTCTTCATAGCTGAAGACAATAGCCAGCCCGACGGTTTCAAAGAGTCGGCTAGGCAAATGATTGACGCCTGCACAGACCAGTACGAGTTGTGCATGGCTCAGATGTCGGACATCATTGGGATGCTCCAAACTCAGTCCCCCCAGCCGCTGCCGCTGTCTGTTCTCAATACTCAGGCCGTAGACACTGACAATTGGGATCCGCTATTGGTTTACATATGTTATACCAAATTGCCCCAAGAGACACTTGCTCTATGGGAGCAATCATTGACATCACGGAAGGATCTGCCACCCTGGTCACAAATGGATCAGTTCCTGACCGGCAGATACGAGGTACTTGAACGGCTGCATAGCATTCGCCCTGCTAAGCCGAAACCTCAACCTTCGACTTCCAATGTCTTCCCAAATCGGCCACACAAATCCCTGAACTATCACGCTCAAGTGAAAAGGGACTTCGCGTGCAAACTCTGCGACGCAAATCACCCTATACGGACTTGTCACAGCTTCAAAGGACTCACCCCCCAGAGTCGATTAGAATACGTTAAGAAGCACAATCTCTGCGTAAATTGTCTTGCTACATCACACCTAACTAAAAATTGTACAAGCAATTTTACGTGCGTATATTGCCAAATGAAGCACCATTCCATGCTTCATTTCCCCAAATCTCCCAATCGGTCACATTCGACCCGACCACAGGTCGCAACAGCTCCAAAACGAACGCACAACAACTCCGCTACTCATTCCTCCCTTTCGGATGCGCAACCCCGCACATCTTCCAGGCAAAGTACGCCCCAAGTACAAGCCCTTCACTCCATTAATGGCACCCAATCCCTTCTGCCTACGGCACTGATGTCCATTGAGCACTCGGAAAAGTTGTTTAAGGTTCGAGCGTTGATCGACCAAGCCTCTCAGCGTACCTTCATTTCCTCGAAGGTCCAGAAACGCCTCAAATTGCCAATCGAGAAATCACCCTGCCAAATCTCGGGCATGGGTGGTCAGATTGTGCAAAATGCCAATCATACATGCTTCTTGACATTGGCAGTCCCCCAAACCAGCACGAAACTCCCCGTGCAAGCTATCGTGCTCCAAGAGCTTACGAAATTGCTCCCACCTCGTCACATACACCCTCCTAATATGAAAGATTTCGCCATGCTAGATCTCGCTGATCCAAACCCCTTCGCGACAGCGCAGATCGATATAGTGATTGGCAGTGATCTCATCCCGCAGCGGAGCTTGCTTGCGGCAGCTTACTTGCTCAGCATACAGTATTCGGTTGGGTATTAAGCGGTCCAGTACCCCCTTCTTCGCATTTGACATGTGCCACAGAGGTACAAACCCGCCATATGCATACTGGTCCCGCCCTTCGAAATAACCTTCCCGCCCTAAAGAAAGCCCTTGCACAAGTGATTGCCGCCCTCAATCCCGTAAGGTTTCCACCCCAGGAAATAATGGAAAGTCACTTTGAACCCACCACTCCAGCAAACTCATTCCCAAACCGGCAAATTCCCCCTTTGTTGCCAACCGTTTCGATCCCGCAGGATGGCTTTCGCCTCTAATGAGACAGAGAAAAAGGGTTCGACAAGAGCGTTGGTTTGACGCCACTCGTTCCACACCCCCAACAACTGACGGAAATTGCAATCCCTCGCAATTCCTTATTACACCTCCTCAATCCCGGGTCCGAAAAGAGGTCAGTCGCCACTCCAGTGCGACTTGCTCCAAGCGCTGGAAATCCCGCAGACGTCGGACTGATCGGGTATAAACTCCAAGATCTATAAGAGCTCCCTCTTGGGTGGATCGGCAATTCAGCAATTCTTCGATGCTGAGCCAAATGGTCATGCTCACACAGATCCAATTCCGGATCAAAGAGCGGTTGACTGCCACCACCCTCTCGAAGAGCAAACCGACATTCTCGCTCGGTTCTCCTGCTTCTCTCGAGCCCTACGTGCACCTAAAATTCTCCAAATTCGCTCCAAAAATACTCCCACACTTGGAAAAAGTAAATGGCAACTTGGCCAATTTTTTATATGTATTTTCTCATATTCCCTCGGCTGTGGCTTATGCAAACCCTGCAGCTTAGCCACTATTTCCCATTCACACGATGTCCATATTTTAATTTTTTAATCCTCTGACATTTAACCTTTTTGCAGATCAGCCGACCATCGCAGCAGGTGCCTCCTAGACTGCCCCGCACGGACCGATCATCCCCTGGAAAGAGGTTATCGGCGCACCCCTAAGCGCACCCACAGCCAGCCAGCCGTGAGCCGCACCACCACCAGCCAGACCTCAGCCGCGTCTCGGCAACTCTCCACCCGGATACTACATCAATTGCACTCTGCAATGGCGGCCGCGATGGCTAAATGAGTGCTGTGACTGTTCAGTGATCTGTCGATCCCACCGCTAATTCCTTCCTTTCCTTGTCCTTTTGTACTCATGTTTCCCCTATTTTCTGCTCCCCGGCTTCGGCCGTTTGTATCGTTTAATGTTTATTGTATTCTTTGTCATTCATTATTCGTACTCCCGCGAATAAAGAGCTCCAACCAACTCGAACCATACAGCGTTTTATGTATACCGCTCCGCCGACGTAAACACATCGAAAACTTAAAAAATGGCAAAATATACATATGTACTGATTAATTCATTTGAGGCTTATACGAACTTTTAAAGTAGGCGTGGTAGACTACCCAGGCAGAATTATAGATTATACCCTAGTGATATTGTGTATAAAATTTTATCTTTCTAGTGTTAGTAGTGGCCAAGTTATCGAATAACAAAGATTTTTTTCAATATGGGGGGTGGGCGTGGCAGTAGTCCAATTTTCACAAGTTTTCGTATTTTTCTTAGTTACGCTAAAAAATGGGCGGATACCAAATTTCGTCAAAATTAAACCACGTTTACTATTTTTGGCCACGCCATATATGGGGACGCCCAGTTACGCGTCGGCGTAACTGTATTGCGACAATGTAGTGACCGCTGAGCAATTCAATTCGTTTTGGCAAATTGTGCCGGTCGGTTCAATCTTGTTTGCGAAAAGCAAGTGCCTGGGCGTTCCCAGCAACAAATTAAAGGGGGAAAATATAACTACATTTCAAAATTCAGAATATAAAATTCGAATAGAATAAAAAAAAATAAAGAATTCTGTACATACGAGTATATAAAATATACTCATTTTAGGGGGGGGCCGAAATACCATCCTCTACCCATACCTGGGTACGCCCATGAGTGCCTGTCATTATCAATCGAATCTTTTTGCTGTATGGTTGTTTGTAACCGTATGCTGCGCTTGATTGATTGATTTTAAAACTTGCAAACAATTATACATATGTGTCTTCAAAACCAAACAATTTACTAATCAAGAGATCTAAAAACCAAATAAATTTTTCATTTATATTGTTTTCACGGGTCGTAAAAAAAGGAATATATTTAAAAAGAAGCCATTCAAAAAAAACCTTGGCAGCTGAAGTAAGGATCGAACCCTGCACCCGTCGTCTGCGACACTCTCGCTTACACACTTGACCACCAACATTCAATCTCGACTGCCTGGTTAAAAGGTATAATAACAGATAAGCGCCGTTTTAAAAAATTCACATATTTCTGCATGTAAAAATAGAGCACAATGCGTGTGAAGCGGTGTTTGTGTGAGTGATATTAGAGGCCAAAAAGCTCTTATCGGAGGCCAGATTTGTCGAACTTTTTGACACATTTTTTCCTGTGGTTACAGTATGTAATTCTATATTTATATATGTACAAAATTCTATATTCTTTTCTATTCTATTCGAATTTTATGTTCTAAATTTTGATATGTAGTTATGTCTTTGTTCCCTTTAAATTGTTGGTAGGTACGCCCATGCACTTACTTTTCGCAAACAAGAATGAACCGACCGGCACAATTTGCCAAAACGAAATGAATTGTTCAGCGGTCACTACATTGTCGCAATACCACAGAATAAACAGTATATAGAAGGCGCATCTGAAATAATTTTGCGATTTCATTTCAGACGCGGGCAGGAAGCAACATAGGTGAGGAAAATGTAAAGGGAACCGAGAGAGTAAGCGCGAATTGATGTACATGCATAGATCCGATGGATTTGTGCTTTATTCTCATTTCGACAACAATACGCAATGTTGTTGCTTTCCGCAGCAAGCCAGCTTGGCTTTACTCGTGCACATTGAAATGGTGGTTGATTTGGCAAAGCGATCGCCAAGGCAAATTCAATAGGTAGTTGCAGCACCAGAACTGATTAAATTTTTTTCTTTGATAATTGGCACGACATTGTAGCAATAGTTTTCCACTTATTATCACTTTCTTAATGCGCCTTGGTTGTTCCAATATTTTTACACATATATTTATTTTCATTGTAGCCATTTTTACTTGTTACAACTACTATTTTACAAGCAGACCAAAAGAACTAATAAAATCCATTGAATTTTGTTTTTTTGCGTAGTGCTACCACCTTATTTATGCGCCTTGGCGATCGCTCAATCAATTTTTCAATGCCAACTTTACCTGTCCACTTCTTGTTCTTGTTTGTAAAAAAGCAAGCACGAGCCGTGTGGAGTTGCCTGATCTCCCATCGGACGCGTCCCCAGATGGCGGATAGGGGGGCCCTTGGTGGACAAACGATGTCACTTCGGTACCCTAGGAGGAACAGGAGTCATGTCTGTTGTGTCCACCACAATGATGGCCAAGAGTATGGGTACCATCCGCGGACCAAACTGGCTAGGGAGGAGTCCCGAAATAAAACCAGTCGCAACAATGGAAAATGAAATGGATGTTACTCCAGGTGGAATCCACATAGGTGGCAATCCACCCGCTTCGGCGGCAATGGCAAGGATTCTGGAGGCCCCAACCATTGCTCAAGTCTCCGCATCCTGGAGGAAAGCGGGGTCGTCACCACGATCTCCTCTTCTTCAGAGACGGAGGATTCCGAGGATCCAGAGGGCCTGCGTCGGGTAGTCGCCACGGCGGCTGAACGACCTCCCACTGGTTCTAAGGAATCAAACAAAAGGAGCAAGGCTAGGAGGATCAGAAGGAAGCGGATGGCTATACGCCGGCTTGAGAAAGCAGGCGACACGGCCAGCCCTCCGGAACCCGTGTCCTGCAAAAGACCCAGGTCGGCTGAGGTAATACCCACCGAAGCCACTGGTCCGGCGGAGAGCACGGGAGTCTCCAAATCGTCCGGCTCGGGAGGAAAGCGGATGAAGACTGCAGCCGAAAACAGCACGCCTACCTGCCCTGCAACTGCTCTCGTCAGGTGCGCCACGGCCCCCAAAGGCACGAGCGCAGCCCCGGCAGCAGCCAAAGCGGCGGAGAAGCGTGTTGCCAGTAAGCCGCGCAATGTCCAACGCCTCCGACCCAGCACGTCTGCCTGCCCGGCGAAACCTTCGTCAGCGGAGGGCGGCGAGCTGGATCTCCGCCCAAGCACTTCCAAAGGTGCGGCCAAGCCATCGTATAGCGAGAAGGCTGCCGGCCCGCGGCCGATGGCAGTGATTGGGAAAAGAGGCCCTGACCACAGGTTGGCTGATGCAGAACTCAACTTCTGCAAAAGCCAACTGATGCGTCGGGTCATTGCCTCCGGTCCTGAGACCAATGCGAAGGGCTATGAAACAAAAGAAGCAACTATATTGGTGTCGTGTTCGTCTCAGGCCAATTTTGAGTGGATCAGGAACGCAGTCAATGAGTTGCCTCCTAAGGGGACCACTTACTTCGCGGTCTACGAAGACGAGGTTGAGTCCCTCAGGAAAGCCATCGGCTGGATACCGGAACCTGACCTGTCCACAGCGCATGTGCTCTCTTGTCTGCGTGCCCAGAACCCAGGCATCGACACTAGGCTTTGGCGTGTTCTGAACCACCGCAAGAGTACCAACCGGGATGGCAAGGAAGGTGCTTCTCTTGTGGTGAGAATCGATGAAGCCTCTGCTGATGTCCTGGGCTCCCGGTACGGGAACTGTCTGAGTCTCTTCTTTGAGACTGCCAACTTTTATGTCTATCCCAAATAGGGGGCTCAAACGGTTCTTGTAGTTACCGTCGTCTGTCGGTAACGCAAATTAACTTGCAGCATTTCAAAGCCGCTACTGCATTTCTAAGTAGTCGGCTCTCCCCGCTGCACACACTACCCCACATAACAACAATTCAAGAGCCCTGGGTCTTTAGAGGCCGGGTCTGTGGCCTTGAGTCGTTGAAAGGGGTCACTGTACTGTATGATAGGAATTCGAGTAGACCTACATAGAACCTGTCTTATAGTAGAGCTGCGACATCGACCGAAAAACATCGATGTTTTGAATATCGATGTTATGCGCAAGGAGGTATCGATGTTGACAAAACATCGGCTAGAAAACATCGATGTCCAAAACATCGATTTTTTTAATGGAAATGTTAGCTACATATGTCTCAAGTCATTAAATTGTAATAATGCATTATTAGCCTCACATAATATGCAAAGGAAGTGATTTATTTTAAAACGGTAAACTTTTCTTGAAAAAGTTTACAAAAACTCAACAATTACATAAAACAATTTAAAGAGTCATTAGATTTTTTTATGATACTTTAATGATACCTATTTATTTAGCTCCAGTGGTTGCGTGTGCGCACTTGAATCGTCACAATCAAAGTGAAGATGGCGTCCCCGCGGGTCAGCACCGAAGCCCAGGGTCGTATTCCCTGAACTCCGGTGCTGCCAAGTTATTCAACTTAAAACTACGGCGTTGCCATATTAAAACATCTTACAACTCGGGCAACCTGACAACTTAGCGTCCCGATAATTAGCCTACCGTATTGCCCGAATCCCTTTCAACGGCAACCTTTTCACTCGGCTTTGAGGTCCACCTACGTATTCGATTCGAATCCACCACTCCATCATACGGCAGCTGAATGAATTGGGAGTTATCAATATCACGTACGACGTAACTATCGTTTCCTAAGACGTCATGAATTACATACGGGCCTCGGTACTTGGGTATGAACTTTTTATTCCTACCGACGGCAGTGTCAACATTCCGAATAACTACAAACGACCTACGTCATACTTTTTAGCGTCAGTACTATGCTCGAGAAAATACTTTAGATTATATTCCTGTGCATCCTCTATCGCCTGCGATGCTTTTGAGCGTATATCCACTAGATCCCTAGTAACGTCATTCTGTTCGTCAAGATATTCTGTCAGCTCGTCAACCACGTCACCTCGCTGTTCCACACCAAACAACAGGATACTCGGAGTAGTTTTCGTGGCACTATGAACCGAGTTATTGATAGCATGTAGCAATCTGCTACACCAATCAGCAAGTGTAATTGGATCGCTTATCTTGCCTAGCATGATATTGATTACTCGATTTACTCTTTCTACCTGCCCGTTGGCTTGTGGAGATGCCACAGCCACCTTTACATGTTTAATATTATGTCTCAGCAAGTATTCCCCAAATTCGAGTGACGTAAAGCAAGTTCCTCTATCGGATATTATCCGTTTGGGTCGATTATAGTAATTGAAGTATTTGTCCAACGCGGCAGTAACCTCTCTCGTACTAGTCGAATTGGTAGGATATAATTTTACAAACTTCGTAAAAGCGTCAACCACGACCAAAATGTGTTTTCTCTTCGAGTTCAGAGACGGCAGCGGCCCAAAATGTTCGATGTGAATTGTATCAAACGGAATTGGGTTTTTGGGGATATTGTATAGGCAATTTTCGTTTAACCGAGTTGGTACGGCATACATAATATAGGGTTTTTCATCATGAGCCGAAATAAAGAAAAAAAATCAATTAAAATTTGAATTTTGATGAAACTTTATTATCAAAATAATATTTGGTTTGTGCCATTAGTAATGGAATATGACATCATTGAAATGACCACCACGAGCAGCCTGGCACACCTTGATTCTTTTTAGGTAATTTTCGATGACTTTTTTTTACATATACCAGGCTGTAAGGCGCCAAGAACTGCACGTATCTTGTCCCTCAAATGCTCCAGAGTCTGCGGATTGTCTGCGCGTAGACTTGGTCTTTCGCGTAGCCCCAAAGAAAAAAGTCCAAAGGGTTCAGATCGCACGATCTTGACGGCCTATTGGCATCACCAAAACGCGAAATTATGCGTTCATCGAACCTGGTTCGCAATTCTGTCATGATCTGTGATCTCCCGGCTCCAATTTCTGCACCAACTGAACTTTATATGGATGAAGATGCAAATCCAAATGCAAAATACGCCAAATTGAGGTGATGGAGATGTCCAATTGTTGTGAATGCCGGGGAAGCGATAAATTCGGGTCATCTTCAACACTGGCAGCTACAGCAGCAATATTTTCGACCGAACGAGTAGGGCGATTACGTATTGGCCTCTGTACATCTTGTAAAGAACCAGTTCGTTCGAATTTCGCCAATAAATCCGAAATTTTTGACAAAACAGGCCTTCCGTGACGTCCGAAATCCTTTCTTAGTGCACGAAAAGTGGTGCTCAAATTTTCACTATGTTTACACGTTGAACGATGCTAAATCGGTCCATTTTCATAAATGGCAAACACTAAACTACAATATTAACACAATGCAACGACAGATGACAGCTGCGGTTGTCGAACGCAGGGCTGTCAAAGTTTTCGGTTCGAAATGAAAAACCCTGTACATTTCAGACAATTTCTTACAAAGGTTTCTATCTTGCGGATCATGCTCGGAAACCAGTAGTGCAGTCGGATTTTCTGGTAACATTTTTCAACCGCCTGGTGGCCTAACTTCTCATGGATCAAACGTATTACATTTTCCTCCATTTCACTCGGTACGTACAAGAGTTTCCGACCTGATTCAATGACTTTATAAACCACACCGTCAACTAAGTCAAAATCCTTCATTTCCCTGGTTTGTAGTTCATTGCGTACATCCCTTATCAATTCGTCGCGCTCTTGGGCTATTTGTATCTGGAAGTCTGCGTCGTTAACGCCTGTAACCATGGCAACATGGCACCTACTTAGGGCGTCCACATGACCCATGGATGCACCCCCGCGATGTTGTAACCTGTAGTCATAGTTCTGCAGCTCCAAAGCCCATCTAGCGATTCTCGGATTAACCTGTTTCCTTTCCAAAGTCATCGTCAGGGAGTTAAAGTCGGTTACTATCTTGAAGGATATACCCTCTAGGTAAACTCTAAATCGTCTTAAAGCATAAATGATGGCCAGCGCTTCTAACTCAAAGCTGTAATACTTAGACTCGGCAGCGGAAGTGGTTTTAGAGAAATATGATATTGGATGAAATTTGCCATCATTCTGTCGCTGCACTAACACAGCACCAAAACCGGCAGAACTAGCGTCACAATGAAGCTCCGTTTCCCTCTCGGGGCTATAAATAGCTAACACCGGTGCTTCCGTCAGTTTGGCTTTTAACTCGTTAAAGGCTGCAATGAAGTGATCATTGACTATAAAGTCGGCACCCTTTTTCAACAGATCCCTCAATGGTTTAGCTATAGTCGAAAATGATTGTACAAAGCGGCGAAAGTATGAAAAAAGACCTAAGGAGGACTGCAATTCTTTCTGATTGGTCGGCAGCGGGTACTTTCTAATAGCTACCACATGAGAATCACTGAATGTTATACCTGTGGCCGTTACCTTGTAACCCAAATATTCTATTTCGCTGTAGCAAAACTTGCATTTCGGAAGATTTAATTTCAATTTTCTACTTGTAATACGTTCTAAAACTAAACGCAACGTCTGATTGTGGTCCCTAAAGTTCTGGGCAGCGTTCAACGATTTTCTTAGCGTCGATGAGATCACGGAAAATATCATTGATGAAACGTTGAAATACGGCTGGCGCATTTTTAAGTCCAAAAGGCATTTTTACATATTCGTACTGACCGTCAGGGGTCACAAAAGCGGTGTATGGTACGGAATCAGCCGAGATGCTAACGTGATGAAACCCACTTTTTAGGTCGTTTACCCTCTAAATATTCTATACAGTCTTCAATGAGCGGCAGCGGATAGTTATCCCGTACAGTTATCTTATTAAGTCCCCGATAATCTACACACAGTCGTGTTTGGCCATTTTTCTTCTTTACCAAAACAATAGCAGACGCGTACGGAGAATTACTTGGCCTAACAATGCCCTCCTGTTGTAATTCTTTTACAATTTCTTTAACCTCTGTCCGTTCCATGTAAGATAGTCCATGTAGGGCTACAATAAAAGGGTACGTCAGAACTTAAATGAATCTTCATCTCATATTCGTAAAGGGTAACGGAAATATCTTTCGGCACTAAATAGCAATTCGTTATCAACTCTATAAGTTTTTCACGTTGTACCCGGCTTAATTCGAAATTCACGTCAAATTCTTAGTCATCAAATGGAATATTAATATTATATATATATGGTACGTTGTCGTTGACACTACGGTTTATTGACTCAACCGACCCAGCCGTCGCATAATCCTGATTAATTCGGCAGTAATCGGCAACGGAAGTATTTGCATTTCTCTAAAGGTTGTGTTTACTTAGGATTCGTAAGAAGTCGATCGATTCGGAGGAGCAAAGGCTAACTTCATCTTTGATTTCTAGCAGTCGCGTCTTAGAATAGCGCGGTTTCGATTTAGTTAATTGAATGTTAAAAGCCCGTAAGAAATTTCGTCCTAAAATAATAGGTACAAACAGCACGTCGTCGGATACTATAGCAATGGAAATTAGTTTTGTTTGTTTTAAAAATGTTATTTCGCAGTGGCTTTCTGCTAGGACATGAATGGTGTGTCCACCCACGGCACGATATTTCGACCGTTTCGGTTTACAGACCGAAGCTCGCAGGTCCTCGGGCACGCAGGACTGCCGTATAAAACTAACTGGGCTACCCGTATCAAATAAGGAAAATAACTTTATACTCCAAAAGCAATACTTACATTATTGAAATTGTTGACAGAGTAGTAGTCATCTTCCTCGGCGACGGCAGCGGCAACGGCAGATGGCTTCAGGACCTGATTGGGGTTCGGGCACGAATGGTGGTCGTGGCCCATCTCCCAGCAGCGGAAACATGACCCGTTTCGACGCAGCGGATACGGGCACTGTGGCCCCGCTGCGAACAGTTGTAGCATAGCGGCTCTTCCGGCCCCGCTGACCCTGGCGGAGCAGATGTTCGTCTGGCTGGCGGTTGTGTGTCGCGGCGCTCTGTCGGTCCCTCGACGAGTTTTCGCTGGTGCCTCTTCACCAGCATCTTCAGCTCTGCAACGCTGTTGGCTCCGATCAGCAGCCCAACACTACGCACCCCATGGCCGCACCACGCACCCAATCAATCAACTATAACAATGGAAATTCGTTTTGTTTGTTTTAAAAATTTTATTTTGCAGTGGCTTTCTGCCAAGACATGAATGGTGTTTCCACCCATGGCACGATATTTCGACTGTTTTGCTTTTCCAGTGTATACCGAAACTCGCAGGTCCTCCGGCACGCAGGACTGCCGTACAAAACTAGTTGGGCTACCCGTGTCAAACAAGGAGACAAATTTGATAAATTTTTGCCTCCCAACCGAATCGACTCCAAAAGCAATACTTACATTATTAAAATTGTCGACGGAGTAATAATCGTCTTCCTCGGCGACGACAGCGGCAACGGCAGATGGCTTCAGGGCCTTCTTGGGGTTCGGGCAGGAACGGTTGTCGTGGCCCATCTCCCAGCAGCGGAAACATGACCCGTTCCGACGCAGTGGATACAGGCACTGTGGCCCCGCTCCGAACTGTTGTAACACAGCGGCTCCTTCGGCCCCGCGGACCCTAGCGGAGCAGATGTTCGTCTGGCTGGCGGTTGTGTGTCGCGGCGTTCTGTCGGTCCCTCGACGAGTTTTCGCTGGTGCCTCTTCACCAGCATTTTCAGCTCGGCGACACTGTTGGCCCCGATCAGCAGCCAAACGCTACGCACCCCATGGCCGATCCCCTCGATGATGAAGTCGACGACCTCCAGTTCGCTAATGTCGGACCGCATCGCGATTGCCTGCATCTCCAGGATGTACCGATGCAGCGACTCCTCCTTCTTGTTCCAGCGCCTCTGCCGCAGCATGCGGTAGACATCCTGGCGCGAAACGGCGACGTCGAACTCAGCAATCAGAGCCCTCCTGAGGTCAGCGTAGGATAGTGCGGCCGTCATTGACAGGAAAACCCGCGCCGTGCCCGTCAGCGAACGGCGCAGGCAGAGCAACTTAAAGCTCTCGTCGGCATTGGTGGAGCGCATAAGCTCCTCAAAGTCCCTTAGGAAGTGCCCCACGGCATGGGCGGCGTCATCCCCACTAAATTTGGGGAGAGCGTGTTCGACGTCAGCGGAACTCGGCGATCGTTCCTGTGTCGGCGTCGGGGCGGGATTCTCCAGCTCGCGGATCTGTTGTCGCAACTTCCAGGACCTCCAGTCGCTTCCTCAACATCGCCAGTTCCTCGTCAACTGGCCTTCCTCATCAACCCGTTATGCTAAAAAGTCTCGAACGGCTGGTAGAGTTACGGATACGTAAGAAGTCGCTTAAGATACATCCTCTATCTCCATTTCAGCATGCCTACCAAAGTGGGAAATCGTGCGAGTCAGCTCTGCAAAATCTGCAGAGAACTCTGGATATGATTGACACCTGGTGTAACGCGAACGGGCTATCTGCTCATCTGCCAAAACTGGTATGGTTCTCTTTACCAGAAGGAAGAAGCTTGATAGAGTCGTTCTCCCCACACTCAAGGGGGTCACTATCCAGCTATCCAAAGTGGTGAAATATCTGGGAATTATCCTAGATGATAAACTCCTTTGGAAATCTCACGTAGTACTAAAAACATCGAAAGCACTGTCGGCTTTCTGGCAGTGCAGAGGCGTATTTGGGAAAACGTGGGGTCTTTCTCCTAGCAAGGCTATGATAAGACCCATCATGTCCTACGCATCGGTAGTCTGGATGAGCAAACTCTCTCTTGCAGGGGTCAAGAGAACCTTGTCCAGACTGCAGCGCACTGTGGCCATATGTTGTACGGGAGCCTTCCCGACTACTTCTGGCCCATCGCTAGATTCCCTGGTGAACCTTCCTCCACTTGATGTTTTCATCCAAGGAGAGGCCCTAAAGGCCATCCGAAGACTAAAACACAGTGGCCAGTGGTATGACGCTTGTCCCGGCAGTGGATAATTGTGCTGGCACCGACATCAACCTCACAGTCATGTCCATGCCCCTCGACTCCATGCCTTCAACTATCATACTAAAAAAGCGATACATGGTGTTGCTGCCTGAGGCTCACTCTTGGTCAGATCCTGAGGATGAGCCCGGTAAACACTGTTTCCGTATATTCACGGACGGCTCCAGAAGGGAAGAAGGTTCTGGCTCTGGTGTCTTCGTTGAATCCACGGGGACTAGACGGTTCTTTGCCCTAGGCTCGCACGCATCTGTGTTTCAGGCAGAGGTGCATGCGATACTTGAGGCGATGAACTTTGTCGTAGGGAGCAGGTGGAGAAGCAGATCTATCTGTGTCTGTAGCGATAGCCAAGCTGCGCTCATGGCCTTGGACAGCCCACTAACCACCTCTATGCTAGTCAAGTCCTGCAAATCCAGGCTTAATTATGTCGGCAAATATAATAGCCTGATGCTCACCTGGGTCCTGGGACACGCAGGAATTGTGGGTAACGACATGGTAGAATAACAAGGTATGCCAGATAGGGTACTTTTCATGTGTTATGGGATGTCAATGTCAAACGGCTAAAATTAGAGGTGCTTATGCATGGGAGTCTTGCGCAGGGCTGCAGAGAAAATACTGAAAAGCATACAGTTTTTACAATCATAGAAAAATTTTAAAAGGTATCTTTTTCTTTGCAACATGTATAAAAATGCTCATATTTCTGCCAAAATTAAGTTTCGAACATAAATTACATGTCCGGTACCAGCTACTTGCGAAAAAATAGAAACAAATTAGTTGTGTTACTGTCTTCAACAGCTTTTTTATGAAAAGCTTTTTTTTAAGTTCACTTTCTTTAGGTTTTTTGTTTAAAAATTTAATTCTAAAAAAATTCTACACTTGAACAACAAAATTTCGACATTTTCAGGTAGGGAAATATCTTTGCTAGTAGCATTTCGCTACTACAAAGTAGCCAAAAAGAGAAAAATAAAAAGTTTTGCTTTGTGAAAAAGTGCAAAAAGTCCAGTGCACAAATAAAAAATAACGGCAGAAAATGTGCTAAGTCACAAGCCGGCGGAACATAGTTTTTTTATTTCTTCACAATCTCTTCATTACTCCAAGGCAAAATTTAGCAACATTACTTAAAGAAAAAAAACTATTATGTAAATAAATATAAATATAAATTATTTTTACTTAGTTTTTTGTCTTTCCTGTAACATTTCAAAAAGTGGATTTAGCACCTTTTCACTCTAAGCCAGCGAAATAACTTAGTGCATATTTCTTGGTTGTTTAGTATGAACATTTCCAAAACGTGTGGTATGCATGGAAAAAGGTACTAAGTTTCCAGCCTACACGCAACCCTAGTAACTCTGTTTGACAGCATTCCCAAATGTAAACAAAGGAAAAAGAGCGAGATTTTTCTAGTTGGCATACCTTATTGTACCATGGGTAACGAGACCTCGGATTCCTTAGTTAGAATGGGCTCTGAGGCTGCTTTTGTCGGCCCTGAGCCTGTTCTGCCACTCCCATCTGCGGCCATCAAAGCCACTGTTAACGAATGGGTCACTATGACCCAGGAGCAAGCATGGCAGGCTGAGAGCGGCTGCAGGTGGACGAAACTTATGCTTCCCGCCATATCCGACAAATGCTCACAGTTTCTTTTGTCACTAGGCAGAAGAGACTGCAGGCAGATAGTCGGGTTAATGATGGACCATTTTCTATGGGCAAAGCACATGGAAATGGTAGGCATATCTGACAGTGCCCTATGTCCTGCCTGTGGGGAGGATGTTGAGACGGCGGAACACTTCCTGTGTCTCTGCCCCGCGTTCGCTCGTATCAGGTTTGCGACGTTTGGCACTGATGTTCCTTGGCACCCCAGGATCTATCAAGATTTCTTCGGAAGTCGGATAGATTTAAAGCATATTAACAGGGAACCACAAGTCGTAGTACAATGGACGTAGAATTGTCTGAGTGCTGCGCTTGCTAGATCGTTCCGACAAGGGGGGGAAAAAAAGCACGAGCCACCACCAACATGCAAGCGGCACATAGCTTTGTTGCCCAACAACAACAACCACAGTATGTGGTACGTCACTGTTTCATACACCGGCATACGATAAATTTGATTTTGCGCTCTCGTCCCCTTTACTGCTTCCCCCGCATCAACAAACGGGTCCTACCGCTGGAACCCGCAAAGAAAATTTTCTTTACACCAGATGCGCATTCTGTATACTGTTTGTTCTGTGGCAATACAGTTACGCCGACGCAAAAGATAGACCTACTGGCGCCGCAGCTATTGGCAATGCGTACCACATATTGTCGCCTTGGCAACAATGTTTATGTATCATACCATAAATAAGAAGAAGAAAAGAAAGAAGAAAATAAAATCTTCATATTCTTTGATCATACACAAGAATAATTTGTGCGCTGAAATATTGTTAGAGTCGATTCATTTATATTATATCAACATTTTTCAATACATTATTAATTTCAGGTATAACCGATTAAAAATTTTTATAAAATAAAGCGTTAAATGTTAAGACAAATTTTGCTTCGGCGAAATTTACGACGAAAAAAATTACGATTATCTGATGCGCTGTCTACCTGTAACCACGTACAGCACATGATCAATGTAGCTAAAATCATAAATGTATGTTGCAGAAAAGTTCTGAATGAGCACATGCAGCTGTGTGCGTAAAATAGCTTTGCGGAAAAAAGCTGTAATTAAGAGCTTGAAATTTTGGTGCCGTTTTTGTCGTATGAGTTGTCTGCGGTAAAACTATATAGTTGGAAACTTATTTTTGCACATACTGTACTTAGTAGGAACATAAATATTGTTACAACATTGAACACACCCATTGTAATAGTTGAATTGAACATACCCGTTATTTCCACATGGTTTATGAAACATAACCTGTAAAGCGTCAGTCTGCACCGGGAATTCTACATTAATTGTTCTAGCTTTCACCATGGAGTGGTCAGATAACGAGAACTGTATCGCTGTTATAGCGCTATTTAAGTGTGAAATGAAAAAAGGTGATATTTTCAAAACGCTCCGTCCGCTCGGGATTAGTCGCATGTTCGTCTACCGGTGCATAAAACTGTCCGAAAACAGAAAATCATGGCCCGGGAGATGAATATCTCTCAAAAGCCCATGAGTCGAATTATTAAAAAAGACTTGGGACTTGGGGCTTTTAAACGCCGTACCGGACATTTGTTTACTGCAGCTTTGAAAAAAAAGAATGGAAAAATGCAAACGTCTTTTGGTGAAGCACGCTGAGAATTTGCACAGAAAAATCTTGTTTACCGATGAGGAAAAATTCAACAAGCAAAATGATAGGGTATATGCACGGTCATCTAAGGAAGCATCTGAACTGATTCCACGTGCCGAAAAGGGTCATCACCCAGCTTTAGTCATGGTTTGGTGGGGTGTCTTTTACGATGGGGTCACTGACTTACATTTCTGCGAACAAGGGGTCAAAACATCGGCCACAGTTTACCAAGAAACCGTTTTGAAAGCTGTTGTAAAACCACTTAACCATTCTTTGTTCCAAAACCAGCCGTGGACTTTCCAGCAAGATTCTGAACCGGCCCATAAAGCTAAAATGACTCAAACCTGGCTCCAAAACAATTTACCAACATTTATTTCCTCTGAAGAATGACCCTCTGGCAGTCCTGATTTGAACCCGCTCGATTACAAATTGTGAACAGTTTTGATTGAACATTGATTCTCTTAAGACAGCTTTGATTCATGCTGTGGTCAATTTTCCGATGGACGAGGTGCGTGCGGCTATTGATGATTGGCCAGTCCGACTTAAGTCGTGCGTGAAGGCCAAACGCGGACATTTCGAATGAATGTTTGCTTTTTTATACAATATATATCAATAAATATATAAACCAAAATTAGCCCAAAATTCATTCACTACTTTTAATTTTATAGCATAAAACGTGTGTAACAGTATTTATGTCCCTACTAAGGGCCGTTTTCTCAACTTACCGATAAAGTGACCTTTAGCTAAAGGTCACTTTAAAGTGCCCGGTAACTATTTTCGTTTTCTCAACTGCCTGATAAATATAAATTTAACAAGTCTGATTTTTTGGCAACTCTGGTCTACGATGGGCAGCACTTGGTGACGCAATCAGCTGTTTTTGAAAAATTATAATTACTTTTGAAGGAAAAAAGAAGAATTTTGCCTGCCAAAATCTTGCTGATGCTTTTACTGCCAAATGAGGCGTGTCCCGACGTTGGAAATCGTTGAGGGACAAGTTCGACAGCTTGAAGCGCAAGTCCAAGCTGGAACTTGCAGCGGAGAAGAGCGAGACGTATCGCACAGGTGGCGGCCCAGCAGCGATTGGAAATGTCAGCAGTGCAAAGCAGTGAAATTGTCCAATCGGCTGTTATATGTTCTATTTGCCGCATTTTGCGACTCCGTACCTTCAAAAGCGTCTTCCAGTGCATGAATATAGAAAACACGCAAATTTTCCATACCGAAAGATCTCAAATTCAAATTTCATTTCAAATTGTAATTTCATTACCAGCTGTTTTTTGTTTGTAAACAAACATATGCATGTACTTGGCACCACTTCTACTTAAAGTTCACTTTAAAGTTTAACAGGCACTCAATCTGACCGGTAAGTTTTATCGGGAGGATAGCTTAACGAGCGGTTGAGAAAACGAAAATGCGTTTATCGGCCCGCTAAAGTGAACTTTAAAGTTAAAGGTAAGTTGAGAAAACGGCCCTAAGTATATTAATTTTCACCTATGAAATATACTCAATTAGTTTCGTCGTCGTAACTACCCTGCAGGAAATGTAACTAATTTTAAACTGATTTACTACTTTGGGCAAAAAATAGTAAGACTTTTTAATTTAAATTTCGCGCGGAAACCCATTCGTCGAAATATTTTTTTCTAGATTGGTATGACTGTCAGTGACATCTGTGCCAAATGTCGCATCAAAATAATCATTAGTGTTTAGTATACGCTTGTCTTTCTGAAGTGCAAAAAGTGCATTCGGCGATTTGGAACAAGTGCAGAATAGCGTACCCTCGTGAAAAAAAAAAAAAAAATTTGGCTGTATAGAGCTTGGTTTTGTGAATGTAACAAACTAAAAATTTTGCTGGGGAAACGCCTACCAAAGACGTGGCACGGGGTCAAAGTTCAAAACTTTTATCAAAATAACTCATTCAATTTTCAATCGATTTATATGATATGGGTATCAAACGAAAGGTCTTTTTCATACCTTTATTTTGGTGTACCACATTATATACTTTATATGTACGAGTAAAAAATTATAAGCAAAAAATTATTTTTTTTTATAAAATTTACAAAACCCGATTTTTTTCTCGAAAAATCTCGTTATTAAGATACAAAAAAATTTACACTATATTATAGCGTGTAGAATTCTCTTTTCAATGAAATATAAAAACATACAGTTTTGTTTTTTTTCAATGCGTTTTAATTAAATATCGCGCCGAAGCAAAGAATTTCTGCATTCAAGTACCTTTTGTTCGGCCGGGGCTCTTGAAAAATAACCCTCATGGGAGTCACCACCACATCAGGCAACAGTCAGGTGTGCACAGTATTTTTTGTTCAAATCCATAGTTCCAAGCCATAGTTTTTTTGGCAATAAGTTTTTCCCAGGTGGCCGGCCTTCGGCCGGGCGCTTGAAAAATAACCCTCATGGGAGTCACCACCACATCAGGCAACAGTCAGGTGTGCACAGTATTTTTTGTTCAAATCCATAGTTCCAAGCCATAGTTTTTTTGGCAATAAGTTTTTCCCAGGTGGCCGGCCTTCGGCCGGGCGCTTGAAAAATAACCCTCATGGGAGTCACCACCACATCAGGCAACAGTCAGGTGTGCACAGTATTTTTTGTTCAAATCCATAGTTCCAAGCCATAGTTTTTTTGGCAATAAGTTTTTCCCAGGTGGCCGGCCTTCGGCCGGGCGCTTGAAAAATAACCCTCATGGGAGTCACCACCACATCAGGCAACAGTCAGGTGTGTACAGTATTTTTTGTTCAAATCCATAGTTCCAAGCCATAGTTTTTTTGGCAATAAGTTTTTCCCAGGTGGCCGGCCTTCGGCCGGGCGCTAAAAAAATAACCCTCATGGGAGTCACCACCACATCAGGCAACAGTCAGGTGTGCACAATATGGAAATATAAAAACTTTGAACCTCGATATCTCGAAAACGAAGCGAGATATCGAAAAATTTTATTCCTCATTTTCGATTTATTTTCGGTCAATCTATCTAAAAACATCATCAAATGGCGGCGCCACGGAAACCGTAGAATCCCCTTGCAGGCACATTCTTTTAACTCAATATAAATTTAAATATAAAACCAAAAAAGTTCAAATGTTCTATATTTCATTGTAAAGGGAATTCCGTAGAGAATATATGGTAACAAATTTATTATATCTTTATTTTGGTTTTTTCGAGAAAAAAATCGGGTTTTGGAAATTTTATAAAAAAAAAATAATTTTTTGCTTATAATTTTTTACTCGTACATATAAAGTATATAATGTGGTACACCAAAATAAAGGTATGAAAAAGACCTTTCGTTTGATACCCATATCATATAAGTCGATTGAAAATTGAATGAGTTATTTTGATAAAAGTTTTGAACTTTGACCCCGTGCCACGCCTTTGGTAGGCGTTTCCCCAGCAAAATTTTTAGTTTGTTAGACTCAGGAGCCAAACTTCTTTGTATAAGCATACTTATTAATTTTTTTCACGAGGGTACGCTATTCTGCACTTAAGCCGGCGATTTTTACAATGAGTGAAATTATTCAACAAAGAAGTTCCATTAAATTTTGTGTGCGGAATCAAATTTCTGGTGCCGAAACGTTCAATAGCAAAGCTATTCGTAAGAAGAGGCCGGAATTATGGGCCGACAACTCTTGGTTTTTGCACCACGATAATGCACCGTCGCATACTGCATTGATTCTTCGTTAGTTTTTCGCCAAAAATTCAACCAATATCGTTCCACAACCACCGTATTCGCCTGATTTAGCTCCGTGTGACTTCTGGCTGTTCAGCAAACAATTGTCTACCTATGCATGACTTCCCAACTAGTTAATAACTAGTTGTTTCCAAACTAATTAATAATTAGTCCGTAATCGACTGATTTAAAACTAGTTGTTTAGTAACTAGTTAAAAATAAGTTAGATTGGAACTGATTTTAAACTAGTCAAATAGTAACCCATTAAAAATTACTTGCATATAACCCCTTTAAATGAATTTTCAAACATACTGAATTCAATTCAAAAGATGTTCTTATAATTTTTTTTCAAAAACGAATTACACTTCTTTTAAATAATATTTACAACTAATAACTAAAACCAAATAAAACAGCAAACATTTAAAACATAACATAAAAAATAACAATTTAATTCATTTCATAACAAAAACATATTTTGCTAATAATGTTCTAAAAAGGCACAACAACGTATGTAAACTCTGTAAGGCAAAAAACTTATTTCAGGAAAACTCGTGTAAAAGAAAAAAAAATACTTCAGTCAGTTCACTTAAGGGGAGGCTCCCCTGGATTTGGACCGAAAAATCGTTTTTTTTTTTTTCATAAAACGAAGGCTACATATATGTAGAATATGTGTGTAAAAGGATTTTTTGATACGACGCGTATTTTCATGGGAGAACACACCTGTCTCACGCGCGCTACGGGACGCTCCACTGCTTTCTAAAAACTTCAAACGCGTTTATCTCGAAACCATTTTTTCCAATCTAACTGAAATGCCCGGACTTGATCTAATGATCCGATTTTCTTCATCTAAAAACTGCTCGAATGTATTTGATTTTCTGTATGCCTTGAACTAACAATTTGCATAAATAGTTATTTATTTTTCATTTTTAAATGTGGTTGAAATTAAAAAAAGGTGCAAAAAATTGAACTTTTTACTTCAAATATTCATTGTGCAAGAATTTTTCGTTTAAATTTTTTGAGTCTAGTTCAATGCACAGACAATTTTGTTATCTTTAAGTAATGACAATGCTTTTTGATTTCAGCCCACTACAAGAGGCTGCAGGATTACAGTTCTCGAGCGATGTTTGGCGCGCAGAGGCCTACGGAAATCGCCATTTTGTAGCCGCCATTTTGAATTTCATCAAGTTTTTTAACTTTTTAAACTCCTAAATAATAGACGAATTTAATAGTCAAAACCGGAAGTTTGTACGCCTTTTCATTATCCCACAAAAAAATTACAAACTTTGCCTTATTTTTGCCCAAATCCAGGGGAGCCTTCCCTTAAGGCACTAATCTATACTATTATATAAAAACAAGTGTGACGTTGCTTTTTTGAGCCACAATCAGGCAAAAACAACTGAACCGATTTAGATGAAATAAGTACCAAACATTTTTTATCTGGGGGAATGGTACATAGGCTATATGATAATGACCACGCCCCCTGCTTACGCCCACCATGGTAACAAAACTCATCCATGGTATGCCTTTGTAAGGCAATATGGGTATCAAATGATTCAGCGTGTCATTGCGGCAAACATAGGCTATAATATAATCGGTCACGCCCACTTTCCGTGCCCACTAAACTTACAAAACGAAGCTACGGTACATGTCGGTAAATCAGTATTAATATCAAATGATTCCGTGTTTCATTGATGTTAAGATAGGATATATAAGATTGACCACGCCCACCTGATACGCCTTCTCGCCACGCTATAATAATCCAGTTATAGTATTTGTTTGAAAGACGATACGGTTATCAAACAATTCAGCGTTTCCTTACGGCAATCATGGCTTTATGGAATTGGCCACGCCCCTATGTAAGTCCCCACACTTATAAAATTACCAACGTTGAACGTTAACGTAAAATGAGAACGTTTATCTATATAAAAGGTATAAAAGACAGCCGGGTGCGGCGCAGTGGGTCAGTCTGATTTTGACTAGTGAAGGTGCCACACGGAGTAATTGAGCGAATAATTAAGTGTAAAGACAGTAAAGTGTAAACCTGTGAAATAAAGTGATTGTTGGTTTATTTTATTGACTGCGGTTGAGGAACTAAGTGTGTTTTATTTTCAAATTACGCAATCCAGAGATACGTATTAGCCCACTAAAACTCATATTCGTAACATTTGGTGTCAGAAGTGGGATTGTGTTACTGAAAGTAAAAAAAAAATAAAAATTAATAGTAAAACGCAGACATGGTTAGACTGGAGCAACTGAAGGTGGACCAGCTGAAGAAGGAGCTGGCCGCTTGGAATTTGCCGACTGCTGGCGGAAAGGTGGAGTTGCAGCTGCGCTTGCGAGAGGCGTGTGAATCACGAGGCATTGATTGGACTGCGCACGAGTTCGGGACGCAGGAGCTAGATTCGTCGGCCAAAGTGGAGGAATCGCCTGCGGGTGCTGCGTCGATGCAAAGTACGGCTGCAGCGGCTGCGCCACCACAAGCAATGGACATGAGCCAGCTTATGGTTGCAATGAGAGGCATGTTTCAGGAAACTTCTGCAAAAATCGAGAATGTCAAAGGCATGTTCGAGACTTCCAACCGTGAAAATCAGGAAATGTCAGCGCAATTGGCAGCGAAACTGGAAACTACGAACCGAGAGATGGCAGAGCGAATGGAAAACAAGCTTCAGGAAAATTCTGCACGCTTGGAACGCAAAGTGGAAGAAATCTCCAACAAGCTCGATGCGAAGGTGGAGCACCTGGGAGCTCAAGTGAAACACTTGGATAAACGAGTCGACGGCCTGGGTGAATCACTGAACACACGAGTTGACATCCTGGATGAGTTCTTGAACAAACGAGTTGATAGTCTGGAAGACTCGATGAACAGAAAAATGGACGAGAGGCTTAGAGAGGTACAGCCGCGAGAATGGTTGCCGCCGGTTCCGGAAAGTGTTGCCACCCGAGCAGAAGTGCCTACTTATGATGGAACTACGCCGTTCGATACATTCAAGCTGCAATTCGACCTGGCTGCTCTGGAAAATTAATGGACCGATGTAAGGAAAGGTCGGAGATTGGCGCTGGCTCTTAAAGGTGCTGCGGCTGAGGTAATAAAATCAGTTCCAGAGTGTTTACGAAGTGAGTACGAGACCGTCATAAGGGCGCTGGCAGCCAAATACAGCGACGAGCACAACAGAACGCTGTACTACTGTGAGCTGAAGAATCGCAGGCAAAGGGCCAACGAGGCGCTGCAGGCATATGCAGCAGACATTGAGCGGCTCGTACAGCTGTGCTACCCGTCCTTCGGCGCTGATGATCTCGAGAGGATGAAGATTGAGGCGTTTATTGAAGGTCTTCATGATCCGGAGACACGTCGCAGTGCTTTGATGATGGGTAAGCCGACATTTAGGGAGACGGTAACCAGCGCGATGACATACGAGGCGACATGGATTGGGAGCACTCGGTATGCACCTGCAAGGATACGCCAGATCCAGCCGGACAACGACATTGCGATCCAGGCAACAAGCTCTGAGCCACCGGGCAGGCCACGGGTGGTCTCCTCTAAAGTTGTTTGCTGGGTATGTGGCAAGCAGGGCCACATATCACGAGACTGCCGCCAACGAAAGAGGCGTTACCGTTCTCGATCGCAATCGCCTGAAGCGAGGAATACTGACAATCGAGGCTCAGCCAACAAGCGCAGGGCTGAGGACGGCGAGTCGTTAAACTAAAACGGGTCAGCCCAAAGGGGCGTGAGCTGATCCCACAATCTGCCGCCCCACCGTCCTTGTCTCACAGCTGAAACGACAGCCCAGCAGCTTGACAATTGAAGGAAGGATAGATGGAAAGTTGCTCGTGTTGACACTGGATACTGGAGCGTCATATTCGATCATAAAAAGGAAGCTGCTGAAGAACTGGGAACCGCTGCATGGCATACAGCTGCGCACTGCGACTGGCGAGCGCGCGCCGGTAAGAGGGAAAGTTACAAAAACGATTACTATCGGCACCAGCAGCCTGGAACATGAGTTCATCGTCGCGGATATAATGGACGACGTGATTATCGGCGTGGATTTCATGATTAGGCACGGTTTTACGCTGGACCTGAAAGAACATGTGCTGAGATATGCCAACGTTGAATTCCCGCTGCACACCGGCTATGAGCGAAGCGTGGCGGTAAAGAAGGTTGTATCGTGTCAACACCGGAGGATACCAGCGAACTCCGAGGCGATTGTGTGGGCAAAGGTGGACGAGGACGATGGGACTAGTCGGCTGTGGGTTGTAGAAGCACCGAAACAAGGACACGACAACATCATCATCGGACGTACATTAGTGGAACCTAAGAATGGCAGAATACCAGTCAGAATACTGAACCCCTGAATGCACCCAGATATGTCGGGAAAGATGAGGTAATTGGCGAGTGTAGAGAAGCCGTAGCAGTGGTCAATTGCGAGAGTAGCCCACCCGGAGGAAATAAGAAGAGCGGATTTAACATGGACGTCATACCGCAGGAGAATCAGCTGAACAGCGAATTGACGGCCAATCAGAAACAGAAGGCGAGGTCACTCCTGCAGCACTATGGGTCAATATTTGCGGCAGAAGCAGGCGGAAGAACAGCCATAGTGAAGCACAACATCGACACCGGAAGTGCAAAACCGATTCGCCAACCACCAAGACGAGTTCCTCTGGCCAAGAGGGAAGAGGTCACAAATTTGATCGAAAACATGCGGAAAGAAAAGGTCATAGAGCCTTCTTCGGGCCCCTGGTGCTCTCCGGTCGTGCTGGTCAAGAAAAAGGATGGCAGTACCCGGTTTTGTGTGGACTATCGGAAACTCAATGATGTGACCAAGAAGGACAGTTATCCACTACCTCGGATCGATGACACCCTGGACACACTGTCAGGCACGCAGTGGTTCTCCACGCTCGACTTACGCAGCGGCTATTGGCAGGTAGAGCTTGCAGACAAAGACAAGGAGAAAACGGCTTTCAGTGTTGGCGATGGTTTGTGGCAGTTCACCGTCATGCCGTTTGGACTCTGCAACGCCCCAGCAACATTCGAGCGGCTAATGGAACGTGTGCTAAAAGGGCTGCATTGGCGGACGTGTCTGGTGTACCTCGACGACATAATCGTGATGGGTAAAAGCTTCGACGACCACCTGGGAAAGCTAAAGGAGGTATTCGAGCGGATACAAAAAGCTGGGCTTAAACTCAACCCAAAGAAGTGCTCGCTGTTCCAAAAGGAGGTCAAGTATCTGGGTCATACGGTTTCCGCCCGCGGAGTACAGACGGATGAAGGCAAAATCACGGCGGTGAAGGAGTGGCCCCGGCCACGCAATCTACACGAACTCCGCAGTTTCCTGGGCCTGTGCACATACTACCGCCGATTTGTTCCAGGATTCGCGAGCATAGCCAGCAGCTTGCACAAACTGACGAAAAAGAGCCAAGCTTTCGAGTGGAACGAAGAGCAGGAGCAGGCTTTTGCACGTCTGAAGGAAAAACTGTGCACTGCTCCAATGCTGGCCTTCCCCGTGCCTGGGGAGATGTTTGTGCTGGATACGGATGCAAGCGGGAATAGTATTGGCGGTGTGCTATCACAGATAATAGACGGCCAGGAACAAGTGATAGCGTACTACAGTAGGGTTCTATCGAAACCGGAACGCAACTACTGTGTGACACGGAGAGAACTGCTGGCGGTATTGGACTGCGTAAAACACTTCCACAAATATCTGTATGGACAAAGGTTTCGCCTGCGCACAGATCATGCGGCATTGAGATGGCTCCTGAACTTTAAGGATCCTTAAGGCCAATTGGCGCGGTGGATCGAGCGACTGCAGAGCTACGACTACACGATAGAGCATCGAAAGGGCAGTAGCCATGGCAATGCCGATGCCTTGTCACGCCGTCCGTGCAAAGTCGAATGCAGGGCGTGCTCGCGAGCCGAAAGCAAAGAACAGATAGTGGACGTCCGGTTGGTGAGCGTTATGCCAGAGGAAGAGTGGTCTGCGGAGAGGCTACAAAAGGACCAGCGTGAGGATGCGGATCTTGCAAAAATCGTCGAAGGCAAAGAGCAAGGCGCACGTCCAGACTGGCAGGAGATGGCCGGTGAAAGCCCGATCGCCAAGGCTTACTGGGCACAGTGGGAAAGTCTGCGGCTGAAAGAAGGATGCCTGTACCGCGAATGGGAGAGCGCGGATGGACGGACCAGCAACTCCCTAATGGTAGTGCCGAAATGCAGAATCAATGAGGTCATCCAGGCATACCATAACGACTCCAGTGGAGGGCACCTAGGCATCACCAAAACCGTCGCCAAAATGAAAAGACGATTCTACTGGGTAGGATGTCAGGAGTCTGTAGCCGAGTGGATTAAGAGCTGCGACCGATGTTCAGCAGCGAAAGGGCCAACAAGAAGATCTCGAGGCCGCATGCAGCAGTACAACGTGGGAGCGCCCTTCGAGCGGATTGCTATGGACGTCGCCGGCCCATTCCCAACTAGTACTCAAGGCAACAAATATGTGCTGGTGGTAATGGATTACTACAGCAAATGGCCCGAAGTGTACCCAATTCCTAACCAGGAGGCCACTACGATCTCGGAAAAGCTGGTAAACAACTGGGTAGCCAGGTTCGGAGTTCCGCTGGAGTTGCACTCGGATCAAGGCCGGAATTTCGAGTCTGCGGTATTCAAGGAAGTGTGTGGTCTGCTGGGGATAAAGAAAACGCGTACCACCCCTTTGCACCCACAGTCCGACGGCATGGTGGAACGCTTTAACCGGACACTGGAGGAATACCTGCGGAAAGTGGTAGGCAGGAATCAAAAGGATTGGGACACGCATATCCCCTTGTTCCTAATGGCGTATAGGTCAGCCCCGCACGACACGACATCACACACTCCAGCCCGAGCAGTATTCGGCACAGAATTGCGGTTACCCGCTGACTTGAAGTTCGGGGTAGTCAGCACGACGGGAGGCGCTAAGACGGACTACGTGGCCAATAAGCGGGCGGAACTGGAGGAGATTCACCAGTTTATAAGGAGCCGCACCAAACTGGTCAGCGATAAGGCGAAAGCCAGATATGATCTACGGGCCAACTCAGCAGGGTTCCAAGAAGGCGATCTGGTAATGCTCTACAACCCGCAGCGGAGGAAAGGTTTGTCTCCGAAACTTCAAGCGTCATGGGAAGGACCTTACGAAGTCGTGACTAGGATAAACGACGTGGTATACAGGATTCAACGTTGCAGCAATAAAGGCGCTAAGCTGAAGGTAGTCCATTTGCAGCGCCTGGCGCCTTATCACAGCGGAACCTCGGCACTTGTTCGGGACGAACAAGTCTAAGTGGTGGGCAGTGTAACGATAAGACAGTTTGTCGCTGTGCAAAGCAACCCTGTCGCTACGCGCCGTGCTATAATTCAATCTGGCAACGACGGCCGCGACAATGATGGCAACTTTTAATCCAATCTGGCAATGATGGTCGCGATCATCATGGAAACCTTTAGTCCACTCCGGAATGTGCGAGAACGATCTGCGCGATGGCCGGACAGGTATAAAAGACAGCCGGGTGCGGCGCAGGGAGTCAGTCTGATTTTGACTAGTGAAGGTGCCACACGGAGTAATTGAGCGAATAATTAAGTGTAAAGACAGTAAAGTGTAAACCTGTGAAATAATGTGATTGTTGGTTTATTTTATTGACTGCGGTTGAGGAACTAAGTGTGTTTTATTTTCAAATTACGCAATCCAGAGATACGTACTAGCCCACTAGAACTAGCATTCGTAACAATATTGTAACGATAAGACAGTCTGTCGCTGTGCAAAGCAACCCTGGCGGTACGCGCCGTGCTATAATTCAATCTGGCAACGACGGCCGCGACAATAAGGGAAACTTTTAGTCCAACCTGGCAATGATGGAAACTTTTAGTCCAACCTGGCAATGATGGCTCGCGATCATCATGGAAACCTTTAGTTCACTCTGGAATGTGCGAGAACGATCTGCGCGATAACCGGACAGGTATAAAAGGCAGCCGGGTACGGCGCAGCGAGTCAGTCTTGGTTTAGACGAGTGAAGGTGCCACACGGAGTAAATAGTTAAGTGTACAGACAGTAAAGTGTAAAATTTGTGTAATAAAGTGATCGTTGGTTTTTATTGACTGGGTTTGATAATTAAAGTGTTTTATTTTCAAATTACGCAATCCAGAGATACGAACTAGCCCACTAGAAGTGGGATTGTGTGACTGAAGAGAAACAAAAAAAATAAGTAAATCAAATTATCAGGTGTACAACTTTGCTTCCGCCGTTTTCCGATAGGTGGCTGTACCGGCTGAGGCTGGTTGAAATACATAGATGGTAATGCCTTTAAAGTGAGTGTGGACAGTGCCTAACGAATTGTCATCGCCGTTTCAGTGACAGTTGTTCTTGTTTTCGTATTATTCACGCTCGAAAATGTCCGTTTATGTGCCCAATTCTCGCCATTTGCGGGAAGTTTTACTTTTCTGTTACAATTCGCAAAAAAATGCAGCTGAAGCGCATCGAATGCTCTCAGAAACTTACGGTGATGCTGCTCTGAGTGAAAGAACGTGTCGGGAGTGGTTTCAACGTTTTAAAAATGGTGATTTCGATGTCGAAGACAAACATGGTGGTGGAAGAGAAAAAACCTTCAAAGATGAACTACGAGCTCTTAAAACCGGGTGAAACCATCACAGGAGATCGCTACCGAGCGCAACTGATGCGCCTTAGTCGCGCGCTAAAAGAAAAGCGGCCACAATATCAAGAGCGACATGACAAAGTCATCCTCCAACACGACAATGCTCGGCCTCACGTCGCAAAAGTGGTCAAAAAGTACCTGGAAACGCTGAAATGGGAAGTCTTGCCCCACCCGCCGTATTCCCCAGATGTCGCCCCTTCTGACTTCCACCTATTCCGTTCGATGGCACACGGCCTGGCAGATCAACATTTTCAATCCTTCGAAGAATTGGAAAAATGGATTGCTTCATGGATAGCGTCAAAAGAGGACTCCTTTTTTCGAGCCGGGATCCGAAAATTGCCGGAAAGATGGGAGAAAGTTGTCGCTAGCGACGGACAATACTTTGAATAATACATCTGTAAGCACTTTTTCGCAATAAAGCTTTTAAAGCTGATATAAAAACGCAGACATGGTTAAACTCGAGCTGCTGAAGGTGGACCAGCTGAAGAAGGAGCTGACTGCCTGGAATTTGCCGACTGCTGGCGGTAAAGTGGAGTTGCAGCTGCGCTTGCGAGAGGCGTGTGAGGCACGAGGCATCGATTGGGCTGCGCACGAGTTCGGAACGCAGGAGCACGAGGCGTCGGCCAAAGTGGAGGAATCGCCTGCGGGTGCGGCGTCGATGCAAAGTACGGCTGCAGCGGCTGCGCCACCACAAGCAATGGACATGAGCCAGCTTATGGTTGCAATGAGAGGCATGTTTGAGGAAACTTCTGCGAAAATCAATCAGGAAATTTCGGCAAAAGTTGAAACTACAAATCAGGAAATAGCTAAAATGGAAACGGCGAACCGGGAAATGTCAGCAAAACTGGAAAATGCGAATCGGGAGTTGTCCAGCAAGCTTCAGGAAAATTCTGCGCGCTTGGAGCAGAACGTAGAGGAAATCTCGGACAGGATTAATGGGAAGGTCGAGCACCTGCAGACGCGGGTAGAGCACTTGGATAAACGAGTCGACGACCTGGGTGATTCCCTGAACAAACGTGTTGACGATCTTGATGATCCCCTGAACAAACGAGTTGATAGTCTGGAAGACTCGATGAACAGAAAAATGGACGAGCGGCTTAGGGAGGTACAGCCGCGAGAATGGTTGCCGCCGGTTCCGGAAAATGTTGCCACCCAAACAGAAGTGCCTACTTATGATGGAACTACGCCGTTGGATACATTCAAGCTACAATTCGACCTGGCTGCTCTGCAAAATCAGTGGACCGATGTACGGAAAGGTCGGAGATTGGCGCTGGCTCTTAAAGGTGCTGCGGCTGAGGTAATAAAATCAGTTCCAGAATGTTTACGAAGTGAGTACGAGACCGTCATAAGGGCGCTGGCAGCCAAATACAGCGACGAGCACAACAGAACGCTGTACTACTGTGAGCTGAAGAACCGCAGGCAAAGATCCAACGAGGCGCTGCAGACATATGCGGCAGACATTGAGCGGCTCGTGCAGCTGTCCTACCCGTCCTTCGGCGTTGATGATCTCGAGAGGATGAAGATTGAGGCGTTTATTGAAGGTCTTCATGATCCGGAGACACGTCGCAGTGCGTTGATGATGGGCAAGCCGACATTTAAGGAGACGGTGAACAGCGCGATGACATATGAGGCGACATGGATTGGGAGCACTCGGTATGCACCTGCAAGGATACGCCAGATCCAGCCAGACAACGACATTACGATCCAGGCCATAAGCTCTGAGCCACGGGACAGGCCACGGGTGGTCTCCTCTAAAGTTGTTTGCTGGGTATGTGGCAAGCAGGGCCACATATCACGAGACTGCCGCCAACGAAAGAGGCATTCCCGTTCGCGATCGCAATCGCCTGAAGCGAGGAATACTGACAATCGAGGCTCAGCCAACAAGCGCAGGGCTGAGGACGAGGGGCCGTTAAACTAAAATGGGTCAGCCCAAAGGGGCGTGAGCTGATCCCACAATCTGCCGCCCCACCGTCCTTGTCTCACAGCTGAAACGACAGCCCAGCAGCTTGACAATTGAAGGAAGGATAGATGGAAAGTTGCTCGTGTTGACACTGGATACTGGAGCGTCATATTCGATCATAAAAAGGAAGCTGCTGAAGAACTGGGAACCGCTGCATGGCATACAGCTGCGGACTGCGACTGGCGAGCGTGCGCCGGTAAGAGGAAAAGTTACAAAAACAATTGCTATCGGCACCAGCAGCCTGGAACATGAGTTCATCGTCGCGGATATAATGGACGACGTGATTATCGGCGTGGATTTCATGATTAGGCACGGTTTTACGCTGGACCTGAAAGAACATGTGCTGAGATATGCCAACGTTGAATTCCCGCTGCACACCGGCTATGAGCGAAGCGTGGCGGTAAAGAAGGTTGTATCGTGTCAACACCGGAGGATACCAGCGAATTCTGAGGCGATTGTGTGGGCAAAGGTGGACGAGGACGATGGGACTAGTCGGCTGTGGGTTGTAGAAGCACCGAAACAAGGACACGACAACATCATCATCGGACGTACATTAGTGGAACCTAAGAATGGCAGAATACCGGTCAGAATGCTGAACCCCCTGAATGCACCCAGATATGTCGGGAAAGATGAGGTAATTGGCGAGTGTAGAGAAGCTGTAGCAGTGGTCAATTGCGAGAGTAGCCCGCCTGGAGGTAATAAGAAGAGTGGTTTTAACATGGACGCCATACCGCAGGAGAATCGGTGGAGCAGCGAGTTGACGGCCAAGCAGAAACAGAAGGCGAGGTCACTCCTGCAGCACTATGGGTCAATATTTGCGGCAGAAGCAGGCGGAAGAACAGCCAGAGTGAAGCACAACATCGACACCGGAAGTGCAAAACCGATTCGCTGACCGCCAAGACGAGTTCCTCTGGCCAAGAGGGAAGAGGTCACAAATTTGATCGAAAACATGCGGAAAGAAAAGGTCATAGAGCCTTCTTCGGGCCCCTGGTGCTCTCCGGTCGTGCTGGTCAAGAAAAAGGATGGCAGTACCCGGTTTTGTGTGGACTATCGGAAACTCAATGATGTGACCAAGAAGGACAGTTATCCACTACCTCGGATCGATGACACCCTGGACACACTGTCAGGCACGCAGTGGTTCTCCACGCTCGACTTACGCAGCGGCTATTGGCAGGTAGAGCTTGCAGACAAAGACAAGGAGAAAACGGCTTTCAGTGTTGGCGATGGTTTGTGGCAGTTCACCGTCATGCCGTTTGGACTCTGCAACGCCCCAGCAACATTCGAGCGGCTAATGGAACGTGTGCTAAAAGGGCTGCATTGGCGGACGTGTCTGGTGTACCTCGACGACATAATCGTGATGGGTAAAAGCTTCGACGACCACCTGGGAAAGCTAAAGGAGGTATTCGAGCGGATACAAAAAGCTGGGCTTAAACTCAACCCAAAGAAGTGCTCGCTGTTCCAAAAGGAGGTCAAGTATCTGGGTCATACGGTTTCCGCCCGCGGAGTACAGACGGATGAAGGCAAAATCACGGCGGTGAAGGAGTGGCCCCGGCCACGCAATCTACACGAACTCCGCAGTTTCCTGGGCCTGTGCACATACTACCGCCGATTTGTTCCAGGATTCGCGAGCATAGCCAGCAGCTTGCACAAACTGACGAAAAAGAGCCAAGCTTTCGAGTGGAACGAAGAGCAGGAGCAGGCTTTTGCACGTCTGAAGGAAAAACTGTGCACTGCTCCAATGCTGGCCTTCCCCGTGCCTGGGGAGATGTTTGTGCTGGATACGGATGCAAGCGGGAATAGTATTGGCGGTGTGCTATCACAGATAATAGACGGCCAGGAACAAGTGATAGCGTACTACAGTAGGGTTCTATCGAAACCGGAACGCAACTACTGTGTGACACGGAGAGAACTGCTGGCGGTATTGGACTGCGTAAAACACTTCCACAAATATCTGTATGGACAAAGGTTTCGCCTGCGCACAGATCATGCGGCATTGAGATGGCTCCTGAAGGCCAATTGGCGCGGTGGATCGAGCGACTGCAGAGCTACGACTACACGATAGAGCATCGGAAGGGCAGTAGCCATGGTAATGCCGATGCCTTGTCACGCCGTCCGTGCAAAGTCGAATGCAGGGCGTGCTCGCGAGCCGAAAGCAAAGAACAGATAGTGGACGTCCGGTTGGTGAGCGTTATGCCAGAGGAAGAGTGGTCTGCGGAGAGGCTACAAAAGGACCAGCGTGAGGATGCGGATCTTGCAAAAATCGTCGAAGGCAAGGAGCAAGGCGCACGTCCAGACTGGCAGGAGATGGCCGGTGAAAGCCCGATCGCCAAGGCTTACTGGGCACAGTGGAAAAGTCTGCGGCTGCAGGAAGGATGCCTGTACCGCGAATGGGAGAGCGCGGATGGACGGACCAGCAACTCCCTAATGGTAGTGCCGAAATGCAGAATCAACGAGGTCATCCAGGCATACCATAACGACTCCAGTGGAGGGCACCTAGGCATCACCAAAACCGTCGCCAAAATGAAAAGACGATTCTACTGGGTAGGATGTCAGGAGTCTGTAGCCGAGTGGATTAAGAGCTGCGACCGATGTTCAGCAGCGAAAGGGCCAACAAGAAGATCTCGAGGCCGCATGCAGCAGTACAACGTGGGAGCGCCCTTCGAGCGGATTGCTATGGACGTCGCCGGCCCATTCCCAACTAGTACTCAAGGCAACAAATATGTGCTGGTGGTAATGGATTACTTCAGCAAATGGCCCGAAGTGTACCCAATTCCTAACCAGGAGGCCACTACGATCTCGGAAAAGCTGGTAAACAACTGGGTAGCCAGGTTCGGAGTTCCGCTGGAGTTGCACTCGGATCAAGGCCGGAATTTCGAGTCTGCGGTATTCAAGGAAGTGTGTGAGCTGCTGTGGATAAAGAAAACGCGTACCACTCGAATCGTGGAACGCTTTAACCGGACACTGGAAGAATACCTCCGGAAAGTGGTATCAAAGGATTGGGACACGCATATCCCCCTGTTCCTGATGGCGTATAGGTCAGCCCCGCACGACACGACATCACTCACTCCAGCCCGAGCAGTGTTCGGCACAGAGGTTCGGCTACCCGCTGACTTGAAGTTCGGGGTAGTCAGCACGACGGGAGGCGCTAAGACGGACTACGTGGTCAATAAGCGGGCGGAACTGGATGAAATTTACCAGTTTATAAGGAGCCGCACCAAACTGGTCAGCGATAAGGCGAAAGTCAGATATGATCTACGGGCCAACCCTGCAGGGTTCCAAGAAGGCGATCTGGTAATGCTTTACAACCCGCAGCGGAGGAAAGGTTTGTCTCCGAAATTTCAAGCGTCATGGGAAGGACTGTACGAAGTCGTGATTAGGATTAACGACGTGGTATACAGGATTCAACGTTGTAGCAATAGAGGCGCTAAGCTGAAGGTAGTCCATTTGGAGCACCTGGCGCCTTATCACAGCGGAGCCTCGGCACTTGTTCGGGACGAACAAGTCTAAGTGGTGGGCAGTGTAACGATAAGACAATCTGTCGCTGTGCAAAGCAACCCTGGCGGTACGCGCCGTGCTATAATTCAATCTGGCAACGACGGCCGCGATAATAAGGGAAACTTTTAGTCCAACCTGGCAATGATGGAAACTTTTAGTCCAACCTGGCAATGATGGAAACTTTTAGTCCAACCCGGCAATGATGGCTCGCGATCATCATGGAAACCATTAGTCCACTCTGGAATGTGCGAGAACGATCTGCGCGATAACCGGACAGTAGAGCTGTGAAACTATCGATAGTCGGCACCATCGATAGTTTCGATAGGATAGTTTAAACTATCGATACATCGACGATAGTATCGAAGTTCATACGGATCCATTAAAATGTATATTGGCCAGTACCCATACCTCTCTTTTAATACGAATTATTCATAAAATCAAAAACGATAAATTTTATTCATAAATTTTATACATTTGTAATCATAAAAAATATTGATAACATACATTTTAATTGTAGAATTAAAATTGAGATAATTTTATTTTAACCAATTCATATATGTTGTGTATTTAAAATACAAAAATAAGGAAACATTTTTTTTAAGAATAAACTTTGAGATCACTTATATTTTAGAATCATTTCCACATGTTTTGGTTGCAGTGCACATCTCCTTTTGCCATGTAGAAAAAAATTTGTGCAAAAAGTTTAATGAGCATGTTTCACTTTATTTGGTAACTGTTACGACTTACCATTGAACATTTCCAAGTATTTCTCCATTGCTGCAGAACCATCAACACCAACACCACCTATACAGGCCTAAAAATGTCAACAAATAACGTTTAATTACGAAAAAAACAAAAATTTATTTTACTTCACTTAACAATTTCGTCAGCAAATTAGTGATGAGCAAGCGGCACACAAATAGATAGTCGATAGTCTCACTATCTATCGATAGTAAAAAAAAATTAAACTATCGATACTATCGATAGTGCCATCGATAGTTTCACAGCTCTACCGGACAGGTATAAAAGGCAGCCGGGTACGGCGCAGCGAGTCAGTCTTGGTTTAGACGAGTGAAGGTGCCACACGGAGTAAATAGTTAAGTATACAGACAGTAAAGTGTAAAATTTGTGTAATAAAGTGATCGTTGGTTTTTATTGACTGCGTTTGGATAATTAAAGTGTTTTATTTTCAAATTACGCAATCCAGAGATACGAACTAGCCCACTAGAACTAGTATTCGTAACAATATAAACATGAATCGTGGTTCGTTCGGCTGCTTAAAACTTGAAAACGACTGGACCAACTTGGATACTTCCTTCGGCGGGTTTGTTTGAAATTGTTACGTGAAGGTTTAGGAAAACAGAAAAGTCGGAAAAACGGGGCGTGGCACCACAAGAATACATTTTTAGACAATAATTTTGGAACCATAAGACACACATAAATTAAATTTGGTACAAACTTACTATTTAGTCATGTCCTTCGATAGAGGGAATGGGGTGGGTAATGAACAAGGGGGTGTGGCACCGCCCATACAACTCAAATCTTTTAAATGGAATAGCTTTAGAATTGTAAGCCGCACAGCATTGAAAATTGGTGTACCGTCGTCTCATAGATGTGTCATTCTACTGTTAAAATTTGATGGGCATTGGACAAGGGGCGTGGCACATTTATTTGACCCAAACTATCCGCATAATTTTGAAACTGTTAGTCGCACATCAATGAAACTTAGTACGAACATACCATTTAGTCATATCTTTCGACAGAGGGAATGGGGCGGGTATTTAACAAGGGGGCGTCGCTCCGCCCATACAACTCAAATCTTTTATATGGAATTACTTCGGAATTGTAAGCCGCACAGCATTGAAAATTCAGTCAGCATTTGACTGCGTATCGTGACGGTCATAATGTCTCTTCGGTCTCATTGCGCTTTGTGCTAAAAATCGGTTGCCAAAGACTGCCTATCCTGTGCGCTTTGCAAGTCAGTCTTTCATAAATCATGTTGCAGTAGTTTGGACCCGCGTGTACTTGATGTGATCCAAAACAATGCTAATATAGCTTTTAATTGCGATACCTGCATAAATTCAAATTGGCATGCCGTTGTTGCTGCTTTGATTGCCGAAGTTAAGGAGCTCAAAATACTCTTATCTGCTTTGTTGCCTACTCAGTGTACCAACAATGTTCCTACCGATGTTCCTGCGAACTCAGCTGATGTTGGTAACGGTATTTCTCTCGCCCAATCTGATGTTGCTGCTGCCAGTCCGGCTGATGCTGACTCTCACACGCTATCTACTCCATGCAATGCCACTGCTGTGGACGCTGCTGCTTACTCCGTTGTTGCTGCTTCTTATGCTCCGAATTCTGTCATGCTGCGCGCTCCCAGTCCTACTGTTCGGAATGTTGCCAACCCCGGTGTTTCTGCTGCTTCTCCGAGTGTTGCACTGCGCCCGATCGCTGCTTTGACATCTGCTCTGCCGGCGCCGCCAGATAGTGCGTCGCTCTCTCATCAGTTGACCTTGCCTATGTCTCAAGGCCAATGCACGCAACATTCGAGTGAGCCTGCTACTCTTGGGCATAACGCTCCCACGCGAGACTCACTGTCTCCTCGAAACTCCGACTGGATTACTGTTGCGAAGAACAGGAACAATAGAAAGCAATTACATGTTGTTGGATCTAATGCCAGCATGGAGCTCGATGTGACTGTTCGCTTTCGATGGTTGCATTTGTCATTGTTCCAGCCATCTGTCACGCCTGATAACATCATAGATTATGTTGCGAAACATGCTGCCATTGACAATAAGTTATTAACTTGCTACAGACTAGTGAAAAATGATACCCCAATTGAATATCTTAAACGCGTTAATTTCAAACTTGGGGTGTCGGACCAATCGTTTGCAAAGCTATTGGCGGCTGAGTTATGGCCCGCCAGTGTCACGGTTCGTCCTTTCCGGTTTTTTCAAAAACAAGCAGCTCACCCAAGCCTAGCCTAGCTGTTGCTGCAAGTTCCAATGCTCAATCTATTCGAATCTACTTTCACAATGTGTCGGGAATGAGAGCTAAGGTGGACACTATACGTCGACTAAGTTCCCAGTTGGAATATGATATATTCGTCATTGTTGAGACCTGGCTGAATTCAAACTTCTTTGATTCTGTATATTTTGATTCAAATCTCTACGATGTCTATCGCAAGGATCGAGATGCTATTAAGACTCTTTGTACCAGAGGTTGAGGAGTCTTAATTGCTGCCAGCTGTAAGCTTCGTTCATCGCTCATCTTACTCCTCAATGACGACTCTCTCCTGGACCAACTATGTGTGCGTGTGCAAGGTTCGTCGTCCGCACTTCTAGTGTGCGCGTCTTATATTCCACCGAACAGCAACGATTCTCTTTATCAATCCCATGTTGACAATATCTGTTCACTGTACAATAAGTTTGGTAGTGATTAGCTTTGCGTCCTTGGCGATTTCAACTTAAACAATATTTCTTGGTCGCATCTGAGCAACTCCTGCACTCTAACGACCGCAAATGTCAGTAGTGCTTCTGAGCTGTATCTTATTGATAATTTCCTAAATATTGACTTATCTCAAATCAACGGCATTACAAATAAATTAAATCGTATCCTGGACTTAGTAATTGTATCAAGCAATATTAATTGTAAGCTTGCAGAATGTTTTAATCCTATTTCTCCAGCTTGCATGCATCATATCCCGCTAACTATTGACATAGAGTTTTATGAATTTTTGAATAACAAGCCTACAAGTCGTAATGTTAGTTTTAATTATAACCGCTGTGATTTCCGCGCTGTTAACGATTGCTTACTTAGCCTGAACTGGGTTGACTTGTTTTCTAACTTAGATACGGCTACCTGCTTTGATATTTTTAAAACAAAGGTATTTGAAATTTGCCTTCAGACTATTCCCACTCATGGACTCAAAAGTCCAAAACTGAGGATCGGACACGGACGGTTCCGAAGCAGAAGACGGGTTTCAGGAGGCCAGATTGCTCGTATGCCAGTGCTGCAAAGGGCGTTAGACTGGCGATACTCCCGACATCTTTCCCTGTTGGCATACTCTCTAGCGAGGAACAGGGACATATCGAAGACGCGCTCGTAGCGGAGATGTGCAAGGGCTGGAGGTCTAAACTTCAGTTCGACGGCATCCACTTTCGATCAGGCCTCATACTGGTGGACTGTGCGAGCGCGGACACCGCAGAATGGCTGAAAGGCCTAGTCCCCATTCTACCTGGCTGGAAGGGGGTGGCGCTGACTACGTGCGACGGGGACCGTATACCCGGCGTGCACATGTTAACCGTCTAACTCCCGAAGGCGGCAGGGAAGGACAACAAGCAGCTCCTTGATCTCCTCATTGCACAAAATGAGGGGCTGCAGACGAATTTGTGGAGGTTCTTCCGTTCGAGGGACGAGAAGATGGGAAGGTCCTGACGATTGGGGTTGATGACCAATCGCTTGAGGCCATTAAGAAGCGTAACGGCGTCCTGAGGTACAGGTTTGGAACTGTACCGGTTCATGTTCGAAAGCGCCGCGAACAACCTAAGGCGGACGATACGCCGGCAGCCAAGACTCCAGCGGAGGCCAGCACGGCTATTCCGGAGGAGGTGGCTACCCTAGTTGAAAAGGAGGCAGCCAGCAGCGAGGTCGTCGAGGAAATCACTCTGTTACCTCACGAAGTTGAGGGGATTGACGCGATTGACTTCTCAATGCTGAGCATGGCCGCGGACGATGAAGACTCTGATAGAGTCACGCTGTCGGACCTCGATAAGGAGGGGGGTCTGACGGAGGAAGTAGGCGGTGCTGACAAATAAGGCAGCCATGACCAGCACTGCAGTTGCGGAGATAAATCTGCATCACGCAAAGGCAGCGTCTGCTGTCATCGCGAGAGCAATCCTCAGGTCTAAACTGAGTGTGGTGCTGGTCCAGGAACCCTGGGTTTGCAGGGGCCAAATCAAGGGTTTGGCGGAAAAGAACATCCAGGTAATTTGGGATATTAGTAGCAATAACCCGAGAGCCTGTATGTTACTAACCAGTGGTTTGAATTTTACTTGTCTTTCAGAATTCCTTTCCAGGGATCTGATCGCGGTGCAAATCCCGGTCAACATAAATGAGACCGCGCAGGACATCGTGCTGGCCACAGGCTACTTCCCAGGAGAAGACGCTCTTGCTCCGCCAGAGTTAGTATCTAAACTGGTGAGGTACTGTGAGTAGAAGAAGCTGCCTCTGGAACTTGGATGTGATGCCAACGCACACAGCGAAGCCTGGGGAAGCAGCGACACAAACCAGAGGGGTGAGTACCTTCTTGAGTTCATTGTCAGTAGTAAACTAGAGATCTTTAACGTGGGAAATATACCAACGTTTGTAACCAGTGCGAGAGAAGAGGTCCTAGACATTACCATAGGAAACATTCTAAGCCCCGGACTGGTTAGAAACTGGAGGGTATCCAGTGAACCCTCAATGGCGGACCATAGAATCATAAGGTTCGACATTGCGGGGGCCGCATCGGTCAAGAGAATTTTAAGAAACCCCGGGAAGACAGACTGGGAAAAGTTTCATGAGACACTGAGTGCAAACTCCACCAATCTGGGGGGATCTGGGGGAACTCATTGGAGCTGGATACAGCAGTAGCGTGCTTCAATAAGACGATTATTGACGCATACGAAACTAGCTGTCCTGTTAGTAGGGTAGAATCTTCTAGGGATGTGCCCTGGTGGAATAAGGACCTAAGTATACTGCGAAGTAAGGTTCGCAGGCTGTTCAACCGGGCTAAACGTACCGGGAGTTGGTCCGAGTATAAAAATACACTGACCCAGTACCATAAGGAGATCAGAGAATCTAAGCGCAGGAATTTTAGAAATTTCTGTGAGAATATAGAACAAACCTCAGAGGCATCTAGACTCTATAAGATTATGGCAAAAGGCCACAGTCTGTCCTCTACTAGCCTCAGGAAGAGCAACGGGGAGTTTACCGAGAGTGAGGAGGAGAAAGCAAAGCTACTCCTGGATACTCACTTCCCGGGGTCTGTTGCTTGGAGGGAAACGGGGCAGGCTCAGATACTCTGCAGAATCTCTAGAAGAGATTGGTTAGTGGCAATGGAAATCTGCACGGAGGAGAGATTGCGGTGGGCGATGTGTACCTTCAAACCACTTAAATCTCCTGCACCCGATGGCTTTTTCCGGCCCTACTACAGAAAGGGATGGACGTCATTAAACGTGATCTTCTGAGAATAGCTAGAGCCAGTCTAGCGCTGGGATATATACCAGAAGCCTGGAGGAGGGCAAAGGTAGTCTTTCTACCGAAGGTCGGGAAAAAGGACCCGCTTCACCCGAAGTCCTTCAGACCGATTTGCCTGACTTCATTTGTACTGAAGCCTTTAGAGAAAGTCGTAGATAGCTACGTAAGGACGACAGTCCTAATAGACAAACCCTTACACACCTGTCAGCATGCTTACAGAGCAGGGCGCTCCACTGAAACTGCACTGTACCAGCTGACAGGTGAGATACAGGAGAGTCTAAACGAGAAGGAGATGGCACTTTGTGCCTTCCTGGATATCGAGGGGGCTTTTGACAATACCTCTCATATAACCATAGACAGTGCTTTATCCAGCAGGGGGCTAACGGATACCCTGAAATGCTGGGTAAACAGCATGCTCGCTACTAGGAAGGTGGAGATTCAGACTAGCACGGGCGAGATTATAGGGGCCACCATGACCCGGGGCTGTCCACAAGGTGGTGTACTATCGCCACTGTTGTGGAGCCTTGTGGATGGCCTCCTACAGGAGCTGTCTAACTCTGGACTAACGGTACAGGGTTATGCGGATGATATCGTAATCGTATGCAGGGGAAAATTTGAAGATACCCTGCGGGAAAGGATAATCTTAGGCTTAAGGTTAACCAAGAAATGGTGCGTGGAGGTGGGGCTGAACATAAATCCGGCTAAAACCACTATCGCACCCTTTACAAGAAAGTACAAACTTGACGCACTTAGACCAATCCGCTTGGATGGAATAGAGATAGAGTTTCAGAAGGAGGTAAAATATCTAGGTATTATACTAGATCAGAAACTCCACTGGAAGAGACACATTGATGAAACGATTAAAAAGGCCACCAGGGTCCTGATGACCTGTAGGTCCATAGCAGGTAAAAGCTGGGGCTGTACACCAGCCATACTGAGATGGATCTATACGACGATCGTGAGGCCTATGATAACGTATGGGTCAGCGGTCTGGGTTAGTAGAACCAGCCAGTTGACCACTATCAGGGCGCTCAGCAAGCTCCAAAGACTGGCATGTGTGTGCATAACAGGGGCTATGAGAACGTGTCCGACAGCATCCATGGAGGTTCTTCTTGAACTTACACCTCTTCACTTACATATACAAACCCAGGCGAAGAGGGCTATCCTACGGATGACTGACGTAAATATCGGGGCCGAGGGTTTCCTGAGTCGTAAGAAGATTGATATTCTTACGAACCAGTATCCCGAGATTGCAATACCGAGAGACACAATTACTCCGAAGCTCTGTTTCACCAAGAGATTTAAAACAGAATTTAGTAATAAAATAGGCTGGGTAGGTATATCAGAGACATATCTGATAGATCAGTACATGATTTCCTGGTACACAGATGGCTCCCTAACGGAGGAAGGTACCGGAATCGGGGTGTATGGACCTGGGATTAGATACTCGGAACCTACAGGAAAGCAGACCACCATTTTCCAGGCGGAAATATACGCCATTGAAAGGTGCGCTCACTTCAATCTGGTGAGGAAATACCGGAACCGGAAGATCGCGATCCTGTCAGACAGCCAAGCGGCAATCAAGGCATTAAGATCCTACCAGGTATCCTCGAAAGTGGTGTCGGAATGCCTTGAGAAGCTGAACGAACTTGGCCGTCACAATCAGGTGTGGGTCCTCTGGGTTCCGGGTCACGCCGGTATTGATGGGAACGAGCAGGCCGACAAACTTGCAAGAAGGGAGGCGTCTACCCCATTCGTCGGCCCAGAACCCTTCTGTGGTCTAGGCAAAGGAGTACTATCCATCCTTTCCAGGAAAGCCGAGATAACCATTCGGAATCAATACTGGGAAAATCAACCAGGCCTTGAACATTCCAAGATGGTTATTGGATCTTATAACAAGAAAAGGTTCGAGGAATGTATGAGTCTCTCAAAGAATAATCTAAGGATTATCACAGGTATATTGACAGGGCATTGTAGATTGAACTATCATCTAACCAAACTAGGTATCAGGGTGAACGAACTCTGTAGGTTCTGTTTGCAGGACAATGAAACTGCAATACACATAATAGGCATATGCCCTGCACTAATGCACAAACGGAAGAAGCACCTGGGTGACTATATTATACCAGGATCGGACTGGGTTTCCAAAGGCTTAGGAAATATACTAAGATTCCTTTTGGATACTGGACTCACGGATGAACTGTGAAGGCCAAGAAGGGGGCACAATAGATCTTTTAGGTCGCGGTGCACACAAAAGAGTTGAAACATCTTAAAAATCTAAAAAATAAGTTCTATAAGAAATACGAGTCAACCAAAAGTTCCCATTACTTCATAACATATCAATACTATCATACTTGAAAAAGTTTAATTGTCTTGATAAGTCACTTTATAAAAGCTATATTAATAAGTATGAATCCAACATTAAAAATAACCCAAAAGCCTTTTGGAGTTTCATCAAATCTAAAAAATCGGCATCCAGTGTTCCAATTCTCTTTTCCTAAATAATAAAATCGCCGGCTCTGCTGAAGAAGCTGCTAATCTTTTTGCTGAGTTCTTCAGCTCCAACTTCGTTTGTGACGCTGATGTTATTCTGGACAGTCCACTTTCTTGTAATTCCTCTATTTCTCTGGGGTGTTTAACATTGTCTTACGACGATATTGAAAATGGCATCATGAGTTTGAAATCTTCCTCCCAAACTGATGCGGATGGGTTTTCGGCTGTCCTCTTTAAACATTGCTCCTCTCTCATTGAGCCATTACTGCATATTTTTAACAAATCGCTAGCTTCGGGAGTTTTCATTGAAGCTTGGAAGAAAGCTACTATTACTCCAATTTTTAAAAGTAGCAATAAAAATGTCGTCTCGAATTACAGATCTATCTCCAAGCTCACTACAGTCTCAAAACTCTTTGAGGGAATTGTCAAGGAAAAACTTGTTCCTGCAGTACGCAATCTGATTTGCCCTAATCAGCACGGGTTGGTAAGTGGCAGATCTACAGTTTCTAATTTAGCAGTTTTTATTGAGGATTGTCTTGCGGCCTTTAAGGATGGCCATGATGTGGACGCTATCTATACTCGAATATATATCTATATTCGAAGCTTGAACGCCTTGGTATCCACTCGTCAGTATCTTGGGACCACTGCTCTTCGTCCTGTTCATTAATGACATTGGCTCTTGCTTTCTTTCTGCTAAGTTTCTTCTGTACGCTGATGATCTCAAGATTTATATGATCAGAAGGTCGCCCTCTGATTCTGTTGCACTGCAATCGGACCTTGATAATCTTCAAGGGTGGTGTGAACAGAATCGTCTGTTTCTAAACATAAAAAAATGTTTTCATGTGTTATTCTCTAGGAAGGATAACCCTGCGTACAGGTCTTTTAATATTTCCGGTTCCACTCTTGGCTTAAGGACCTTGGTCTATTCTTCGATTCGAAGTTGTCCTTTTCTTCCCATATCAACTTCGTCGTCTCCAAAGCATATTCCATGTTAGCATTTATTCGTCGTCACTGTTCGTCTTTCTCTGACCCATATACTCTTAAATCACTTTACTCCTCCTATGTTAGGTCTAACCTTGAATATGCCTCGTTTATTTGGCGTCCTTATCATGCTTCCTACATTAACCGTATTGAACTTGTACAAAAAGTTTTCTTGCGTTTCGCCCTTCGTTCCCTCAATTTTTATGATCCTATCCCTTCTTATAATTCCCGCTGTTTGCTTCTTAACCTTAAATTACTGGAAGGCAGGCGTTCCTATTTGTCTTGCTCGTTCATATTCGGTGTCATAAACGGTGCTGTCGACTGTCCCGAGCTGTTGCAAAGGATCTCATTCACTGTACCGTCTCGCACACTCAGGCATTTTAGTTATTTTAATGTTGGGTTCTGCAAATTTGATTATAAAAATGATAAAAAAAATGCTCCAATTGCTAGGGCTCTATGCAACTTAAATTCTATTCCTGAACCAAAGACAATTAAACAATAAGATGTCTTACGGCCATACAACCGAATGGCATAGGGCGAGCTCGAGTTTGCAAAATTGTCATTATCGAGAGCAAGCAAGCGTCGGTACAGTGAGAGCGTAATAATATTAACGCTCTTTGTTTTGCTCACACAAAGCACAACGGCTTTGATCGCTGCCAAGCAAAAGCAAAATTGTGTGCGCTCACTTTACAGTGAAGTCAGTGGCGCAGGCAGGACTTCTTTTTGGAGGGATAAATACTCTATTAATCTTTGTATTTGAGGGGGTTTGAATCCCCAAACGTTCCCGTCCCGCGTGCGCTACTGATTAAAACAATCAACCACCTAAAAAATTAACACAAGAGCACATAGAGATCACACGCATATTCATATCTCTGCCGACTGCAAGCAGAGAGAGTTGCTTGCGTGGCTTCATCGTTACGCAGAGAGAGTTGCTGCGTGGCTTCATCGTTGTTCTCCGGATGTGGCGCTGCTGTAAAAACCACTCTCACGTGGCTTTATTGAAAAAGCCACGGCAAATTTTTGAAGCGCCACTGATTTGTATGAACGTAAGACATCTTATAGTTTAATTGTCTTTGCCTGAACTCGATCTCGCGCTTCCTAAAAGCTTAGTTTTAAGGAACTTAGCTGAATTCTTTAAATGAACTTTTTGAATATTTATTGTTACTAGTCTGTAAGAATTGTTTATTCGTAGACTTAAATAAATAAATAAATTGGTGTACCGTCGTCTCATAGATGTGTCATTCGACTGTTAAATTTTGATGGGCGTTGGACAAGGGGCGTGGCACATTTGTTTGATCCAAACTATCCGCATAATTTTGGAACTGTTAGTCTTACATCAATGAAACTTAGTACGAACCCACCATTTAGTCATATCTTTTGACAGAGAGAATGGAGCGCGTGGCACCGCCCATAAAACTCAAATGTTTTATGTGGAATAGCTTCAGAATTGTGAGCTACACAGCATTGAAATTTAATATGACATCGTCCCATAGAAGTGTCATTCTACTGTTAAAATTTGATGGGCGTTGGATAAGGGGCGTGGCACATTTTTTATGACCCAATATTTCAGCAGAACTGTAAGTCGTACATCAATGAAACTTGGCATGAACCTACCATTTAGTCATATCTTTCGGCAGAGGGAATGAGGCGGGTATTTAACAAGGGGGCGTGGCTTCGCCCATACAACTCAAATCTTTTATATGGAATAGCTTCGGAATTGTAAGTCGCACAGCATTGAAATTTGGTATGACATCCTCCCACAGAAGTGTCATTCGACTGTTAAATTTTGATGGGCGTTGGACAAGGGGCGTGGCACATTTATTTGACCCAAACTATCCGCATAATTTTGAAACTGTTCGTCGCACATCAATTAAACTTAGTACGAATTTACCATTTAGTCATATCTTTCCACAGAGGGAATGGGGCGGGTATTTCACAAGAGGGCGTGGCTCCGCCTATAAAACTCAAATCTTTTATATGGAATAGCTTCGGAGTTGTAAGCCGCACAGCATTGAAATTTGGTGTACCGTTGTTTTATAGATGTGTCATAATGCTGATGAGATTTGATCGGCGTTGGTCAAGGGGCGTGGCACATTTTGTATGATCCTACTGTTATGCAGTACACACACACACATCAGTGAAACTTGGTACGAACTTTCCACTTAGTAGCACAATTCGACTAGAGGAAAGTTGTGAGCATTGCACAAAGGAGCGTGGTACCGCCTCCATTTTTATATACATAGATTGTTTGTCTTGACTGCCTGACTGACTACATCTTGAAAAATGAACCTCCGCTAAGACGGGATTTTTTGAAATTCGGGGTGTAAAGGGGTAAAACATGTGTTAAGGTGTTGTATGAAGAAAAGTGATTTAAGAGACATATTGATTTCAAACTTCCTGAAAATACTCTAAATAACTCGAATTATAATTCGACACGTATTTTATAATTTTTCGAAAATCAAAATTTATCTGGACCAACAATGGGTTAAGATTTGTTTAAGGGTAGACTCGAAAAAAACATGAACCGATAGGCCTATTGACTTCAAAAATTATAAAAATACTTGAAATAAAAAAAAATTGGAAACGCGTTTCTCATTATTTTCCAAATCGAAATCTAACTGAATCAATGACGGGTTAAAAGTATGTACATATGGAGAAACACATTTTTTGAGCCTTTTGACTTCAAACTTGGTGAAAGTACATCAAATTTAAATAACTCGATACGTGTCTTTCATTTTTTCCGAATATTAAAATCGGACGGGGTCAGCGACCGGTTAAAAGTTTGTATGGCGAAACTGTAAAAAAACATGAATTAATGGGGCCACTGACTTCAAACTTTGTGAAAGTACTCTTAGTGAGAAATAATTTGACACATGTTTTTCACTTTTTTGAAAATCAAAAGCTAACGGGGCCAACAATGGGTTAACAGTTTGTATGGAGAAACACGATTTATTGGTCCTTTTGACTCCAACCTTAGACAAAAAGCACTTCTATCGGGAAATAATTAAAATGTACTTTTCATTTTTTGGAAAATCGAATTCTACCGTGATATACTAAGGGTTAAGAATTTGTTTAGGGTAAATGTGAAAACTCATGATTTAAAGGGATTTTGACTTCAAAATTTTTGGAAATACTTGACATCAAAGATAATAGACATATGTTTTATTTAAATCAAAATCTAACGGGGTCAACAATGGGTTCAGAATTTGTATCGGGTGAAATAAGAGAGCTTGCGTGTGAAGCCGCGGGGCCCAGCTATTATAAAATAAATTCAAGTATTAGTTGCTTGTTTTTGGCGTTTAGCTCTTTTTACATAGGCATTGTGGAAATGCCTTCTTTTAACCGTGACAATAGCTGCTCTCAGCTCTTCCATGGGATCAGCTGCTTTTATTGAATCTAGTTAAATGAGGAACGAATTGTAGAATTTATGGGAATATTATGCACAGTGAATGTGATTTTGTATGTGTTCACGTGCATACATCCCTACAAGGAATGCCTAACCGAAACTCCAGAAAAAAGTTCAAAATTTGTCTAAAAACCAACACATTCATAAAAATTTCCCAATTCTAACTAACACTTACAAATCCGCATTTCACATTTTGGGATTTTTTCCAGCAAGTGGGAATGAAAGAATATATTTGCATTAGTACCTTCCATATTCTCTGTATGAAAGAGTGAGATAACGATATAAACGTGGCGTGCCACCTGATTTTATGCACAAAATGTCGTAGTGCTACGAGAAGATTTCAACTGGTACGTCAGGCAAGCGTCCGCTACCGAATTAATTTTTGTGGAATGTTTTGAAGGTAATAAAATCTTTACTTGACTAAAAAATAACATTAAATTTAATTATTATTTCATGATTGTTTTATATAGATGTTTTCCGAAGTTATGGATATGGCTAATTCAACAGAAGAACCCTGGAGGCTAAAACCCTAGGCGCCGGAAGAAATATTGTGTTTTTTTTTTGGGTGTCTTTTTCGCTTTTTATCATTGTATTTCTGTTTTTTATAATAACCAAATACATTTTTATTAAACTAATCTAACTGATCTAACTGATATGTCGGTTAGATGTACCCGATTTGTACGTTAGTCCTAACAAATATATACGTTAGGACTACCTGGTAGATCTAACTGATATGTCGGTTAGATGTACCCGATTTGTACGTTAGTCCTAACAAATATATACGTTATGACTACTTGTTTTTTCTAACTGATATGTCGGTTATATGTACCCAATTTGTACGTTAGTCCTAACAAATATATACGTTATGACTACCTGGTATGTCTAACCAATATATCCGTCATAGCTAACTAAGTGAGCGAGATGGCTATACGCTTGTTCAGGCTTCAAAGTGCGTGCGTTAGAAGGTGATATCAAATCACACGTACACGAAATCAAGTCACACGTACACGAAATCAAGTCACACGTACATAAAAGGACTAGTCAGATTTTTCACACGGCTAGAACAAATCTGACTAGAAATATAACCGATATGTTGGTTATTTATACCGGTTATATAACTAGTCATATAACCGGTAGTCTCCTTGTAGGGATACCAAGCAAAACCTTAAAAAATTTGTTGTAATCCTTATTTTCCTATGTGTTCCAAAAATGTTCACGGCTACAATGACATCAGCAGCAAGTATGGATGTATAAGGTCTAAGAGTAGAAGTATAAAAACATAAGTGTAAAATATTTATTACAAGTGGTTTTGGTTCGTTTCTGTTATGTTGTTATTTAGCTTGCTTATTTCGTCAATTGTTTTTAGTGGGAAAATGGAAATGACATCCGCAATACTAGCCCCTGATGGACGATTTGCCTAATTAACACAGTGTGTGTATGTGTTGCCAAAGCCTCCATTATTGCCTTATTCTGCGATTGTATTATGTGTGGAATGAAATCGTGCTTAGTCAGTAGCTGTAGTTTAAGAATTCAATCTTTGATAAAAAGGGATTTTTCAAACTCGACTTGTTAGGGATGGTAGTTATGGGTATATTCCATGTTAACGTCTGGATGCAACTAACTTTTTAGTTCTTGAAATTGTTCTTCGAGGCGCTTTGTATTCTGGCAATTTTGGCAGTTGTTTCCATCTGAAATGTTAAGAAGCTAAAATTATTTTCAATGCTAAATAATACGGCGTCAGCATTACCTTGCGAAGGTGAAATATCGTCCGGTGCCGCCGCAGTGAAACGCGTAATTTTGCTGCTCTGGTTCATTATCTAATTTTGGTGCTTCATAAACAAACTTATATTCTATTTGATTTAATTTGAATTCTTCAATGCCCCCTTCTGGTTCTTTACCTACGACACAAATACCTAAAGATGAATATGAGTCAAATGGTTCTGTGAAAAAACTTTGTGGATTGTAAAAGTTTTCCCTAAAACAACTAAATTTGGATTTTACGGAAACCAACAATTTTAATGGGACTGTTCGGTATAATGCTGCAATAGCTATCTGAAGTTTTTAAACTTAAATAGAGTTTAAATTGAATGCTAACAATCATCCCATTATTCTCTTTGACTTTTAACTGATCTACCTTTTCAATTCGTTCTTGCTGCATTTTATAAGATATTTTTTGCAATATCTTTGTTGGTTTTTTACGTACCAAAAATTATAGGAAAATTTTGCACAAAAAGTTGTAAAATGGAGTGTGCTGTTGAAATATTGTTTCTATGTTTTGTTGGAGATGCCAATAATCTACAGGCTGAGTGGAGTAATAGCAATACGTAATAAAAATCATCATGCTCTTTTCCTTTGAAAACTAAAATGCCAGTATATAGCAAAAATTGGCGGAACTCGGTCACTTTCCAATGAAAAACTTCAACCAGACTTCTCGGTTTTCGTACAAATTCTATTGGAATATGACTTGTAAGCGATTGTAAGTAGCCGCATATGTAATTTTTCTGGTTCTTAGTAATTTTGGAATTAATATTGTCATTGAAAAGACGTATCAAAATTACTCGCATGACTCCAAGATCAACTAAGTGCATCGCATCTAATGATACTTGGCGAATAATGTTTGAATTCAATATTTCAAACGGTGTTTTCTTTTGTCGAAAAATCTTTTTGTGGTGAAGAATATATTTTCGTCTGGTAAAATCGTCATCAGGTATTAGATCGACACTTTGAACATTATATGTCAGTGCATTATATGTTAGCTGCATTCACCTTCGATGCACATGATTTGGGGCACTTAAGCGAAAAATGCAGCTAAGCGGAATATCTAGACAAGTTTCTGGAAACAGCAAAATTTTTTTTAAAGTAGATCCTTGGCGCACCTATATAAAAATATCAAAATATATATTATATATATATATTATATCAATATTGATATATTATATATATCAAAATTTTGCATGAACGAATCTATTGAATTCTTGAAAAGATTACACCAGTGTAAGACTGAACAAATTTTTATTAGCAAATTAACCGCTATCTTATAGATGCTTATGCATATCTAATATGTATGTATACACTGGATATAATGAAAATATTTATATACATATTCTTACTGATATGCTTTTATGTAAAATAATCGGTAATTTTACCCTGCGAATATTTCTTTTTTGACAATTTCACAACTATTGCCTCCATTTCGAAAATGTGGAAATTTGTTTCGATACCTACTATTTTCCAAAAAAAACTTTTCGAAATTTTCAAGTGCTGCTAAACGAAGTATTTTTCATACAAATCAAAGAAAACTTGCTCAAAAACAGGGCTGTTAAACGGAATAGTGCAGCTAAGTGAAATGCAGCTAAATGTGAAATTTTCAAAGAAAATTCGGTTTACGAAGTAGTATTTTGGCCAAATAATGCAGCTAAGCAGAAAATGCACCTAAGCGAATAGGCAGCTAAACGGAATGTACTGTATTTTGTTTTCAATTGAAAATCCGCTTTTTGTGCAGAAAATCATCCACACAGGTTGGGTCGCTTTACCAACGTAAACTCCAATGGCAAATATTGACAAGTTAGGAATGTTTATAATTTTCACCAATATAGGCCATAATTGTTTTGGTGAACTTTTAAATATGGGTAAGCCGTCTATATTAATATTGACTACTATGTTTTCAAATAAGCAAATTTCAGACGAAATTTTCTTTAATTGATTTTTGAGGCCCAAATGAGTGTAAAACCCGGGAGCAACTGTTCTCACTAACACCGGCAGTGATTAAGTGATTGGAAACTGGCAGGGGAAGTCTACAATACACACATAAAATGCACCAATACTCTCACATAACAGCTGATATTCCCGCCCCACAGCTGATATTCCCGACTCCATACAAACTCAAAATGGAGGGTTGTTGTGTTGGTCAATTTCAAAATGGAGGGTTGTTGTGTTGGTCAATTTTCATGTGTGAGGGTTATCGTTGTGGTTCATTTTTAATTGCAAAGAACATTGCATAGAATTCCGTGATACGTTTATAAAAAAATGAATATAAAATTTTATTATTGCTTACAAATGTAATAAAAATGTTTGAATATATCTCTAACATGTCATAATTTAAGTTTTCATTGACGTCTTACAAAAAGTCACCCCTGTGTCTAGAACAGTGCATTTTACACCAAAAGCATCTCTAAATTAAAATTAGTTACTTTTTCCAACTGACTACTTTTCTCCTGCAGGGTAGTTACACTGTACATCGTGATAACAATTTAAAAAATACTTACGTTAACTTTCTTTCTAACATGCATAACACAGCAATTGAGGGTCACTTTTATATTTTTCCATCTCAACTTACAGTACGTAATTTTGCAAATGTATTACTCATATTTAAAAACTAATCGTCTGTCATTTTGGTAAAGTAGGTGGCTTTGAAGTTTTCATTATTCTGTGACCAGGTGCTGAAGGGGACAAATTAAGAGGTGATGGTATGTCGTGTCGTTTGTCTTGAATCGACAATGGAAGAAATTGCTGTTTGCGCTGTTTACTTAAATTATTAATACTATGATTTTCATTTTTTCCAAACAGCATCGCTAAATGAACCGCACAAAATAATCCCAGACTCTGAAAATATAGAAGATAGAAAACGTACATATTGAGAAAAAAAAATTTATTCATTCATTAATTAATCAATGCATTTTTATGAAGGGTTTGTTTCTGTAATAGGGAAAACTTTATTTAATGGCGGCCAATTTGATGGCTAACAGCCAATTCATGCTTAATTTAATTAAATGTAACGGATCAGAAGCTGGAAAAGGTTTTGGCATAAATGCAGTATAGCGAACCCTCGTGAAAAAAGTAAATGAGTATGCTTTTATATAGAGGGTTTTCTCATGCATCTAAGAAACTAAACATTTTGCCTGTGAAACGCCCATAAAAGACGTGGCTCGGGGTCAAAGTTAAAAGTTTTTATCAAAACAACTCAATTAATCTCCAACTGATTTACACGATATGGGTATCAAACCAAAGGTCTTTTTCATACCTTTCTTCTGATGTTCAACATTAGATACGTAATACAAATTCTTAACCCATTGTTGACCCCGTCAGATTTTGATTAAAAAAAAACATGTGTATAATTATCTTTGATTTCAAGTGTTTCCAAAAATTGTTAAGTCAAAAGTCCTATTAAATTATGTGTTTTCACATTTACTCTAAACAAATTTTTAACCCTTGGTTTACCACGGTAGATTTCGATTTTCAAAAAAATGAAAAGCACGTTTTAATTATTTCCCGTTTGAAGTGTTTCCCAATAAATCTTGTTTCTCCATACAAACTGTTAACCCATTGTTGACCCCGTTAGATTTTGATTTTCAAAAAAATGAAAAGCACGTGACCCCGTCCGATTTTAATATTTGGAAAAATGAAAAACAGGTATCGAGTTATTTTACATTTGAAGTACTTTCACCGAGTTTGAAGTCAAAAGGCTCAAACAAATTTGTTTCTCCATACATACTTTTAACCCGTCGGTGATCCAGTTAGATTTCGATTTTGAAAATAATGAGAAACACCTGTCTAATTTTTATTTTTGAAGTCAATAAGCCCATTTCCATAAATGTGAAGTTTTGATTTTCGAAAAATTATAAAATACGTGTCGAATTATTTTTGATTTAGAGTATTTTCAGGAAGTTTGAAATCAATATGTCTATTAAACCACGTTTCTTCATATAACACCTTAACACATGTTTGCCCCTTTAGACCCCGAATTTCAAAAAAGTCCCGTCTTAGCGGAGGTTCATTCTTCAAGATGTACCTACAGTCTAAAATTCATGTTTGTTGCTTCAGTGGTTTGGGCTGGGCGATGATAAATCAATCAGTCAGTGAGTCAGGACAAACAATCTATGTATCTTAAAATGGAGGCGTACCACGCCCCCTTGTCCAATGCTCACAACTTTCTTCTAGTCGAATTGTGCTACTAAGTGGAAAGTTCATACCAGTCCAGTTCGACTGTCATTCGGTGCGGGCGTTTTCTTTTTGTGCTCCGCTATGACAGATTGTTCGAAGTGCAAGTTGCATTGCAGTACTAATGACTTGGTGTCGTGTGGCACCTGTTCCTCTAAGTGGCACCTTAAGTGTGCAAACATCAGTAAGGAAGCTGCAGAAATCATTAATATTAATCGACAAGTAATTTTTTGCTGTGAGTTGTGCTTCGGAAACTCTCGATCTGCCTGCCCATCTATTGTGCCGTTGCTGCTTGGGAAGCTGAGTGAAGTACGTGCTCTCATCGATTCGCTAGCGGTACCTCAATCGGAGAAGTTTTGTGCCGACAATTTGAGCTCCAAGTCAACGACGGCGATTAGCCTAGGCGTATACGGAGACGCAGGCCGCGCAAAACAGCACAAGACAGCGCAGCGAAAATTAAACTTTGTGAGGCAGAAAAAATGTGAACTGCGTATACGAATCTCGTAAAACCAGTACACGTGTTCCGTATTCATTCCATAAACTCAGCAATACGAGTTATTTGTCTGAATTAGACTTTGAAATAGAACCTATATAATATAATATGGGTGTAATATCGGCTGTTCACGCACTTTTTCAATTAGTTCTTCAATTTTTGCAAGCTAACGTGTCGGCTGCGCGTAGGAAACTGTATTTCAACTACAACGCGACGCAGTTGTGCGCAGGCACGTCTCTCCGCCGCACGCGGCTATGTCGCTGTATACGCCGTTATACGGTACTGCGTTATTTACAAAAATCTAAACTGCTACTGTTTGCATAGCCGCTGCTGCCAAAGCTAGCGCCGTCGCCGTTAACACTACTGCTGCTGCTAATGTTATCGCTCCTGCCGTCAAGAACGCTGCCGCCAATGTAAACGCTGCAGACTCTGCTATCACAGCTGCGACTTCTACTGCACCTGCTAATGCTACGACTGCTTATGTGAACGCTCCTGCAAACAAGAACGCTGCAGGTAATGTGATCGCTGCTACGAGCGCTGCCGCATCTCCTAAAGACGCCGCTGCTGCTGACGCTGATGTTACCGCTGCTATTAGTGCAGTTGCACCCGCATCCCCAGTAATACGTGTGGTTCCTGATGCTGCTGCTCTCTCTTCCAACGTTACCGCGCTTTCTCTAGCCGCTCATTCGCTGCCTCAGCCATCATCTGCTGCTTCTCTTATTGCTGACGGTCCGCCTTTACACGCTCGTTCGTTGCTCACTTCGGTTGCTGAGCCGCCCAATGCCGCTAATGCTTGGGTCACTGTGCGCGACAAAAAGCGGAATAAACAAAAGCTGGTTGTTGTTGGATCTAATGAGAACTCGGGTCTTGAGGTTGCCGTGAGGAAAAAGTGGCTGCATCTATCTTCATTTTTACCATCAGTTACGGAAGAGAGCCTAATTGATTATGTGGCCTGACAGACCTGTATTGACAGGCAGCATCTCTCTTGCTATAAATTAGTTAAGAGTGGTGTGCCTTCGGACTCGCTTAAACGCATTAATTTTCAATTAGGCGTTGCTTCGTCATATTATACTAAGCTTCTCAATCCCGCAGCTTGGCCAGCTAACGTTAAGGTGCGCTCTTTTCGTTTTTTTCTCCGAGAAAAGAGTACCCGCCACCGAGTGCCTAGCACTCTCTTCAGATGCTCTGTCTGTAATTGCTAACCCAGTCAGTGGTAGCTCACAGTTATCTCATATGCCCGGTAGTTTAAGTAATCATTTAAATATCTACTATCAAAATGTATCTGGTATGAGAACAAAGGCTGATTATGTGCGCTTGATGAGCTCCTCACTGGACTACGATGTCTTTGTAATCACAGAATCTTGGCATAATTCTACATTCTTTGATTCGGAATTTTTTTACCCACACCTTTATAATGTGTTCAGGAAGGATAGAGACTCTCTCAAAACGGGCCTTAATAGGGGTGGTGGTGTTTTGATTGCTACCAAACGCAAACTACACTCAGCACTGTTGTAACTACCACTGTTTTGATTGCTACCAAACGCAAACTACACTCAGCACTGTTGTAACTAGTGAACAATGATTCCTTGTTGGAACTTTGTGTACAAGTCAGGGGAGCGTCCGGCTTGCTCTTCATTTGCGTATAGTATATTCCTCCGAATAGTAGTGAAGCTTTATACAAATTACATGTCGACAATATTTCGGCACTGCAAGCTCGGATTGGGGAAAACCAGTTGTGCGTTCTGGGTGATTTCAATCTTGGTAGTATTACATGGTCTGATATGGTTAACTCAGTTGCTCTGACTCCCTCAAATGTACACTGCGCGCACGAAATTTACTTAATTGACAACTTTCTTAGCTTTGGCTTGCTGCAGATAAATGCCCATCCTAATAAACTTGGTCGTTTTTTGGATTTGGTTTGTATCTCGGGTAGTGTCCGACCGAAACCACTTTTTTGGGCCGAAACCGAAACCGAATATTCGGTTTTTTTTAATATTCGGCCGAAACCGAAACTTTCTAGTTAAAATAAAAATCACCATATCAACCATTTTTTTTTCAACAAACGAATTTTACATTAAGTAAATAAAGAACAAACAAACAAACATAGCATAAATAAATAAATACATATTAATAAAAACAATTTATTCATTTTTTAAAAACGTAAACATAAAAAATCACCCTTTCGGACCTTACTCGCTAATATTCAAAATTAAATAATTTAATATTATATGCTAACAAAAGAAGTTTATTTACATTGCTGGCATCTAAATTACTTCTCCTTTCACTATATATCTGCTACACAATAAAATGTAAAAAATATACTAGAAAGTTTCGGTTTCGGCTATTCGGCCATTTTTTGGCCGAAACTGAAACCGAAACCGAAACCACTTATTTGGGCCGAAACCGAAACCGAAACCGAATATTCGGTCGGACACTAATCTCGGGTAATCTTAACTCTAAGGTTGTCGAATGCTGCTCACCTATTTCGCAGGTATGTTTGCATCACACACCGTTTGTTATCGATCTTGAATTTTATGAGTTCTATAATGTCCCTTCTAGTTCAAGACCTACATATTTAATTTAACTACAAGCTCTGCGATTTCGAGGCATTGAACAATTTGTTTCTTGACGTGCATTGGGAGGAAATACTGTCCAGTGGCGACACTGCTACTTGTTTTTCCCACCTTTAAATCTATAGTTTTTGACCTTTGCCTGAAGTCGATCCCTATCTTCCCTGGGAAAGTTCATAAACTGCCGTGGGTTACAAAGGAACTTAAAAAACTGAAAAATTTGAGAAATAAATTTTATAAAAAGTTCAAGGCGACTAATTGTCCCATTTACTTTAATTACTATCAATCACACCTTAGAAGTTACAACAAGTTGGTGAAGTCGCTGTGCAACAGTTACATTCGTAATTATGAAGTTGGCATCAAAAGTAATCCAAAACTCTTTTGGAATTTTATTAAACAAAAAAAATCGGTTTCCGATATACCGTCCTCGGTTTTTTTCAAGGACAAAGTCGCCGAAACCGCGGATGATGTCGCTAACTTATTCGCACAGTTCTTCAGCTCAAATTTTGTTACAGATGTAAGCCTAGGCGTATACGGAGACGCAGGCCGCGCAAAACAGCACAAGATAGCGCAGCGAAAATTAAACTTTGTGAGGCAGAAAAAATGTGAACTGCGTATACGAATCTCGTAAAACCAGTACACGTGTTCCGTATTCATTCCATAAACCCAGCAATACGAGTTATTTGTCTGAATTAGACTTTGAAATAGAACCTATATAATATAATATGGGTGTAATATCGGCTGTTCACGCACTTTTTCAATTAGTTCTTAAATTTTTGCAAGCTAACGTGTCGGCTGCGCGTAGGAAACTGTATTTCAACTACAACGCGACGCAGTTGTGCGCAGGCACGTCTCTCCGCCGCACGCGGCTATGTCGCTGTATACGCCGTTATACGAGTATACGCAGTATATCGTACGGTACTGCGTTATTTACAAAAAACTAAACTGCGTTGAGTTGTGCTGCGTGTGCGGCCTGCGTCTCCGTATACGCCTAGGCTAAACGTTGTTTTGGCTGACACCTTCAGTCCTGACTCGTTATTTACCTTTGGGTCGTTGACCTTAATTGCCGACGATGTCGAAAAGGGCATCAACAATCTTAAATTTTCAATGTGTACGGATCCAGATGGGCTCTCCGCTGTACTCTTGAAGAATTGCAGCTCTCTTGTTGAGCCACTCCTATTGGTCTTTAACAAATCCCTTTCGTCCGGTATTTTTAAAGATTATTAGAAAAAAGCATCAATAACTCCAATATTTAAGAGTGGCAATAAGAATGATATCGCAATTTACAGACCCATCTCGAAACTCACGTCGGTGTCTAAACTTTTTGAATGCATAGTCAATGAAAAACTTATGTTTTGTATAAACATTGTAATAAACATACAGAATGCGCATGTCATACAAGCAAAAATTTTGTATTCTGGTTTTTCGGTTTGTATTTGGTTCTAACATTGGAACCCGCGCTCTGCTCGCATAGATCACGTATGTGGTGAGAGCGTTGCTTTACAAGCGAGAACGTAGTTTTACGTGTTGCGCTCACTTCAGTGAGTCTGCGTTAGCACACTGCTGCGGCGTGGGATGATTGAGAGGTGAAGATGATGTGCTGTTGTTGTTGCTGGCTTTTGTTCTTCTTCTGTAAGCCTGCACGGCGTCGCATGTTGCTCCTGAACTCATTGCCGATTGTAGTGTGCGCAAAATCATAGAAACGAAAATAAAATATGGTTGGCATGGCGACTTATATGAACGCTACAAGCAATAAAACACAAATAATCAACAATGACAATTATAAAGGGAAGTTAAAAGAAAGAAAGAACTTTTTTATTAGCCCGCAATAATTTATTAATTATATTAATTTTTTTTACGGCCCACATACAATGCGAAAAAGGACTAAAATAAGAAAATCTAGGATTTTAAATTTACTGTCCCAGTATTCGTTACTCATTCTGAATTAAAATTCTTGCAGTGGTCGGATATATGCACATATCTGCCTTAATACCGATTTTTCGGGCTCCGACTAAAAGATTTTGAAGCAAAACCAATCAGCAACACAAAAAAGCATACACACACAAGAACAAAAATCATTAGTGCTGTTTTGAATCACGTTCGCTGAAACGGCGATCATTGCGTTGGCTAAGTGGCGTCCCTTTGCTGGCGACAAATAAATGCAGAAATTCACACAAAAAATGATTGAGCGACAAAAGCAGCTACCAACAAGTCGATGTACACACATGGACATACCCAGGAACAAATTTAGAGGGACATAACTACATTTGAAAATTCATATTATAGAGTTCAAATAGAATAGAATACAGAAATCTATATTTTTATAGAACATAGAATTTCGAATTTTAGGGGCGCAAATACCGATCCCTGTACCCTACCCTGATACGCCCATGTGTACACAGGTGAAGCGGCACTTTCATTTCATGTGTGGTTGTTGGGTGAGTGTGCTTCAGCTTGCACAGCCAATGAGCGCAAACTGAAGCGCTCGCTCTCCTGCTGGCACCGCTCTTTCCCTTTTGTGTCTTCCCCCCGCTCTGGGAAACTCGCAAACAAAAATTTTAATTTTTGAGCTCAGATGAGCCTTCTATACACTTCATATTCTTTGATACTATCCACACAGATTTTGCTAAAGCCTTTGACAGAGTTTGTCATTCAATTCTGATATCTAAATTAAATTGCTTGGGCTTTCACTCATCATTTCTTACTTGGGTGAAATCATACCTTTCCAACAGGCAGTGTGTTGTGGCTGTTGATAATCATCTTTCACAGTCGTTTGTTGCTACTTCCGGCGTTCCTCAAGGTTGCATACTTGGTCCTCTGTTGTTTGTTTTATTTATTAACGACATTGGCTCCTGCTTTTCGTTTGCAAAATTTTTACTATATGCGGATGATCTGAAGATTTATGCTGCGATTAATAACGTGGCAGACTCGCTGGCTCTGCAGGCTGACCTAGACAGAGTACAGGCATGGTGTACGAGAAATCACCTTTTCTTATCATTAGCAAGTGTTTTCATGGAACTTTTTCTAGGAAACACAGTCCTTTGCACTTGTCCTACTCCCTGTCAGGTTCACTGTTGCAGTCAGTCCAAGAAATCAAAGATTTAGGTGTGTTTTTCGACACAAAACTGTTTTTCTAGTCATATCGATTTCATTATTGCCAAATCAAATGTCATGTTGGGGTTCGTTCGTCGGAACAGTGCGTCATTCTCTGATCCATATACGTTTAAACTGTTGTTCACGGCTTTCGTAAGATCAAGGCTGGAATAAGCTTCGTTTATATGGAGGCCATATCAAGAGACTCACATTAATCGCAATGAGCGCATCCAAAAGGTTTTTATGCGGTTCGCCCTAAGGTCGCTGAACTTTACTGAACCGTTGCCGTCGTATATTTTCCGCGGCCGCCTTATAAACTTATTGAGTCTAAACTCTAGGCGAACCTATCTTGCATGCTCCTTCATTGTTGGGTTATTAAACGGGTCTATAGATTGCCCGACCCTTTTGAGTAAAGTGGCTTTTAATGTTCCAGTACTTAACCTACGGCACGTAGAGACTTTCTACGGGCGCTGTTATGCAGACGGTCAAATGACCGTCGGTCACGATAGTTGTTGTTGCTTCAATGTAAAATGAAAAATTGAGAGAGAGAGCGGGAGAGTAAAATTTGACCGCGTCGGTCAAAAATGATGAGGCTCTCGATGCCAAATCATGCGATCAAAACAGTGTTGCGTTGTGAAATTATTCACAACGCATGTGTTTTCGGAGCAAAATGGCACACTTGTCGCGAAAACATGTATCTAATGACGGAAAAAATGGTTCGTAGCAACCCTCATCGTTTGTTTAGTGTACTGGTGACCGGCGATCAAATGACCGTCTGCATAACAGGGTTTTGGCACAGAGCAGAAAAAACAAAACGAGAGCGTAAAAAGTAACGTGACCGACGGTCATTTGACCGTCTGCATAACAGCGCCCTACATCAGCTTTTTCAGGTCAAACTATGCTAGAAATGCGCCTCTGGCTAGAGCCCTTGCGGAACTGAATAGTGTCACCGACCTCGATGTATCGCTTCCCAAAGGGACATTGTTAAATTTGTTATTGAATAGGTTAAGTTGAAGCTCTTTTCCTCATTTGTGTGATCTTTTTTTTCCTATAGTCAGTAAGTTCCGTATGTTCATTGGCTTATTAAATAAATAAATAAAGTTTCATTGATGTGAACTTACAGTACTGCGCAAATTTTGGGTTATAAAAAATGTGCCACGCCCCTTGTCCCACGCCGATCAAATCTCATCAGTAGAATGACACATCTATGAAACGGTGGTACACCAACTTGGGCGGTGCCACGCCCCCTTGTTGAATACCCTCCCCATTCCCTCTGTCGAAAGATATGACCAAAGAATATGAAGTAATATAGAACGCGCATGTGGGCACAAAAGTGTTTTCGGTTATTATGATGCCAGCGGGAAGAGTGAAGCGTAGGCATTTGAGAATGTTAAGTTCATAACATTTTCTGTTAGATTTGCGTAGGACAACAGCGAAAAGCAATGTTGTTGTTCGCAACGGCTTCATTCGTGTACATTGAAATGGTGGTTGTTGTGGCGTAGTGATCGATAATTTTTTGCATGCATGTTTATTGATCTTGTTCGTCAAAGCGCAAGCGGAGAGCAAACAACGAACCAAAGCATAGTCATCGTCTTTTCAACGAAGATGATTCGGGATTCGCTAATGTTTTTGTTGTTGTCGTTTATTGTGTGAATGCTTTTTTGTGTTGCAGATTGGTTTTGCTGCACAAATTGCTGTAATGTCACCAAAGACAAATAACAATAACAAACAAATAGCTTAATTGTCTTTGATATCACCATCAATCGAATCTTTGTGGTGTATGGCTTTTTGCTGGCCAATGGTGCGCTTTGATTGATTTAAAAATTTGGTTGTTGATCCCAATTTAAAATGTTTACAAATATTTTTACGTGGCGAGTTCCAAGTAAAATTATTAGTTTATATTTTCACATGGTTGTCTACATTTTTGAGAACATGGGAAAACTACGAAAAAAATGAACTGATGATATTGACTTCAAAATTCGTGAAAACAATTGAAATCAAAAATAATTAGATACGTGTTTTTCATTTGTTTTAATCTAAATCTAACGGGGAAACCAAGGGTTAAAAGATTATATGGAAAAACATAATTTAATAGGTCTATTGACTTTCAATAGGGCGAAAGCACTACCAGTAGCGGCTTAACGGGAGGGGGGGGGGGGGGCGGAGGCGCGGACCGCCCCGGGCCCCGGGCTGCGGGGGGCCCCCGAGAGAAGCTTGCATATAAAAATTTAAAGTTTTTCAAAACTTAAACTTGTAAAAAACTATTTGCGCTCCACAATGGTTGTTGAAAGGTTGTTTGTCACTTTTATCAATTGAAAGAGACACAGTATCGACAATTGACTTTGAAATTGCAATAACAAATTCAGTTCAATAAACAAATTCAGTTCCCTCGAAGATTGCAATATTTAATTTTTAACTTAAAATTTTGTGCAAAGTATGCAAATACAAAATTCTAAGTTAAAAATTAAATATCGCAATCTTAGAGTTTGCTTGTAAACTAGTGTGAATTACACAATTACTTAACCTCATTAAACTTTGTAGAAGTCAAACAAATTTACAGTTATTATTATTATTATAATTATTGGTTGGATAACAAAACATCGTCCCGAAAATCCGGTTTTCTTCTTTGATAGACTCTTTTACGAAAGCAATTCTATGCTCCTTGTAAGTAAGTCGTACTGCTACTGGGTTTTATAAAATATTTCTGTACATTTCTTAACTACTCGACACGAAAAATGCACCTAAAAATAAAAGTGTTTTCTAGACTGGAACTTTGAAATAGAATAAAATTTAGATGTATGAATCTACAGACTGAAATCCAAATCATGTGTGTTTTCCTACCTGACATATTTTGGTCCTGAAACTTCAAAATTGAAAATTTAGTTAAAAGGATGTCTTTCATTTGATACCCATATTTCCATCATTGCACAACCGCATATAGTTAAAAAAAGATTTGAAATGTGTATGTCCTTAAAATTTTAAAGTTTTTTAAAAAGGACTTTGGGCCAGAAAATGAAAAACTGACTATACCAGATTACCTATATCCAAATTTGGATGGGTCTCGGCAAAAAAAAAATTTTTTCGCACAGTGTAATAAATGTGAAGTTGGTGTTTTTACTCACTGCATCATAACTTTGTAATTTTTCTTACAATTCTAATAATATTTGCTCAAGTAATATATTTGCTCAAAAAAGATATAATAATAATATATCTTTCATCTTAGATTTTAAAACTAGGGGAGATCATTTTTTTTATCCATAAAAAAATTATTCAAAAATTTATGATTTTTTGGTCGAAAAATTCACTTGTCACAACTTTCCTTGTCAGTAACTTCCCCAAATCTCATCTGATTTGAACAATCTATATATCACTAAAAAGGCTAAGGTATTATCTTCTTCTTGAACGACGGACAGCTCGTGTTAATCGGATAATTCTTCAGGAGATATGTGCTCATAAGTTAGTCTAGAAAACACTTTATCTATGTACGCGATTGGCCCATTTTTTGTCGAGTAGTGTAATGATGCACTGATCGCAAAACAATCTAATCCTCCTGCTCGGGTTGCTTAAAATAATGGCCAGATCGTAGTAACGAAGCAAGATTTTCTGGTTTTTTTTTAGTTTTAAGATGGCTTTTTGAAATGACGAGCTTGCTCTCCCAAAAGTTTTCCTAATTTCACGAAAGTTTTTATTAAATTTGGAAAGATTTAGTAAGATTATCCTTTTATCCATTTTTCATTTTTTCTCTGGGATTCTATTGCTTTCTATAAAATTTCAAGCACATATACGTTCCAAAATAATTTATCCCTTTACTGTTCAATGGAATACAAATTTTCTAAAAAAATTAAAAAGCATAACCGGAAATTCCAGTTATTAGTTTTGTACGCAAACTTATTCTGCACCGTTTGTGGGGGCCCCTCAGCCGTCGCCGCCCCGGGCCCCCGAGCACCTTAAGCCGCCACTGAGCACTACTGAAGCACTAAATAAAGAAATAAATAACACAGGCACACAAAAAAAAAAAATTCGGGACCCAGAGGGTAGACCCCCCTACCCCTATGTTTTTTGGGTCGCTGAAACTGAATATGAACATAAAAAATAATTTTAACTAGCCATTTTCCCGCTAGCACCCCCTACCCTCCACACACTTCACCCCCACTAACCGTGTCTGTATTATATTGTGGAAGGATTTTGACGCGTTAAACATGATCTTTTAGTGTAACTTAATTTTAAGTAAACATTTATTATGTAATTAGAAATTTAGGTTCAAATTGGACAATAAAAATACTTGATAAATGATATAACATTTATCAAGTATTTTTGTTTATCGTCACTGTACACTTCTTTCTTTTATTACTTTTGCGACTAGGACACCTCCTCGTGGTGAAGGCGGGCAACGGATTTTATCCGGCAGTATTTTTATTGTCCAATTTGAACCTAAATTTCTAATTACATAATAAATTTTTACTTAAAAATCCTTCCACAATATAATACAGACACGGTTAGTGGGGGTGAAGTGTGTGGAGGGTAGGGGGTGCTAGCGGGGAAAATGGGTAGTTAAAATTATTTTTTATGTTCATATTCAGTTTCAGCGACCCAAAAAACATGGGTGCACAAATCCACTTCAATTTTTCAAGAAAATCGAAATTTCAACCCTTAATGGCGGTGAGAGGGGGTGCTAGCGGGAAAATTGCTAGTTAAAATTATTTTTTATGTTCATATTCAGTTTCAGCGAACCAAAAAACATAGGTGTAGGGGGGTCTATCCTCTGGGTCTAGACTTTTTTTTGTTTGTGCCTGTGTAATTAGAGAAGTATTTTGTCACAAGAATCTGACGACTTCAACAAAGGGTAAAAGAAACTTGATTTATTGGGTCCATTGATTTCAAAATTGCGTGCAGAGCCGCCAGGCCCTGACAGTTTTCGAAACAGAACCTTAAAAAAGTGTTATTAAGGCATGCCTACGTTTAAAAATAGTATAAATATTCTACACCTGAATGGTTCCATGGCGAATGATGCTACCATAAATTTACAATATTCGGGCTAATAAAAACGTCTTCCTTTCTTTCCATTTCCCTTTTTAATTGTCTTTGTTGATTACTATTATTTATTTTTTATTGCCTGTAGCGATCATATAGGTCGCCATGCCAGCCATATTTTATTTTCTTCTCTATGATTTTGCGCACATTACAGTCGGCAGTGAGTTCAGGAGCAATATGAGGCTAATAGAAGAAGAACAAAAGCCAGCCAGAAAATAGAAATCGTTTTACAATTTCAGCTTTTCGCAAGCGCAACAACAACAACAACAGCACATCGTCTTCATCTCCCAATCATCCCACGCCGCAGCAGTGTGCTAACGCAGACTCGCTGCAGTGAGCGCAACACATAAAACTACGTTCTCGCTTGTAAAGCCAGCCTTCTGTATGTTTGTTTTCTTTGCTTCTACTCACATGTTACGCTGAAGTTACAGAGAATTCTGCTGTTAGTAACAGAGGGTTCTGCTGTCAATAAGAGAGGGTACTACCAGCAGTACCCGCCATACAACGCGTTTGCTTGTATGAGATGCGCGTTCTTCATGTTCGTTGATATGACTAAATAGTAAGTTCGTACCAAATTTAATTGATGTGCGACTAACAGTTCCAAAAATATGCGGATAGTGTGTGCCCAAAAATGTGCCACGCCCTTTGTCCAACACCCATCAAATTTTAACAATAGAATGACCCTTCTATGGGACGATTTCGTACCAAATTTCAATGCTGTGCGACTTACAATTCCGAAGCTATTCCATATAAAAGATTTGAGTTGTATGGGCGGAGCCACGCCCTCTTGTTAAATACCCGCCCCATTCCCTCTGTCGAAAGATATGACTACATGGTAAGTATGACTACATGGCTAATTTTCATTGATGTGCGACTAACAGTTCCAAAAATATGCGAATAGTTTGTGCCCAACAAATGTGCCACGCCACTTGTCCAACGCCCATCAAATTTTAACAATAGAATGACACTTCTGTTTAATCAAGCGCGGCGGAGCGGTGTAAATGAAACACGGGGGATTCGGGTTTTGATGTTTATTGGGCGACGTTCGAATGATGAGTAACAAGAAAGACAATAAACATTAAACGATACAAACGGCCGAAGCCGGGGAGCAGAAAATAGGGGGAAACATGAGTACAAACGGATAAGGAAAGGAAGGGATTAGAGGTGGGATCGACAGATCACTTGAGACAGCACTCATTTAGCCATCGCGGCCGCCATTGCATATTGCAATAAAATTATGCCGCGGGCCAGACGGGCGTGGGCTCCGTGATGCAGCTTTTACGGGTGCGGGGGGGCCGTCCATCAACGCCTCGTCCTCGGGGAAGTGCTGCTGCAGCGGTTGGCGCGTCGTCACCGATCTGCAATGAGATGAGATGTCAGTTACCCGGAAATAAAGGTTTTGAGGCTGACATCATGGGTATGGGAAATCGTGGCTTAGCTGCGGGGGTCGCTTAAGCTAAAGCCGGGGGAATATGGAAATACATAAATTGGCTGAGTTGCCATTTCTTTAGGGGGAGTGAAAAGAATTTCGAGAGGGTTCGGAGGCTGTTTACAAACTAAGCCCACGCCGCTCGGGATAATTGGGTGCACGTAGGGCTCGAGAGAAGCAGGAGAACCGACCGAGAATGTCGGTTTGCTCTTCGAGAGGGTGGTGGCAGTCAACCGCTCTTTGATCCGGAATTGGAACTGTGTGAGCATGGGAATTGCTGGAGCCGTTCCACCCGAGAGAGAGATCTTATAGATCTTGGAGTTTATACCCGATCAGAAGGGGGTACTGGACCGCTTTATACCCAACCGAATACTGTATGCTGAGCAAGTACGCCGTAGCATACATTCCGGTGGATACCTTCGAGCATGATCTGCGGGATGAGATCACTGCCAATCACTATATCGATCTGCGCTGTCGCGAAGGGGTTTGGATCAGCGAGATCTAGCATGACGAAATCTTTTACATTGGGGGGGCTTATATGAGAAGGTGGGAGCAATTTCGTAAGCTCTTGGAGCACGATTGCTTGCACGGGGAGTTTCGTGCTCGTTTGAGGGACTGCCAATGTCAAGAAGCATGTATGATTGGCATTTTGCACAATCTGACCGCCCATGCCCGAGATTTGGAAGGGGGATTTCTCGATTGGCAATTTGAGGCGTTTCTGGACCTTCGAGGAGATGAAGGTTCGCTGAGAGGCTTGGTCGATCAACGCTCGAACCTTAAACAACTTCCCTGAGTGCTCAATGGACACCAGTGCCGTAGGCAGAAGGGATTGGGTGCCATTAGTGGAGTGAAGGGCTTGTACTTTGGGCGTACTTTGCCTGGAAGATGTGCGGGGTTGCGCATCCGAAAGGGGAGAATGAGTTGCGGAGCTGTTTTTCGTTGGTTTCTGAGCTGTTGCGACCTGTGGAGTGGTCGAATGTGACCGATTAAGCGATTGAGAGGGCTGCGCATTGCTTTTGGGGAAATGAAGCATGGAATGGTGCTTCATTTGGCAATATACGCACGTAAAATTGCTTGTACATTTCTCAACAAGGTGAGATGTAGCAAAACAATTTACACAGAGATTGTGCTTCTTAACGTATTTAAGTCGACTCTGGGGGGTGAGTCTTTTGAAGCTCTGGCAAAGCGAAATCCCTTTTTACTTGAGTATGATAATTAAGGGATTTGTGTGGCCGATTTGGGAGGACATTGGAAGTCGAAGGTTGAGATGGTTTCGGCTTAGAAGAGCGAATGCTTTGCAGCGGTTCAAGTACCTCATATCTGCCGGTCAGGAATTCATCCATTTGCGACCAGGGTGGCAGATCCTTCCGGGATGTCAAAGATTGCTCCCATAGAGCAAGTGTCTCTTGGGGCAATATGGTAGAGCATATATAAACTAGCAGCGGATCCCAATTGTCTGTATCTACGGCCTGGGAATTTAGTACTGACAGACAATTGTTTATGGTGTTTTGGATCCGCTGTAGTGCCTCACTATTTTCGGTTTGGGCAGGAGAGATATTTAGGAGGGATCGAATTTGAGTATCAACGAGTATGCGTTTATTTTCGTAACGGGATTTTAGAGCTTCCCACGCGAGACCGAAATTCTCATCGGTTAATGCATATTGCTTTACAATAGCACCGGCTTTACCTTGCGTCTGGTATCGGAGGTGATACTATTTTTGGGCTGGAGTGAGCTGGGGGTGGTTAATGTAAACCGCAGTAAACATGTCCGGGAGGACGGCCACTGCTCATAGCCCCCGAAAAATGTTTCGGTATCACAAGGTGGAACTTGTAGGCAAATGTAGGGGGTATTTGCTGGTTCTAGGGGTCGAACCGGTTCCATATGCGCAGCGGGCTGGGGGGACTGAGTTTGGAGCATCTCAATGATGTCCAACATCTGAGCCATGCACAACTCGTATTGGTCTGTGCAGGCATCGATTTTTTGCCTAGCCGACTCTTTGAAACCGTCGGGCTGGCTGTTGTCTTCAGCAATGAAGACTGCCTCATGTGCGCGCATAAGCCTCTCCCATTGGGCTTGCAAATTTTTTTGCTTAATTTCGACCAAAGATTTGGTGAAATCCTCAGTGGGAGCCGATGAAAATTTTGTGCATAATTGCACGAGTCTATCGGACTCGAAAATAAAGTTTGCAACACTAAAATCGGTTGCTTTGGGACTAGAGAGTTTGGAGCGAGTGTTTGGTGGCTCCCGAGTGACATGAACTGTCAAACGTGCGTTAGACGACTTTGTGTATCTGGAGGAAGGAGTCTCCATTGTGACTAGTTGGCGTTTAGGGGATCGCTCAACAGGCATTTTGCTGAGAAAAGCTCGACAAAGTATAAAAAGTTTGAATAAATATAAGTTTATGGGTTTGAAAAATAGACGTGTAGTCTAACCGCGTCCGCGCGAACGATGTTTGAGAATGGGAAGAGTTGGGAATGGGAAAATTCGTTTAAACGAATTTGTATTTTTGTCGAGCAAAAAAAAGGGGTTACACCCGTGTGTGTAAATGTGAAGGGAAATATATATGAATATGTATATAAGGGAACAAACAAAATTTGTGAATGTGAATGGGTAGTAATATATGAATGGTGAATGTGGGAATAATAATAATAGAAATGGGTATGTATGTGGGAATTGGGAATGTATGTTAAAATTCTTATAATGTAACAAATGTGTAGTCAAATGTGTTTTTATTTGTGAAAAGTGAATTTATGTGATCACGTGAATAACTACGTATGTATGTGTATGTGTATTGTTACGAATACTAGTTCTAGTGGGCTAGTACGTATCTCTGGATTGTGCAATTTCGAATAAAAACACACTTAATTTCTCAAACGCAGTCAATAACAACCAACAATCACTTTATTTCACCAATTTCACACTTTACTGTCTTTACACTTAATTATTTGCTTAACCACTACGTGTGGCACCTTCACTTGTCAAACCAAGACTGACTCACTGCGCCGTACCCTGCCTTTAATACCTGTCCGGTTATCGCGCAGATCGTTCTCGCACATTCCAGAGTGTGCGAGCCAACATTGCCAGGTTGGACTAAAAGTTTCCATCATTGCCAGGTTGGACTAAAAGTTTCCCTTATTATCGCGGCCGTCGTTGCCAGATTGAATTATAGCACGGCGCGTAGCCCCAGGGTTGCTTCGCACAGCGACAGACTGTCTCATCGTTACACTGCCCACCACTTAGACTTGCTCGTCCCGAACAAGTGCCGAGGCTCCGCTGTGATAAGGCGCCAGGCGCTCCAAATGGACTACCTTCAGCTTAGCACCTCTATTACTACAGCGTTGAATCCTGTATACCACGTCGTTAATCCTAGTCACGACTTCGTACGGTCCTTCCCATGACGCTTGAAATTTCGGAGACAAACCTTTCCTCCGCTGCGGGTTGTAGAGCATTACCAGATCGCCTTCTTGGAACCCTGCTGAGTTGGCCCGTAGATCATATCTGGCTTTCGCCTTATCGCTGACCAGTTTGGTGCGGCTCCTTATAAACTGGTGAATTTCCTCCAGTTTCGCCCGCTTATTGACCACGTAGTCCGCCTTAGCGCCTCCCGTCGTGCCGAACTTCAAGTCAGCGGGTAACCGCAATTCTGTGCCGAACACTGCTCGGGCTGGAGTGAGTGATGTCGTGTCGTGCGGGGCTGACCTATACGCCATCAGGAACAGGGGGATATGCGTGTCCCATTCCTTTTGATTCCTGCCTACCACTTTCCGCAGGTATTCCTCCAGTGTCCGGTTAAAGCGTTCCACCATGCCGTCGGACTGTGGGTGCAAAGGAGTGGTACACGTTTTCTTTATCCCCAGCAGCTCACACACTTCCTTGAATACCGCAGACTCGAAATTCCGGCCTTGATCTGAGTGCAACCCCAACGGAACTCCGAACCTGGCTACCCAGTTGTTTACCAGCTTTCCCGAGATCGTAGTGGCCTCCTGGTTAGGAATAGTGTACACTTCGGGCCATTTGCTGAAGTAATCCATTACCACCAGCACATATTTGTTGCCTTGAGTGCTAGTTGGGAATGGGCCGGCGACGTCCATAGCAATCCGCTCGAAGGGCGCACCCACGTTGTACTGCTGCATGCGGTCTCGAGATCTTCTTGTCGGCCCTTTCGCGGCTGAACATCGGTCGCAGCTCTTAATCCACTCGGCTACAGACTCCTGACATCCTACCCAGTAGAATCGTCTTTTTCTTTTGGCGACGGTTTTAGTGATGCCCAGGTGCCCTCCACTGGAGTCGTTATGGTATGCCTCGATGACCTCGTTGATCCTGCATGTCGGCACTACCATTAGGGAGTTGCTGGTCCGACCATCCGCGCTCTCCCATTCGCGGTACAGGCATCCTTCCTTTAGCCGCAGACTTTTCCACTGTGCCCAGTAAGCCTTAGCGATCGGGCTTTCACCGGCCATCTCCTGCCAGTCTGGACGTGCGCCTTGCTCCTTGCCTTCGACGATTTTTGCAAGATCCGCATCCTCACGCTGGTCTTTTTGTAGCCTCTCCGCAGACCACTCTTCCTCTGGCATAACGCTTACCAACCGGACGTCCACTATCTGTTCTTTGCTTTCGGCTAGCGAGCACTGCCTGCATTCGACTCTGCACGGACGGCGTGACAGCGCGTCAGCACATCTTGGTGACGCCTCTTCTCCGGAACGCTTCTCTCGCAGATGGCAGTCTCGTGAAATGTGGCCTTGCTAGCCACATCGTCAGCAACTGATTCTAGATGACACTGCCCGCAGCCTCGTTGGTACCTCTGAGCTCACTGGCTGGCTTTGCGTGGCACGTCCAGATTGGACTCGACGCCTTTCCGCAGATGAATGTCGAAAACTTCCCCTCCAGGCAGCTTCATACATCAATGCACTTGTCACCGTCTCGCGGAATGTCGGCTTCATCATCATCAAGGTACTCACACGAGTCTCCGGGTCAAGAATGCCTTCGATAAGCGCCTCGATCTTCAGCCTTTCCAAAACTTCCATGCTGAATTCTGGGTAGGTCAGTGGTACCAACCGCTCAATATCTGCCGCATACGTCTGCAGCGCCTCGTCTACGGTTCTTCAGCTCGCAGTAATACACCATTTTGTTGTGCTCGTCACTGTATTTGGCTGCCAGCGCCCTTATGACGGTCTCGTAATCACCTCTCAAGCTTTCCGGCACTGTTTTTATTACCTCAGCCGCAGGACCTCTTAGAGCCAGTATCAGTCTCCGACTTTTCCTGATATCGGTCCACTGATTTTCAAGAGCAGCCAGGTCGAACTGTAGCTTGAATGTATCGAACGACGTAGTACCATCATAAGTAGGCACTTCTATGGCAAAACTTTCCTCAACAGACCGCACCCTTGCTCGCAGCTGAATCTCTCTAAGCCGCTCGTCCATTTTTCTGTTCATCGAGTCTTCCAGACTATCAACTCGATTGTTCAAGGACTCATCCAAGTTGTCAACTCGCCTGTTCAGGGATTCACCCATTTCGTCAACTCGTTTGTCCCAATTGTCCACTCGCGTCTCGAGATACTCAACTTTCACGTTCAGCCTATTGGAAATTTCCTCTACCTTCTGCTCTATGCGCGCAGAATTTTCCTGAAGCTTGCTGGACAACTCCCGATTCGCATTTTCCAGTTTTGCTGATACTTGCGCCGAAATTTCCTGATTAGTAATTTCCAGTTTCGCAGAAGTTTCCTCAAACATGCCTCTCATTGCAACCATAAGCTGGCTCATGTCCATTGCTTGTGGTGGCGCAGCCGTACTTTGCATCGACGCCGCACCCGCAGGCGATTCCTCCACTTTGGCCGACGCCTCGTGCTCCTGCGTTCCGAACTCGTGTGTAGCCCAATCGATGCCTCGTGATTCACACGCCTCTTGCAAGCGCAGCTGCAACTCCACCTTTCCGCCAGCTCCTTTTTCAGCTGGTCCACCTTCAGTTGCTCGAGTTTAACCATGTCTGCGTTTTATAATTTTATGTAATTTTTTTTCCTTTATTTATTCAGTAGCACAATCCCACTTCTGACACCAAATGTTACGAATACTAGTTCTAGTGGGCTAGTACGTATCTCTGGATTGTGCAATTTCGAATAAAAACACACTTAATTTCTCAAACGCAGTCAATAACAACCAACAATAACTTTATTTCACCAATTTCACACTTTACTGTCTTTACACTTAATTATTTGCTTAACCACTACGTGTGGCACCTTCACTTGTCAAACCAAGACTGACTCGCTGCGCCGTACCCTGCCTTTTATACCTGTCCGGTTATCGCGCAGATCGTTCTCGCACATTTCAGAATGCGCGAGCCATCATTGCCAGGTTGGACTAAAAGTTTCCATCATTGCCAGGTTGGACTACAAGTTTATAGCACGGCGCGTAGCGCCAGGGTTGCTTCGCACAGCGACAGACTGTCTCATCGTTACAGTATAAATAAGTGTGTATAAATATGTGTATGTATAAATATATATATATGTGTATATATATATATATATGTGTGTATGTGATTATGTGTTTTAGTGTGTTAATGTAAGTAAAAAAGTGACAAAATAATTTTGTGTAAAAAAATTTGTGTGTGCGAGTGGGCGATATTTGTCCCAATGTATGCACTTGGGGTGGCAGCAGATGTGCAGTGTATGTATATGAGCAGCACTTTAAATGTGCTGCGAAAAAGCAATAACTCGTCGCACTGTATATGCTTTGTGTACTTCTGTTAGCGAAAGAGGGGAGTGCTTAGGCAGAAGTATGAAAATGTAATTGCACTTGGAGGCAGCAGCGGGAGTGCTTGCTGCTTGTGCGTACGTATATCGCACAAAGCGAAACGCGAAAATGAATGCAAGGGAGAGTGCAAGGGTATGGGAGATCAGCAGCTGGAGTGCAATATGCACAAAGTAAAATGAGGAGAAATGTGTGCAAATTAGAATAGTGGTTGGAAGCAGGCTGCAGCGGGAGTTTTTGCTGCTTTGCCTGCGTAGGGAATGCGAACACAAAAATCGCAAAATTATGCGCAGTAGCGGGATTGCTTACTGCGCTAACCGAACAGTGGCGGGGTACCAGTAAATTATTTTTTAACTGAATTTTTTAAGGTTTTGATTTGGGAATGGGTATGTATTGTTACGAAATACTAGTTCTAGTGGGCTAGTACGTATCTCTGGATTGCGCAATATAAATAAAAACACACTAAATTTCTCAAACGCAGTCAATGAAAACCAACAGTCACTTTATTTCACAAATTTCACACTTTACACGTAATTTGTCTTTGCACTTAATTATTCGCTTAATTATTCCGTGAGGCACCTTCACTAGTCAAACCAAGACTGACTCGCTGCGCCGCACCCGGCTGTCTTTTATACCTGTCCGGCCATCGCGCAGATCGTTCTCGCACATTCCGGAGTGGACTAAAGGTTTCCATGATGATCGCGACCATCATTGCCAGATTGGACTAAAAGTTGCCATCATTGCCAGGTTGGACTAGAAGTTGCCATCATTGCCAGGTCGAATTATAGCACGGCGCGTAGCGACAGGGTTGCTTTGCACAGCGACAAACTGTCTTATCGTTACACTGCCCACCACTTAGACTTGTTCGTCCCGAACAAGTGCCGAGGTTCCGCTGTGATAAGGCGCCAGGCGCTGCAATTGGACTACCTTCAGCTTGGCGCCTTTATTGCTGCAACGTTGAATCCTGTATACCACGTCGTTTATCCTAGTCACGACTTCGTAAGGTCCTTCCCATGACGCTTGAAGTTTCGGAGACAAACCTTTCCTTCGCTGCGGGTTGTAGAGCATTACCAGATCGCCTTCTTGGAACCCTGCTGAGTTGGCTCGTAGATCATATCTGGCTTTCGCCTTATCGCTGACCAGTTTGGTGCGGCTCCTCATAAACTGGTGAATCTCCTCCAGTTCCGCCCGCTTATTGACCACGTAGTCCGTCTTAGCGCCTCCCGTCGTGCTGACTACCCCAAACTTCAAGTCAGCGGGTAACCGCAATTCCGTGCCGAATACTGCTCGGGCTGGAGTGAGTGATGTCGTGTCGTGCGGGGCTGACCTATACGCCATTAGGAACAAGGGGATATGCGTGTCCCAATCCTTTTGATTCCTGCCTACCACTTTCCGCAGGTATTCCTCCAGTGTCCGGTTAAAGCGTTCCACCATACCGTCGGACTGTGGGTGCAAAGGGGTGGTACGCGTTTTCTTTATCCCCAGCAGCTCACACACTTCCTTGAATACCGCCGACTCGAAATTCCGGCCTTGATCCGAGTGCAACTCCAACGGAACTCCGAACCTGGCTACCCAGTTGTTTACCAGCTTTTCCGAGATCGTAGTGGCCTCCTGGTTAGGAATTGGGTACACTTCGGGCCATTTGCTGAAGTAATCCATTACCACCAGCACATATTTGTTGCCTTGAGTGCTAGTTGGGAATGGGCCGGCGACGTCCATAGCAATCCGTTCGAAGGGCGCTCCCACGTTGTACTGCTGCATGCGGCCTCGAGATCTTCTTGTCGGCCCTTTCGCGGCTGAACATCGGTCGCAGCTCTTAATCCACTCGGTTACAGACTCCTGACATCCTACCCAGTAGAATCGTCTTTTTCTTTTGGCGACGGTTTTGGTGATGCCCAGGTGCCCTCCACTGGAGTCGTTATGGTATGCCTCGATGACCTCGTTGATTCTGCATTTCGGCACTACCATTAGGGAGTTGCTGGTCCGACCATCCGCGCTCTCCCATTCGCGATACAGGCATCCTTCTTTCAGCCGCAGACTTTTCCACTGTGCCCAGTAAGCCTTAGCGATCGGGCTTTCACCGGCCATCTCCTGCCAGTCTGGACGTGCGCCTTGCTCCTTGCCTTCGACGATTTTTGAGATCCGCATCCTCACGCTGGTCCTTTTGTAGCCTCTCCGCAGACCACTCTTCCTCTGGCATAACGCTCACCAACCGGACGTCCACTATCTGTTCTTTGCTTTCGGCTCGCGAGCACGCCCTGCATTCGACTTTGCACGGACGGCGTGACAAGGCATCGGCATTGCCATTTCGATGCTCTATCGTGTAGTCGTAGCTCTGCAGTCGCTCGATCCACCGCGCCAATTGGCCTTCAGGATCCTTAAAGTTCAGAAGCCATCTCAATGCCGCATGATCTGTGCGCAGGCGAAACCTTTGTCCATACAGATATTTGTGGAAGTGTTTTACGCAGTCCAATACCGCCAGCAGTTCTCTCCGTGTCACACAGTAGTTGCGTTCCGGTTTCGACAGAATCCTACTGTAGTATGCTATCACTTGTTCTTGGCCGTCTATTATCTGTGATAGCACACCGCCAATACTATGCCCGCTCGCATCCGTATCCAGCACAAACATCTCTCCAGGCACGGGGAAGGCCAGAATTGGAGCAGTGCACAGTTTTTCCTTCAGACGTGCAAAAGCCTGCTCCTGCTCTTCGTTCCACTCGAAAGCTTGGCTCTTTTTCGTCAGTTTGTGCAAGCTGCTGGCTATGTTCGCGAATCCCGGAACAAATCGGCGGTAGTATGTGCACAGGCCCAGGAAACTGCGGAGTTCGTGTAGATTGCGTGGCCGGGGCCACTCCTTCACCGCCGTGATTTTGCCTTCATCCGTATGTACTCCGCGGGCGGAAACCGTATGACCCAGATACTTGACCTCTTTTTGGAACAGCGAGCACTTCTTCGGGTTGAGTTTAAGCCCAGCTTTTTGTATCCACTCGAATACCTCCTTCAGCTTTCCCAGGTGGTCGTCGAAGCTTTTACCCATCACGATTATGTCGTCGAGGTACACCAGGCACGTCCGCCAATGCAGCCCTTTTAGCACACGTTCCATTAGCCGCTCGAATGTTGCTGGGGCGTTGCAGAGTCCAAACGGCATGACGGTGAACTGCCACAAACCATCGCCAACACTGAAAGCCGTTTTCTCCTTGTCTTTGTCTGCAAGCTCTACCTGCCAAGAGCCGCTGCGTAAGTCGAGCGTGGAGAACCACTGCGTGCCTGACAGTGTGTCCAGGGTGTCATCGATCCGAGGTAGTGGATAACTGTCCTTCTTGGTCACATCATTGAGTTTCCGATAGTCCACACAAAACCGGGTACTGCCATCCTTTTTCTTGACTAGCACGACAGGCGAGCACCAGGGGCCCGAAGAAGGCTCTATGACCTTTTCTTTCCGCATGTTTTCGATCAACTTTGTGACCTCCTCCCTCTTGGCCAGAGGAACTCGTCTTGGCGGTTGGCGGATCGGTTTTGCGCTTCCGGTGTCGATGTTGTGCTTCACTATGGCTGTTCTTCCGCCTGCTTCTGCCGCAAATATTGACCCATAGTGCTGCAGGAGTGACCTCGCCTTCTGTTTCTGATTGGCCGTCAATTCGCTGTTCCACTGATTCTCCTGCGGTATGACGTCCATGTTAAAACCGCTCTTCTTATTTCCTCCGGGTGGGCTACTCTCGCAATTGACCACTGCTACGGCTTCCCTACACTCGCCAACACTTCCCTACACTCGCCAATTCTGACTGGTATTCTGCCATTCTTAGGTTCCACTAATGTACGTCCGATGATGATGTTGTCGTGTCCTTGTTTCGGTGCTTCTACGACCCACAGCCGACTTGTCCCGTCGTCCTCGTCCACCTTTGCCCACACAACCGCCTCGGAATTCGCTGGTATCCTCCGGAGTTGACACGAGACAACTTTCCTTACCGCCACGCTTCGCTCATAGCCGGTGTGCAGGGGGAATTCAACATTGGCATACCTCAGCACATTTTCTTTCAGGTCCAGCGTAAAACCGTGCCTAATCATGAAATCCACGCCGATAATCACGTCGTCCATTATATCCGCGACGATGAACTCATGCTCCAGGCTGCTGGTGCCGATAGCAATTGTTTTTGTTACTTTCCCTCTTACCAGCGCACGCTCGCCAGTCGCAGTCCTCAGCTGTATGCCATGCAGTGGTTCCCAGTTCTTCAGAAGCTTCCTTTTTATGATCGAATATGACGCTCCAGTATCCAGTGTCAACACAAACAACTTTCCATCTATCTTTCCCTCAATCGTCAAGCTGCTGGGTTGTCGTTTCAACTGCGAGACACGGACGGTGGGGCAGCAGGTTGTGGGGATCAGCTCACGCCCCTTTGGGCTGACCCTTTTTAGTTTAACGGCTCCTCGTCCTCAGCCCTGCGCTTGTTGGCTGAGCCTCGATTGTCAGCATTCCTCGCTTCAGGCGATTGCGATAGAGAACGGGAACGCCTCTTTCGTTGGCGGCAGTCTCGTGATATGTGACCCTGCTTGCCACATACCCAGCAAACAACTTTAGTGGAGACCACCCGTGGCCTGCCCGGTGTCTCAGAGCTTATGGCCTGGATCGGAATGTCGCTGTCTGGCTGGATTTGGCGTATCCTTGCAGGTGCATACCGAGTGGCCCCGATCCATGTCGCCTCATATGTCATCGCGCTGGTCACCGTCTCCTTAAATGTCGGCTTGCCCATCATCAACGCACTGCGACGTGTTTCCGGATCATGAAGACCTTCAATAAACGCCTCGATCTTCATCCTCTCGAGATCCTCAGCGCCGAATTTTGGGTAGTACAACTGTGCGAGCCGCTCAATGTCTGCTGCATATGTCTGCAGCGCCTCGTTGGCTCTTTGCCTGCGGTTCTTCAGCTCACAGTAGTACAGCGTTCTGTTGTGTTCGTCGCTGTACTTCGCTGCCAACGCCCTTATGACGGTCTCGTACTCACTTCTTAAACATTCTGGAACTGATTTTATTACCTCAGCCGCAGCACCTTTTAGAGCCAGCGCCAATCTCCGACCTTTCCTTACATCGGTCCACTGATTTTCCAGAGCAGCCAGGTCGAATTGTAGCTTGAATGTATCGAACGGCGTAATCCCATCATAAGTAGGCACTTCTGCTCGGGTGGCAACACTTTCCGGAACCGGCGGCAACCATTCTCGCGGCTGTACCTCCCTAAGCCGCTCGTCCATTTTTCTGTTCATCGAGTCCTCCAGACTCTCAACTCGTTTGTTCAGGGAATCATCCAGGTCGTCGCCTCGTTTATCCAAGTGCTCTACTCGCGTCTCCAGGTGCTCGACTTTCCCATTAATCCTGTCTGAGATTTCCTCCACTTTCTGCTCCAAGCGCGCAGAATTTTCCTGAAGCTTGACTTCCATTCGCTCTGACACTTGCACCGATATTTCATGGGTCGCCGTTTCCATTTTCGCTGCCATTTCTCGATTCGTAGTTTCCAGCTTCGCTGCCATCTCTTGATTCGCAGTTTCCATTTTTGCTGCCATCTGCGCCGACATTTCGCGATTTTCACGGTTGGAAGTCTCGAACATGCCTTTCATTGCAACCATTATCTGGCTCATGTCCATTGCTTGTGGTGGCGCAGCCGCTGCAGCCGTACTTTGCATCGACGCAGCACCCGCAGGCGATTCCTCCACTTTGCCCGACGCCTCTAGCTCCTGCGTTCCGAACTCGTGCGCAGCCCAATCGATGCCTCGTGATTCACACGCCTCTCGCAAGCGCAGCTGCAACTCCACCTTTCCGCCAGCAGTCGGCAAATTCCAGGCAGCCAGCTCCTTCTTCAGCTGGTCTACTTTCAGCAGCTCGAGTTTAACCATGTCTGCGTTTTTTCAATTTTATTGAATTTTTTTCTTTATTTATTCAGTAGCACAATCCCACTTCTGACACCAAATGTTACGAAATACTAGTTCTAGTGGGCTAGTACGTATCTCTGGATTGCGCAATATAAATAAAAACACACTAAATTTCTCAAATGCAGTCAATGAAAACCAACAGTCACTTTATTTCACAAATTTCACACTTTACACTTAATTTGTCTTTGCACTTAATTATTCGCTTAATTATTCCGTGTGGCACCTTCACTAGTCAAACCAAGACTGACTCGCTGCGCCGCACCCGGCTGTCTTTTATACCTGTCCGGCCATCGCGCAGATCGTTCTCGCACATTCCGGAGTGGACTAAAGGTTTCCATGATGATCGCGACCATCATTGCCAGATTGGACTAAAAGTTGCCATCATTGCCAGGTTGGACTAGAAGTTGCCATCATTGCCAGGTCGAATTATAGCACGGCGCGTAGCGACAGGGTTGCTTTGCACAGCGACAAACTGTCTTATCGTTACAGTAGAAATTTTTTTAAAACTATATTTTTGTGTTAGTGTATGTGTAATAAGTATGAGTTAATTTTTAAGAGAAATTGGTTGTCTTATCTTTAGGGGGCCCAGTGCCCGAGTATGGGGATCTCCTCTATGTGGTGTGTTTCGTCTGTCCGCTGTTTGTGCGCTGCTAAGTTGTGCTGCTTGCTGTTGTTGTTGCCCTTTTCTTTTGCTTTTTGATGTGCTGTGGGAGTGTTTGTTGTTGTTTTTATGTTCTACTGCCCTTCTTTTAATGTGGTTGGAGTTTGTTTTTGTTTTAATTTTTGTTATTTTGTGCACTGTTTTAATATTGTAATCGCACTTTTTGTATTGTTTCACAGTGTGTTGTGTTGTTACTCTTTGGGTTTTTTTTTATGTATTTATCACTTTAGTTCGTGTTCACTTTTGTGTTTGGTTCACTGTTTGGAATTGTTGATTTTTTTTTAAAATGTTTATTTTCCGCGTCGGCTCAATCGCGAGCGGCTCGAAGGACCATGTTTAATCGAGCGCGGCGGAGCGGTGTAAATGAAACACGGGGGATTCGGGTTTTGATGTTTATTGGGTGACGTTCGAATGATGAGTAACAAGAAAGACAATAAACATTAAACGATACAAACGGCCGAAGCTGGGGAGCAGAAAATAGGGGGAAACATGAGTACAAACGGATAAGGAAAGGAAGGGATTAGAGGTGGGATAGACAGATCACTTGAGACAGCACTCATTTAGCCAACTTCTATGGGACGATTTCGTACCAAATTTCAATGCTGTGCGCCTTACAATTCCGAAGCTATTCCATATAAAAGATTTGAGTTGTATGGGCGGTGGCACACCCCCTCGTTCAATACCCGCCCCATTCCCTCTATCGAAGGACATGACTAAATAGTAAGTTCGTACCAAATTTAATTAATGTGTGATTTATGGTTTCAAAGTTATTGTCTAAAAATGTATGCTGGGATGATAAATGAATAAATAAATAAAATAACTAATAAACAAATATTTTAATTTTGATTTATATAGATTTAAAAATATTTAATTATAATAAGTATTGAAAAATTCATAATATAACTGTAATAAATTATATAGGGTTTTTCATCATGAGCTGAAAAGTAAATAAAGAAAAAAATCAATTAAAATTTGAATTTTGATGAAACTTTATTATCAAAATAATACATATTTGGTTTGTGCCATTAGTAATGGAATACGACATCATTCAAATGACCGCCACGAGCAGCCTGGCACACC